>OY747705.1:11075000-11675000 GCA_963556495.2 Valencia hispanica
TCAGAGATGTCTGGTCAGGAATGAGAAAGATCACAGGTTTTAAGGACAAGAAGGATTGGATAGATGGAAGTCAGAGCCAATGAACTGAACATATCAACAGGTTCAGTTCAGGAACTAGCTCAGCATCCTCCTCTCCTGTTCCCAGCCATACAGACATCCCACTCTCCTCTGATCAACAGCTTTCCTGTTACACCTCGGATGTTTTATCCTTCACCTCAGCCATGGACTCTTCTAATTCCACAAGTTTGACTTCAACCAAGTCAGGAAATGCTGCTACCCCCTTTGCCTCCCCCTCCCACTTGTCTGTCTCCAAAAGTCAGGTGAAGAGGCAGCTGGAGAAACTGAACCGGAACAAGGCTGCAGGTCCAGATGGTGTCAGCCCCAGAGTCCTGAAGGCCTGTGCTGAGCAGCTCTGTGGGATTCTGCAGCACATCTTCAACCTTAGCCTAACTCAGGAGAGGGTTCCAGTGTTGTGGAAGACATCCTGCCTTGTTCCAGTACCCAAAAGAACTCACCCATCAGTCATCAATGACTATAGACCCGTTGCCCTGACATCCCACATCATGAAGGTCCTGGAGAGACTCCTGTTGGCTCCCCTGAGTAAGCAAACAAGAACGTATCAGGACCCACTGCAGTTTGCTTATCGCTGTGGAGTTGAAGATGCCATCATCCACCTACTTCAACCAACCCACTGTCATCTGGACAAAGCAGGCAGCACTGTGAGGATCATGTTCTTTGATTTCTCTAGTGCATTTAACACAATTCAGCCTAATTTGCTTTGTCAGAAACTCCTGAAGACACAGATGGAGCCCTCAACAATCGCCTGGATCAATGACTACCTGACAAACAGACCACAGTTTGTGAGACTGAAGAATTGTGTGTCAAACCAGGTGGTCAGCAGCACAGGAGCACCACAGGGGACCATACTCTCACCATTCCTTTTCACTCTGTACACCTCAGACTTCCAGTACAAATCAGAGACCTGTCATCTGCAGAAACACTCAGATGACTCTGCTATTGTCGGGTGTATCAGAGATGGACAAGAAGCTGAATACAGAGAGCTGGTGGACCGCTTTGTGACATGGTGTGGAAACAATCGTCTCACCTTGAATGTGAACAAAACAAAGGAGATGATTGTAGATTTCAGAAGAAACAGGGATAAGTCAAACACTGTTTCCATCATGGGAGAAGAAGTGGAGGTGGTTGAGGAATATAAATACCTCGGAGTTCACCTTGACAACAGACTGGACTGGCGGCGCAACAGTGAAGCCGTCTACAAGAAGGGACAGAGCAGACTGGACTTCTTGAGGAAGCTTAGGTCCTTCAAGGTTTGCAGCAAGATGCTGCAGATCTTCTACAAGTCTGATGTGGAGAGTGTAATCTCTTCAGCCGTCATCTGTTGGGGTAGCAGCATCAGAGCCAGGGATTTAAAAAGGCTAAACAACCTGATAAAGAAGGCTGGTTCTGTTCTTGGGACGACTGTGGAACATCTGGAGATGATAATGCAAAGAAGGATTCTTCATAAAATCAAAAAAATTATGGACAACCCTGAGCATCCTCTTCATGAGACAGTCATACAACAAAAGAGCGTCTTCAGTCAGAGGCTTCTTCAGTTTCGCTGCAATACAGACCGCTACAGGAAATCCTTCCTGCCCACAGCTATCATCATCTACAACAACTCCTTAAAGAATTAATTATATGAGCTATACCAACACTTAATTTCCCTCTGGGATCAATAAAGTATTTTTGAATTTGAATATTCCAAATTAACATGTAAAATCTACTGATACTGCTTTAATAATGCAGGACTGATATATTTGTTTTGCGGACCTTACAATCCAATAAAGTAGCAGCAACCAATTAATAAATGAAAAAACTCGTAAAAAAAAAAAAACTACATATTTTTAAATCGAGGAAAAAGCTCTAGATCACTATAGCAATATTTTACAGAATGGACAGCCTAAACTCTTTGACACCAAATCATCGGAATGAGATGCGCATACTCTGACAACAGATTAAGTATAGGATGCGCGCACAGATAACACACTTTCTGATGAAATGCACGTATTAAGTGCTATAGCTTCTAATTGGTGAAGGTAATGGTAACTACATTTGATTGCGTTTGAGCGCAGAGAAAGGATCTGTCCGTTCCGCAATCATAAAATACCACAATACTAGTTTCCTGAAGATAAGATAATACGTAAGATGCACATTGTTTTTGGGACGAATTATTAAGGTATTTTAACTGAGCAGAGCAGAAATTAACACACAACCTTTAAGATAAGGCTCATTAAAAAAATCACTTTAATCCCGATCAAGACACAGCAAGCCAGATATAGGCTCAGAACATGCCAAATTAAAGCTGCCACCAGACAAAACAGAAAAAACGTAAGTATTTCCCACCGATGGCTCTACCAATATTAATGTTAGCTAATAATATAATCATCGGCATGTTCTGGGTGAAAAACAAAGGTCTTAAGGAAATTAAAAAACACTTATGTTGCACATAATGCTAGCTTAGAAAAAAACGAAGTCAGCTTTAGCAAAAAAAATGATGGAACCGCGAGAGTAGCTCAGTATAACCGTGTAAAATATACTTTTCTCAACTAACAGAAACAAAACAGCAATAAAATGTTTGACTAAAATGGTCCTTACCGGTGAAGTGAAAGTCCTTGTCGCTGCTGTAGCCCGCGAACATTCGCCGCCTGCCTGTTAATGTCCCACGATGCAACGGTACATTTAAAATTTACAGTACAGCTAAGCACGTGATCAGGAGGCCCAATTAAATTCCGTATTCTTTTCAGACGCATTTCTGTTTACAGCAAAGAGCTGTATTTTCAAAACCCAGCCACCTTACAGTAAAATTATGCTGTAGTTTTTACAGTAATTTGTTACAGTGTGATCGGTTTATTCTTAGATCAGATTACATTAGATTTATTACTGGCTACTGACCTACAGAGGGCACTTTAGCAGGAAGCGCAAAAGTGATACAGACATGTGGGTAAAGATTATCAATCAATCAATCAAACTTTATTTATAAAGCGCTTTTCATACAGGAGTTGCAACTATGCGGCGAAAAGGACACTACCGGTAGTTTTCATGCATACACCTTCATCATGGAGAATACGAAGAAATGCATATGATGTAGCTTTTAAGTTAAAGGCAATCGAGCTGGCCGTCAAATAAGGAAATAGAGCTATTGCACGTAAGCTTGACATCAATGAATCCATGGTGAGACGTTGGAGGAAGCCACGGGAAGAACTGAGTCAGTGTAAACTGACGACAAAAGCTTTCAGAGGACATAAAGACGGTAAAGTAGACAACTTCAGTGTCTTTACTGTGCAAGAGGAAGACGAAGCTAGCGACCAGTAACGTTTCTGGTAGGCTAAAGTATATTTTATTTTCTAACCAGGCATGTTATCGTCGTTTTGTGTTTATGCCGTAATGCCGATTTTCAGGCAGAGTTTGAAAAAAAGGCACATCTTAAATAAATAAAAAAATCTTCCATTTACTGTCTTTTTGTGTAAATATCTCATGTTAGAACATGAACATGTGCAGCTTATATTCAGGTGGGGCCTATATATGTACAAAATTTGTGTTCTTTTCAAATTTAGCTGGAGCGGCTTATATTCCGGTGCGCTCAATTATGGTAGTTTGAGCACTGCTGCTACGTAGAGTACTGGAGGCTTGTTTATCGTTTAGGCATTAATAAAGAAAAAAGTCCTCCTGCCCGCAACACTATTTAAGAAGTACTGGTTTAGATTCTGCCTGCAGACTTGCAGCTGTAAATGATCTCACTGGAGATCAGATCTAAGGCCGGTGTAGGTACCAGATCTGCTCGTGTAGCCTGTCCTAGTGTTCAGCCTCTGTCTCCAAGCACACCGCATTCCCTGTTTTCCCACTCAGCCACCTTTGCCATCCAGACTCTTCCCTTTGCATTAGACTGTGCAGTCCATCTTTCATGCATCATAAAAGGTCATGTATATCTTTTAAAAACCAAACACAACCCCATCCCTACGCTTCTGCAGAAAGCAAAATGAATAAATAAAAACCCGCCATACTTTTTATGAAGTAATAGAGACTGCAGCCAACATGCCTCAAGTCATTCTTGAACACTCAAGGGAAATTTCCATCACTGCTGCAGGGACAGGTATAGTCAAAACTACTGTCTTTAATTACTTTATCCACTGCAATATCCACTGCAATGCAAAAAAAGAGGAACTACAAACATCTTCATTTGTTTCATCCTCCATTGAACCACAACATTCCTAAATTCCCACATTAGACCCTAATTAAAGGAAAATCATATACATTTTTGGAAATTAGACCACATTGTTCATGACATTCAGCCCAGTCAAATCAGGGAATCTGGGCTACAAAGTAAACTTTGATGTTGGATTGCCTTGTGTAAAAACTATTAAGAACATTCCTTGTTCATTTACAGCAAATGGGTCTCTCTGTGTAGATAATCTCCAGTCGTTCGTTTTCAAATGTACAGTACGTAACAGAATCTTTAAATTTTTTATTACTTTGCTCTTTTCTTGATGTCTTAACATTCTATAGTTAAAATAATAAAAGATTTTTTTAGGAGCCGGTCAGTCTGAGAGAGCTATGCTATGCCAGCAGAAAAAAACATAAAGCGGAAAAGTATTCACTGATGAATAGGAGTGGGGAAGAGCCAGTTTACATTCTTTCAGCTGTAGTGACATAAACAGCTCAGCATGTTTTGATTTGTACGTCTTTTCAATTGGAATGCCTTAGGATATGACGCCCTTCCTCAAATTTAATTAGAAAAAAATCTGTCCTCTTTCCACAGTACTGTAGAAATTAAATGAATGCCTTTGTCTGTTGAAAGCAGCTTAGGTAAAGATTAGAGATTTGCCAATTATTGATTTACAGTTTAAGACAAATATTTACATACCACGTGTCACTATATGACATTTAATCAGACCAAACGTTCCTGTTTTAGGTCAGTTAGGATCGCCAAAATGGTTTGCTGAATACCAGAATAATGAGCAAGAGGTTTTTTTCCCCTATAATTTTTTATTACTTTCTTCAAACTAAGAAGCTTGATAAATGTGTGCATGAACCTCAGAATAAAAGCAGAAGACCTTTCAAAGATTCTGACTGGAACTGCTAGGAGAGTGTTATTATCTACAGTGATGCCAATCCTGAACTACACGAACTAAAAGGCTCCTTTCTCTCAAAGAGAAAGGAGCCATTACTCCAAAATGAGATCACAGTTTGCTAACGCAGTCAGGAACCAACACTTTTTATTATTATTATTATTATATACCCTGTGGTAAGATGACTCTAAATTAGAAGTGTTTGTCCAAAATGATGATCATCACATTTGGAGCCTGAAAACTCCATCCCAACAGTGGAAACAGTGGAGTTCAGTGGTGGCAGCATCATAATTGGGGGGTTTACGGAAGGAGGTACTGGTACTTCATAACATTTATTCATTGTGAATAAATAACAGAAGGCGAAAATATTGAAGTAGGAAATCTGCCTGGAAGGTAAACCTTGGATGTAAATGGGACTTCAGAATGGAGAATGATCCTAGCATACAGCATACAGCCAAATTAGTGACGAAGTGGCCTAATGACAACAATTCCATCTTTTTGGAGTAGCCTTTTAAAAATTCACATCTAATTCCAATAGAAATTTGGTTGGTTTAGCTGAAAAGGAGTGTGTAAGGCAGACTGCAAACCTGACTCAGTTACACCAGTTCTTTCACGAGGAATGGGCCAAAATTCCAGCAAACCACTGGGAGAAGCTTGTTGAAGAATGCCCAAAATGTTTTCTACTCAACATGAACTCAGAAAAATATCAATCAACCTTTTTAGCAGTGATAGACATTTTAGGGGAAAAAAAGCCACAGGATGTGAAAAAAACTAGAAAAAGTTGCATTTTCGCAGGAAATGCAATCTGCTGTTTGTTTAGGCTGATAATTGCTGAAGTATTTCAAGTCAACTGCAGAAGAGTTGCTGAAAAGGAGTAAGTAGACGTAACAGCTAAAAAGCAAAACAGTCTGAAAATCGTGCATAGCAAAACTTTTAAAATGGGTAACAACTTTAAGTCAATGAGCAACCCCAGCACAAGTATAAAAATATTCTGTTAAGCGTATCTTAAAAAACTAAACTGTAAGATTTTACACAAAAAAATCTTTAAAAGAATGGGAATTACTCCACAATCTGTCAAAGAGCAGTGATTGTGTAAAAATGAGCATGATTTTTGATTTGATTTTTGAATCTGAGCCGTTTCAACTCAAGATTAACTTCTTGTTGGTTTGGGGCCATTTGCCCCATCAATGATGGTCACATTTCCTGAATCCCAACATGAATACCTATGTTTTGGTACATGTGTAGACCGTGTGACATATGTATGAACAAGGGCAATTTGTTTGTGAAAAATCAATCAAGTTCACAAAAGGTCCGATGGTAGAGCACTCTTTCAGTTGATGGATTCTATTATTGAAATGCATTGTAAAATTGAAAACCTGAAAATAATTGCATAAACACTTAAATCCCAATTTTAGAGAAACCGTAACAGATACCTTGTGACCTGTTTAAAGTTTAAATTTAGTTTCTAGCTGAAAATTTGTGGAAGTAGTTACCTGTCAAAAAGCACAAGATTTTTGCTAAATTTTGTAGAATTTTCAAAAATTTCAATGTATATCAATGGACCAAAAACGGCAATAAAAAAGCTGAACATTTTTGAAAAGTATAAGTAGTATGATTATGAAGTCATAGCCACAATGAGCAGAAAGAGGTAAATTGTAGGAGATCAGTGTCAAAAAACGTACGGAAGCATAAGTGGAACAATCTCTATAATGTGAATGCCCATAGCATTCACACAATTATTGTGGGGTGTTTATAACACCTTATTAACGAAGAAATTTGACCCTGCTGAATGTTCACTACGCCTTCAAAAATGGGAAAGATGTGGAATGAAAGATATTACAAACCACTAGCTAAAGCATTATTTAAAAGCAAGTAAAAAAAAACAATAATACAGAATCACTGCTGATTACAATATCTTGAGGTGTTCCACAAGTTTTAATATTGGGAGCCTGTTTGTTATTTTTATAAACAATGTTTGTACTTGAACTAATCTATGTTGTAACTATTTAATAATAAATATTTGTTGTCTGGTTTTCTGAGCATCAATAATTATAATCAATAATTTAATATTAATATAATTATTGATTACGTTCGAGTTTAAACTGTTTATTAAAGATTTCGGGGCACTAATCTCATAAATGAGATCATCTTAATTAAACCAGACTGTCAGTCTCTCTGAAAAGGCATAGAGTTCGTCCGCGGGGTTAAAACAAACTTCACAGCACACACTGAAATAGCACAGGAAACTTCTCGTTACTTAAGGGAATTTATTAATGAAATAGGTCAACCTTACAGATTACATTTCATTCATAATTTCCATCTATTCTAACGCATGCAAAAATATAGAACAAAGTTAACGTCGAGGGAAGGGAGCGTGTGTGCGTGCGGCTGTGTGTGTGTGTGTGGGGGAGACAGCGAGCGAATGAGGGGGGGGTTCAGCTCACCCCTTCAATGCGATAAATAACTCAAGCCTTATCAATTGGTGCGATCGGTTCACAAAGGAAGACCGCGTGGCGATTCAACAAAGGCTAGTTTCATTAGCAATGGTGGCTTGGACAAAGGAAACGGGGGCGACGGAGAAAGGAGATCTACTGAGTCCACGCGACCTGTCTAGACAGACACGCGCCGACCGCAGCGGACAATAAACAAACAAGGAAATAATACAATATAATATACTGCTTCTGGTTGCAACCAAAGTCAAATAATAAAACACAAAAAGCATGCACATTCAGGGTCGGTGTACAGCGACAGACGACCAAGAATAACAGTGGTTAACAAGTTTACACTTATTTTAACCAACAGAAAACGGATATTAACCGTCAAGACCTTCTCCTCTACCCAGGCCGAGAGATGTAAATTAGTTTAATCCTACTTGGTGGGGGCAGCTCTCCACAGTCCACGACGAAGAACGTAGAAAGTGTCCAGTTTAAAGGAGCGGTTTGCGCAGAACCGAGGTCGGAAAAGCGGACGTCCGACTTTTAGGCACTGAGGGACTCAGGCCTGTTTTCAATAGAGCTCAGATGGCCAGCTGACTCCCTGGTTACGCTGATGGGGAGTCTGTTTGATCGGCCGATTCACTTCGAAGTATAAAAGGGAAGTTCTTCCTGGTCCAGCAGGTTTGAACGGAAAAAGGGAAAATGCTAGCAGTGGATTAAAGCGTCTCCTCACAGGCACCGCTTGGGGACCAAAAGAGACCAAGATTTCAATATTCGCGCTGCTTTTATCAACTCTGTGATGTCATCACTGGCCACAGACCAATGAGAATGGGTCGAGGGCAGCGCAATGGGTGCTGGGAGATGCAGTTAGTTCAGTGGAAGGATGATGGGAGATGCAGTTCGTTCAGTAAAGGCCATAGCCTCAACATCTATTACAACCTATCTTGTTTGCAGATGGTACAAAATAAAATACTTGTTTGAAGTCAGATATGAACAAGTTAGTTAAAGCTGTGAATAATAGACTTTTTCATTGTCAAATAGGTGTCATGGTTTTAGATATCTGTCAGACCCACATGCAGAAAACTCTCAAGACACCAAAAAGATTTTAAAAGGCTTATTGATATCATGATGATTGTGGATCCGGGAGTTGCTGGGAAACTGCAGGGAGATGCTGGGGACCGGGAGCTAGAGCACTGAAATGAGCAGAAGATGACTAAAGGAAAATTGATCTGTAGATTTTTTGATGATGAAGTGGAGATGCCAGGGGAGAGAGAGTCGAGTTGGAGGATGACCAGTGTGGTAGCTGAACCAGAGGTTGGAGATGAACTTTGAAGGTGAGCTGGAGACAGGTAATAATTGAGAAATATCTGAGGGTGAGTTCTTACAGGAATATGTTGGAGGGCAGACCAGAGGCACACTGATGATGATGGAGATGAAGGGTGAGTCCGGGACTTCGGCTGAGATAGGTGAGTATGGATTAGATTACAGCAGGAGGAAGTAGATGTAATGTGGAAGCTGGAACCAGTCATGGAGATTTAATTGGGAAACCCTTGAAAGCAGTTATGGTTCTGGCGATTAGGGATCTGGAGCTCAGGAGTGAGAGGACTTGAAACAGGTACCTGGAGGAGGAGAACAAGGAGAAGGTAAGACATAGGAATTGACTGAGAGATTTACAGAGGGCTAGAAAGTTTACCATGACGGCAAACACTCAAGCAATGAGTGACTGGCTTCCAGCTCCCTTTATCCTCCTGCTACACTTCTGATGAGCTGCAGGTGTGCAGAGGCACGCCTGCAACCAACAGAGCAGAGAGCTGAGACTGGTGCCTCCTCTGCGCTCTCCAGTGGATCACTTGTGGAACTGATGATAAGTCACAACCACACAGATCACACCTCCAAACACATAACAGCAGGTTTTATTTCTAAAATGTTAGTGGGGAAAAAAATTATGGTAGTTAGTGGTACCAAGGAAAATTTTGTATGCAAGGCCTAGGTTAAATGTTGTTGAAATAGAAGTAGACGAAATCAAATTCTAAAGTGTGATCATCGATCCTCTGTCTGAAACCCCATATATAGCAAATATTAAAGCAGCATTCTGCAACTTTTACACATTAATATGTTTTTTTCAAAAATTATGTTGGAATTTTATCATCTATTATGTTCATTTTTAGAGTTATCACCACCTTACAGGGGTCCTTGGCTTTTTCCTGCATTATAGAACTTTTGAGCTGCGCTCCACCACCGGAAGTACCGACTGAGTTCTGCTTTATGGCAGAGTCATACGGCCTTGCTGTTTAGACTGTAGAGATGGCTGATCCACCAAAGATTCCGAGAAATCCCATATCAGAAGAAGCTAGAAAAAGAAAAAGAGAACGTGATACAGAGAGAGAGAGAGAGAGAGAGAGAGAGAGCAAAGACCAGAGTAAATATCGGGCCAGCTTTTCCTCGTTGGAGAGTTCTTTTGGAACGAACGTCATGTACTATGGACGCCGAGTTAGCCGTGCCGCTAATGGATAGGTAAGTAATCAATGATTTCACCGGGGTTATAGTGTTTGGTCTGGCATGATGTTGTTATACAGTCCGGAGAAAGCTATTTATTCAACGTGTGGCGGTGGATGAACATAGTTTGCACGGTATGCCTTACAGTAGTAATGTGAATTACACAACCGAGTCGATCTTCGTTAGCCATCTAGAGGCTAATGAGCGACAGAGAGATTTGATTTTACGACAGTGATTTTGCGTGGCAAGCCTGAAGAGGGCGACAGAGAGCAAATGTCATGAAAGTTGCGGGGTATGCCTTTAAGACGAAATGATCTAAATCTACTTTTGTTTTGTAAATATCTATTTTATGCTTATATAGCATTTGCCACCAAGACTTGACCAAGAACTGTTTTGCCGTGGTTAAATCAAACACTTTGTGTTTCCATCCCCAGTAACTGAGAACAGTTGACAGTAAAATCCCATTCAGACCAGATTTTAATGCTTTATTGTCAGACTTAGATTGTTTTCACTCTTGGTTTCAGAGTGGCAAGGCTTCCCTCTTTTTTTCTTTTTTTTCATGCTCCATTAGTTTCAGGCAGCTGCTGTCCGGGGAATAGATAACACTGTTGTCAGAAATATTTGTACTCAGAAACAGACCTTGTTCGCATTCCGAGAACACCCAGCTTCACCTTTCACTTTGCTCTGAACACGAAGGACACTGAAATCATTACGCAACATGCGACCCTGCATGTGCCATTGCTGCTCTTATTTAATGAGCTTTTTTTCAAATGTTCTCATTGAAAAATAAAAGTTTGGTAGCACTTTACAAAATACAAGGTTTATCATAACGTGCAGCAGTTGGAATGCCTTTCTTAGTCATCTAATATCGGAGAATTTTTTACCTCATGAACCAAAAGAAAAACATCATAAACCCTTTTAATCTTGCCCTCCATTCATGCCGAATTCAGCCTGGGCGATTCCGTGTTTATGTCTCACTGAAAACATGGTCATCACCTGTGGTAATCACTCTGAGGGGCCACAGCTTCATAAATCACCGGGCTTTTGAAAATGCTTTCTCCACTCAGGTTGAAGGATTTAATTTATTTTAAACTTACCTCCGTAGTTTTACACGTATACAATGTGATTAACAAAAAGTGACAGACATGTTGAGTGGAGAGGAATATGTGGCTCATGTTTATCACACAAACATAAGCAGGATGGCCGTAGGTCGCTCAAAAACAATTTACTACAATTAGCAAATTGTAAAAGTAAAGAAATCTAAATGATTTATATTTAGTCATGAAATATTAATCAAACACATTAGTTACTAAAACAAAGTTTTCAATAATGATTATGCTCCAACAAAAATGTTTTTTAGTAAAAATATTTTAAACTGAATTTCACTAAAGCTATTGCTCCAGTCAGCAGAGGTACGGATGATATGCACTTCAGATTTCTAAATTAAGTTTAGCCAAGTTAAAATGAATGAATCTATGTTCATTCTTTTCCCAGCTGAACATTCTATAACCGATTATCCTTGCAGGGTCACTGGTGCCTATCTCCAGTGGTTATTGGGCGAGAGGTGGGGTACATCCTGGAAGAGGTTGCCACTCCAAAAAACCATGCATGCTCACTTAAAGAGTAACTAAACCCCAGAACAACTTTTTTTTGCTTCTAAACTGTATAAATGGGTTTTTACCAATGCAGTCTTTCAGTTTCTGGGGATTTTTTTACATTTTGGTGTAAACTTGTTTAATTCTACACTTTTTGGTCTAAAAACGTCTTTGTGCTGCCCTTTTAGGGTTGAACGGTGGCTACTGGATTTGAATTTTGTGATTGGTGGAGAGCGGTACATCTCTAGTCACAGGCATTGACTGCGTCACAGCAGCCATGGTCTCACAGACACGCCCCGTGGGTTTGGGTATAAAACTATCAGACATACCGGCCCAGTGGCGAGTTTGGAGTGGGATTGCATTTTTCAGGTTACCATTATTATCACATTAGCACTTAGTTAGCATAGCTAACATACTGTTTTGAACGTTAGCCTATGTTAGCATTACCACTCAGAGACTGGACCCCTCCTGTGTCTCTCTACCTCACCAGCAGCGCCAGCCTCGTGCAGCGCTGACTCAGCGCCCCGAGCCAGCGGCTCGAATTTATATGGCTCGCAGCCGCTGGGCTCCATAAAGCCTCACTCTACTCCTCCATCTCCGGTGACAGCGGAGGAGAACCGCTGGTTCAGGGCGCCGAGCCAGCGCCGCCCGAGCTCGCTGCTGCTGAGGCAGAGGGAGACAGGAGGAGTCCGGTCTCTGAGTGGTAATGCTAATATAGGCTAACGTTCAAAACAGATGAATGTTGATCAGATCGATCAGTTGCAAAACTGCCAACGTCGCTTTGGTCACTGTCCATGTTTCAGTGTCAGATTAAGCGAGCTGTCACTGTCCTCCTGAACACACCCCCACCTTCCCCCCCTCCGCTCATCCTCCATAGTTGGCCATACCCCTCCGTTCTTCCTGGCACTGCCCACTTTGTAGAATTTTTCCAATGTTGTCTGGGGGCGGGGTTATGATTTTTCATGGGGTTCAGTTACATTTTAAGAACAATTTAGAGTAACCGATTCACCTAACAACCACATTTTTTGGACTGTGGGAGGAAGCCAGGGTACCCAGAGAGAACCTTAACATGCACAGGGAGAACATGCAAACTCTACGCAGAAAGACTTCTTCTTGATGCAAGACAACAGTGCTACCAACTGCTCCAGTGTGCAGCCTTACATGAACCATCTATTATTCTATCTTCTGGTTGGGTCATGGGGGAGGCAGCTTAAGCAAAAGAGACCCAGACATCCCCCTCCCCAGCTCCTCCAGGGGAATCCCAAGCATTCCCAGGCTAGTCTAGAAATATGGTTCCTCCAGCGTGTCCTGGGTCTTCCTCTGGGTCTCCTCCCGATGGGACGTGTCGGGAACACGTATCCTGACCAAATGACAGAGCCACCTCCACTGACTCCTTTCGATGTGCAAGCGGCTCAACTCTGAGCTCCTTCCAGATGACCGAGCTTCTCACCCTATCTCTAAAAGAGAACCAAGATACCCTGCAGAGGAAACTCAATCCATTCGCTTGTATCTAGTATCTCCTTCTTTCAGTCACTGCCCAAAGCTCTTGACCAATGGCGTAGGTTTGTTTTTAAAATTGCTGGGGACAACAACCATAAACATTGTGTGTGGTTTGAAGATTGGTGAGGACAATAAATAATCATTCATATATAGGTATTTTTCCTTTTGACATTTTATTATAATATACACTGTGGTGTAATAACAGGTGTAAAAATTGAAAGCCCATTGTGTTTTATTTTGTTTTTCAAACAGAGCTGAAAACCATCATTAGACTGTTGTCTAGGAAAGATCATGTTTATCCACATCGTAGCACAAAGAATAATGTTGGCTACATTAATAATATGTTAGCCCCAGAAGAAGAATGCGGAACAAACAAAACAAACGCATTTCCCTTGCAACCCTCGCCGTTCTGTGCGCAGAAACGTCAGTTGTAACCTCACTACAGTTCTGCATAAAATAAGTATCAGCTGTGCAACATTCCAGAGAAATAAAAAGGGAAATAATTTAATGCAATACGTGGTCACATTATTTTCCGTTTTTTTTTTCTTTTCTTTTTTTTCCAAACACAAGCAGTTTACAATTCACACCCCTGACCACTTGTTGCAGATGCGCAGACATTTTCAACTTTTCGCACAGAGTTCAGGTAACTGAATCAATCAAAAAAGATTCCTATGAGAGCATCCGACTGATTATCATCTCAGACCTGGACACGTATTCAAAGCATCACTATCTGAGAGCTCAGCTGACAGCAGCATGGAGAGTTACGGAGGGATTGAAGCGCGTAGCTGCAGCGGACACAGACCGATGGCGGTTTTAAATCAACAGGCAGGTTGGGTCGGGATTTAATCTGGAGATAACTGTGGGTCGTTTAAAAAAATCCTCTTAATGCATGGAGGTTGGTAAAATTGGACCAGTGCAGGACTCTGCAACAGTAAAATGTATACTTTTACTGCAATTATTTTGTATTCAATGTATGTGAGGGAAATTAGATATGCAAGCAGAAATTCTTGGGGAAACATATTTATTTTTATGCAGCTTTGAAGACCAACCGATCGCAAAAATTGTTGCATGACCGGGAAATGGGTTTAAAAGTATGACAGAAATCCCACAGTGCATGTGCACCTTGCTCCCTGGGGGAAGCGCGCACAGACCTGCGCCATCCTTAGATGCATGGTGTAACATAACTAATAGTGGGCAGCTAGTGCAGTTAGTTTCCAAACCACGCAATTCATAGTTACATACAATTTTAGACAGTATGATGTGCGCCAAAGCGTAGTATTGCCAGTAACGTTATTATGATGGACACATTTCATTAGCGAACTTGACTTTAAGTGACTTACAGGTTTCTTTGAAAAATAGTTCCTCATGTCCAAATTCTTCTTTTTTGCTGCCATCCTTACTCGCTTTTGACACTCTTGTGTCGTCCACTTTGCACCTGAGTCCTCTCGCGGACTGGAAAGTTCTCCTTGCAGTTTTAGCGCTGCTAACAACCAAACATAGCTGCAGAGTCTCACCTGACAGCAGGGAAAGGCACAGCCAATCATATGGCCATATATATTTGTTATGGTAGGACTCCAGAAGAGAACGTAATTAAACTCTTTCTGCACCTCTAGGTGAATGAAACGTTGACCAAGGCACCACAATTTAATTTTCTGCTAATCACATAAACAACCAAAATGGCTATAAATAACAACACATTCCAATCTTGGTCCAGAGGAGACAGCTGCTCATTTGGCTGCTCAGTCAGCTCATCCCTCCATGTTTCATGGCTCATACACACCCTTATGGATTCAGAAAACAGCATACAAATCATGATGTTTCTCTAAATAAAAATCCTTGCGATATCCTGGCTGTAGTTCACTTTATTGCTTACTTTTCGGGAGAACGTTATGCTACTCCTGTAGGCAAAGCGGAACCGTCTTTCTCTCTTTACGCTGCACCCCTTGTGGCAACCTTATGTACTTTTTCAGCTATTTATGTTTCCCTGTGTTATATTTGTTCATTTGTAGCTGTGTTGCTTGTGGCAAAACCTTTTTTTTGGGGGGGGGGTCAGAAACACATATAGAGTAGCATGTATTTTAATGCCTCGTGGTTACATGTTTTGACTACATTTGTAGTTATGGACACTTTTGACCATCCTGTCAGTGCAGATGGGGTTTTTTGTTGCTTAAGCTCTAAATGCACAGTCTAAAACACACAGTAATGCTGAGTAACTGCCAGTTACCGAAAGAGGAAGTGGTTTTTGAAAAGGGTCAGAAGCACTAATTGACTGCAGCTTTATTTGATATTTCTAGTTATAAACGCAAAATAGATCCCTTGAGCCAACATAAAAATGTGTTTAAAAGGGATTTGAAAAATCCTGCCATTTGATATTTTTTACCTAAAAAACCCTCAATAATATACAGTAAGTAAACATTTGGGCTTTTATTTTGGGTATGCTTACTTTGTAATGATCTGAGAGAAAAGTGTAATTCTGGCCATCTATGCTGTATCTCCTATACATAAACAACAAAATTGTGGTGCAAAAAACATCAGTCTGACTTATTTGTTTTGATTGTAGGGCTGTGAAACTTCAGTTTAAAGTCTTAAACAGTATTTAAACCCAATTATAGTGGTTTATAGTTTAAAGCAAGGGTAGAGGCATCCAGTATACACCCTTTAAACCTTTTGTTCATCCATAAATAGAGCCCCATTAATTGACTTCAAGTGGAAATGTGCTAATTTCAAGTTCATGTAAAATACAGCATCATTCAATTTAATGTTCTCGAAAATGTGAGTTTAGGAATGTTCAACCCTCAAAAAGACTTGAGGAGTGGGGCTTCAGTCGGGATAAAAAACAAGTTACTTCCAAGCTATTTTGTTTGTTAGCCACAGACTCCTCCGTCTCATGATTTATACGCAACCCTGCACATGGATATCCTGGACACCACCCCCGCTCCCCCCTTTATCCCACCATCGCGTAACCTTTTGTAAAAAAAACACCTGATCGTGGCACACTGCCGCCACAGGCTGGCCAATTATGAATGGCTCACAAAACGCTCACTGATGCCAGCATTGATGCCAGCACTGATGGAGTAATTGTCTTTTGAAACAGGCTAATGAGAAACATGGTGGTGGCAGCATCATGCTGTGGGGATGCTTTTCATCAATAGGGGGAAGGAAGGTGGTCGGAGTTGATGGGAAAATGTCTGCTGGAACCAGCAATAAAGTTGCACACAGGCAGAGCTGCAATGATTTATCACATAAAACCGAAATTAATTTGTTGGTTCTCTGGGTAAAACTAAATAAAATGGGAAAAGCGGCTTTTCTTACATGAAAAGAAAAACATTGTGCTGTTTTTTACTATTTTCAGACACCAGTGCACATTTCAGCAACAAGTCAGTTCAAAGTGTTTGACATAACACCACAACAAAAACAGGCCTTATAGTGTCCTCAATAAATAAATATCCTTCATTTTTTTAATATAGCCTTTAAACAGTGCTTTTATTTCTTTGTATTGAAAAGCTTCTGTTGTGTGATAATGCTCCATCTTGTTTGCATAACCAGCATCTACATTTAGGTTTCCAAATAGCAAAATAAATTGTTTATTCTCTCCGAGTTGTACTATGTCAGCGGAAAGCTTTGGTACATACAGATCTTGCTAAGCAAACACTGCCTTGCTATGATAACCTCTCTGACCAGATGGGAAACCGGAGTTAAAGGGAAACGAGAGACAAGGGAGCAGAGGGGGTCAGACATCAGGAATGAGGAAATCCCACCCTCGCCTCAGCAGATCTAGGACAGGAAGTAAAGTCCATTTGCATACAAATTGTCCTTCAATGGTGCAACATATGCATTAGTGTGAGGGTGGGTGGCCAAAAGAGCAATAATGTGAATCACCAGGTGGGTATAATGTTTGATGGCACCCTCTGTCTGCAGCTGTGGAGATGTGGCTCAGAGGTGAGGTTGTAGTAGAAAAAGGAGGAGTTGACATGTCCTTTCAACACTGATAAAACAAACTGATTTAACAAATTGAATACAAATTTTATAGATTCTTACAAATATTTGAATCAATATTTTTAATAATAAATTATTCAAGCTTACCTGCTCAAGTTAAATTAATACAGGCTCAACAAATATGTTGGATAGGAGTCCAGCTCACCCCCGAAGTGCGCCAACACAGGGTGAGTGCCAGATTGTCTATTTATTGTGGATTTCCAGATCACTCTATTGCCACAAGCCTGGTATTATCTACCACTCCCGACCCTTGGTCAAAATATAGGGTCTGCCAATAGATACAGGGAGATTGGCAGACCATTCAAACCTCAGTTTTCAACTTAAAGAGTAACTAAACCCCAAAACAACTTTTTTTTTTTGCCTATAAACTGTATAAATGGGTATTTACCAATGCGATCTTTCAGTTTCTGGGATTTTTTTTTTTTACATTTTTGTGTGAATTTGTTAAATTCTACACTTTTTGGTCTAAAAACGTCTTAGTGCTGCCCTCTGAGGGTTGAACTGTAGCTACTACATTAAAATTTTGTGATTGGTGGAGAGTGGTACATCTTTATGTCACAGGCATCGACTGTGTCACAGGCATGGTATTTTTGGGTATAAAACTATCAGACATACCGGCCCCGTGGCGAGTTTGGAGTTGGATTGCGTTTTTCAGGTCACCATTATTATCAGATTAGCACTTAGTTAACATAGCTAACATACTGTTTTGAACGTTAGCCTATGTTAGCATTACCACTCAGAGACTGGACCCATCCTGTCTCTCTCTCCCTCAGCAGCAGCGCCAGCCTCGGGCAGCGCTGACTCAGCGCCCCGAGCCAGCGGCTCTAATTGATACGGCTTGGGGCCGCTGGGCTCCATAAAGCCTCCCTCTACTCCTCTATCTCCGGTGACGGTGGAGGAGATCTGCTGGCTCAGGGCGCTGAGTCAGCGCTTTCCCGAGGCCGGCTGCTGCTGAGGCAGAGGGAGACAGGAGGAGTCCCGTCTCTGAGTGATAATGCTAACATAGGCTAACGTTCGAAACAGAGGAACATTGATCAAATCGATCAGTGACAAAACTGCCAACGTCGCTTTGGTCACTGTCCATGTTTCAGTGTCACATTAAGCGAGCTGTCACTGTCCTCCTGAACACACCCCCACGTCCCCCCTCCGCTCATCCTCAACACTTGGCCACACCCCTCCGTTCTTCCTGGCACCGCCCACTTTGTAGACTTTTCAAATGTTGTCTGGGGGCGGGGTTATGATTTTTCATGGGGTTGAGTTACACTTTAAGTAGTGGTCCTGTCATTCCAGTGCTTTCATACACTCCAGTTGTGAACAAAGTCTTATTGACTCAGCCCTTGTTTCTCACTATAAAAGCCTTTGAGTTCCCCCCTTTGTGTTTCAGCACTAGATGGTAGACAACTGCCTTAGATAACGCACCAGACTCATCCCCTCCAGATGGTTGTTTCAGGTAATCACCATGAAACTATATCCTTCTATGTATTTGATAGCCCCCAGAACCTAACTATTCTGGGTTACGATTGGCTCACTTATCACAACCACCAAGTCCAGAATTGAATCCTAGTCCACCCCTTGGCTCTCCTCCTGTTTGCAGTCTGCGGATCCTTCCTTGGCCACAACCCTTGATACCACACCCACAGAAGACATTGTTTTATCTCTGAAGATTATCACGATCTGAAGATGGTTTTTAGTAAAGACAAGGCACTTTCACTCCCTCCTCATTGGTCATATGATTGCCCCATTGACCTCATGCTTAAACCAAATTATTGTCAAGAACAAATACCCTCTTCCACTTCTCTCTTCTGTCTTTGAACCAGTCCATGGAGCCACTATCTTTACAAAAGTTGACCTCCGTAACTCCTACCACCTTGTCAGTATCCGCCAGGGAGATAAGTGGAAAAAGGCTTTCCATTCACCCTTGGGGCATTTCGAATATCTGGTTTTGCCTTTCCGCTTAACCAACGCCCCAGCCATTTTCCAAGCCCTAGTAAATGATGGTCTGCGAGATTTCCTCTATGTGTTTCTCTTTGTATACCTGGATGGCCCCTTGTTCTACTCAAAACATCTGTTCGATCACCAGATGCATGTCTACCTGGTCCTTCAGAGCCTGTTGGAAAGTTAACTTTATGTAAAAGCCAAGAAATACGAGTACTATAAATTTTCAGTAACCTTTCTAAGATCCATATTTGAGGGCGGACAGGTGAAGACAGACCCCGTTAAGATCAACCAACTCCAAGCTCTGTCTGTCCGCCCTCCGATCTCCCTCCTCCGTCTCTGGTTCCTCCATCGGCATACCCCCTGGACCTTTACTGGAAACTCTCACAGACATCCTGGACTCCTATCTCTCTCCCTGGTGTGAACTCCACTGCCTACAAGTAAGCCTCACCTGAGTTTAGTCATGCCTTTTCTTTAAATCAAAACTCAATACTCACCTCTGGACTTCCCCTCTACAGTACTGGTTCTCCCCACTACTCTGTGTAGCTGTCCTGGTACCTGTGACCATCTACAAATCATTGTTTCAATAAAATCATTTCATTTTACAACTGGTCTCGCTAGTCAGGTACAGCATGTAGGTCAGGAAGCTCAACACAAACATGAATAAAAGATGTAACACAGATTACTTAATTTAGTTACATCAGTTAGGTTCAAACTATTCTGGTATTCTGTATTTAATTGACATAAACTTCAGGGAAAACAGACAGTATTTCTATTTATCTTTTTAATCAAATGGAAGAAAAAACCTCGGAATAATAGTTCATGAATACCGGAATTATAGCATGTTTTATTTCTCACGAAAATCACTTTCCTTAATGTAAATTTAAAGGCTTCAAGGGTACATTGATGAACACCACATAGCCAATGCTTGTTTAATAGGATACATCAGTTTCACAACTACAGCCTTTAGCATGCAAACACAACTTTTATAGATGCAGATGAATCTATCATGTTTCTATCACTGTTTCTTATTTGAAGTCGTCTTGTTTGTCCAATTAAAAAACAGAACTGGGTTCTGATCAATGCATAGAATGTTACTGGAAGGGTAATACATTTTGTCAATCTGTTCTAACAAGGTGGCAGTCTAAGTTTATTGCTGAAAACCCTAAATGAACTCCCCATGTTTACTTGCATTTTAAACTGGTCGGGGCTCAGCGCACATTCCGCACATGGTCATGACATCACCCTCTCTTGCGCCAAGGCATGATCTTCACTCATAAGTCAAGCATTGCTGCAATATTGCGGTAACATTACAATCAAACATGCCTGCACGAATGCCACAATATTCATGCCTCGCCATGCCGCCACGGTGGATTCAAAAGACAAACCGTGCCAGCAATATTACCCTAATATACCACCACGTGTGTCTTCTGAAAATTCCTAATAGGAATACAGTGCCAGATATAATATGTACATCAGAGTTTCCCAACCGTGCTCCTCAAGGAACACTGCCCTGCATGTTTTAGATGTTTCTCTGCTTCAGGACACCTGCATTTGTCTGAATAAGGTGTGTTTAAAGCAGGAAAATAGCCAAAACATGCAGGGCAGTGTGCCTCGAGGACCAGAGTTGGGAAACACTGCTGTAGATTATGTACAAAAAATATTCTCTGAAAATGTTTCCTGATACGAAACAAGCGCTTCAGTTTGAAACTTGTGAACTAGTTTTACCCCAAACTTTCCACAATTATTAAGAGATGTATAATGCATCTTTAGTGATCAACTCCTTTTTTTTTTTTTTTGTTGCTTTGTTTTTTAGAAGCTTGATTCAAATAATACACTAAAAATGAGACAAAGGCACAATCGGAATCGATCATTCAACTTAGGAGCAACATTGTTCTGGAGAATCAAAATCTCTGTCAGAGACAAAAATGTCTCTCTAAATAACACAGGAAATTCACAAACTACTTAAATCATAGAACATTTTCAAAACTCAGACAAATAAATAAAGAATTGCAGAGAAATTGAGAAAACACAAGAAATAAACATTAGATCTTCTAAGGACATTCATACTTTAAAACTTAAACCATAAATATTAAACATTGACATAAATGTAAAAGATCAAAAATCTTTGTGATAAAATCTAAAATAGTGGCAAGTGCTTTACAAGTGAAAAAAGATATTTTGTAAACCATCTGTTGTTGTCACTTGTGGATAAAGCAGAGCATTGGCCTGGGTGTCAGTCCGGAAACACTTTCTCCAGACACAACAGGGAAAATGGCAGAAATTGGCCCCTGAAATCCAAAGAAACATCCATAATATCAGAATGGAATGTCACATTCCTTTGCAGTTGACTGAGCCCAGTCTTCCAGAGTGCCTCCTATCAGGAAGTGCTTCACAATAGGAGCAAATTGCCAGAAACACAAAATCAGACTTTTGCGACCAAGGTGGGGGCAGGCGGAGGAAACCGTCAGCTTTTATACAATAATCTTTGCTACTCCACTTGGATTCAACAATAAATAAATCAACGAATAAACCATAGAGCTCCATGAACAGGTTAGACCATCAGAAGTTGGTCAGGTCAAAAATATTTTTGATCAAATCAGCATGTGGGTCCAAATCTAAACCAAATGTGTAGCTGTCTAACTATACGAATTGTCTACAGATAATCAATCTGAAAAAAAACATATACTGCAATGTATTTGTTCATGACTTTGAGCAGAACATTAGGCATGAAAATGTGTAATGGGCATTCTTATGAGTATATTGAAGAACGTTCTTATTTTAAATTGTAGTTCTAAAGCCAATAGCCATTGTTTTTTAAAAATAGTAATTGAACATTAAGACCACCTTTCCAACACTAAACAGAATTATGTTCTAGGGTTCTCATAGGAGATCTGGTATCTGGATGTTAGTGAACATCTTTTGTGTTTTTAAATGAAGGGAGCAAGCCTAAGACTCTACACACAAAAAACTGCTGGGTCAAAAACAACCCTGATTGGTTGTAAAATCCTGGATTTTACAAGTCCTGGACCAAATACAGACCCAATCAGGCGTGGGTTGATTTAAAACAAACAGTGTTGAGGTATGGGTTTGATGCAGTATTCTGGGTTATATTTTACCAACTTTAAACTGGACTAAGGCTTTAAAAGAATCAGATCAGTTTGCACCAATTTGTATCCCCATTTTATACCTTCATTTTGCTTATTCATCGGTTCATTGTTCATTTTATACATGTAAATGTATGTACAGTGGCTTGCAAAAGTATTCGCCCCCTTGAATTTTTCCACATTTTGTCACATTACAGCCACAAACATGAATCAATTTTATGGGAATTCTTCGTGAAAGACCAATACAAAGTGCTGTACACGTGAGAAGTGGAACGAAAATTATACATGATTCCAATTTTTTTTTACAAATAAATAAGTGAAAAGTGGGGTGTGCGTAATTATTCAGCCCCCTGAGTCAATACTTTGTAGAACCACCTTTTGCTGCACTTACAGCTGCCAGTCTTTTAGGGTATGTCTCTACCAGCTTTGCACATCTACAGACTGAAATTCTTGCCCATTCTTCTTTGGAAAACAGCTCCAGCTAAGTCAGATTAGATGGACAGTGTTTGTGAACAGTAGTTTTCAGATCTTGCCACAGATTCTCGATTGGATTTAGATCTGGACTTTGACTGGGCCATTCTAACACAAGGATATGTTTTGTTTTAAACCATTCCATTGTTGCCCTGGCTTTATGTTTAGGGTCGTTGTCCTGCTGGAAGGTGAAGCTCCGCCCCAGTCTCAAGTCTTTTGCAGACTCCAAGAGGTTTTCTTCCAAGATTGCCCTCTATTTGGCTCCATCCATCTTCCCATCAACTCTGACCAGCTTCCCTGTCCCTGCTGAAGAGAAGCACCCCCAGAGCATGATGCTGCCACCACCATATTTGACAGTGGGGATGGTGTGTTCAGAGTGATGTGCAGTGTTAGTTTTCCGCCACACATAGCGTTTTGCATTTTTGCCAAAAAGTTCCATTTTGGTCTCATCTGACCAGAGCACCTTCTTCCTCATGTTTGCTGTCTCCCCCACATGGCTTGTGGCAAACTGCAAACAGGACTTCTTATGGTTTTCTTTTAACAATGGCTTTCTTCTTGCCACTCTTCCATAAAGGCCAACTTTGTGCAGTGCACCACTAATAGTTGTCCTATGGACAGATTCCCCCACCTGAGCTGTAGATCTCTGCAGCTCGTCCAGAGTCACCATGGGCCTCTTGGCTGCATTTCTGATCAGCGCTCTCCTTGTGCGGCCTGTGAGTTTAGGTGGACGGCCTTGTCTTGGTAGGTTTACAGTTGTGCCATACTCCTTCCATTTCTGAATGATCACTTGAACAGCGCTCCGTGGGATGTTCAAGGATTGGGAAATCTTTCTGTAGCCTTAGCCTGCTTTAAATTTCTCATTAACTTTATCCCTGACCTGTCTGGTGTGTTCTTTGGACTTCATGGTGTTGTTGCTCCCAACATTCTCTTAGACAACCTCTAAGGCCGTCACAGGGCAGCTGTATTTGTACTGACATTAGATTACACACATGTGCACTCTATTTAGTCATTAGCACTCATCAGGCTATCTCTATGGGCGGGGTGGTGGTCCCCCACCACCCCGGTCTGCCAATCCAAGGGAACTGCTCCTGATATCCACGCAATATTGCAGAGCCGTGTTAACCAACACAGCCCCACAACTTCCAGACCCTTAAGAAACTCTGGGCGAATCTCATCCACTTCCAGGGCCTTGCCACCAAGGAGCTTTTTAACCACCTTGGCCGCCTCGGCACCAGAGATAGGAGAGCCCGACCCAAAGTCCTCAGTCTCTGCTTCCAAATTGGAAGGCGTGCCGGTGGGACTGAGGAGGTCTTCAAAGTATTCTGTCCACCAACTCAAGACGTCCCGAGTAGAGGTCAGCAGCACACTATCCCTACTGTAAACGGAGTTGAAGACGCACCGCTTTCCCCTCCAGAGACTCCAATGGTGGACCAGAATCGCCTCGAAGTCTTACGGAAGTCATTCTCCATTGCCTCACCGAACCCCTGCCACGCCCAAGTTTTTGCCTCAGCAAGCCGCACTCTGCTTGGCCTGCCGGCAACTTTCAGCTCCTTCTGGGGTCCCACAAGCCAAAAAGACCCGATAGGACTCCTTCTTCAGCTTGACAGCATCCCTCACCAGCGGTGTCCACCAGCGGGTACGAGGGTTGCCGCTGCGACAGGCACTGACCACCTTGCAGCCACAGCTCTGGTCAGCTGCCTTAACAAAAGAGGCACAGAACATGGCCCACTCAGACTTAATGTCCCCCGCCTCCCCCGGGACATGTTAGAAGTTCTGTTGCGGCCGCAGATCAGATGAAACGACAACAAAATTGATCATCAAGTTGCAGCCTAAGCATAAGTGCAAAAAACAGTCAGGACCCATCCCCCTACCCGTAGGCGGGGGGAGGCTACCCTCTTGTTCACCATGGTGAAGCCCAACTTAAAGGCGCCATGATGGGGGGCAACAAGTATACCCACCCCTGCTCGGCACCTCTCAACAGGGGCAACTCCAGAGTGGAAGAGAGTCCAACCCTCTCGAGGAGACTGATTCCACAGCTGTGCATCGAGGTGAGTCTGACGATGTCCAGTCAGAACCTCTCAACCTCACACACCAGCTCTGGTTCCTTCCTCACCAGAGAGGTGGCGTTGCACATCCCGTAAACCGGCTTCTATAGCTGAGGATTAGACCACAGATCAAGAAATTTTTATTTAGTTTTCTTGATTGAATTTTACCGAAAATTTAGAGAACTGTGATATTTATGTGCAATTACGTCCCCAATACATATATAGATTCTCTACGTCTACATTTAGTAATTGAGCTACTCTATGGTCAAAGTGTGAATGTTTAATGTTGTGCACAGTACGTGGTTTCCTGAATGAATATTAATTTGTTAATAATTGGTACCAAATAAATAAATACAGTGGATTTTTGTATGGAATGATACTCCCAAGTGGTTTGAGGAAAATCTGCCAAATCGCTCTTTTTTTTTTTATTAATTTTTTTTGTGTGGTGCATATTTAAAATGTTCCAAAGAAAATGCAGCTTGTGAAGCTGCAATATGGTGAGAAAATAGTTTTCAAAAAATCTCTGTGTGTGTAATACTTGGTTTTTAACTTGTGTCAGTCTGTTGGTTTGTAGCTCTAGGTACTTGTATGTGTAAAACATGATTTGTAAATCCTAAAATAATTTTTTTTTCATTACTTCGGGTACTTGGAATTGTGTGTTCAAATATACAGTCAAATATCAAAAAATTCAGAGTACAAAATACATTTACACACTCACAATTTCAAATTACTCTAATTTAAAACTAACTACGAATTCAAAACGGCTCCTACGCGTACAAATCGTTAAATACGTATTAATACAGACAGACAAAACCACATTGATACACAGATCAGGGTTACAAGTACACAAGGGGTTTTGAAACTAATTTTACACCTCCAGGTTTGTGCATACATGATGCGTTTAAATAGCGGTAGAATACTGGATAATCTGAGTTTTCTTTTCACTTTCCCTCTAAACTTGTTGACAGACATTGGTCTGTGGAGGACAAAAAAGAATATCTCATCACTTTTTAAAATTAGAAAATTGTTTAAATAGACATGTATGGGCAGAACTTTGTGCCATCAGAAAACTAATTTTAATTAGTTTTATTTGAATTTAGGGTAGTGTATAGGATTTCCCATGCACCCCTGAATGCACCATAGGTGTGGATGTCGGCAGCCTTGGCTCAGAGACAGACAAGTGCCACTATTTTTACAGACTTGAACATTGCATGATTGGTTAAAGGAGGAAATGTCATATTACAGTGAATTAGAGAACCCAGATGCAGGCAGGAGGCAGGCTGGTGAAAAACACACCATTTGAACTGAAAATAGGAAAATGCAAAAAACAAGAAACTTGGGTTCAGGGAAAATCCAAAACAATGCATCTCAGGAAGAACACAAGGAACAAGGAAACAGGTTTGTGACAACACCAGGGGGATCTGACACTGACTGAAAAAAACTAAGAAGTATTTATACTTGGGAGCTGATTACTGGAATGCTGAATTATTATATGTTATTGAGCAGATCAGAGACAGCCAGGAAGGGAGAAAATTGTCACTAAAACATGGCCAACTCTATAAAGAAATGAAGACCCAGGATTTACATAGAATGCTACAGACTGTGACATTACCACAATTAACAGACCTCACACAGAACAAAGAACCAGGAAAACAATTCAATTCTGTTTATTTATGTAGAACCAATTCATAACAGATGTCATCTCAAGGCACTTTACAAGAAAGGTCATTTCAATTCAATCATACATACATTCCAATCAGTTTAAAAGTTTCTATTTAAGGAATCCCAGCTGATTTCATCGAGTCATTGACTTGCAGCATTCACTCCTCCTGAAAGAACATATAGCGGCAGTAGACGGTCACCTGCGTTGACCTTGACTTAACAGCAATCCCTCATACTGAGCAAGCATGTAGCGACACTGGAGGGGTGAAACCCCCCTTTAACAGGAAGAAACTTCCAGCAGAACCAGAACCTGGCCCAGTACGAGCGGCCATCTACTACAACCTACTGGGGTTCGAGAAGACAGAGCAGAGACACAAAAAGAGCAAAAGACCCAATGTAAGAGTACTTTTCTATGTTAAAGAAAGTAAAAAGTTGGCAAAAAGAACAAAGAATATAATAACATACAAACTAATAAAGTACAGAACAGAAGCACAACGAATGGCAAAACTAATGAACGTACTGAATGTGGACAGCCCTAATCTCACAAAATATAAAATAAAAAGTGAGCGAGATATCACACCAACCTGAACTGCTGATACATCTGCCTATAAAACTTGGTCAAACCCAATGTAACATCAACAACAAAAACAGGTTGGATTTCCACTGTATACTGTACTACAAACGCCTTTTGAGACAGTACAAGAGACGCATAGTGATAAACTTGTATGACTAATACTAGTTATCTTGATCACTGATTGTTAATTGCCCTATTGGCATAAACCCAGCAGGTTTTCAGAGTGTATGGGATGGGTGGACATCCCACGGATACCATCAGTTCCCATCCCTATACAGGAGTGCTTTAGCCATTATGGTGGAGGGTTAGAGGGGAGGAGGTGATGTTTAGGTAGCTGGCAAGTGTCAAAATAACATCCATGTGAACACTTTAAAGCAATTTTTCCCAGAACAACTTTACCTGTCCGAAATGACAATGCTAATGTTCATCCCTGTATGGGAATAATGTTTGATTTGATTAGTTTAAAAAAAGTCAAAATGCAACACAAATTCAGCATTAAACTGTCCCAAAGTTGTTTCATACTGCAGCTGAAAAACCTGTTTTACTTCATTTGTGATGAAAGATAGAATTTCAGCAATATAAAAACAGTGGCATTATTTTCATCACTCTAAACCCCTTATTGGTTTTTCTTGTGTTGGTTGTCCTGACTGTCATTATTAATCCCTCTCCCCCGGTGTTTAACCTTTGCCCTCTGTTGGTGTCAGGGCACTGAGCTATTTAGCTTGTGTCTCAAAGGTCCACCACCTGCTCTCTTTGTAACACCAGCATGTTTCTGGCTTTTAAGCACAGAGCCATCAATCTCGGCACGTTGGCGAATGGGAAGATTGAGGACTCTCCACTGAAACAAGCCTTCAGGACTCATCCTAAACGGACCTGGAAGCTGAGGCTCTACTCGGCCATCTGTTTCCAAACTGACCAGACCTGCACAGATGGGGAGGGGGAAGGCCGGTTTGTGTGTCGCCATACACTTGTTCAGCATAAAGCACAAAATCTCAGATAGAAGGAAATGTAACTTTATATTAAAAATATCAACTGATGGCTTGATAAAATGTAACTACATAAAATGTGCAGCTGATACGTGTGGGAATTGTCCGCACTGTCGGAACCTCGTATCTACAGTATCTTGCAATAGCATTGCTACTTCTTAAGCCCTTTCACATTTTGTCGCATTGCAACAGAAATTCATGTATTATATTAGAGTTTCACATGACAGACCAACATTGCATTTTTTTATTCAGCTTCTCCGAATCAACACTTTGTGTAACGAACTTTCACAGCAACTAAAGCTCTAACACTTTTGGGATGTGTATGTATCTTCCAGAGTTGTACATCTGGAGAGAGGCGTTTTTCTCCATTCCCCTTTGGAAAATAGCTTACGCTCTTTGAGTTTGGATGTAAAGCACATGTAAAAACCTATTTGATATCTTTTTTTACAGATTCTTCACATGAAAAGGGTTCGATCTAAACAACTCTACTGTTGCTCTGGGTCTATGTGGGTGTATTGAAGGTAAACCTCTGGCTCAACCGCAAACCCCTAACAGATGTCCTGTATTTAACGCCATCTATCTTCCCGTCAACTCTAATCAACTTACCTGATCCTGCTGAAAAAAAAAAAAAACATTCCCAAAGAAGGATCCTGCCCCCACCATTATTTACCATGGGGTTTGTGTGTACACAGTGATCTCCCCAGATATCACATTTTGTCCATGGGCCAAAACGTTTAATTTTGGTCTTATCTGATCAGACCTTTTTGTATGTTTGCTGTGTACATGGTCGGTGGCAAACTGACCATTGGTTCATTATGGCTTTCCGTTCTTTTTTCTTGCCACTTTTTCATACAGGCTATTTTTGTGGAATGCATGCCTAATAGGTGTCCTGTCAACAGATTTTTCAACTTCAACTGTTGATTTCTACAATTTCTCTAGAGAAGGGCCTATAAGCTGATTCTGTTATACACTTCTCTGCTCTCCTCATTGAAAGACCGTATTTTGGTACGTTATTCAGTTGTGCCATGTCCTTTCCATTTTCAGTTAATGGATTGAAGGGCGCTAAGTGAGATGTTCAAAGCCTGTGATAAGGTTGATCAACCAAAGATATCCTGTAGCAGTTTGCGTTACAGTGAAACTGAAGAAGCCTGCGACTGAAGAGGCTCTGTTGTTGTAGGATAGTCTCATGAGGAGGATGCTCAGGGTTGTCCATAATGTTCTGGATTATATAAAGCATCCTTCTTTGCATCATCATCTCCAGAGGTTCCATAGTTGTCCCAAGAACAGAACCAGCCTTCTTTATCAGGTTGTTGAGCCTTTTTAAGTCCCTGCCTCTGATGCTGCTACCCCAACAGATGACGGCTGAAGAGATTACACTCTCCACAACAGACTTGTAGAAGATCTGCAGCATCTTGCTGCAAACCTTGAAGGACCTAAGCTTCCTCAAGAAGTACAGTCTGCTCTGTCCCTTCTTGTAGACGGTTTCACTGTTGCGTCTCCAGTCTAGTCTCTAATGTTCTCTAGCAGGTCTCTGAGGTCTTCAAAGAACAGCTGGATGTATAATGAGACTATATTACAGGTCGGCTATTTACTAATCACATATGCTAACCGCTTGAAAATGAGTGGTTAGTACTGAATTCTATTTAGGGGTCTCAGAGTGAAAGTGGCTGGAAACCTAGGCATGCCACACTTTTTCAAGAAACTTGAAAGCCTTGTGTCCTTTCTTCACAATTATTACGTAGTTATTACATGAAAATGAGGAAAAGTTTAAGTGGTGCTTTTTTGCACGCTGGCTGGTTTGTTCAGTTTTAATTGAAATGATAACAGGGTTTTCCCTTCATATTTTGTATTGTCGGCTGTTCATGCAATCTGGTGTCTGTTTGGTATACACTGCATGTTGTGTGTCACTGCACGTCCATATGGTGAGAGCCGACAGGTGCATCTGTCTCTTGGCTGGAGGGCAGGAGATACTCTGTGCTTTGTTTCCCCACAAACATCTGCTTCTTAGCCTGAAGCCCTGTGACATCCCATGAAATTCCATCCCTTTTGTTTTTAGAAAGCCAGTACGTCATTCAGCTTTCAACAAAACTCATCTTTGTTCTTCTAAAGGTTGCTCATTATAAGCAGTGACTGCACAAAATACCTATAAAACACTGACTAATTGTATTTTTTAGCTCCCTCCAGGTGTCATATATCTAGGTAACTGTTTGGCAGCACAAGCATTCCCAAGAACGCTCATGTTGTGTGTTGACACAGCGTCCTTGTTGTGAGACAAACACACAGGGCTGTTTTCCCTGAAGCAGCTAAATTGAGCTCTGAATCTTCCAAAGGTTTAAGGAACATTGCCAACAAGGAATGTTTGGGCATTTGCTTTTCTGAGTGTTTACATGGATCAGATTTCCAATTAGTATGTTTCCAGCTTAATGATAACTAGGATCAGTCATAGGGTTCTTATTTTAGCATCATTTATTGTAACCTTGCTAGTTTTAACTTAATGCTGTGATTAATGTTGCTCCAGAAAGAACCAACACGATCTCAGGAGATCATGTTGATCATGAAGAAAATTTAATCCAATTCTAAATTTTTTGTTCTTTATTGTGAATATAAAATACGAACTCTTAAAAATCTAAAAATACATTTTGTACATATATAGGGTGCAACTGAATATAAGCCACACGTTTTCATGTTGTAACATGAGCTATTTACAAAAAAAGATTTTTTTTGTTACCTCTGTCCGGGAGGTAATGTTTTTGTGCCCGTCTGTCTGTCAGCAAAGCTCACAAAGTTATGGACAAATTTGGATGCAATTGTCAGGAAATGTCCGCAATAGCACCAGGAACCACTGACTAAATTTTTGGGTTGATCCGACATGAGGTGGGTATCCACCTACCGACCAGCGGCGCTAACCTCAATTCCTCTGCTGCGTCAGAGGGCTCACAAGTGGCTCCCCTGGCGCAACAACCCCGAATAGCAGCTCTCCGCTGGAAGAGCACAGCCATGTGTCTCATTAACAGACATTTTATTGGACAAGTACCGAAAGTTCACCCAAAACTCTGCCTGAAAATCGGCAGTACGGCACCAACACAACACAACAGTAACATGTCTGGTTAGCCTACCAAAAAAGTCATTGGTCGCTATCTTCATCTTCCTCATCAAAGCCACTGAAGTCGTCTTCTTCAGTGTTTTTATTTCCTCTGAAAGCTTTTGCCTTCTTGCAGTAGCTCCATATCCTTCTTTGACAGCCAACTCAGTTGCCTTTAACTTAAAAGTTGCATGTATCCTTATGTTTTCCATGCTGAGGTTGTGTGCATGAAAACTAATGGTTGTGTCTTCTTCGGCGCATAATCTTCCTGCTATAGTGCAAGCCCCCCCCCCCCCCCATCTATGTGTGTGTGTGTGTGTGAATGAGTGAATGAGTGAATGTAGTATGCTTTGGGGTCCTCTGGACTAGATCAACCGCTGTACAAGTACAGACCATTTACCATTTACCCAGTTCTTTCAAAGAACCGGTTGCTTTTCCACTGATGTGTAGCCTAGTCGGTGCTGCGTCATACATCATCTAAACAGTTGCTACGCAACTGTATACGTCCTCAAGGGATGAAGAAAACAAGAAGCGTGTGTATAGAGAGAGTTTTTTTTCCCCACCACCTCCTATACCCGGCAGAGCGGCAACCGCTGTCCAATTGCCCAGCAAGCGACCGACCCAAGCCCCCCATACCAATATCCCATACGACCAAACCAAAGGCCACCCACCCCTCCTAAAAATATTACCGTAAATATCAGCTTTCAAATCTTACCACAGATTCTCAATTGGGTTTAGTTCCAGTGATAAACCAGTGATGTGTAGGTTAAAAGAACTTTTTTTAAATCAATTTTCCACAGTCCACCTGTACAGGATGACCCAGGGAAAAGTCACCATTATATTAGAGGACAACTCATAGAGCTTTTCCTCCAAAAAAGAACAGGTCCTAGTTTGATGCTGGTGCCAGAGCAAGTCCTTAGTTGGTTCTTAGCGTGTGAATGTATGTGTGTGTGTGTGTGTGTGTGTGAATGACTGACTGTAGTATACTTTGGGGTCCTCTGGACTAGATCAAGTGCTATACAAGTACAGGCAATTTACCATTTACCCAGTTCTTTCAAAGAACCGGTTGCTTTTCCACTAATGTGTAGCCTTGTCCGTTCTGCGTCATAACATCATCTAAACAGTTGCAACGCAACTGTATACGTCCTCAAGGGAAGAAGAAAACAAGCAGCGTTAATCATTGTAGAGTTCAAAAAATGGCAAGACACGTCGTGCCCATGGTTGAGTATGGTGGAAGATCGTTGTTTCTTTGGGCGTGTTTTTCTTCTGAAGGCCCTGGTTCCCTTATTCGAGCGTACATCCTCGTGTCCCTTTTGGAATACCAGGATATTTTTGGTAAAAAGCTGATGGAATCTACTAGTAAACACAAAATAGGTTAATATAAAGTCAGGATAAAGATCCAAAACAAATGGAAAATTCAAGACATGTTCACCAGACACAAATTAAACCTTCTAGCCTATCTCAGTCCCCAAGGATGGTCATCTATGTAGAACTTTTAAAAACAAACATAAATTGATTTAAATTGTATTATAGAACACTCCCAAAAAACAACCAGAAAGCTTGAACAGTGTTTTTCGTTAACCTGTATGACCGCTCCTTAATTTTACTTTTTTGTTTTTTGTCAATGTTCATCTGTAAAAGCTGATATAAAGAAGAGGGATACATATATTGATGGACTGATAAGACAAATGTGCTGATTTTAATAAAGTGACAGACTCACACATATTCTGTCCTTATCTGGTTGCAGTTATGCTGAAATGATGCAGAGTGAAAGGCGTAGCAGCAATGAGCTAATGGGACAGTAACCAAAATATGTATTTGTCTTATCTGTAAACAGCATCTCCCAGAGGCCTAGTCATGTTTACAGTTCCTCACCAGTTCAGTGTCATTTGTTTACTTTTTTTGTTGATGTGAGAAATTTCTTGTGTCACCAAGTGCAAAATGCCTTGTCTGCTGGAGCTGCAACAAGTCACACTTGGGTAAATGTTTTTGTCTCATGGGTCTCCAATATGGCAGCTGACATTTGGTTGGCTGCTGTCTCCTTTGACTAAAAAGCAAGCCTGTTACTTTCTACATACAAGCTCTTTTCCTTCCTATCTAACATTAAATGAGACAAAACCCTCCTGTTTTAGGTCAGTTAGGATTAGCAAAACAGTTTTCATTTTCCAAATGCCAATATAACAAGAGGGAATTGTTTAGGGATTTTTTATGAAGTCAAATTTTACCACACACTAAGATTATTATGCTACGATGTCATGGTTTTGTACGCAACCGGTTAATTCAGAACATTTAAGTTAGCTATACAGAACAGCTCAAATGCACTGCTTCATAGTGTGAAATCATAGAAAAATCAAACAAATGAGGCAAGATATCAGGAAGAGAACTGTTGACGTCTGGTTTATCCTTTGGTACGTTATCTATATGTCTGAAGGTTAATCTTTTCATAAACAGTGCAGCAATTCAGGAAGGCATCACAGGCATGAACATGTTCTGGAACCAAATGTGTGCATGAACCCCAGAATAAAACCTCAAGACCCTCTGAAGATGCTGGCTGATGCTGGCAAGGGAGTGTAATTCTCTACAGTCTGTGGGTTTACATCCAGTAAGAGAACACCAAATTACTGCCCTAGTCAGTCTGAATTCGGACTATTGAAATGCATGTATACACCTGGCTGGAGTCGAACCAAACTGGTCTACTCATAATCGAGCTAAGAAACCCAGATAATGCGGTCAAAAAAACAAATTTCTCTGCATGTAAACGCCATCACAGCTTAGTCAAGCTATTCGCAGCCTGGTCACTCTACCTTCACGAAGTGACGAGACCGCGGAAGCGGGAATACCGACGCCAGAGTGTGCAGTAACAATAACACAATCACACAGTACAGTACTGTGCTGCAGCATTGTTGACATCCATTTCTTCGCTCATTGTGCATATCCTGCTCCTGCTCCTTCTGCTTCACTGCTGCCAGCATTTGTTTACTATCTATGTGACTCTCTTGGCCAACCGGAAGAATGCCAGCATGAAAGGGCGCATGCCGCCCCCTAACGTTGCAGAGGCAATTGATCTTCATTCAATAATTAGTTTTTTTGAGTGACATGTAGTTTGGGATAAAGGCGCCCATTATGGTTAAGGTTTTAGCTCGATTATTGCCATAGCTCGATTTAAATGTGCATGTACAAACACTCAGTGTTCCTGTTGTTGGCCTCCTCACGATTTTCGTTGGTGAATCAGGGAAGTAAAAGAGGCGGACTGATATCAACATGTCTTGCTGCATTGACCCTTTCTCAAAGCACATGGACACAGCTCATCTGGCCTTAAAGTGTCTTGAGAGACTTCAGTTGAACCAGCGCTGTTCGGAGGAACGGGGCAATATTCCAGCAAACTAATGTCAGAAGCTTGGAGAACGATACCAAAATGTTTGACCCAGGTCATACAGTTTATAATGGTAAGATTATTAAATACAAAGGAAATGCATGACTTGAAAAAAGAAAATAAAAACTAATCAAAACATCTTTTGTCTTTCATCATACTAGTATTTAGCAATTGAAGTCATTTTGATAATACTAACTGACCCAAAACAAGACAAGTTCACTCTGATGTCAGAAAGTGAGGAAAAAGTCATGTTTCTTTTAATTCAGTGAATACAAATATCTGGTTTCAACTGTATCCCTTTAGAGGCTGAAGACACAATTCAATTCATTTAGCCATTTATTTTTTTATCTGCTTTTTAAAAATGAGAAAACAGGATTATTTTTGGCAAGTACACCAGTCATCACACATTTCTTTTCTTTTGATTTGATAAAAAAAAAGGTTTGAAGTTACAAGTGTGTCACTGGAGAACCATCAATCTGCTCCCCCATCATGGTCACTTAAAAACAGCAGACGGGAGACTCAGTTAGACCCCATGCACATGGTAATGTGAGGAATGCAGCCATTTCCTCCTTTGCAGGAAACAAAGGGAGTTGCTCCAGTGCCAAGCCTTTCATACCTCACATAACAAGGCTGCTGCTCTCAGATCGGTGTCTGTATTGTGTTAACCCAGTTAGCCGAGCCATTAACAGCTTCAAACGGCTGGTCTTTAAAGGCTCGTTTGATGGTAACTATACCTGAAACTCCAGAATAATGTTAAATAAAGGGGAAAATGTGCTATTGAAGGGTCCTTAATGAAAAACCAAACCGTCTGTTCTGCTTCTTCTGAACAATAACCCACCGGTGGAAAAGGAACAAAGTCAAACACTAAATGTCGCTTCTGAGCTGGTCTTGAGAAAAGACAAAGAAACATCTGCAAGCTTGGGTTGGTTTGCAGGCAAACCAAATATTTAAACATACAAATATTGTTATCTTATTTACTCTGTTTACATATGCATTTTGTCCAAAAAAATGAAGCAGTAAATTTGTTTGGGATATCATTTCCAAGAAATGGAATGACACAATAACTCATAAGTGTTTGACTAAAGCTGCTCATGTTGATGTTGGGTTCATGCAACATGTTCAAGCAAGTCAAGCACTTAATCACACTAGTTTTGCTTTTTGTGCAAAGGCAGACATAAGAAGCAGTGAAGGGTGTGAGAAGTGCGTTAATCTTGCATTGTAGTTATTTAATGAGCAATTATATTGTAACAATAATCTTTTGACACAGAGATACGTCATACGCTTAGTGAATTAAGTGACACATTTTCCAGATTGTCACTGAAACGTGGGTTGCTACATCTTGTATATGAGAAAAATCATCTAAAAACGTGATTGTTTCGTTTCGTAACAATGCTTAGTTAAGAATTGGCAATATATTTTACACCATCTATAGCATTTGAAAAGCCTGTTTATTCCCTCTGAAATAGTGCCAGATTTGTAGGGAAAATGCATTTTTGAGTTGGGAATGTGCCCATTAAAAACTTGCCAAACCCTCTAGTTCTTACCAAATCTGTGAAACTCTTGTAATTCTTGTAAATTACAGAAAACTACATTGATCCGCAGAACCCCATGCAGATAAGATCATGTTGAGGATGGCAAACAGTGAGCTTTCTTGAATTCAAAGCATATGATACATCCGGACAGTCTGCAAATGAATCACAACACAGAGCACAGCTAGATATGAACGAAATCACCAACACACGTCTTTCACATATTGGTCCATTGAATGCAGCAGGCTGTAAGCCACACCTGGCTCTGCAATCCTCGCTCTGTAAACGCACAAAGAGCCCGTTATCTTGGCAGATCGACTTGTATGATATGAAAGGATAAAGTGATCCATAATGAAGGGTTTGTTGTTGTTTTCATTGCCAAATTATGATAGGAAACCGGGAAAAGAGCAGCACAGAGGTAGGGCCACTAAATACTACAAACATCTGCAAGATGACCTTTGGCCTCTGAGAGAATTGTCCAAGAACTACTGTAACTTATCGTGTGTTCCATTTACCTCAGAAGTTGGAACTCGTAGCTGTGTTTGACGTCACGCCAGGGTTAACAGCGTTCCAGCTAACGTAGTCAGATGAGTCTGGATTCCAATATGGCGAGGCCCAGTTAGCCATTGTTGGTAGTACCTCTTACAAACGTTGTTTCAAGCTGTACTTTCAGCATTCAAATACCACTTTTATTTTGTTAAGTTCAGAGTTGAAGGCTCTACATGTGTCTTGTAAAATAAACATGTTTGTACTACAACTTACTGTTGCTGACGCAATGACCGGCCACATTGAAAAGAAAGTGGGAAGTCCGATTTCGGAAATAGGGGGGGATTTCCGACTTCCGACGACAAATTAAACACACCAATAATCACAAACTGCAGTGTGGAAAAAAATGTGAGTGCATTCACTTTACTTAGTTGGAATGAGTTTTACCTGGGCAGAGTGAGAGGGTGAGAAATAGAAGAAATCTTGGCAGCACTTGCACGCCAGTGCTGTTTGGTCTACTTTAAACACCAGAGTTTGTTTTCTTGGATAGCCCGCTTCATTTAGGCAGGTTTGAAAGCTTCTCTGAACTCTGGTTTGGACCAGACATGTGAACTCTGGTCTACGTCAAAACATGGGTCTTGGTTTTTGGCTTGAAAGTGATCCTTAATACTGTTCACTTCAAGTGGGGAAGTAAACAAAAGAGAAGAAGTGACGCCTCCTATGCATATGATTTACAGACATATATTTGAACACTTTTAAATACTTGTTTAGCATCAGTATAGCCTGACCAGCACGTCACACTCTCAGTCTCTCTGTCCTTTTCTTCCTATTTTGAATGAACATTGTGGATAGCTGAATTTGAATTTTCAAAGGAGAAACATCAGTTTATCTTCTCTAAGTTTTCATCTGTATTTCATTAAATATGCTTTCGATGACCACCCCAACACCACCATACGTGACAAAGATGTGAAATGGAAGGAACAGTTTTGTGTAATATTCTTAGTGGGAGTCTTACAGAGCGAGTTTGTTGGAAAAAATAGGGGTCATGAAGGGCCAGAGTGGTTTGTCCATGATGGAGAGTAATTTCATCTAAGTCAGAGGAAGAACCTTAATATGAGTTACAATTAAGTTAATTTCCCTGTAGGATCAATGAAGTGTTTTTGAATATGAATGGATTTTTTAATATGCGGATTCATTTGTATTCACAATTTTTTAATTCCAACTTTAAAAGATTCCGATCCCTCCAAAGATTTGCATTTAAGTCAAAGTCTATTCTCTACCTTCTTTCTAGTTATCATTAATTTCCTTCTCTCCTTATTCTCATCAGCATTTAAAAAAATAGTCTTTTAAGCAAGATGTGATATATTACTTAAATAACAAAAAAAGCTTTCCCCTCTCTGAGCTTGTAAAAGTAGTTTTGATTAGTTCTAGAATTTGTCCCTCTTTATAGGATTTTATGTGGTTGACCCCCCCCCCCCTTTACGTGTTTTTGTCTATACTCACTAACTGAATTCAATTGACCTGTCGATCAGTCCTGCTCAGCCCCGCCCCCTGAACGCAAATTAACCAATAGCATTCATCTACCAGTTTCCAGGTAAGAAACAGGCTCGGACATTCTCGCTCCATAGAGAAGCATTAAGACCTGCAACACTTTTGTGGTTTTCTGGCCTGTATTTGTATTTTAAGACACAAATATGGTTGAATGATGTGCCTGGGGCACATGCAAAAGGATTACATGGTATCCTCGGACGATAAGCAATGGAGTTTATTTTATCCCCTTTCCCAAACCAGAAAAATATATATGGACAAATGTCTCCATTAGATAAAGCTGTGTGGCAGACCAAACAGTCAACTCAAACGACTAGGATGTCTACATTTGTAGACATTCTTGGTAAAACAATGGTCTTGTATAATCTTAGCAATCAGGCCATATAAGGTAATATCAATCACATAAAGCCTACCTGTAATGAGGTTTCTTAAACTAGCCACCCAGCCGGCTATTTTTATGGTAACTGATGGTAAATGAGTTCAACACATTACCCTGGTGTATATGAACAGTTCTTCAATTATGTCTCTCTCGTCAAAGACAATTGATGCCAGATGAGGTTTCTTCCTCTTGCTTTGCAATCTGAAGATCTGTGGCTCTAATTTCAGTTTTGTTTTTCATATAATTCCAGTATGAAATTTTATACTTAGCCCTCCAAGGCCTAATGCTGACCTTTCTGAAGGCTCCTCGAAGATATTAACTGCTGCTGGCTCCAATTGTTGTCAAGAGCCTCTTCAAGAATTGTTTCAGCACTGACCACTCTCAAGCCGTTTTCAGACAGAAGTTCAGGAATATTTGCGGACAATTCCATCCGTTCTTTAACCGGAGTTGTGTTTTCAAACACGCCACTTTTCTCCGGAACCTTGCCTTTCGACGGCTTTCACACAGCAAGAAATGTACCGGAGGATCCTGATGAATATCTGTGGGGTGGGGGGTGCAGGGGAGTGGGGGGGTTCTAGGTGGATATTATGTAAACTTAGTGCGGCAGGCGTACGTCATTTCCCCAAACAAATGCATTATTGCAAAGATGGTCGACGAAACTGCAGATCTACTCACAGCGCTCGTCTTTGTGATGTGTGCAATTTTGCGTACATGGAAACGCTTAAGAGACATCGATGAAAAAGCTCAAATGAAAATAACGACATTTATACGTCATCAATGTGTGCGCTCACAGCGTTCCCTGCCCCTCTCCCCTTTTCCCCACCGCCCCACACCCCTCCAGCTTTCGCGGAACATTACCTGACTGTCTGAATGCAAACCCCATACCACGAAAAGTCTGCTCTTGTTACTAGGTCTTCAGCTGTAAAATTACCGGTAAAGGGTATGCGGACAAAGTCCGGAAGATTGCTTTCAGACACAAAAGCAAAACAGACAAAGTCCGGAAAATTACAGTTTTTCATGGCCTGTTTGAAAGGGGCTTCATTGTTAACATGCAGTAAGCTTTGATGGCATGTCCGAATTGGCAACAGTAACTAAGGTGAGTGGGGCTTAACAGGACTGAGCAACAGGTCAAATAGACTTCTGAGAATATCCTCCAGCTTTCTCTGTACAAGCAACAAATTAATGGAAAATGTTGCCAGAAGATGTGAGCCTATGAAAGAGCTGTAGCCCTTTTAGATTCTTCTAATCAAACTTAGAGAGTTTGTTGAAGACCGCTTATGCCCCTTTTCCACTAGGGTCGGGTCAGCCCCGAACGGGTTGGCACACCACAGCCCAGAACGGCCAGGTTGTGTTTCCATTACTATCTCAGGAATGCGGCCATAGGCGAGGGTATGGGCGGGCTTAGTTTAAAGTGGCACAAAAGGTCCGTGATGCCATTTGTAATCGGCACTAGAGTTGAAAGCAAATGTGGACGTGCGCATTGAGAGCAGGGTATGACGGAGAAACAACAATTGAGGACGTCTAGGTATTTTTGTACATCGTACTTGGACTGTGGCTCTTTCTGAAGAAGAAACTCTGTGCACGACATGCGAGAAGACATTGCCAGTCCAATCAGTGGCTACCACGACATAAGTAGGCGTGTGACTGACATCCCTTTACCGGACCAATCAGTCCATAGGTGGACGTGTTGGGTCACTTTGCCCCGCTTTGGACCAAGGCAGAGGTACTCCAAAAAAAGGGGTTGGCTCAGCACCGACAAAGGTAATGGAAACGTGCCCAATCGGGGCTGAGTCTACCTGTTCCAGACTGAACCGACCCTAATGGAAAAGGGACATTAGTGATGGAGTCACTGATCAGTGGGTATGTGTATTGGCAAGAATCTGGTGATACGATATGTATCACAACACAGGGGAGACAATACGATATATTGCGATACTATGAGTAAGACTTTATATTGTGATTTTTGAAACTGAATTTAACTTTAGAAAAACTGTCACAGCATTTTAAAGACTCCAACCTGTTTCATACTTTAACACATCCAGTTTTATTACTAGATCTAGTTGATCCACTGGAACGAAGAAGATGATTACAGCCACCAACTACCAGTCATACTTTTAATTTACTACAAAAATGACTGTCATCATTAATGGTTCCATTCAAGTTCTAAAAAATAAAATAAAAATTGATCCATTGCTTTTAAAAATTGATAAAATATCATGACATAAAATATTGCGATATATCGGCGTGTTGATATTTTTTTATATCTCTACTGATCAGGATGTTATAGTGCAATGTTTGCAGTTGTGAATTGTAAAGTCCTGTGGACATGTGATGAAGTCGTTGGCTCATGGAGAACTTGTATGTTTTACTGACTATTCCTATCTCAATTCCTAACACTTCTTAAGCTTTCTTTTCCTAGTGCAGATGTGAACTAGCTAAAAGCTTTAATCTGGTATAACTCAATAAAAGTTGACATTTATGTTTGAATTGTGCATTGTGTATTTTGAAATATAAAGTATACGTACTTGCTTGCTGCAAACATGAGAAAGAAAGCCTGCAAAGCTTAAAGGAATGAGACCATGCACATGTTCTCATAAAAAAGCAATGCATTGCTAAATGGAATTTGTTAACTGGCCTTTACAGCGGAAACAAGACTCCATGCAGTGATCGCTCCCAGCTAAGACACTGTAATGGAATTTCAATTAAATAAACGATGGACAGACATTTTATTACTTTACATGAGCGACAGTTCAAGTAGGTCCAAGTAGATGGATCTGCTCAGAGTTTTTGTAAAATTCCCACCATTTATAGTTTCTACACACCTGCCTTGCAAAAGTATACATAATACTTACATATATTGTTACGGTTTAATGTGATAGACCAACACAAGTAATGCATAGTTTTGAAGAACATTTGCTGATCACAATTTGATTGAATAAATTCTAGAATCAGATTTCACTGCATTAACAGCTGCAGGTCTGTAGAGGTATGCCTCTATTAGCTTTGGCTATCTAGAATCCGTTTTCCCCTCCTCCTTTGCAAAATAGCTAAAACTCAGTCAGATTACATAGAATGTGTGAACAGCAATTTCAAACTCTTCCTGCAAATTCTTCGATGGCATTTAGACCTGGACTTTGACTGGGGCATTCTGATACATTAGCATACTTTGATCTAAACCATTTCACTGCTAATCTGGAGTAGATCTCAAAAATTGACAGTCTCTAATAGTTTTCTTCAAGGATTCCCCTTGTATTTAGCTCTGTCAATCTTCCTATTAACTATGACAAGCTTCCATGTTCCTGCTGATGTATAGCAAGGCCGTTTTATTTGCATTGCACATGTTCAGCAAAAAAGAAATTCAAAGTGCTTTACATGATAGGAATGAAAATAAAAAAATTAAAAACGAGCAAAAAGCATTGCGTTTCAAGTAAGGAAAACAATCATAGAGAAAAAAACAGACAACAGTTTATGGCGTTCCAGTTGTTATTAATCGAAGGCAGCTCTAATCAGATGGATCGTTAGATCTGATTTATAGGAACTCGGGACTGCTTTACACTGAGACAAAAGGGATATAGTTTCAAAAACAGTCTGTAAAAACTACACCACAATAATCAAAAAGTCTGTCAACATGAATTCACACAAACTGACTAAAAATGCTGCAGTACAAATGCCAAGTCCACTGGTGGAGCCGTGACACTGCCAGGGGAACAGAAAAGAACACTGAGCATGCGCAGTCAACCCGGCCGCAAACACGACAAATGTAGCTCCAAATGGGAGCTTTATTCTAAAGCATATGGTGTTTGTGGTTCTCTGGATTCATTTTTTTCTGCTGGTGATAGAAGGACAGTAAATTGTATTCTAGGATTCATAATGAGGTCAGTATTTTCTTTATTAAGACCGTAACGTCGTACGGCACCATGCTTGTTTATCACAGAGTTGTGCATGCACGTTAAACATAGGAATGGGGCGGCGATGTCATCCCCTCAGAATAAATGCCAGAGAGCTCATAATCACAGAGACAACATTGTCAGATTTCTCCACTCTGGGACCCTGTTTCAAACATGATTGTTTGCAGTGTCCTGAAACGCCGGCTCCTTGTGGTTTACACACCTGAAATATCTTTGCTGCTGCACCTGGTTATATCTCCCTGTAGACGGGGCCTCAGTATTTCAGCAGTGTTTTAGATTTCTGGAAGTATGTTCAGACAGCTGCGAAGCGTCCCCACATGATGATGCTGGCACCACTGTGTTTCACTAGTGAGGATAAGTTTTCTTCTTCACTTAGTATATTGCAGGCAACTTTCTATTTGCCACTCTTTCAGAGGCCCGATATGTTGAGTGCATGTCTAATAGTTGCCTTACCTCCCACCTGATTCAATAGACTCATGTTACCCTCCTGTAGAGAGCAGTTCTTGTGTGTAGACTAGCGTGTATTGGTAGGTCTGCAGTTGCGCCACACTCATTTCATTTTTGGACGACGGATCGAACAGAGCTCTGAGACATTCAAAGCTTGGGTTACTTGTTTTAGAAGGAAACCCTGCTTTTAAATAATCCACAACTTTCTCTTTGACCTGTATACTTTGGAGTTCATGGTGTTTGTTCATTGACAAACATCTGAGGTCAGCCATGTTTATGCAGGAACACAGGCGGACGTTTTAATGATTAGGTGAATTCTGAGGGCAAGTGGTTGCGCAAAATCCATTTTATTTAGGGCTGTCCGAGTAAGGGGGAGGAATTGTGGAAAAAAATGCACACCATGCCTTTTCTATTTTAAATAACAAAACATTACATTTAGATTATTCAGTTTTGTAACTGCTTTGTGTTCTGGCACAAAAACTTGACATGATCTGGAACCATTCAATGGATATAAACACTTTTGCAAGCCTAAATGAGGCTGTCTGTCTAATGGATCTAAGTTTATTTTCAACCTGCAGATATGAGGATGTTTGAGCCATAAATTTTACAGAGAGACAATATGAGGCACTAAGCCCCATGCTTATCTTGACAACCCAGTTGAATCTTAACGCTGCAAAACTGGATTATCAGTTGCTGAGCATTCTTTAGCAACTGTTGGACTTCAACTGCCATGCAAATCAACACATTTGCCTCTTTGTGATAAGGAAACCTTCAGTTTGTCGACTAATCTACAATATCAAGCAGGGACTTGTTCCTTTCTTCCGCACACTCCAGCCACCAAAATAAGATGTTGCTTCTTCTTGCAGAAAGCCACCGCTCATTGTTAGGCCACCAACCCCCAACACCAGCTGATCTCCAGAGTCTCCATCTTCATGCATGACTGTGATTGTGAATGAAGTTCTGATGTGGTGGTGGAGGGGTGGAGGGGCGGCGAGGCGAGGCGCGGCGCGGCAGATGGCAGGGCTGCCCCTGTCATGTCTGCTTTTTTGGGGAGAACAATGCATCTCTCAGAGCTCCTATTAAAGCAGGGGACGGGGATTCGAATCGACGGACAGCTGGCAGGCAGCATGCCTCGCAACCCCCCCCCCCCCTTCTTCCACCATGTTCACACACACAGACACACACACTCTGCAATTATCTGGCACGGGCCACAGCTTAAATATTTACCAGACCCATGCAAACAATAAGATTTTCAAGAGACAAAAAAAACCCATTAATCCATGTCTCCATTATATATTAGCACTTCTCGTCAGCACTTCAACGTCGTCAGTTATAATGGGACCCGTTAACCCAGTTTGTTTACGGCTTCTGTCATGAAGTATAATCCAACTTGGAGCACAGTGCACCTTTAATCATTTGACAACATGATGTGATTTTAATCATCTGCTTGCAGACTGTACCTCCTTTAATGTAATCAATTAATAAATCAAATGTGATATTTATCAAGCTGAAATACCCTTTTCTGTAAGGATATGCTACTTCTACTGACCTAGAGCCAACAAAGGGCTTTTCTTCTACCTCTATACTGGATTCAAAAAGCAAATAGTCTGAATGCATACAGTTTAAAGATGAAAGATTTAATGAAAGTTCATTCAACAAACATAAAACATTTAACAGAAAAGAGCAGATTTGATCAACACATAGGATCGCATTCTATGCCATTCTTTGTTAATTTGGACCAGTGGTGATGGCGATACATCTTTCTGCCCATTGGCATTGTGGATGCCTGTAACATCTAAGAAGATTTAAAAAACGTTGTCAGTCATTGGTGCACAGAAGAGTTATCGGATGCTTAACTGCATGTTCAGGGCATCCACAAAGACTTGGCTGACAGAACTGTTCTTGGTGTTTGATTCAGACCTTAAATAACAAAGCTACATTTAAACTGATCAGATCTTAGCTAGATAAATTCATTATTTAGTTTCAGATTTGCGAAACACGAAATATTTCACGGGGTAACGTCCACAATGTGCTATAATGTGAAATAACATGTAAAAATGGATCAAGATGCATAAATACCCATTGTTTTCCACTCCAAGGTCTATGACCTTTTTTTCTCCCTCCTGAAATTTGCAGGAATCCTGTTTCCTAATAGCTCACCATATTCCTCAAATGTTTCTGTGAAGATCTTTCAACAAATCGGTGCAGTTGTATTGTTTTGTTGCATTTACTCGCTTTGTCTATATATATCTATATATATATATATATATATATATATATATATATATATATATATATATATATATATATCTATATATATATATATAGGTATATATATATAGATAGATATATATTAACCCACCCGCTTGGACCCCGCCCCCTCCTCTATGCTCCTCCTCCTTTATGCTCTTCCTCCTCCTCCCCCCCTGCTCCTGCTTTTGATCCCACAGGGACTCGGAGCCTTTACATTCCACTCATTCCAAGCGCAACGAACAATCGCCTCTCAGCATTTATGCGCGCGGCTGGCAGCTTTCACGCCCTCAGTTTTGCTTCGGCTCAGTCAGCGCGCGCACGCATGTCCACGAGCTTTGAAAGAAAAAGAAGCAATAGTTGGTGATCTTTTTATTAAAGCTGATTGCGGATTATTTATTACAGGAGTTACTTTTACCGGAGTTCGCGGTGGAACTGGACGCGGTAAGTCTTTTGTTTTTTATTTTTTTTATTTCTTTCTTTCTTCTCGGCCAGTTTATGTGTGGATGTTTAATTGATGTTGTTGATGTTGCACCCATAAAACTATCGGATTGTCTTTCTCTTCTAAACGAGATTAGGCTACAGTCCTGTTATCTATTATCTGTGTGTTCATTTTTTTGTTAACCTAATTATTATTTCAGTGTTATATACCTTTGTATCTGGAGTGTGTGGGCACTACAATTTGTAGTGACATCACCCGCAAGGGTATTGCCAGTAACAGTTCATAAAGTATTGTGCAACTGTTCTAAAGATGAAACATATTTAACAGTCTGTGTTGGACGGGGTGATCTGTCCCTCTTCTCATCCAATGACCGCTGGAGATAGGAACTGGCGACCCTGCCTGGGTGGATATAGATCACGAATGAATGCCGATTTTAGCCGTTAAAAATAATGAAACATTTAACTGTCGTAATCAGAAATGTTGTCTGGCAGGTCCGGATGTATCCCGGTGAATTTACCACCCTTTCCTCCTCGTTCTTCAGTTTTCTACTCATTGTGTGCGTCTCTCTCTGTGTGTGTGTTTTAATTGAATTTTGGAGACAGACAGTAATCATATCTTCTTTTTTTTTGAAAACGTCATTATTTTTCGGAAGAGTTTATATTTGGCCTACACCCTATTTAAACGGGCTAATATTCTGATCCACATCTGGAGTAGATCAAACCAAAATAACAATTAGTTAATGCTGCTGAAACGACTTTATCACGGCAAGGTCAATGTATTCGTACGGCACACTTTTTAGCCACAAGGCAATTCAAGATGCTTTACAGAAGAGCGAATAAAAGCAGCAATAAAACAATAAAAACGGAAGACACAACATCAAAGACATAAAAACACTAAAACACACTACATTCCAGCTGTTATTAATCAATTAATCAAATGCTGCTGGGTTTTAGCTTTGGTTGAAAGGAACTCAGTGTTTCAGCAGCTTTGCAGTTTTCTGGAAGTTTGTTCCAGATTAGTGGAGCGTAGAAGCTGAAAGCTGCTTCTCCATGTTTGGTTCTGATTCTGGGGATGAATCAGTCACCAAGGCACATTTGCTTACAGAAGACAGATTAGGAGAATAAAGTAATTACTTTAAATAATCGGTCAGTTATGCAGGTATGAAATGTGCTCCTGGTGGGGAAACATCTCAGAAGAGACATTGTTATTGTATACCTGGAAAAGTGAAAGAGAAAAAAAAGTGTGAAAAAGCCAGAACTATAAAAATTCAGAAGCGGAGGGGTGAAATGACCAGCTCTCTCTTGTCCATTACTGATCAAGACTCTTTTTTTTCAGATTGTTAAAGTGCCAACGCTTCCACATCAAGCCTAGTTTTCGTTTAAGTTCTGGACTGATTTAGCATTGAGCGAAATGAGGACAGCCGAGGACTCCTCAGGAACTGTCTTGCATCGCCTCATCCAGGAGCAGCTCCGCTATGGCAACCTGACAGACACTCGCACTCTTCTGGCCATCCAGCAGCAGGCCCTGCGGGGAGGAGGCAGCGGCGGGGGGACGGGCAGTCCCCGCTCCTCTTTGGAGAGCCTCTCGCAAGAAGAAACCCAGTACATGCAGATGTCGACGCGGCAGGAGCCTCAAGGACAGGAGCACCAGGGGGACTGCCTGGCCTCCGAGAGCCCCATGTGTCAGCTGTATCAGCTCCACAGGGAGGAGCTGCCCACCTATGATGAGGCCAAAGCGCACTCGCGGTACTTGATCTCTCAAAGGGAAAAGTCGGATCAGGACGGCCCCAGCTTGGACAAGGCGGGAATTCAAAGCGAGGGACAGTGGGATCTGAAGCGGGAGCATGCTCGGTCTCTGAGCGAGAGGCTCATGCAGCTCTCTCTGGAGAGACACGGACACAGAGACACTTTGGCTCTGACCTCTTCTCACAGCTACCCGCAGCTTTATAAACATATTGTTTTAAACGCTGCGGTGCCTGACAGACAGGAGATCCAACAGCGTGGACCCCCTCCAGACTATCCTCTATATGCCAGAGTTCCTGAATACATGCTCAGCTACTCGCAAGAGCACGTACAGTACCACAAAGACCCTCCTCCGCCGTTTTACTCGCAGCACCACAGGTAATCCACATAGATCCTATAATCGAATAGTGCTCCCATTATGATTATCAGACAACAAAATAAGGCCAAGCTAAGAACTCCAGACAAAGCATACTTTCATCACTTTCATGGTTTTTCAGGTGTGTTGCGGTGAATCACTCATGTCTGCCCTTTGCAGGTATGTGTCTGCCCAGGCCCAGGTGGATCAGACGAGCGTCAGCGCATCCTCCACCGGCAATGACGCGCTGACGAGGGAGAACGAGCGGCTCAGGAAGGAGCTGCAGGTGTACATTCAGAAGGCTGCCAGGCTGCAAAAGGTGAGCAAGATCGCCCCAAACCGTGGAGAAACAATGCGCTCCTCTTAGACCTAGTTCTCATACTCCCCGTTTCTGTAATCAGATACGCCATCTCGCTACAGAAGTCTATGCAACCTTGGTGCTCTGTCGTTTTAAGCCTAGTTTATACTTCTCCGTCTGCGGGGGTGTGGAGACACTCAGCCCCATTATCCGTCGACGCACCGGCTTTTCCGTCACTCATGCATAGACGCACGGAGTAGAGCCCTTCCCTTGAGTGGATGTGTGTTTAGAAGCTGAAGTAAATAAACTTTCGTTGACCAGAGACTTCACTGCAATGGTAGGCAGATTCACCAGCAAAGGTCTGCACCCCCTGCTGTCCTGGCAGGGAACTACTTTGCAACATTGACACACCAACAAGAAGTATAAAAGGAAAACGTCTCCGTCAATACGTGTGCATGTGGGTGCAAACTTGCTTACGGAGAAGTATAAATTAGGCTTCAAGCCTGTTTTGAACTGCAGTGAACGCAATAAAAGCCAAAGGGACATTTCCGAGAGAAAGCAGAACCTTAAGTCTGGAGATTTTCAACCTTTTGTGGTTGCATGGTTTTGGAGTTTCTGACTGACTGACTGGTTACATTGGAGATACAAAAAAATTGTGAATTGAAGTGTTGAGTGAAGTGTTAAGAGTTTTCTCACCATTCTAGACTTGGGAATCCCCACAAAGCATCTAATCTCTTTTGTCTTGGCAAAAACAGCATACTGCTGATTAACCTGGAATTCCAGGTTAACCATTCATTCAGGAGTCTTTAGCTTTCTCCCTCAGTTGCACCTAGTGTTTAAATAGTGGTTAAAAGCCATCTGTCTATAAATGCAAACTGCAAGAATAACTTATTAGACTCTTTGATGCATAAACCTGCATCCAGATATTATATTGAAAGAACTGTCTGATCATCACTTGTTCTCTCCCTAGCTGGAGCTTGAGATTCAACGGATATCTGAGGCTTACGAGACCCTGATGAGAGGCTCTGCCAAACGGGAAGCCTTGGAGAAAACTTTGAGGAATAAACTGGAGGCAGAGATTAAGAGGATGCATGATTTTAACAGAGACCTCAGAGGTATTTGGTCTGTTTTTAATGTTGAGGCTTGGGTACTGGCTTCTTTGAGTGATATATGTGTGTAACCGATGCGTTGTGAATGTTTTCCTCGGCACAGAGCAACTTGAAGCGGCTAACAAACACAGAGCAGCCGGCGACGCTGAGTGCGCAGACCCGAGGCAGCACGTCTTCGTTAAACTCCTGGAGCAAAGTGAGGAAACACCTGCATTAGTCTTGTTGGTCCTTTCACATACCTGTCAAAGACTGACAGCAATTAATGGGATTAGTCAAAGTAAACCTCTCTGATTCACTGAACAATAGCAGGAACATAGCTCCTCATTAATGGCACACATGTCCACATCTATCGCCGTAGACATTGAGCTTTTTGTCAAAGCTGCAGTTAAGGTGCCCTGAATTCCTGGACTTCATAGTATGTCAGGCACTTCTGTCATTATAATCTCCTCCCTGAACCTCCAGCCTTCTTTTTTGTTTTGCAACACTGCAGCTTCCTTTCTCTAAGGAAACTAATAAGTCTAGGACTCCAGGGCATCCTGATCTAACTCAGCATGACCCCTGGCTTGCATACTCTCCTTGTTTGGGCATTTTGTTACCCCGTGGTTTAATGACGGTCAGCCAGCTGTGAATATTTCATACCTCGCTTTCGCTCACTCTCTGTTGCCGGTAACAGATGTATCTTGTTGTTAATCCTTTACTTGATGTTTCAGATCATTTAATATTTGAAATGAGCTTCAGTTTAAAGGTTATATGCAGTTAATATTATAACTGTAAGAGATAACTATTTTGGAGCCTTCATTTTTGCTTAAATCGAGATGATTTGGTCCCAAAGGCTGAAGCTAACGTCTAGTGAGAGAGGACCCAAGACCAAAGTGTACTTCAGTTTCAAAAACGTCTTAGGGGTCTACTCCAGTGGCATTTCAAATACTTTCAGATTTGAATCGGGTGGTTATTTATGAGGAAACTGACTATTATTTACACAGGAAATTGATGTTGGAGGCGTGCAGCTCCAATGATCTTCCTGTATCAAACATCCACCTAGAGTTGATCGCTTAAAGCATTAACAGCCCAAGTAATTTTCTGATCTAAATTGAAAGTGGTGTAGAAACCAAAATAGCAACGTCGTTTAAGGGAAAGTTGTTCTGTAGATACTTTTGACTAGTTTCACTTTTATATCAGGCAGGTAGTTGGACCAGAGGGGCTTCAAAGGCTCTGTTCTTAGTGCTGGTTTCACACTGCAAGTTGATGGGTTGCGCACTGCCTCGGCTTCTGCTTAAAGACCCACCCAATGCAAATGTGATGAGGTTTAAGTAACCCTTAAACACTGCTCACATAAACTGTCACGATGCAGAAGTGTTTGGTCTTGTCTCGGACTAGCCGTTAGCATTAGCCTCCTGGAGCAGCTGACCTAAAACGTATACCAAAATGATGATCCCAGGAGAGTTACCTACTGCTGGTAAAATATTATAGACCGCTTTTAACAGAACAGTACTTGAAATGATCAGAACTAATCCTTTAACGATTTGCTGAGATATTGTTGGCAGCAGACTTTGGCATTTATCAGTTTTAAAATGTTTTTACTATAAAATGTCATCGTAGGGAACCCAGCAGCTGAAGCCACAACTAAATGGATGACTAAATGTCATGGGAGGTGTCGTCCATGTGTGTTTATATATTAGATTTTTTTTTCTTTTTTTTTTTTTTAGCTGCTTGTTTACTTCACGTCCTTAGAAGCATTCCAGAGCTTTTGCCAGTACAAAGCTATGCTTGTGTGCGTAAGTGGATAAGAGGAAGTCTGCATTCCCTCCACAGGCATGCACTTGTGTTGTGTAATCAGCCCCCTTTTTAAAGTGGCACCGGGGAGCCATAAAACTCGCTCTTCTTTCTAAAACGCCCATTAAAATGGGAAGCAGTTTTAGGATTAATGACGGATATTTTTTTTAAATTTTTTTTTGCTGATTTCAAGCTTGCGTGTACAACCATTAAATATCAATTACTGCTTGCTCAGAGAACAAATTGCTGTTGTTGAACCACATGCTTTGAAATCTCTGGGTAGAAATGTGTCTTGTTGCAAAAGAATGCAGCTCTGAGTCTGAGTGATTGCATAGCCATTTGACTGACCCTACATTGATCCCCAGATAGAATAACAGAATAGAATAATCCTTTATTGTCCCACAAAGGGGAATTTCGTCTGTAACAACAGCAAAGTGACAGATAATAGAAGCATTCACGTTCACACAAGAAAGGTAGAAAGAGTATAAAAGCAGAATTAAGAATAACATATGTACATTAAGGACACAAGATTGACATGTTAGCATTTCTTTTAAGAGAAAATGCCACTGACTCATTTTTTTTTTTTATCCCTCGTTATTTCAGACGAAGAGCAGCATCGGGAGCGCGAGCAGCTGGAAAAGCAGATTCAGCACCTGCGTATGTCTGGCGAAGAATGTCAGCGGAGGAGCGAGCTGCTGGAGCAAGCCCTGACCTCGGCACAGAGCCGCAACCGGCAGCTGGAAGAAGAGCTGCACCGGAAGACGGCCTACGTGAAGAAAGTGGAGCGGCTGCAGAGTGCCCTCGCTCAGCTGCAGGCGGCATGCGAGAAGAGGGAGGTCCTGGAGTTGCAGCTTCGCACTCGGCTGGAGCAGGAGCTGAAGAGCCTCAGGGCACAGCAGGTTAGAAGAAGTCATTAACATCTGCATCCTAGTAGGAAGATAAAGAAAAGTCAGATATTGGTGTACCTGTTAGTTAATCAGTCCGTTGAATCTTTTCTGTCTGTGACAGAACCAGACAACCAAGCTCACAGCGTCAGAGCTGAGCTCGTCCATGGTGCAGCAGGAGCTGAGGGAAAAAGAGGAGCGTATCCTGGCGCTGGAGGCAGACCTCACCAAATGGGAGCAGAAGTACCTGGAGGAGAGCACCATGAGGCAGTTTGCCATGGATGCAGCAGCCACGGCTGCAGCCCAGAGGTATGATGAAACTCTACCTGGGTACAGGGGCAGTTTTTGGTATGGGTCATGTGGTTCACTATCCAGGGCGGTGTGTCCTTGGAGGCGCTGCAAACACCTGGGGAAACAATTAGTCGATTAAAGTTGGCTAATTGTTAATCGAGAGTTGAATATGTCAACAACGATGTGTTTATATTACTTCCAGGGACACAACAATCATCAAGCATTCACCCAGGAATTCACCTAACAGCAGCTTCAATGAAGACCTGTCTTTGTCAAGCCACAGACACCAGGAGATGAAGAACAGGTACTCGTCATCTTTGTCCTGCCGACATCTACCACGCCGGTTTAAACCGGCTCCCGATGGAACTCTAAACTCACGTTGTTTTTCATGCGTCAAGGATCCGTGAACTTCACGCTCAGCTCCTGGAGAAGGATGCCGTGATCAAAGTCCTCCAGCAGCGCTCCAGATTGGAGCAAGGCAGACTGGAGAACCTGGGGCTTCGTCCAGCCAGATCCGTCCCCACGATCAACACCGGGATGTGTAGCACGTTGAGTAAAGGTGAGTTCCTGTTCCCGCTGTTCATGCCTTCAAGAGAGTCTTGTATCTTTTATTATCGCATGATGCTATGTGGCAACAGCTGGAGCCAGACAGAATGCAAGCATGCCTAAAAAAATATATGTAAAAATAGGGAGAAGGAGGCGACCCTTTCGTGTTACTCAAATAGGAGACATGTTTTAATACTGGAATGCATATCGTCTCTCGCTCCAGAATAGCCCGATCAGGAATAGTCATGGGAAGAACTCGCAGGGACAGATGTTTAAGGAGGAGGAGGAGGGGGGGTGGTGTAATTGTGGATAAAGGCGCGTAATTAAATAGTGTTTTCTCTTTTGTCTGCATTTTTAGGAAAGAGCCTCTCGGATGACCAGACGGGTGCTGCCGTGCTGAAACCCCCGTCCTTTGTCACGGCCAAAGCGCCGACCCAAGACTCCAGCACCCAGAGTGATGAGCAGGAGCTGGAGGTCATAGCCGAGCAGGACAAGTTGCGGGCGGCTGAAGGGATTTCACCAGCTACTGCGGGTGGGTTTTTATGTTTGATAAAATTGTACAACACATATGATCTTCGACGGCTAATGACCGCCGTTCAGTCTAGTCTGATGTTCCTCTTGTTGATAAAAAAAAAACAACCATTTAAGAATGATGGTAACATGTACAGAGGGTAAAGGAGGCACAGACGCACCAGCATACCAACTTTATTTTTCAAATTCTCCCTATTTCCTATTCTTTTTAGGCACCTTGGACGAACCCAAGGCCTCGCTCAAGATGTTCAAGAGTTCAGATGCAGAGGCGGTTGAAATCCTCATATGAGCCACGGCTGCTGCTCATAAGACTGAATGGTGACAGAAACGTCTTCCTGAGTAGATAACGTTCTTTAGTTGATGTGCGCTCTACGGAGCTTGCACAGACCCGAGTGTGGAACTGGGATTTTCAGGAGAGTGGAGCTTTCCTTTGGCTGTTTCTGCACATTTCACAAGTGAATGGGAGAGGAGGGTAGTACAAGGTACCTGGACAGTATTTTGAAATGTAAAAGGACCTGGGCTGCTTATACTGCATGTTGTTTGTCATTCGTTGTGAATTGTATTTATATTTGTAAGTGCTGCTTTTTTTTTCATGTGACTGTTTTAGAAGTTCTTTACCTTTTTAATTTAAGTTTTTTTTTGTCTAGATTACCTTTTTTCATTAATCTATATTTTGTTTGGTTGTCTTGAATTTTGAATTTACTGTATTATACTAGTATCCATACTCTCTGCCAGTAATATCTATTTATATAGATGTTCAGAAAAAGAATTGTCTTCATTTGGAAGTTGTTTGAGAAACAGCTCCACCTTCAATTAACAGTCACCCCTCTCTTTTAAATGCGTTCCAGAACTTTGCTCGCAGCTCAGTGGAGGACTTAAAAACTTCCCTTGAATGCAGAGCTTGCAAAACACCCGCTTCATTTATCTCTTTAAAAAAAGCTGCCGAGGATTGACAGCGTTTCACTGGGGTCCAATTTTCCAGATCCCGGGTTTTGCGTTCGGGGCCTCATATGGCGGCTGCCCAGCATTTCGCTCCCCTCCGATGACACGCTGGAGCTAATCTTCTCACATTCCTCGCTGAGGGAATGCTCCAGTTAAAGAAAAAGGCTATCTAAAGTCTGACCCCGTCGGCCTTGTTAAAATGGCATGCATTCTTTCGTATGCTTGTGCGCATGCTTTTCCTGGCCCGTTTATTTCCTCCCAGTGCTGGTAGCTGGTTCTACTATGCGTGGAGAGGTTTTCTACTATAATTGTCCTGCATCTGCTATCGTATTCGTTGTCTCCATCGCTGTGTTATATTCAGCAGTGTTTTTACCATAGTTCCCATATCAGAGTTGCTTATACGCCTAACAAGGAATCTTCTATTTATTTCTCCTGCTTAGTGTAGGATTACTGAACACTGTTGAATGCAACTACTGTTTTCAAGGGTTTTGTGTTGTGTATATAACTGGAATGGGCCATAATTCACTCTATTTAGTGCTAAAAGCCACTACAATCCAACTTAAGATGTTTTAACATAGGAAGCTCATATGCCATCATCTATTTATCATCCAGTTTAATCTCTGATGTTTATTGTGTAAACAGCATTAAGAGCACAAATAGCAAACAAAACCTCACATTTAATACGTTCTTTCTCTACTAATTTCATATTTCCCATCGTGGTGCATTTGCCGGTCGATGCCATGTCTCAGTTTGCGTTACATGCTGTCCTCTTATTTTGGAATGTTGTTTACACGAAAGACAACTTGAAGTGAGAAGAGTTAATATATTTGGTTTTCTTGTCCTCTTGTAAGTACATGTAACTGTTTTGTGTCTTGATGCCAAAGATTTACTTTGTGTTTAAGTTATGAATAATGGTAATAAAAAAAACAAAGGGCCTCGTAAAGTGCCTTGCTTCAGCTGGTTGAGCCGATTTGATGTTGCTGTGAACTTTTGTAAAGGAAACATTTGGATGTATGCCTTAACATTTCACAATAATGAATAAAAAAATCTAATATATGTCCGATAAAACCTTTCTGTGTTGTGATTATTTTCCGTTTGTTATAAAACCTCAATGTCTACCTATAGTTCTGCATTAAACATAGGGCTAACATTTCCAGGAGCTCAATGTTAGCCTGTTTATGAACTCTCAAACACCTTTACACACTCAATCATGTCCAATCTATCCATCTAGCTTTTGATTTCAGATGAAGCTCAAGAACTTGACATCACACTTAAATGTTTCAGTTCATCAAACCAATTAAAAAGAAAAGATAACCTACTGAAGCACAAATAATTTTATTATTTGTGGGGAAATAATGGCTCTGTTGAAAAAGTAGTTGCCCCTGTTATTTTGCTGTGGAGAAACGTATCCGCTGAAATTGCAGAAGTGTTTTATTTCAGCTACATTTAAAGGGGTTTTGAGCTTAAACCACCTGGTTTGGATTTATGTCCAGATTCTTTTTTATTTTAACTTCATCTTTTGAATTTCTTTCCATTTTTAACAGTTCCGATGGGAACCTGCTGCTGTGCTTTGGATAATTGTCCTGCAGTGCTGCAGAACCAAAATGGGGTTGAGGTTAGGCTCACAAACTGATGGGTAAACATTGTCTTTCAGGAGTTTCAGCTAGAGCAAAGTTTACAGCTCCTTCAACTAGAGCACGATTTCCAGGTCCAGATGTAGCAAAGCAACCCCAGAACCACACAGCTAGGGTTTTATTTTTTGGAATGCTCTAGTTAGTTTTATGCCACAATATTTTTTTTTTTTAGTCTTCAGAATCATCCAGACGTTTTATGACCAATGTGAAACAGGCTGTTGTGTTCTTTTTGGTAGAAGGTGATTTCAACTTTTGAATTCGTCCATGGATGCATTTCCAGATGAGTCATAGACAGGCTCTTGGGGTAATATTGGTAGGCCTCTCGGGAAAGTTTCCCCACTGTCCATATTTTATCCATAATGTCTTGCCCTGTGGTTTATTGTAGTCCCAAAGCCTTGGAAATGGCTTTACAATTCTCCCCAGACTGATAGATTGTAATGATTAATTTTTCCAACTGTCATCCTGCTTCATGTTGTCAGACAGGTTCTGTTTAAGTGATTTCTTGAGTCTAGAAGCATGGCAAGCCTAGATGTGGGTAGAGATATTGAACCAAATGAACAATGGTTAATCTCAGTTAACTAATGATTCAATATGTGGGCAATTATGCTTTCACATAGGGCCAGGTTGGATGGGAAAGTGTTTTTTGCCCAGTAACAAATGGACCATAATTTGAAAACTACTTTTTGTGTTAACTTTGTCTGATGTTAAAGTTTGTCTAATGATCTGAAATATTTAGGAATGCCAAAGAGTAAAATAAGAAAAATTATTTTTATGGCCCCTTTTGCCCACTATACATTGAGTCTTTATCACTAGCGGCAAAACAGAACCTCAGCATGATGCCACCGCCACTATGGTTGACAGTTGGTTCTGTGTTCTTAGTTTATAAAGGTCTTTCAGTTTAGCTTATGTTTGGGGGTTTTGTGGTGTCCGAGTTGTTCCTGAACGTTATAACCAATTTACCTTTGTCAGTTTGGTTCAGGCACTTGGACCCAGCTGGTTGTACCAACAGGGAAATGATTCCAAGAATTCTAATGTATTTTTTTCTGAGCTAAATAAAGACAAGACCTGCCTGTCCCACCACAAGACAAATGAAAACTCTAATTCAGCCAGTAACATTAGCTAAACAGTCAGGCCACATTTTCAAGCTCCTAAAAGAAATTATGTTAGCAACAAAAGTAAGAATTTTAGCTTGCGTTTTTGTTGATGTTACAATTCTTATTGTTTTCCTTAAAAAAGCTAAGCTCCTAACATTATTACTGTCTAATATTGGGAAAAAGGTGTAGTTAGCGAAAATTCAGCAGACATGGTGGACTAAACCAGGTGAACATGTTTCCTAACGCTGACAGTACATCTTTTTTGCTCTGTTTCTGAATCATCCAGCTACGCGTTGGTGTTTAACACCTTGTTACTTTCACTGTTAACCTTGTTTCAGTTTACGACAGACAGCTGATTGTTATGGAATATCCTCGTCCTCCTAGTGTCTGTCAGCAGATTGGACGTCATAAACAAACAGTGAAGAATTTAAGAGCCAAGGAATGACATACCCCTAAAATTAGAGCAGACTATTTCCACCATGAAATTCCCTTAACGAGTGGCATATTTCAGGTGTCATGTGCCTTTAAAATTAACCATGCCCTTAAACACAGTCTAACCAACGGCACTCTGTGCTTTTCCATTAAAGGAGCCATTCATTTGTGATTGTATTCAGCCTGCTAGGAAGATTGTCTCTGATTTACTGGACAGCTGTTCATTCTTTGATGTTAACACTGGACACTAGGTACATATCCATACAATTCGTCTCAATGGCAATGATATAGTAGGAGTTATAAGTTGCCCTCACAGAACTTTTCAATACTGATTTCTAAATGTGTACTTGGGCCAAACATTTGGTTTGATGATAATATGACTTTGAGATTTGTGTTGACCTGTGGCTTGTGTCTCTCCCATTGTATCCATGCTTTAGTGCCTGGTTGAATACGTTGACAGTAGGAGAAATCAATTTGGCTCTACAGCCAAGAATAGGGAATAGTCCAGTCTTCAGTGGCCAATGTCCTGCTTGTTTAGGATGTTTCCCTATTTGACAGGACCTGATTTAAATGAGGTGGCAAAGACCCATTCAGCACCTGCCAGACCAACACTGTCTCTATGGACTGAAACTACCAACCTCTGGCATGGAAGCTCTGTTATTAAAATTACTTTGGAGTAGAATAGGATGAACTCTTTGAGTCATAAAGAGTTCAGAAAAGCTAGAAGAGAGCAAGAGAATGTACACATGAGAGAAAATCACGTGAACGCCAGATTTATGCACTGATAGTAACTTATTTGTGGAATTGCCTTAGACATATGATCAGATCGCCAAAAACCAGTTTGAGTGTAAAGGCAGTTTTGAATAACTTGTCATCTCTCTTGGTTTTGCCTCTCTCTTCTTTTAACATTTTTAAGATCTGCTTACAACCTAATTATGGTCCACCGGGACGAATTGCAAAGACTTGTCATTTCTTCCCTACACTTAAAAATGTGTTCAGGAGTGCATGGTTGCTTGTTCTACAGTAGTACCCTGTGAAGGACTGGTGATCTGTCCAGGGTGGAGCCTGCCTTGTGGCCATTGACAGATGGGTACAGAAAGGTACTAGAGTGGATATTCCTTTAAGATAAAATGAAAAAACAACTTGTTTTGAGTTTCTTCTCTTTATTATTATTTTTTCTTTTAATGAACAGCAACCTTTGTCTTCTAGGCTTGGTTTCTGCACAGTGTTGCCGTCAACACATCCTGACATTGGAAATCCGTTATAAAATATTTAAAATCTGCAGTGGCAGTATAAGGAAACATTTTTAAACTGCTTGGATGAAACTTGATTAACTGATTAACATATAATCTCTTTCCATTTGATGTAATTGATGCAATCTTTGGAAAACCATCGTCTAATCAATTTATAATCAACATACTGCTTAAGGCTTCTATACATGTTTGGTCGTTCTACTACATTTCCATGGAGCTTTTCCTTCTGAAACGTTCTTTGTAGACTTTGACTCTGTGTGTAAATATTTTGGCCTTCCTTGTTCCCCAAGTGAGCTTGAAATGACATTCCACGGATGCCAAACATTCTCCTGCGGGTGCCTTTTTTTGTAGCCAAGTGCCACTTTTCTCAGCTGAGAAAAAAACAGTAAATCTGCATCTGTTGAATTCCACTTTCAGCTGGGCCACATGCGGCACCACTGTATCTGTGATTTACCCTTATTTTTGGTCCGGTCTGTGTTCGCGAGGATCACGTTTCAGATATATTCTGTTCTGCCTCTAATGTCAGTACATGTCAGACACCAGCTCCACCGCCAAACTCAGCGTGGAGTGACTTAAGGGGCGAGGGGGCCAACAGGGGAAAGGTTAGGATTACGGGACTCCAGAAACAGCCATGTCTGAACTACCTCGATAAAGGGAGATTTATTCCCCAAGAAATGTCATCATAGTCCAGCTGGGATAAAATGAAATCAACAGACATGAATACATTCCACACACATCTGGATTCTTGCTCTGAGTACTGGGATCGCTGTCAGGGCTAATGCATTTATCATCTTTATTTCATCACTCTGACCCCTGGCAAGTGTGAGTGGTTCTCACCTGACCTCAGCATTCATATAGTAGATCAGCAACAGATGTCAGCAAAGGACTTTTCCCTCCCTGAATTTTCATTGTTTTGTATCCTTACTGCACTACTATTTTGTCCATATTTACATATATTTTTAAAAGATACTAGTTAAAAATGCCCTGTAATAATGCTTGTGCGAAGCAGTGTTTTGCCTTGATATCCTTGGAGATTCCAAAACTTCCTGCTTACAGCGCTCTTGGAATGTTCCCCACCCCCCTAACTTTTTCACATAAGTAAGGGCACTGTTCTAATTTTAGCACTCTTGCTGAGAAAAATGCAAATATCTCATAAAAAGGTTACTTACAGCAGTTGTTTTACATTTGCTTCAGTTGCAGCGTTGGTGCCGGCGATGTGCTTAGAGGCCTGAGCTGTGCAGGAAGAGCACCACGGCTGTAAAGAGTTTAGTTAATGTTATCAAGTTAGAACTAAGGTTTGTGATTCATTCATATTGAGTTTGTAGAAGAAGGCAGAAACTGTGTTTATTGCTGTTGCTTCCTTGAAATAGACCTGGTGCTGGGGTTTATTTGTGTTTTTTTTTGCTTGGTGTGCCTTTGTGTTTTTCCCCAAATTCACTCCAAAACACACTGGGATTACTTGGTAATTAGTAATTGACCTGTCCAACGTCTATCCTGCTTCACGCCCAATGTCACAGTGATAAGAGGCTACAAACCACAAACAGATGTGATAGTCCAACATAGCTTAGAGCATAATTCACTGCAATTCCTGCTGCAAGGTTTTTAGGGTATGTCTCTTCCAACATCGCACATGTAGAGAATGAAAGTTTTGCCGTCTATGTTAGATTTGGGTGTCAGTTGTGCCACGTCTGGACTTTCACAGACTTTGACTGGACCATTCTAACAGACAAATATGATTTGATCTGCAACACTCCATTGTAGCTCAGACTGTACAGTTCCGTGGTCCTGCTGAAGTCTTGAGCTTTTTGGGGCATCAAACAGGTTCTCTTTCAGGATTGCCCTGGATGTAGTTCTTCTCCCTGATGAAGAAAGTAAAGGCTTTCTCTCCAACAAATACCAAGAAGGTAAACTGGACCTTTTGCCACAGCACATTTTCCGCTATGATTTCACCATATTTCATCCAAGGAAATACAGATCAGTAATTATTCTAATATTACGCTTTTTTCACACATAATGAACAGATAGATGGTAGGACAAATCAGTCTAAACTGAAATCCAACCACATCAGTGTGGTTGACTTGAACATAACATCTGTTTTTTCTATGGCTGCTTGCTTTGTTGTGACTTACTTCACTCTTCATTTTGAGATTTAGGAGTAATTCCTCCTCATTACTGCAGGAGTGCTCATTTTGTCAAATCCTTCACCCAATGTAAACCTCAAGTAGAGTTCAGTCACCATAGAACGATCCAGTGATCTAAAAGTGGATTTCTGCCCGAATCAAGCTGAGACATCGAAGTAAAGATGGTTTATGGTATCTAAAGATGCCAACTTCAGTTATAGTTTGATCTCCCTCTGGTTCCCAGGGAATCATCCGAAGAGCAGAAGCTAAAGAAACACGAGAAGATGAGTGAAATCGTCTGTAGAAATGCAGACGATGACCTCCAGGCTCAAGCCCCCGTTGAACTTTGTGAAACTGTCAAACTTTTTCCCATAGGCTTTAATTATTTTTTTTAGGGATTCAATGTGATAGACCAACACAAAGTAGTGCATAATTGTGAAGTGGAAGGAAAAGAATAAAAAAAAAAACCCAAACAAAAGACTGAAAACTTTACTGTGCACTTCTATCCCATCCCCTTTAGTTTGATACCCATAAACAAATTACCGACAGACATCACCTGATTGCAGTAGTCATCAAATGGGGTTCCCCCTATTCTCGGTACGAATCCAGCTGTTCTGTGAAGGCATCAGGGGTTTATTGGAGAAAATCAGCTAAAGAAAAAAAACCTACTGTGTCAGATGAGACAAAACTGAACGTTCTGACCGACACAGGAGTACTGGAAATCCCCCTGAACATACCATACCCACTGTGAAACATGGCATTGGCAGCATCATGCAAGAATATAGGGCTAAATACAGGACAATCCTGAAAGGAAAGTTGTTAGAAGCTATAAAATTCAAAAATTCAAAATTCAAAAATACTTTATTGATCCCAGAGGGAAATTAAGTGTTGGTATAGCTCATATAATTAAATATTTAAGGAGTTGTTGTAGATCATGGTGGCTGTGGGCAGGAAGGATTTCCTGTAGCGGTCTGTATTGCAGCGAAACTGAAGAAGCCTCCGACTGAAGACGCTCTGTTGTTGTATGACTGTCTCATGAAGAGGATGCTCAGGGTTGTCCATAATTTTTTTGATTTTATGAAGAATCCTTCTTTGCATCATCATCTCCAGATGTTCCACAGCTGTCCCAAGAACAGAACCAGCCTTCTTTATCAGGTTGTTTAGCCTTTTTAAGTCCTTGGCTCTGATGCTGCTACCCCAACAGATGACGGCTGAAGAGATTACACTCTCCACAACAGACTTGTGGAAGATCTCCAGCATCTTGCTGCAAACCTTGAAGGACCTAAGCTTCCTCAAGAAGTACAGTCTGCTCTGTCCGTTCTTGTAGACGGCTTCACTGTTGCGCCTCCAGTCCAGTCTGTTGTCAAGGTAAACTCCGAGGTATTTATATTCCTCAACCACCTCCACTTCTTCTCCCATGATGGAAACAGTGTTTGACTTATCCCTGTTTCTTCTGAAATCTACAATCATCTCCTTTGTTTTGTTCACATTCAAGGTGAGACGATTGTTTCCACACCATGTCACAAAGCGGTCCACCAGCTCTCTGTATTCAGCTTCTTGTCCATCTCTGATACACCCGACAATTGCAGAGTCATCTGAGTATTTCTGCAGAGGACAGGTCTCTCTCTGATTTGTACTGGAAGTCTGAGGTGTACAGAGTGAAAAGGAATGGTGAGAGTACGGTCCCCTGTGGTGCTCCTGTGCTGCTGACCACCTGGTTTGACACACAATTCTTCAGTCTCACAAATTGTGGTCTGTTGGTCAGGTAGTCATTGATCCAGGCGATTGTTGAGGGCTCCACCTGTGTCTTCAGGAGTTTCTGACAAAGCAAATCAGGCTGAATTGTGTTAAATGCACTGGAGAAATCAAAGAACATGATCCTCACAGTGCTGCCTGCTTTGTCCAGATGACAGTGGGTTGGTTGAAGTAGGTGGATGATGGCATCTTCAACTCCAACACCACAGCGATAAGCAAACTGCAGCGGGTCCTGATACGTTCTTGTTTGCTTACTCAGGGGGGCTAACAGGAGTCTCTCCAGGACCTTCATGATGTGGGATGTCAGGGCAACGGGTCTATAGTCATTGATGACTGATGGGTGAGTTCTTTTGGGTACTGGAACACGGCAGGATGTCTTCCACAACACTGGAACCTTCTCCTGAGTTAGGCTAAGGTTGAAGAGGTGCTGCAGAATCCCACAGAGCTGCTCTGTACAGGCCTTCAGGACTCTGGTGCTGACACCATCTGGACCTGCAGCCTTGTTCCGGTTCAATTTCTCCAGCTGCCTCTTCACCTGACTTTTGGAGACAGACAAGTGGGAGGGGGAGGCAAAGGGGGTCATTTTACAGTTTTGTTGTCCTGACGGAGCTTCGCCTTCCTCCAGGATATTGAAAATGAAAAATAATGATGTGTTGGCAAATGAAACAGAAGAAACCGTTAGAGCAACGGATAAAAACTTCAACCACAGCAGGAGCAAATGGTAAAAAAAAAATCCTCCTGAGACCCAAAATCAACGCGTCTTCTTTGTTCTGTTCACATTCACTCTTCACCTCTCAGTTCAAGCGGCATGGATGGAATTTGATTCTCATGCCAACCCTCATCATTTTCTTAACTAGCTGGCAATAAAATCCAAAGAATGATTGTCATGAGGGATTTGCAGGCTCCAAGTTAAAGCAACATACCAACAGGTGTAGGTCAGCGAGTGCGTGAGCAAGGCTCAGGAATTTATTTGGCATGCCTCAGCATGCAGGATTGGTTTATATAACCTTTTATGGCTCAGGTGTATTTACATGATGACCTGCTTAACAAGTCCTCGGAGGTTGTGAGCTGGCTAAAGTGTTAATGTGGGTACTGTTATCAGGAATTACATTATGAAGGTGAACTTTGGCTGATATTAGAGGAAATACAACATATTTCTAAAGAAGTGAGGATTTGTTTTCTCATGGAAAAGTTATAGTTGGTCAAAGTTTCGTGGAATAATCCAATAAATAAAAGGCTTTCTAGACTTAATTTTGGTATTAAAAACGTAGACTTTGCCGTTAAGTGAAGATTTATGTGCAAAACCTACTTAGTACAGTGCCTGCCTTTGAATCTGCCCCTTTTGTCAGAATTTAAAACCTTTAATAAATTATTTTATTTCCATTTCATCCGCCTACCCAAAATAGCATAGCTGACAGGCACCAATGTTTTTTCTCTTTTAAAAAAATCAGAAAAGTAAGGTATCATTTTTTTCAGCCCCTTTAATTGAGATGCACCTAAAGAAAATCTAGTTCAAGTGGAGTCACCTGGTTAGTAAATGGAGTTTGCAAATAATTTCATCTCAGTATACATGCAGCTTTTCTGTGACGACCTCAGAGAACGTCAGAGAACAAGCAGCATCATGAATGCCAAGGATCAATGCAGAGTGGTCAGGGCGAAAGTTAAGGAGGAATTAAAAGCAGAGTTAGGTTATAAAGCAACCTTCCAAGCTTTGAACAACCTGACCTAAAGGGTTTATTGTGTAATGTGAATGAAACTATGGTATTTACATCCCATGCTCTGGTGAAAGACATGATGCAAACAAATGCACTGGGATGTCTTCTCAGAGCGATAAGGGTCGTATTCACAAGAATCCGTAATGAGATCTATCCTGTACTTGTTGAGACATTTCAGTCACAACTGAAGAGTTGAACAGGCTCTTAGAGGAATCTTTCATCTGCAAAATGACTGAGGAGCATCAGTTTTCAAAAGTGAAGAAAAGAGGAAGAAGGCTTGCATCATAAATTGTTTAAAAGATCAAAATGTATTTTTTCCTAAAACAAATTAATACAATGTACCTTTATAAAACATTTCTTGCAGGGTTTTTTTCCCCTTGAAGCGCACTTGATCTGCATGATGGTTGATGTGATATGGTTTTACGACTCTCTGCTGTCCTCTAGTGGTACCCAGTGTTATTGCTGTTACAACAGCACCAAGCAAATGGCTCCAAAACTCTCTTTTGGCGGGTTGGAAGGGTTCATTAATATTCATGAGTTAGGGCTTCCCATTGGCTCGTAAATTAGGCGCACAGGGATTGGATAAAATATCACACCAATAGGAATGTGAGGACTGCACACGCTCTGGTCGAATTGAATGGATAGAATCAATATCAGAATTCAGCTTCCAAATTTCCTTTTAGAAAAGCAGTTTGGCCGCCTTAATGAGAACTGAACATGCAGCATGTATGTAATTGTCAGGAAAGAAGCAACTGGTTTTTGTAATACGTTTCTTTTATTGTAGCGTTTTCCTAATTTATTAAGTCTAGTGGTCGGTTTCAAAGGTGGATTGTCTTCATAAGCATTTTCAGGACATAAGTGATATATATAAGTAATAATAGTAGTATAATGACAAGTAAAACAAATATAGTCCTGCGCATTATTATAAGGTCTATTTATTGTGAATTTGAAGGGTCGGCTAATTATGCATTTTCTCCTCTGTTTTAGAAATTATACATTTTTTGGTCAGCTAAAAGGGAAATGCTTAACCACTAATTTACTGATTTTTACGTAAACGTCATCTTTTGAATAATGAATAATAGAAGGCGCCATAGACGTAATCTCTATGGTAGGCGCTGCCTCCGCTGCGCACGTGACCACGCGTAAGATTTTGCTCGTAGCTATCCAACGGCCGTACACTTAACTACACTCAATCTGAAGTTCTGATTGGCCCATTAACTCGAAGCGCCTTCTCTGATTGGTAGAAATAGCGAAGTTGTTCCTATTTTTTTCTTCCGGACTTGCATGTAAGGGGGGGGGGGGAGAAAAGACGAATGGAAAAATTGTAATCCGCAAAACGACCATTGCCTAGTTCTGTAGCGGTTACGGTAATGTCTCCACACACACACACAAACACTGCCGCTTGTTTAGCCTGGACAAATGGCGCCTCTCGGCTCTTTGGAAAGTGAATAATTTGGTCGGAAAAGCAGGCGGCTTCTAGTTGTCGCTTGGAACGTTAGCTTGCTGTTAGCAACAGTAGCTAGCTAACAAGGTAGCGTTTTGCTTTCAAGGCTACGGAACCAAGACCGTTGACCACAGAGAGGGTTATTTGGGTCAGGCGAGGTCGCGCTAATGTATTTTAATGCAGGCAGAACATAAAGACTGCGTCTGTGTCATCAAAACAACTTAGTGTTTGGGAAGCACTTGTGTGGTTGCCGATGAGTGTTGTCATACGATAGCCACCATTTAATACCAAACAAGGAGAGGAGATTCTGCCCTTTTTTTCACATGTTTATGAAAGTCTAGTTGTGCTTCTAACGCCGCCGACTTGCTGTTATCTCCTCGGCTAATGATCGTATCCTGCGCCGTTTCCATTAGTCTGCTCATTGTCCCGCTCAGCGCAGGTTTACATGTTTAATATTGCATTTCTTACTCCCACTCTTAACTCAGCTGAACGTTTCCACGAGGCAACGTGATTAATGTGTGTGTTTTAAACCCGTTCCAGGTCAGAAGTAGTTTCGGATGAGCTCTCAGCAATTCCCCCGACACGGGCTGCCTGCGGTTAGCGGGGGTGCCGCTCAGATTCCTGCCGCTGCAAACCTGGTGCCCGTCAACCAGCCATCCAACCCTCCAGGTCACTCATTACTACCCCCAGTCACCTACAGCATGCTCGCTGCAACTCAGTTAAAATGTGTTGCTGAATCTCAAAAAATGTTTTCTTCCCAGGATCTGTTGGAGATGGGGATGGCAATCGTGAAAGTGATCATGGTCAGCAGGACCATCCGCCTACCACGGGAGGGGCGACCTTGACGTTCAGAGATGACAAGCAGGAGACCATGGTGGTTCGACCTTACCCGCAGGTTCAGATGCACGGGCAGCCGCAATCCGCCCCCCAGACCGTGTCCATCCAGCCCGGTACACCTGTGACCTTACCTACACCCAATGTCCACCTCCCAGGCCAGCCTGCAGTCCTCGCTGATGGCCAAATGAAGGTGAACGTGGTTTGTTTGGCCCCGTTATTTATGTTTTTTTGTGTGTGTGTTTGAACAGGAAACTGTTGGGGTTTCCTTTCATAGACTAGATGACTTAAATAATCTCTTAACAGTGTTGTAATAAACTTTTTTCTTTGTGTTGTTAAAACAAAGTCTGATTTCTGTGACTTCCTTCCTGAATGAAATGTCAGGCTCAGAAAGTAAAAGAAAGTTACACCTATAGTTGCAGTGCAACACCGTCGGACACTTTTGTACCTTTTTATTATACCCACCATTTTTACTGTCCAGTGTTTATACCAGAACACATGCTTTTATTTTATTCCAATGGACCATACAACTGTTATCTTGTTGTTTTGTTTGTCCAGTGTGCTGCTCTGTGAGCACGTCATGAGCGGTTCCATCCACTTGGGTGCAGTGTCGTTGTTCTTTTCTTTGCCTCCAGGGCAAAGAAAATGCAGCAACAAACCCAAAACTTTGTAGTGTAGTATATTCTTTTGTTTATCAAAAGACACTTTGTCAAGTTACTACCACGATCTTCAGTGTTTATTTGTTTGTTTAAAAAAAAAAAGTTTTAATTGAGCATTTTATCTGATGGACCGATACAAAGTTGTGTTTTTATTTTTAACAAATAAAATAAAGAAAATGTATTTGCGTTGAAGCCCCAAATAAGGCCAGCTTTGCTCAGTTAGAGGCTGAAATCTTATTCCTCCCAACAACTGAGTAGCTTCCCGTTTCTACTGGAAGTAAAGCATTCCCACAGCATGATGCTGCCACCGCTATATTTCTCTGGGTGGTGTTTTTTTTTTTTTTTTTCCAGGGTGATGTGCAGTTTTAAATTGTGTGGATTAAATTACACACTGGTCTATTTACATATTAGGTGACTTCCAAAGGCAATTGGTTGCAGTGAATTTTATTTGGGTATAAAAGAATATAGAAGGCTGAATACAAGTGCAGGCCACCCAAAAAAGGTTAACCATGTATCATTTTCCTTTTTCTTCTACTTTAACAAATATGCACTTTATGTGTTGCTCTACCAGATAAAATCCTAATAAAATGCATTGTTTGTTGTTGTAGCCTGATAAATTACCTGTATTCACACCTGTGAACACTTTCTGGGTATGAACACTTCTGCACGGTGTTGTAGAAAAAAATCATGCCAGCTGTGGTTTCAGACAGTTTCCTCATGCATCTCCAGCTCAGATCGAGCGGGACCTTTGCAGTCTTGTAGTATAAAACGAGCACCTCCACTGTTGTACATGAACCATGTCGGTTCTGTCCTGCTCTTCAGAAAATATTCCAGTGTTGTTGAAGTCTTACCAGCTTTCTGCTTTTCTTTAGGCTGTCCTTAAACCACCCATCCCAAGTCGACTGATTGCCCCCGCACCAGCTTCCAACCAGGCTCATTTACCTAAGGTGCCAAGTCACATTACTGTCACCATAGAGAGCACTATGCCCACCACCCCATCCATCCCTGTGGCAACCATCAGTGGTCAGCAGGTGTGTGCACTCACTCTACATTAGCCTTTAAGGATGCTGATGTTTCTTCTTTTTTTTTGGCTGATTATGAAGCTGTTCTGCTTTCCTGTTGCTTTAGGGGCACTCCAGCAACCTGCACCACCTAATGCCAGCTAACATTCACATCATAAGGGCTCCCGCTGTTCCTCCTCAGACCTACACATCCCATTTACCTCGAGGTAGGATTGTTATTGTGTCCTTAAAACAGTGGTCTGTGCCCCCTGTAGATTTCTGCTGTTTTTGCTTTTCTGTCACATTTGAATATTTCAGATCAAGCAGTTTCTTATCTTAGACAAATATAACCTGAGTAAATACAAACTGGAGACAGACTACACCATCAGGTGTGTACGATAAGGGACACTTTTACATCGGTGTAAAATAATTTTCTCCCTCTAATTGTTTCAATGAAACCACAGTGGTTGGTCTTTGAGTGTAAACGGCCCGTTTGAGGTCATGCCGCAGCATCCCATTGGAGAGTTAAGTCCAGACTTTATCTAGGCCACTTCATAACCTTTTGAGCTGTTCAGATGAGAACTTCCTGGTGTACGTGCCACATAGTCCAAATATTCTTGGGCCTAAGACCACAAACCGATGAGCAAACATTCTCCTTTGAGAGTCCTCTGATACTTCCAACAGTTGGAGAAAGCTATCCATGTGTATCCATGCAGCTGTGTAGCCTCAGATGGTTACGATGTCCAGGTTCACAACGGATGTAACAGGATGCAAGTCTTCAACAGTGGTTTTGACCCTGGACCTGTACTATGGGTGCCATTATTGTCCAGTCTCTTTTATTTATTTATTTATTTTTTTTTTGGTTCTTAAGTCTCAAACATGGACCTAAAGTTGAGGCAAGTGAAGTGTCCAGCTCTTTAAGTGTTCATCTTGGAAGTAATTTTGGTAGGCTGACCACCCTTGGGAACGTTCACCACTGTTCCAAGTTTTCTCCATTTGTGAATAATTTTTCCACTGTGCTTCACTGGAGTCCCAAAGACATAAGTTTCTAACTCTTTCCAGATTGATGGATGTCTATGACTTTGCTTCTCATCTTTAAACTGGGATGTTGCTTTTCACTTCAAGTTGTCTGACAGGCTCTATTTCAAGGATTTCTTGGTTCCATAGGCCAGGCAGTATCAGGTCTGGGTGTGGCATGTGAAATCGATTCCCAAAACTTGGTTAAATCAGAGTTTTTTTCCATTAATAAAAGAAATCAACATTTAAATGGGACATATTATGCCTCTATTTAAATGAGTTATAGGTCTATGGTTTGTACAAAACATGTTGAAGGTCTCGTTCAATGTGAAACCATGAAATACGATCGGTCACTTTGGGCTGCCTATGCATGCTGCACGTGAAGATTTTTTCCAACCCCCATTGCCTGCATTTAGCCACAAAAAGCAAACAGAATGCAAAACAAGCGAGTCAGAAAAAGCCAGTCCTTTCTACGTCACAGGGAAAATTAGTATTCATGGTCTTGCCTACCTTGGTTTGCGACTGCCCAAGAGAAGGCTAATTTTGCAGCCTGAGAGTAAAGCATATCACTGCTAGTCGAAGCTGGAAGCCAAAGCTAACTGTTAGCAACTCCACTGCATGGCAGGACAGGGTCGGGCTTGGTTTATTTTTTGATGTAGCACATCAACGTTGCATTTCTTTCACCCAAGAAAGAGGAGCTAATGAAGAAACTGTTAGAATTTGTCTTGGAACACTGCTAACAAAGTAAGTTAAGTTAGTCATTTGATTGAAGGCAGCATAAGACCCACTCCTCCCACAAACTGCAACCTCCTGAAGCAGGAGCGCCAGAGCATTTATTCCACATAAAACGCCTCTCAAGGCTTTTATTCATACTGGAGACCACAGCAAATTCATTGAAAAAATTAGCGAATTAAACCCTTTTTAAGGAAGTTTTTTGCACACAATCACTCTCACTTAAAGCAATCTCACCAGCTCAATTCTTTACAATTTCAGTCCCTTTCAGAATAAGCTGTTTAGAAGGATCTGTCACTTTTATGCAAATTAAAAGTTGCAGACCATGCTCACACATCTTGATACGAGGCTGCAGGTTTGCCAAATTTGAGAATGCCATGGATTTTGGGTTTGACCATAGACTGTATATTTGACAGAGCCTTCGTGACCTGGTTTCTGAAGAGCTGAATTGAAGCCAACTGGATGGTTCCCACCACCGCCATCTTGGCTGCTTCACGCGTCTCGTTGCGCCTGCAAAATACAAAAAAATGGGCAAAGAGGTGGAGCTGTGAGGGTGGGGGCGGATGATTGACACGCTGAGCCGATGTAGCTACGAGCTAACACAGAGCTAACGGAGCTTAGCGGGCGCTTTTATCCAGAAAACCTTGGTTGAGCGACTCTGCTACCCCTCTGCCTCCTAGGCAGATTCACAAATTTGACCAAAAAGTCATGAAGCCTTGTTGGTCCATAAATTCCACTAAAACGATGTGAATTTTAATCAAAGCAAGTTTCAATTATCAATATGTAAAGAAGAAATGTGATAATTTCAACCCATTTTTGACCAACCAGCGTTCTCTTGAATGCACAGCAGAAAGATAATTTTACTTACCAAAAAAATGGAGCAAAGACTTCTTGGATGGTCTGTTTGTTCAATCAATACCACAACAAGCCATCTTTGTCCAATAAGTGCACGATTAACATCCGAACATGAATGTAGACGTAATTGATGGTCAAGTTCGGAGAAACAAAATAACGTCGGGCCGAGGCTGAAGGCTTTTCCTGGAGCAAGCAGGTGGCGCAAGCCACTAGCTACCAGCACTGACGGCCCATCTGAGACCTGTCAATCAAAAAGACACGCCCAATTCACCCCATGACGGTAAACTTGACCTATTAAACCTAAAATGTTTCTTTGTAAACATGCAAGCATGTTTATTTCTGCTGTGAAGTTGGCATTCTTAACAACAAGGCACTTTTTCAAACCAAGATTTCTGACGGCAAAAGTTTGCAAAGAAAATGGATGGATTGTTTTTATCCATGTTTGGAGTGTATAGAGGCAGCAACCCATATGGCAGCACAAAATGATGAAAAAAGTTACATTTGCATAATTTGACCCCTTTAAATATAAATATCGCATGTACTATAGTTATTTCTGTTAAATTTTAAAAAATGGCTTTTATCCGAAACATTTGGTCTTGACACAATAAAATAAAATTACAATAAGAAAAGCTTTAAGTGCAAATACTTTTTCACAGCAAAGTATTTAAATCAGTCTTTGTACACCTCACAGGGGCCGCAGCAGCAGCTGTCATGTCCAGCTCCAAAACAGTCCTGCGGCCCGCCGCTGGAGCGAGTGCTAACCCCGGCCAGCCCACAGTGCAGCACATCATCCATCAAACTATTCAGGTGAGTTCAAGAACTTAGATGGGTGTAAAAAGGTCCCGTAAAAGAGCCACCCTGTGTTACATGTTCCTTCTCTGCGTGCAGTCCCGCCCTGCCATAACAACATCCACGGCTGTTCTCCCAACCGTGGTGGCACCTATTTCAGCTACTAGAACTCAGTCTCCAGTGATCAATCCGACAGTCACTCACTCTGAAGTGACACATGGGTAAGCCTTGCAGAAATGTGTATTTTTCACATGTAGAGACATTGGGAAGCTTGGGAATTGTTCATGTCTGCATGTGAAAAATAGGCAGAACATTAATGATCACTGTTATTTCTACTGCTAGCTCTAAGATGGGTCACTCCCAAATTGGTGGTGTAAAAATGCAGAAAAAATATGAGTTTGACTCTATATGCATTATTATAGCTTGCTTTTATAGCCTGTTACTTGCAGTGTAGCTGTTGCTGTTTTTGCCCAACTGGTAAAAAAGAAAAATAAATTCATAAGTGGTAATCATGGCACCAATGTACGTTCGCGAACCTCAGTAGTTAAATTGCTCCTTAATTGTTTAAAGTTAATCAAATTTAGATTAATTCTGTTTGTAAGTTTAAAAAAATTTTTTTTTAAAAAATATTAATAATAATGGCTTGCATTTATATAGCGCTTTTCAAGACCCTCAAAGCGCTTTAAAACTCCATTATTTATTCACTCTCTCATTCACACACTGGTGGAAGCAAGCTATGATTATAGTCACCGCTGCCCTGGGGCAGACTTTTTAGTTAAGTTGTAGATCTATGACAACCCCTAAATTCTTCTCCCTCCTTCGATACTGACTGTGTTTTCCCCCTAACTATAAGATCTCGATATTGATCTCTGTTTGCTCCTTTACATCCGTTTTATCAACAGAGATGCAGAGAAGTTGTATAACCAGTCAGAGATCCTAATCATTATACAGTTGAAACCACATATTTACACTTCAGAAATATTTTTACTGTCAAATAGCAATTCTGTTTGATATTTTTTTTGTTTTAGATTAAAAAAAATTAAGATATTTTTGTGTTTGAAATGTCAGAATTGAGAATTGCATGTGTTTTTTATTTTATTTATTAATTTATTCAGTCAGAAGTGTGCATACACTAAGTTTTAATGTCTTTAAACAAGAAGAAAACTCCAGATGATTCCATTCCGAGCTTTATAAACTTCTGATTGGTTAATTGAGTCCATCTGAGTTATGGTGACACACCTGTGGATGCATATAAAGACACCACCTGAGCCTCTTCCTTTGACATCATGGGAAAATCAAGACCTCAGGAAAAGCATAGTGGACCTCCACAAGTGTGGCTCCTACTTGGTGCAATTTCCAGATGCCTGAAGGTCCCACATTCATCTGATCAGACAATAATAGGAAAGTATAAAAACCATGGGAATGTGCAACCACCATAACGCTTGGGAAGGAGATGAATCTGAATCGATCCGGGGCCTTCTTGCTGCAAGGCAATAATGCTACCCACTGTGCAGATTTCCCTTTTACTGATCATTGTAATGCACTTTGGCAGTCTGACTATTTTATATATTTTTTTAAAGGGCTATATAAATCAATAAATTAAATGAATGTATTTGAGTGACCATCGCAAAGCCCTGATCTGAATCTTATAGAAGGTTTGTGGGTGACACTGAAAAGACGAGTGGGAGCAAAAAGACCTACAAACCTGACCCAGTTCTGTTTAGAGGAGTGGGCCAAGATTCCAGCAAGTTGTCATAGAAAGCTGGTGGAAGGAAACCAGAAATGTTTTCCCCAAGTGAAACAGTTTCTGGGCAATTCTGCCAAATACTAAGGAGGTATAGGTATTTCTGACTTTGAAAGTAATAAAAAATACATGACAATTCTCACATTTCACAAATACAAAACATGTATTTATTTTTCTGAAACAAAAAAGTTTATTCTGATTTGATTGACAGCAAAGAAATTGATAATTTCCTGAAGTTTATGTAAATATTTGGTTTCAGCTGTATTGGTCACTTTTAATTTTTTTAAAATTTAGAATGTTTTTACAGTGTTGTCTCGTCTTTCCCAATGCTTTGATTGATTAAACATAACGTAATATCTAAATCTACCAGGGGAGTTACAGTGGTTGAACCTACCTTTTATCATCCTGGGGCCTGTGGAGAATCATTTTAAGTTGATAATGTAACATGTCAATTCAGCCTCTTAGTTTTTTGTTTTTTTTTAATGATCAAAATAATTTGACTTTTCCCACCTGGAAAAACCTAAAGGTTTAAGGTTAATGGGAACCATCCAGTTCATATGCTGCTACAGAGAGTAATCTGGTGATTTGAGTGCTTTCCTGTGACAGGCGTCCAGCGTTGACCATCCACCCTCCTCCTGCTACCGTCGGCATTCAGAGGCCTCAGACGTCACGAGACTCTGCCACCCGGATCACCCTGCCATCGCACCCCGCAATCGGAGGTCAAAAAGCCCAGCCACCGCACACCATGGCACAGGTTTGTGCTTTGCGAATGTGCAGATGTTAAAAGTAGTGTTTACGGAATGACCAGAGATGTCTGTGTTTCTCTTTTCGACCAGAAGCCCATCTTCAGCACTGTGACTCCTGTCGCCGCAGCAACCGTGGCACCGATAGTCGCCACGAACACAGTGCCGTCAACGACCACAATAGGTACTGATGTTCTGTTGAGTCTGTATCAGCAGGTCATAACAAGTAAACATTGTTGCAACTTCATAGACTAGCAATTTATTTCCCACTAAAAAAATGATTTTTCATTAACACTCAGGTTCTGTACCTCATACCCAAATGACCAGTAACACTATTGTCACCATGACGATGGCGTCCCACTCTTCTCATGCTACAGCAGTGACCACGTCCACTATCCCTGTTGGTAAGCCAACTCCTTTTTTAGCCAATCATATGTAGTGGGGCAAAAGTGTTTGGCAGCCACCAATCGTGCAAGTTGTTCCACGTAAAAAGATGAGGTCTGTAATTTACATCATAGTTGCACTTCAACTATGAGAGACAGAATGTAAAAATAATAAAGTAAATTACATTGTTGGGTTTTTTGTTGTTTGTTTTTTTATTAAATAATTTGTATAATTGTGCAGAAATTGACTATTTAGCACCTACAAACCAGCAACACCTGTTACTACTTCTATAAAAAGCTCTTCTGTCCTCCACTCAATACCTGTATTAATGGCACTTGCTTGAACTCGTTATTTGTATAAAAGACACCTGTCCACACCTTCAAACAGTCAGACTCCAACCTCCACCATGGTCAAGACCAGGGACAAGATTGTACAGATGCACAAGACTGGGATGAGCCAATCTACAATAGGCAAGCAGCTTTGTGAGAAGAGATCAACTGTTGGAGCAATTATTAGAAAATGGAAATAAATACAAGATCACGGAAAATCTCCCTCGACCTGATGCTCCATGCAAGATTTCACCTTGTGGGGTACACATGACCTTGAATGGTGAGGAAACAGCCCAGAACTACATGGGGGGGGGGGGAACTGGTCAATGACTTGAAAAAAGCTGGGTCCAAAGTAACAAAGGTTACTATTAGTAACACTACGTTGTCATGGATTAACGTCCTGTAGCGCTCGAAAGGTCTATCTGCTTAAGCCAGCACATGTCCAGCTCTGTCTAAAGTTTGCCAGAGACCCTCTGGATGATCCAGAGGAGGATGGGGAGAATGTCATGTGGCCAGATGAGACCAAAATAGAACTCTTTGGTATAAACAACACTCGCTGTGTTTGGAGGGGGAAGAATGCTGAGTTGCATCCCAAGAACTCCATACCCACTATAAAGCATGGGGGTGGAACCATTATACTGTGGGGCTGCTTTTCTGCAAAGGGGACAGGACGACTGATCCGTATTAAGGAAAGGATGAATGGGGCCATCTATCATGAGATTTTGGACAAAAACCTCCATCCCTCAGTGAGAGCATTGAAGATGAAATGTGGCTGGGTCTTCCAGAATGACAATGATCCCAAACACATTGTCCGGGCAATGGAGTTGCTATACGTAAAAAGCATTTCAGGGTTGTTCTGGAGTGGCCTAGCCAGTCTCCGGACCTCAATCCAACAGAGAATCTGTGGAGGGAGTTGAAAGTCTGTGTTGCCCACCAACCGCCCCAAAACATCACAGCTCTAGAGAAGATCTGCAGGAAGAATGGGCCAAAATAGCAGCTACAGTGTGCGCAAACCTGGTGAAGACCTACAGGAAACGTTTGACCTCTGTCATTGCCAACCAAGGTTACTGTAAAGTAACCTTACAGTAACCGTGGTACTTTTCTGCACCATTATACAAATAAATTCTTTAAAAATCATACAAGGCGATTGCCTGGATTTTTTTTTTTAATTTATTTATTTACATTCTATCTCACAGTTGAAGTGTACCTATGATGAAAGCTACAGACCTCATCTTTTTAAGTGGGACAACTTTCACAATCTGTGGCTTCCTATTACTTTTTGCCCTACTATAAAAAGTGTTTGCTGATCCTGATTGGCCTATGTAGCGCTCCGTTCGTAGTAACTGTCCTGTGCCGTCAACAGCGAAAGTGGTCCCACAGCCAATCCACTCTTCATCCCGTGTCCAGACCGAATACCCAGGAGAGAGGGCTAACCTCATCCCCATCCCAGGACACAGGTCTTCTCCTAACCCTGTCACCATGGAAACAAGAGGTGACAACAGGTGAGAACAAAAAAGGTTTCAAATTCAATTCAAAAATACTTTATTGATCCCAGAGGGAAATTAAGTGTTGGTATAGCTCATATAATTAATTCTTTAAGCAGTTGTTGTAGATCATGGTGGCTGTGGGCAGGAAGGATTTCCTGTAGCGGTCTGTATTGCAGCGAAACTGAAGAAGCCTCCGACTGAAGACGCTCTGTTGTTGTATGACTGTCTCATGAAGAGGATGCTCAGGGTTGTCCATAATTTTTTTGATTTTATGAAGAATCCTTCTTTGCATCATCATCTCCAGATGTTCCACAGTTGTCCTAAGAACAGAACCACCCTTCTTTATCAGGTTGTTTAGCCTTTTTAAATCCCTGGCTCTGATGCTGCTACCCCAACAGATGACGGCTGAAGAGATTACACTCTCCACAACAGACTTGTAGAAGATCTGCAGCATCTTGCTGCAAACCTTGAAGGACCTAAGCTTCCTCAAGAAGTCCAGTCTGCTCTGTCCCTTCTTGTAGACGGCTTCACTGTTCAGTCTCCAGTCCAGTCTGTTGTCAAGGTGAACTCCGAGGTATTTATACTCCTCAACCACCTCCACTTCTTCTCCCATGATGGAAACAGTGTTTGACTTATCCCTGTTTCTTCTGAAATCTACAATCATCTCCTTTGTTTTGTTCACATTCAAGGTGAGACGATTGTTTCCACACCATGTCACAAAGCGGTCCACCAGCTCTCTGTATTCAGTTTCTTGTCCATCTCTGATACACCCGACAATTGCAGAGTCATCTGAGTATTTCTGCAGATGACAGGTCTCTGATTTGTACTGGAAGTCTGAGGTGTACAGAGTAAAAAGGAATGGTGAGAGTATGGTCCCCTGTGGTGCTCCTGTGCTGCTGACCACCTGGTTTGACACACAATTCTTCAGTCTCACAAATTGTGGTCTGTTGGTCAGGTAGTCATTGATCCAGGCGATTGTTGAGGGCTCCACCTGTGTCTTCAGGAGTTTCTGACAAAGCAAATCAGGCTGAATTGTGTTAAATGCACTGGAGAAATCAAAGAACATGATCCTCACAGTGCTGCCTACTTTGTCCAGATGACAGTGGGTTGGTTGAAGTAGGTGGATGATGGCATCTTCAACTCCAACTCCACGGCGATAAGCAAACTCCAGCAGGTCCTGATACGTTCTTGTTTGCTTACTCAGGGGGCTAACAGGAGTCTCTCCAGGACCTTCATGATGTGGGATGTCAGGGCAACGGGTCTATAGTTATTGATGACTGATGGGTGAGTTCTTTTGGGTACTGGAACAAGGCAGGATGTCTTCCACAACACTGGAACCTTCTCCTGAGTCAGGCTAAAGTTGAAGAGGTGCTGCAGAATCCCACAGAGCTGCTCAGCACAGGCCTTCAGGACTCTGGGGCTGACACCATCTGGACCTGCAGCCTTGTTCCGGTTCAGTTTCTCCAGCTGCCTCTTCACCTGACTTTTGGAGACAGACAAGTGGGAGGGGGAGGCAAAGGGGGTAGCAGCATTTCCTGACTTGGTTGAAGTCAAACTTGTGGAATTAGAAGAGTCCATGGCTGAGGTGAAGGATAAAACATCCGAGGTGTAACAGGAAAGCTGTTGATGAGAGGAGAGTGGGATGTCTGTTTTGGCTGGGAACAGGAGAGGAGGATGCTGAGCTAGTTCCTGAACTGAACCTGTTGAAGAATGTGTTCAGTTCATTGGCTCTGTCCAGACTTCCATCTATCCAATCCTTCTTGTCCTTAAAACCTGTGATCTTTCTCATTCCTGACCAGACATCTCGGATATTGTTCCTCGGATATTGTTTGTAATTAGATGGAGAGCTGCTATAGTAGGCATTGTTTTAGCTCTAAATAGATGTTAAAAAGCTTTTTTTGTTGACATCCTTGTTTTTCATTTTTAGCAATTATTTAATCATCTAACAAAAGGAAAAATAGTCTAACTTTGTTTGAAATATGCAAGTCAAGTTAAATAGGACTCAAACACTTAAGTTGAATACTTAAAGCCAGATTTGACTAAAGGTTTACCATCTTTAACTGTTACCCAATCTCTGTTTTTTATAATCTCTTTATTGGACTAGTTGCAAAGTCTATAAATAAATGACCATAGATGCTACAAAGCATCCTGATGAGACCTGAGTGTGCATATGATGTGTTGTACTCGTAAACACAGCATCAGGATATTGAGTATGACACATGACCTTGATGTTTAAAGATGCTTTGTGACTTTGTTCCATTCTGGCCTCACTCACAGGCCTCCTGTACCAGTACAGTTCCAGTATTTCCTCCCAGCGTATTCTTCGTCATACCCTCTGACGCACACATACACCCCCATCAGCAGCTCTGTGTCCACCATCCGCCAGTATCCAGGTAAGGCCTGCTAACCCCTATTGTTTCACTCTTACTCAGGGTTAGCTGGGTTTCCTGGTTGTTTTAGATTTAAAGATGCGCATCACTGCCACAAACTTCAATGTATTTTATTTTGATTTTTTTTTGTGATGGGCCAATAAGTAGTGGATAATTTTGAAGTGAACAGAAATTTTTGACCTTCCCACCTCCTGTTTTTTCAAATTACACTGAGCCCCCTTGACCGAATACTTTGTAGAACAACTCTCTGCTGTAATTGTAATTGCAGTTCTTTTAACTTTGTACATCTGAAGACTGAAATTTTTTCTTTGTCAAATACCTCCGGCTTGGTCATATTGAATTGCCACATATTCTCAGTTGGATTTAGGCCCGGCCTTTAACTTGGTCTGGGTGTGGCGTTTTTTTTTTTTTTCTTCTCTACCATCAATTCCCTTACCAAAACCTGTCTCTGCCTAAGGTAGGCATCCCCACAGACTGATTGTGCCGCTACTGTTTCACAATGGGGATGAAGTGTTAAGGGTAACGTGTAGTGTTAATGTTCTGCATGTAGTCCAATCTTGCCGTCATCTGAGCTTGGCACGTTCATCCATGTCTGCTGTGTGTCCTGCACGGCTCATGGCTTTACTTCGACAATCACTTTGTGCTTGCCATTCTTCTTTAAAGTTCAGACTTGCAGAATGCCTAACTAAGGATTATTCTGTCGACAGATTTTTCCTCCTGATCTCTAGCTCCTCCAGTGTTACCCTGGGCCTATTGGGTGTTTCTGATTTAAGCTCGCCTTGCCTGGCACATCGGTTTAGGTCAGGGTTAAGGAACCCTAACCACCCAAAGAGCCATTCCTGCCTAATGTCTTCCCAGATTTCTATAAGGATTTTATAATTGGTCTTTTTAAGTATCAATGTGTGTGATTTTAGTTCAGTTATATGATGTCTTAGGTCTTTTAGTCAAACTTTCTCCAGAGTCACAAAGTTCACCACCCTTTGAAAAAGGCACAATCTGTTGGTTTATTTGAAATACTTAACATATGAAAGAAATCTGTTAAAATAAAGAAACAAAAAATATAATTTCTATTTCTAGGCTTTAGAATGAAGGGGGGGAACTATTATAAAGAACATAAGGCATTTTCTTCAGTCTAAATCAAATTTTATTTCTGCTGTTTAAATTCTATGAAGATATTCCTGATAATACAGAAAAAATACAGTTATTATTATGGACAAAGTTATTTATTGCTACTAAGGAGGGCTTTAAGAGCTAAATGTGGCTCCGGGAGCACAGAACTCCTGGTTAGGTGGACCATATTGGTTTTGTTGCAGTCGTGGTCTTCTCTCTCCAACTTTTTAGGTTGACCAGTGCATTTTGAAATATTATAAACTCACTTTATAACCTAACCATGCTTTCAAGATGCACCCCATGTGTTTCTTGGTCTTCAGGACGCTGTTTGTTCTCTAACAAACCTCTGAGACCTTTAACAGAACAGCTTTATACTCGGATGACATTACAATCAGGTAGGCTGGATTTACTATGTATAGGTATGAGTAAAACGGGTAAGAAGAAAATCGTACCAAATTTTTTTCAAAAATATATTTTTCATTGCAACAAATGTATAATTTTTCTCATTTTCATTATAATGAACAACTTTAATTGATTCTGTCACAGAAAATCCCAATAAAATTCTTTGAAATTAGTGGTTGTAATGTGGCAAAATATGAAGAAACCTCGTATATCGTATTTATTTCGACTTTAAAAAGCAAGGAATTAATATTTTGTCAAAATATGAAGCAAAATCCTGTTTTCATTTTTTTTGCTTAAGTCACGCCTCAAGCTCCAAGTTCAGCCCTGCCCACTCAGGCTGGTGTGGGCGTGGCTACCACTGTCCACCTGAACCACATGCAGCTGATGGCGGTAGATCGGATCGGCCTCCCGTCTGCACAGATCAGCACCCAGGGGATCCAGCCTGCACCGATTGCCGCGCAGGGCATACAGCCTGCACAAATCGGAGTCCCGGGTCTGCACACGTCTGCGTCGATCACCGCGCAAGGAGTGCAGCCGGCGCCTATAGTCACACAGCAGCAGCCGCAACAGCAACAACAGCCGCAGTCTGAAGCAAAGCCAGGTAGCTGTTTAACATATTCTGCTTCATTAAAAAGTTTTTTTATGTATTTTTCTTTAAACCAGAACTCCGTTCGTGACGGATGTCTTATTGAATTCAGGGGTGGTTTTGGCTGACGGCTTTGTAGCGAGCCCCATCAGCACCACGTTTGGCACCACCCAGCCAGTAGCTACCATGGTGCAGGCCCACACACAGGGAGGGGGAGTAGGGGCAGCTCCCACCTTGGTTTCTTCCCCTCGACCCAGCATCCTGCGAAAGAAACCTGCGACTGAAGGGTGAGGGGCACTCTGGGTCACAGCTCCCAACAGAACTTTGAAATGTTCAAGCAAACGTTTTTCTTTTCTTTTTTTTCCATGTTTGGGTTTCCCAGTGGTGTTCGTAAGAATCTGATTCCCGCCCAGCCCAGTGAAGCCAGCAGTGGCAGAATTGATAGTGGTGTGAGAGGAGCCGGATCTCCTCGGCCTGCAGGGTGAGCTTGTTTTACGTCGCTCGCCTCATCATGTTCTGAGACGGAGCTTTGGATTGACACTTCTTTCCTTTCGTTAGGGTAAAACCCAAGGCTGAAGTCCACATGGCCGTGGCCCCTTCAGTCATGGCTGCAGTCGAAGCTTTGCCTGCTCAAGGAGGGGAGCAGCAGGTCTCCAACCTCCAGCAGCTGACCCAGGCCATCCCTTTGCTCGCCACGCCCGGGCCCGTGCCTCCCTCCCAGCCCTCCACTGTTCTCTCCCTGCCAGCAGCCATTGCTGTGACGCCCCCCGTTCCAGCTTCGATGGCCAACACCGTGGCCTCCCCCACTCAGCCTGCAGCCAGTAGCACCGCAGCATGCGCCGCCAGCTCCACCTGCTCAGACATCAAAATCAAGCAGGAAGTAGAAACGATGGACATGTCGCAGCCAGGTAAGGAACATGTTTGTCCTCCAGTTATCAGGGAATTGATCAGAGACAGTGATTTACAAATGAACATGTGCATCCCTTTAGATCCCAATGTGAATCTGTCCTCAGCGCCGTCCATCACTACCCAGTCCAACACGCTGAACCCTCCTGCTACAGGGGAGCTGGTCCCCGGGGCCTCCCCGAGGAAGAAGCCTCGCAAACAGCAGCACGTTATCTCCACAGAGGAGAGCGAGATGGTGGAGACCAACAGCACAGATGAAGAGAAGGCCCCAGGGAGGCCAATCACTGGCAGGGCAGAGAGACGTGAATCCCCTCCAAGGGAATACGTTGGTATGGTTCGACAGCTGTTGATGAAATCGCATTAAAGTGTGTTTTGTTGGGTTTCGATTTTAAAACGTAGTTTTCTCTTAAAGATGAAGAAGGAGTTCGATATGTGCCAGTCAAGCCTCGTCCACCTATCACTCTGCTGCGGCACTACCGTAACCCCTGGAAGGCCGCCTACCATCACTTTCAGAGGTACAGCGACATTCGGGTCAAAGGTGAGTCCTCTTCCCATTTTCTGTGAAATCTAGGTATTCTCCAGCTGTTCATTCATGGGAAGAAATCGGAGTCTAAATTATTTCTGTCAAAATTGAAATCCGATTTATTAAAATAACAAAATACAACTGTTTACAAAGCAAAAATACAAAATTTATTCGAAACTTGCATACATTTTTGTGATTAAAAGTCAGAATTAAGCTGTAAAACTGAAATTGAACATCTTTCATGTATTTTAATGAAATTTTGGCCTTTTAGAATAACAGTAGTTTCTCTTTCAGAGGAGAAGAAGTGCACCTTGCAGGATATGGCCAGTCAGAGAGGAGTGGCATGCAGGGCACAGGGCTGGAAAATTCACTTGTGTGCAGCACAGCTCAGACAGTTGGTGAGTGACCTTGAATAAGGTAAAAACTAATAGTGTCGTCAAGCCTTTATGTAAGTAACAATTATCACTATTCACAATCGTTTAAAACTTATAATCAGGGTACCAACTAATAAAGTTTTGGAAAGTTTCTTGTTTTTCCAATTCTGAATAAGTTTGGGGAAAGAAAAATGACATTTCTGCACTTCATTGTTCTTATGAACTATAAACTAAAATGTTTTTTATTCATCTATATTTAAATAATTTTTAAATAGCTTTTTATTTTCCACATCCCCATCCCAACTCATTACAGTTTTTTTTATTTGTTCCAGTTAAATCCCTTCATCCAAAAATGTCAAAAAACACCTCTTATTGTTTTGGGTTCTACAGAGAGACTCTTTATCTTTAAACTGTTTCTTTAGCTGATTAACTGGACCCGGTTCAGATACCAAAAAGCATCAGAACTGCTATTTAAATGAGTTAAATAACTGATTTAATAATAATAACAATAAATAAATATATATAATAAATTTGCTGATAACAAAGGTTAAGATATCACACAGTTTTTAAAGAATCTATAATTCTTTTATTATCCAGTATTAGTGTTAAGTGGTATAAAACAATTTGAAATGAAGCTGATCTAAGTAGATTTAGATGCCAACAAAGTTGTGAAGTATAAATCTTACCACATTTGAGTCAGAAGCCTATTTCAGAGGTGTCTTCAATCATTCATGGTATTAACGATAAATGTTTTAATCAAATTTAGAGATGCACAACATTGGGAGCTACAATGATAATCACTATATCAATGTGCGCAATAATGTACCTATAAAAGGCTGATTCCATGCAGTATTCGGAAGCCGGCATGTTTTAAACTGAATAAAATCTAAATGTATTTGCTGGGTTTGTTTTTATTTATTTTTGTCGGTTTCTGTAGTCGAGTTTGGAGCACGACGTGTACAGCCGTCTCTCCACTCTCCAGGAGGGCCTTATTCCAAAGAAGAGAGCAGGCTCTGACGATGACCTGCATCGAATCAACGAGCTCATTCAGGTATTATAAATGGATTGGGGATCGTTGTACTGGTATTATGTTTTACTATGAACTGATACTTTTGCTGTAGACTTCTGTTTTACTCAATATATGTGCCTTATGAAAAGCAAATCTATGTATGAATGAATGAAAACTGCTGAGTCATCTTCTCTTTGTAACAACATCCACATTGAAAAGTGGGGGGTGTGTGGCCTGGTAGAGTCACATCTAGGGCGAACTAACTGCTCTCTACTTATATTTTTTGTCACAGGGAGAAAGATCGGATGTTAGGGTTTCCGACTCACTGATCAGTGTGGATGATCATTTTACACTTGAGTTAAAATCTAAGTGACCTTTGAACTATTTAAACTGCATTCCTTTTGTTTTAAAAACCCTACAGTAGTGCTGTGATGAAAAAAATTGATTATCCAATTCTGAATCAATTCTTATAAAAATTATTTCAAATAGATTCATACGTCCAAAAATCGAATTTAATCGTTTCACATTGTTTGCACTTTTTACAGCTATAGTACAAGGAAAAGTCCAGAGGGCCATTTAAAGTCTTAGGTCTGAGAGCGTTAATACTGCTTCTCCCAGTAAACTGTAACCACATCCAGTGTTGAGTTATTGAGTTAGTCATGTAATTAAGGTAACGTTTTTTATAGCACTGACCCATATAAATATCAAATTGGAACAGATTGGATCGGATTGTGATAATCGATTTTCTAACTATTGAGAATCAGAATCGAATCGATTCTTGAAATTTGAATTGATACCCAGTTCTGTCCTACAGTGACACACAGGTCTACTTTCTTTTTACCACAACTGGACATGTTAGTTATTCCACCAGGAGTCACATCTAGGGCGAACTAACTGCTCTCTACTTACATTTTATGTCACAGTAAGGCGTTTCTCAAAGTATGCAACGGTAAAGTTTTCAAAATGTGTATATTTAGATGAAAATCATAATGTGTGCTTTCAACTTCTAAATAATTTGTCTGCTTTTATAAACCATCAGAGTTGGTTTTGCACTTCATGCCTTTGGGTTTTTCTTGTCAAGTGTGTCAAGCTTGAAGATTTATTGATAACGAGCCGCCAAGTTAGACAGTTGGTGTGTTTATTATGGTTTTTGACTTTTGAGGGCACAACACAATATTAAATCCTTTTTAATTAAGCTGTCACATTTAAGACTTTCCAGTCACATTTTGACTTTTCACTCATACTTGTTCAGACATGTAATTCCTGCTGAAATTACTAGTAGAGCCTCGGTTTCCCACGGTTTCTTATCTTGCAGCCTGGATTACGTCATAAAAAATCAGCCACATGAATGTTAAAACTTTGACATGTCCAAAATTGAGCAGATGAGCAATAGTGTAAGAGACGAGGTGGTTTCTCTACAGGTTTCATGGGTTGTTGTTTTTGTCTTTTGTTTCAGTAATAGTTAAAAGTTAACTGCATGTTTCCTTAGCCACTAGCTAAAACCAGAAGTATGATTTGATCACTGTGTTCCAAGGGCAACATGCAGCGTTGTAAGCTGGTGATGGACCAAGTGACAGAGGCCAGAGACACCATGATGAAAGTGCTCGACCACAAAGAGAAAGTGCTGAAGCTGCTCAACAAGAATGGCGCGGTCAAGAAGTCGTCCAAACTGAAGCGCAAAGAACGAGCATAAGGGTGAGTTGCTCGTCCATCGACGACGGCCGCTGCCCTGTTACGGAGAGAGGGGGGCTAAGGAGCTGCTCTGAATTCTGGTGCTATGATTTGCTGCAAACAATCGCACGCGCCCTTCCTTAACTGCCTGTGATCGGACACAGTGAAGCCACCGGGAGGCTTCAGCGATCGGAAAAGGCGATCCGATCCGGACAGCGTTCTCTTAAAGATAGTGAACTTACTGAGTGTGAAGCAATCTACGCTGTATTTGTGGGGACAAAAAAAAAACCCACAACAAATTTACTTTAAAGACTTTCGAGGCTTGTTTTAATATTAGTTTCTGCCTCTTCCGTTAGGGCAGTGCAAAGAGGGCTTTCTGTGCATCTGTGATAATTGGCATGCAGATGCAGTGAAGTTTGAGTTATTCTCCTTAAATGTACTGATTTTACTTTAGCCCACCGTATATTCAGATTGATCTCGGCTGTGCTCAGTCTGTGCCTTCATTTAGTTAGTGTAGAAGAATTGGACGTAGAAATGTGTTAACTGTCCCACATTTCAAATCAATACCTATTTTTTTTCTTTTGGCTAATACTCTTTGTTTTTTTTGTTTTTTTTTTGATTTTTTTTTATTTCATGGAATGATTACACATTTATCAGCCCCATGTTTAGTTGTAATCTACAAATCGAAACGACAATACTTGTGTGGGTTAAACAACATGTGGCATGTTTCAAAGAATTTATTATAGTCAAAAAAATTTTAATAAAGAATACATAATGTCCTTAGTTTTGGAACTGGGAATGCCAACACTTTGAACTGTCATCTTTAATCCACATTGAGATGAACAGATGTTACACCAGTTAGAGGTTGCTTTGATCTTAAAAGGAAGAAGAAGAAAAGAGACAAACTGGCCTTGTGTGAATACAACGGCAGACTGACTTCATGTAAATCACTGTAAATGTGCTTTTGGTTTTTTTTTCATTGACCCAGTTCTTTTCAAGTTTTTGTACTCTATGAAACAGGTTGTGTTGTGAGTGTCGTGCCGCTTCATTGCTGCAGAGTGTAACCATTGCAACATCGCAGGATGAAGTAGGCCTGAAAATATCTAGCCATTGTACATTGTTTTTGTCTGTGTAATTATAGTAAAGATACTTAAAGCTATGTTCCATTGTTTTCTGTGGAATTAAATAAACTCACTTTAGGTATCATTTGTCAGCTGTTGAGCAACATATCATAGTCTGTTTTTCTATGTTGTTGTAAATCAATAATTAGAAAAGAATGAGTTGAATGGGAGGCTCATCTGTGGATGTCCTTCAAACGCATTGACTGCTTTTGTCACATCAAGGGGAAGCAAAGCCAGCAGGAAAAGGATCGTGGACCATCTGACGTCTGGTTCCTCATCGGACACCATTTCCAGAGCCCTCAAGGTATAAAGAGCTCCATAGGAAGGTCCAGCCATCAAACCATGTTTGAAGGAATTGGCTCAGTGTCCTAGAAATATGCACATTATTCATGTGGAATGTGTTCTTAAACTCAACCCCCCAAATATGAAAAAAATAAAAGCCTGTAAAGCTGGGGGGAAGTGGAGCCTTGGTGAAAGAACGTTACTTAAACTAATTAAAGCCACATATGAAAACATCAGCCACAAAGTTGAGGTTTGCGCAGAAATTGCTCCAATCTCTATGAAAATGCAGTACTGTGCAAAGTTTTAGGCAAATGTGGAGGAAAAAGCTAAACAAATGATGCTTTAGAAAATGGAAGTGTTAATCGACTGTGGCTCAGTAGGTAGACTAGTTGTCTTGCAACCGGAGGGTCATAGGTTAAATTCCAGCTTCCTCCTGTCACATGTGCCCCTGGGCATAGTACTTAACCCCAAGTTATATACTGAGCTCTGTATCAGTGTATGAATGTGTGCACGTTGTTGGTGTGAATGGGTGCCATACAAATTCAGTCCAATTATTTTCATCAATCAACAAAGAAGTGAAGGAGCAATAGAAAACCTAAATCAAATCAGTATTTGGTGTGACAACCCCTTGCCTTCAAAACGGCATCAATTCTTCTAGGTACACTTGCACAAAGTTTTTGAAGGAACTCGGCTGGTAGGTTGTTCCAAACATCTTGGAGAACTAACCACCGATCTTCGGTTTATTTTTCCATAAATCTTATTGAATTCAATCAGTTACACTACCGTTCAAAAGTTTGGGGTCACCCAAACAATTTTGTGTTTTCCATGAAAAGTCACACTTATTCACCACCATACGTTGTGAAATGAATAGAAAATAGAGTCAAGACATTGACAAGGTTAGAAATAATGATTTGTATTTGAAATAAGATTTTTTTTACATCAAACTTTGCTTTTGTCAAAGAATCCTCCATTTGCAGCAATTACAGCATTGCAGACCTTTGGCATTCTAGCTGTTAATTTGTTGAGGTAATCTGGAGAAATTGCACCCCACGCTTCTAGAAGCAGCTCCCACAATTTGGATTGGTTGGATGGGCACTTCTTGCGTACCATACGGTCAAGCTGCTCCCACAACAGCTCAATGGGGTTCAAATCTGGTGACTGCGCTGGCCACTCCATTACCGATAGAATACCAGATGCCTGCTTCTTCTCTAAATAGTTCTTGCACAATTTGGAGGTGTGTTTTGGGTCATTGTCCTGTTGTAGGATGAAATTGGCTCCAATCAAGCGCTGTCCACTGGGTATGGCATGGCGTTGCAAAATGGAGTGATAGCCTTCCTTATTCAGAATCCCTTTTACCCTGTACAAATCTCCCACCTTACCAGCACCAAAGCAACCCCAGACCATCACATTACCTCCACCATGCTTAACAGATGGGGTCAGGCATTCTTCCAGCATCTTTTCAGTTGTTCTGCGTCTCACAAACGTTCTTCTTTGTGATCCAAACACCTCAAACTTGGATTCATCCGTCCACAACACTTTTTTCCAGTCTTCCTCTGTCCAATGTCTGTGTTCTTTTGCCCATCTTAATCTTTTTCTTTTATTGGCCAGTCTCAGATATGGCTTTTTCTTTGCCACTCTGCCCTGAAGCCCAGAATCCCGCAGCCGCCTCTTCACTGTAGATGTTGACACTGGTGTTTTGCGGGTACTATTTAATGAAGATGCCAGTTGGGGACCTGTGAGGCGTCTGTTTCTCAAACTAGAGACTCTAATGTACTTATCTTCTTGCTCAGTTGTGCAACGCGGCCTCCCACTTCTTTTTCTACTCTGGTTAGAGCCGGTTTGTGCTGTCCTCTGAAGGGAGTAGTACACACCGTTGTAGGAAATCTTCAATTTCTTAGCAATTTCTCGCATGGAATAGCCTTCATTTCTAAGAACAAGAATAGACTGTTGAGTTTCAGATGAAAGTTCTCTTTTTCTGGCCATTTTGAGCGTTTAATTGACCCCACAAATGTGATGCTCCAGAAACTCAATCTGCTCAAAGGAAGGTCAGTTTTGTAGCTTCTGTACCGAGCTAAACTGTTTTCATATGTGTGAACATGATTGCACAAGGGTTTTCTAATCATCAATTAGCCTTCTGAGCCAATGAGCAAACACATTGTACCATTAGAACACTGGAGTGATAGTTGCTGGAAATGGGCCTCTATACACCTATGTAGATATTGCACCAAAAACCAGACATTTGCAGCTAGAAAAGTCACTTACCACATTAGCAATGTATAGAGTGTATTTCTTTAAAGTCAAGACTAGTTTAAAGTTATCTTCATTGAAAAGTACAGTGCTTTTTCTTCAAAAATAAGGACATTTCAATGTGACCCCAAACTTTTGAACGGTAGTGTAGGTAGATGACATGCATGTCTGGAAGACAGAAAAACATGGATGGCTTAAATTGTTTTTAAATTCTGACAAGACAGAAGTTTCCGTCTTTGGACCAGAAGCTCTAAAAAAGAAACTGCTTAGTTAATTCATCTGGATGGTATTAAATTGTCCCCCAGTTATAACGTAAAGAACCTCTTTGTTATTTTTGACCAAGACATGAGATTCAAATCCAGTATGAAAAAGGTTTCTAGGATTTCTTTCTTTCACCTCCGGATTATTGCTAAAATTAGAAACATCCTGTCCAGGAGTGATGCTGAGAAACTAGTCCATGCATCTGTTACCTCAAGGCTGGACTACTGTAATTCTTTACTATCAGGAAGTCCACAAAATGCCATTAAAAGCCTTCAGTTGATCCAAAATACGGCAGCAAGAGTTCTGATGAATATTAAAAAGAGAGATCACATTTCTCCTGTTTTAGCTTCCCTTCATTGGTTTTAGTCTGTGAGGCAGACACTGTTTACTTTTAAGGCCAGGCTTAAAACTTTCCTTTTTGATAAAGCTTATAGTTAGTGGCTAAGGTCATCCTGAGCTATCTCTGTAGTTCTGCTGCTATAGGCTTAGACTGCTGGAGGACAGACTTACCAATTTTCTTCACTCTGCTACTTTCTTTTCTACTACTATTCTCCAGTTGCATTATTTGCTGTTATTTTGACTGTTAACTTTGTTTTTTTCTCTCCATAGAAGCTACACCTGGTCTGATATCCTGCTTAGGTACAATAACCTGTTGGACGGGGGGGGGGGGGGGGGGGGCATCCCATTAACTGAACATCCCCCGTGTCCGGTTATCAACTTTTTACTTTCTTTGATATAGAAAATACTCATCGGATCTTCTGTTCCTTCTGTGTTTCTGCTCTGTCTTCTCAAACCCCCAGACGGTCGTGGCAGATGGCCGCTCCTACTGAGCCTGGTTCTGCTGGAGGTTTCTTCCTGTTAAAGGGGAGTTTTTCTTCTCCACCGTCACTACATGCTTGCTCAGTATGAGGGATTGCTGTGGTTGGAGTCTGCATCAACGGGGCGCAACCTCAAGTTAATGACTATGCAATTTGCTGGGATTCCTTAAATAGAAAACTTTTAAACTGATTGGAATGTATGTATGACTGTATTGAAATGACTTTTCTTGTAAAGTGGCTTGAGATGACATCTGTTGTGGATCAGCGCTATATAAATATACTGAATTCTGTGAATGTACACTTCCTCTCATCCTCCTTTCTCTTCATGTAATCCCAGACACACTGGATGATATACTACTTCCAGGACTTTTTGTTCTTCTTTACACTGAAGATGGTTCTTAATGACTTTGTATGTTTGGGGTAGTTGTCCAGCTGCAGAATAAATGTTGGGCCAATCATACGCCTCTCTCATGGTAGTGCATGATGGATATCTGACTGTATTTCTTAGATTGAGAACACCATTAATCCTGACCAAATCTCCAACTCCATTTGCAGAAATGCAGCCTCAACATTCATGGAACCTCCACAGTGCTTCACTGCTGCCTGCAGAGACTCATTGTGTTGCTCTCCTGCCCTTTGACGAACAAACTCCCGCCATTTTGACTCATCAGTCCAGAGCACCTGTCATTTATCTGCACCCCAGTTCTTATCTTTTTGTGCATACTTGAGTCACTTGGCCTTGTTTCCGTGTCAGATGTATGACTTTTTGGCTGCAGCTCTTCCATGAAGATCACTTCTGGCCAGACTTCTCCTAACAGTAGATGTGTGTACCTGGGTCCCACTGGTTTCTGCCAGTTCTGAGCTGATGGCATTGCTGGACATCTTATTTCGAACGGTAATAAGCTTGATGTGTCTTTCATCTGCTGCACTAAGCTTCCTTGCCAGACCACTGCGTCTACGATCCTCAACGTTGCCCGTTTTTTGTGCTGCTTCAAAAGAGTTTGAACAGCAAATCTTGAAGCCCCAGTCTGCTTTGAAATCTTTGTCTGGGAAAGACCTTGCTGATGGAGTACAACTACCTTGTGTCTTGTTGCTGTGCTCAACCTTGCCATGACCTGCAACTACCTTCCACAACCGTAACTTGGTAGCAGTTTGGCTGTTCCTCACCAAGTTTTCAACCTACAAAATCCCTGACTTTGCAAGTGTACCTAAGAATCGATGCTGGTTTTAAGGCAAAGATAGTAACACCAAATATTGATTTGAGTTGGATTTTTAGTTGCTTACTTTGCATTTTGTAAATTAATAAAAATTATATACATTTCTGAAAGCGTTCTGTTTACTGCATTTTTTTCACACCTGCCTAAAACTTTTGCACAGTACTGTACAGTCGTGGCCAAAACTTTTGAGAATTACATAAATATTGGAAATTGGAAAAGTTGCTGCTTCATTTTTTTTTAACTCAGGTGAGAATGTTGACGAGCACAAGGCTGGAGATCATTATGTCAGGTTGATTGGGTTAGAATGACAGACTTGACATGTTAAAAGGAGGATGATGCTTGAAATCATTGTTCTTCCATTGTTAACCATGGTGACCTGCAAAGAAACGCGTGCAGCCATCTTTGCGTTGCATAAAAATGGTTTCACAGGCAAGGATATTGTGGCTACTAAAATTGCACCTAAATCAACAATTTATAGGATTATCAAGAACTTCAAGGAAAGAGGTTCAATTCTTGTTAAGAAGACTTCAGGGCAGCCAAGAAAGTCCAGCAAGTGCCAGGATCGTCTCCTAAAGAGGATTCAGCTGCGGGATCGGAGTGCCACCAGTGCAGAGCTTGCTCAGGAATGGCAGCAGGCAGGTGAGAGCGCATCTGCAGGCACAGTGAGGCGAATACTTTTGGAAGATGGCTTGGTGTTAAGAAGGGCAGCAAAGAAGCCACTTCTCTCCAAAAAAACATCAGGGACAGATTGATCTTGTGCAGAAAGTCTGGTGAATGGACTGCTGAGGACTGGGGCAAAGTCATATTCTCCCATGAAGCCTCTTTCCGATTGTTTGGGGCATCTGGAAAAAGGCTTGTCCGGAGAAGAAAAGGTGAGCGCTACCATCAGTCCTGTGTCATGCCAACAGTAAAGCATCCTGAGACCATTCATGTGTGGGGTTGCTTCTCATCCGAGGGAGTGGGCTCACTTACAATGTTGCCCAAAAACACAGCCATGAATAAAGAATGGTACCAAAACACCCTCCAACAGCAACTTCTTCCGACAATCCAACAACAGTTTGGTGAAGAACAATGCATTTTCCAGCACGATGGAGCACCGTGCCATAAGGCAAAAGTGATAACTAAGTGGCTCGGGGACCAAAACGTTGAAATTTTGGGTCCATGTCCTGGAAACTCCCCAGATCTTAATCCCATTGAGAACTTGTGGTCAGTCCTCAAGAGGCGGGTGGACAAACAAAAACCCTCTAATTCTGACAAACTCCAAGAAGTGATTATGAAAGAATGGGTTGCTATCAGTCAGGATTCTGCCCAGAAGTTGATTGAGAGCATGCCCAGTCGAATTGCAGAGGTCCTGAAAAAGAAGGGCCAACACTGCAAATACTGACTCTTAGCATAAATGTCATGTAATTGTCAATAAAAGCCTTTGAAACGTATGGAGTGCTCGTAATTGAGTACATCACAGAAACAACTGAAACAAAGATCTAAAAGTAGTTTTGCAGCAAACTTTGTGAAAACTAATATTTGTATCATTCTCAAAACTTTTGGCCACGACTGTATGTAGGCGGGGCAGCCTACAAACCTGACTTGGTTACAGCAGTTCTGTCTGGATGAAGGGGCCAAAACTACAGTGCTTTTGGAAGGATACCTGATGTGTTTGGCCCAGGTCATACAGTTAGTTATCCTACCAAATACATAAAATGTATTTAAACCTCTGAATTTCAGCAACGTATACAGAGCAAGGAAACATTGTTTTTCTGATTTTACTTAAGGTGAGTAGTTTACAAGAGGTGCATATGCACGAAGATTTTTTTTTTACTGGGAATAAAACCGAGCACTGGTTAGTTTTGAAGAGAAATCGCTGTCCTAATTTGCTTCAACATCAACTAAATTTCAAAATACTTTATTAATCCCAACGGGAAGTTAAATGTTGTACCTCATATTATCCAAGGTTATTCAATGAGTTGTAGAGTTGCTGTCCACGGCAGAATCTATCATACCAAGTAGTTTATCACAGTCAAACTGCCTCGGACACCTTTGGCAGAGTCCTTTTCAAATAAAAATGAACTCCAAAGCTCAGAAGTTGCTCATCTGCCATTGTGTTTAACTTCCCATTCCCATGGCTGTGATTGGTATCAAGTGATCAACCCGGGTCATCCTTGCTTGCCGTGTTATTAATCAAACCACCCTCTGGTAAAGCGGGATCAGGATCAACGGACCACGCCTAAAGGAAGCGGAAATAAATTAGCAGCGTTATCACAGGTTGCATTCAGGAGCAAGATTGTCACATCTAGTGTTATCTGTACAGTGTCGTTAACCTTTTCACTTATAAAACTCTTTGACATCTGAAAGGGACTTATGATAAATTTTCCCAAACAGTGCAGTCAGAATGAGGGAGTCCAACTGTTTTCTCCCCATCGAGCCCAGTCATTCCTGTTTAAAATCAGCTGTTTACAACATGATTGCCTGGGAAGCCATCACAACACTGTCGGTATTTGACCAAGAGCAACTCTGATAATGGGTTAGGCATTGAGGGAACTGCCTTCCAATCAACAAAGGAGTGAAAGGGCAAAGGAAAACCTAAATCAAATCAGTATTTGGTATGACCACCCTTTGTCTTCAAAGAGCATCAATTATTCTAGGTACACTTCCACAAAGTTTTTGAAGGAACTCGGCTGGTACTGTAGGTTGTTCCAAACATCTTGGAGAACTAACCACCGATCTGCACTATACTTATCCATAAATCCTGATGAACCCAGTCAGTTAGGTAAATTACAGGTATGTCTTGAAGACATAAAAACATGGATGGCTCTAAATTTTCTGCTTTAAATTCTGACAAGACAGAAGTAGCTGTCTTTGGACCAGAAGTTCTAAAAAATGAAACTGCTTAGTCAAATCACTTCATCTGGATAGTATTAAATTGGCCTCCAGTAATAATGTAAAGAACCTCTGTGTTATTTTTGACCAAGACATGACATTCAAATCCAGCATTAAACATTTTTCTAGGATTTCCTTCTTTCACCTCCGGAATATTGCTAAAATTAGAAACATGTCCAGTAGTTAAAAGGTAGCGTGCCCTTCTCCTAGCAGTTTCTACAGTATGACTCCATCTTAAGGAGGTCTAATCTGGCAACAACTTCTGCTACTTTAACAAGGAAGTCGGTGTACATTTAGTTTTTATTGTTCAACCATGTAAATCGCTCCCTTATCTTTATTGTACCATCCACCATAGTGCCACATTTCAAATTTGTAGGTTTGTTTGTTTTCACTGAACATGAATTCTCTTCAGTTGTAGATTTTAGAGCAGCCCATTTGAAAACAAAAGACATGATTCCTGTGATGTGATAAAAAAAAAAGAAAAAAGAAAAGCAGACGGCCATTTTGTGGCTCCTGGTGACGTCAGGTGGCTCCGCTATTGTAGGAGCAAAGTCAAAGAGCCATAAAGTGAGACAATGCTGGGAAAAGTTCCTGCTTCATAGTCATTCAAGGAAAGGATCCCTCAGCAGTGAGGAAGGCCTTCGACCATCAAAACACCTGTTTTCAGGTAAGAGCTGGTACAATGTTGGAAAAGCCAGATGTTCACTAGAAAAATATCAATTTGATCTTGATGTGTTGTTAGTGGCATCCTATAAAATGCAACGTATGGGTTCGTTCAGGGGTGTATAAGGTGGAACTTTTGATGAAACGTCAGACTGATAACAGTGTTAAGAAAAAATATATATTACATTTTCTTTAACTTCTTGCATAGAAAAATTACTTTATTGATCATTGGTTCATGGAACTGGCCTATAATGACCTGTGTGGGTTTGTCAGCAGTGCTGCTGACAAATTGTTTCAAATTTTTTCAGATTAACCACATTTCTGCCATGCTGCATTTAAGTAAGGTATGACTGGGGATTTATTTTTACTTATACACGCACTTGTAATTCTTAAATGCGGATTGAAATGTCATCTTGAGTACTAATTCTAGGCGTTTTCTAACTAGGGGGATTTTGTTTGGGTGGACACTGGCAGTGGAGTCCCGATCGGCGCAGAGGTTAAGGTCACTGACACTGGGCAGCTTCAGCTCATCGACGATGAAGGAAAGGTACAACACCTGTACATGTTTGCTTCACTTCCACCAATAAACACCTTATTCAAGCCCTCTGAGTAATGGTCACTGTATACAGGGGCACAAGATCGACAAGAAGAATCAGGGCGGTATCCGTCCCATGCACCCCACCTCGGTGAAAGGTGTGGATGACATGATAATGCTGGGTGATCTCAACGAGGCCGGGCTGCTCAGGAACCTGCTGGTGCGCCACAAAGAGGGCATCATCTATGTAAGTTTCAGTTCCTGTGAGTCCACCCAGTTTTATGACGTCCATGATCGGCATTGGAAATGTTTACTGGTCTGTGAGCGGCTCGGCTAGACTTTGCCCCCGGATTTATCACAGAACTGTTCGTCTCTATGGAGACCAATGAGCCAGTGTTGTAAGATAAACTCCCCTGTGTTTCTGCGTCACTGCCTCAAAGCTCAGCTGTGTGTGGACACCCACAAATCCAGAAATTATGTTATGCAAGTGCATCTTAGTTAATTAGGTTTATATCATTAACTCGGTTCACCAAGTGAAACACATAGATTAATGAAACGAAGACTGATGATTTCAAGCCTTTATTTCTGTAAAAAAAACAATGATTTTCCACTGCAGCTGATGAAAACATAAGTTCAGAATATTACATCAGACCAATAAACATTTTTAGTACAGAATTGGTTAAAGGTTATTTTTAAAAGGTACTTTTGATCTTACAAATGAGCCTCATTCGGAACACATTCAATTGAATGAATATCACTATATAGTTAGAGGGCTACGGAAGCGTAGAGCTGCCACTTAGGTGAAATAAAAAATAGAGCTATATCATGTTATAATGTGAAAACTTTGTTTTAACAGTATAATTTTTGTGTTTGTACAATATGCTATCATGTTCTTACAATATAATATTCACATTTTAACAATATAAATGTTTATAACTCAACAAAAAACATATCTTTACAATAAAAATATTGTAAGAACGTGACAATATATTGTACAAACATGAAAAGCATATTGTTCTGCTGTTATTCCACAGCTTGGACAGTATTGAAATAAGCATGCGTACACTGAGAAGGAAACTAAAACGTGTTTGCTGCCATTTTGCTACCAGGTTGTAGCCGCCAGTTCTCAAATGTGAGCGCTCTCCACACCAGCCTGATTTGGGTTTCTGAACGCAGCACGTTTTACGTTCTTAAAAAAAAACTTGTGTTCTAACAATATCATCTTTTTAAGTTTGTAGAATATATCATCACGTTCTTACAATACATCTATTGATCTATTTTTTCTTTCTAATTTTTCACTCTGTAACTTTATAAATGGCACCCCATATTTTTCTGCATGGAGTTTGTATGTTCTCCTCATGCATGTGTGCCTCTTGCCCACTGACCACCAGTGGTAAGCACCAGCACCCCCTGTGACCCTTCAGGGTTTAGGCATGTGTTGAAAATGAGTGCTTAGCTGGAGAAAATATGAGCATTTATCCCTAAAGCTAGATTTTAGAATACAGAAAAAAATCAGATTGTGTTGCATATTAGTACAGTTAAAAAAATTTGGTTTTTTGGTCACTCTTTCCAGAAAGTAAAACTCATGTATTATTTAGATTCATGAAACAGTTAAATATTTCAAGCCTTGATTTCTTGAAATGTTGATAAATATGACTTACAGACGAGAACAATCCAAATTACCGTGCTCCGAGTAAATTCAGTGTTTCCAATTTACTGGGCTCTAGCTGTATTTGAATGCAGCACAGTGAAAACTTGAAGTAGGATTCGTGGATCATTTTAAGCTTTTGTCTGTTGGACAAAGTCTGTGGTTCAAAACCGCTCCTTATTTTTAAAGAAATCAGTTGTAAGCCCTTTAATCCAATTCATATTAGTTATTGTAAACGTTACAGATGAAAGCTTTTGCAAAAAACACAAAAAAAAAACAGACACAACTTTCTTAGATGAATCAGACTAAACCTTTCTTTTTTTGCTCAGTTGGGATTATCAAATTGATTTCAATTTCCTAGAGTAATGTAAGAGAATTTTATTACTGTCTTCAAATTCAGAAATTTACATAAACTAAGATTACTGTACCGTCTAAAGAATTTGGGAAAGCCCAGATATTAATGACATGACCTTGCTTGGTTCCGATTCCGTTTTTTTTATGACATTGTAGTTACTTGGAGGCCCACCTGTTACTTTTACACAACTGTTCCCTTGTGTGACACCATGACAAGAGATTTCTGGAGGAGAATTTTGAACCTCCACCAGCCTTGTTCATCTTTGGGTGACCATTTTCAGACACCTGAAGACACCATTTTCCTCTGTCCAAACAACTATTAACAAATGTAAACACCTTGGAAATGTCCAGCTATCCTACTGTCCTGTGTCCCAGAGATAAAACTTTTCCAGACGAAACCAAAAGAATGGAAAATTTTCAATTGCACTCGGGTACAAAGAGCTTAATGTATGGCAACATGGGCTGTGGTCTGATTACGCTAAAAGTGGAGTGTTTAGCTATTATGATCATCTTTAGAATTGGAGGAAAGAAAGGAACCTATCAACCAGCCAGGAAGCTCAAACTTAGGCACAAACGGGTGATTGAAATGGACCCCAACTATACCGGCTCATTTTCTTAAAAATGGGTTCAGACTTTAAGGTGTGCTTGATCAAGGAGGCCTTCAAATCTGGCTCGGTTCCACCAGTTCTTTCAGGAAGAATGGGCCAAAATTCCACCAAACTATTGTAGAAAGCTTGTGGTTGGACACCCAAAGTGTTTGACCCAAGTCATACAGTTCAAAGGTAACGTTACCAAATACTAAGGAAAGTGAAGAAAGTTTAAAGAAATGTCTCACTATTCTGGCTTTTCAGGCATTTATTGTCAGAAAGCAGTTCTTTTTATACATTATATGTAATTATCTTGTTTCAACCATAAGGTGGATGTACAGAAAACCACGTTTTTCTTTTGGGGCTCATTTGCACATTGTGTGCAACACACAACTCTTAAACTAACACACTCTGAAAAAGGTTAGGTATTTGGCTGAGAATGAGTAAAAACAGAAACCAACATCAAGAATCTTTATTAGATGGGAAGAGATTCTGATCAAGATCACTTTACAGGATTGCATGAAAGTGTGGTTCATCAATAGGAAGGTGTGTCAACATAAGGAATGATTAAAGACTTTAGTGCACTACTGTGGGTGACTGATGGCACAATAGCACCTGCTTTGTTGCTTTGGTTACTTGACAGAAGATAGAGTTGTCTCTCAGAATAAGAAAAGCAGTAAATCAGCGACTGTGATATGAGAAACCTTGAGATGCCCACACCGAATAATAAACAGAGATTTTCCACTCTGTTTAAGACTATAGGTTACTAATCTAAATTTAAATTTTAAAGACTATAAAAAGACTATAAATTTTAAATTTATTTTTCTAATCTATAGTAAAAGCTAAGATTTGGGGCTGGAATAATATGTTTCAGAATATGACTTTTAAAAAAAACGGAAAAATCTGTGGAATCCAAGCAGACCTTTGCAAGACTAAAGAAAATAAACTTGATTTAAGTCGAGCTAAAGGAAATTGCGAACGTGTCCTGGGATCATTCAAATAAAATAAATAAAAAAGTCTACTTGGAAAACAAAATTCAATATAAAAATCATGTCATGTTACACAGAAGTAATTTGGCAACAGTTTTCAGACATAGTGCTGGCATTAAATGTGAAACAAGCATCTCATTTTTTAGAACAGAACGGCAGAATCTCAAAACATTTCTTTAAAGGCAGACGCTTTGCCGTCTTTCCCTGAATCATGTGATCAACATCGGTGTTTATCGCAGTCTCTCGTGAGTGAAGCCAATCAGATAGACGTTTGCACACAGTGGTCGATGTGCCTGAAGCGCTCCGGCCGTGACTGAAACGAGTCATCTGCCTCGTCGCCCTCCACTATAACGTCTTTATGCTCATGTGAACACGAGCCACACTCAATAGATGTGCTTGTGTGTGACAGCAAACATCTCTCCCTCTCTGTGTTTTCAGACGTACACAGGCTCCATTCTGGTCGCAGTGAACCCATACCAGCTGCTGCCCATCTACACCACGGAGCAAGTGCACATGTACACAGACAGGCGGCTGGGTGAACTGCCCCCCCATGTGTTTGCCATCGCAGACACCTGCTTTTTTAACATGAGACGCAACAAGAAGAACCAGTGCTGTGTCATCAGGTGGGCGCCCTACAAAAAGTCAAGGAAACGGTTGAGGTTAAGCTGAGCTTATGCAGGAAGTTTCTGTCCTGTAAAATGGTTTACAGGATAGAAACATAGCTTCTCATGTTGTGTATTTATCACCGGTTTGTGGCCTTTTGAAATGTTTATTGCAAAACTATTTTCCTTAAAAGTGACTAAAGAGTACATCCACAGTTATAGCTTATGTCACATTTAAAAGGATAAATCATTTGTTTCATGCAGCAACATAATCTCAAACAAAGAAACCCTAGACAAAAAAAACCCCTGACAATCCAGCATTTTAAAGAAGTTAATTCTTTGAAACAGGAAATAAAATCACATGTAATGAAAAGTGTTCGCCCTCTTCGTGAATTCCTATTTTTTGCATGTTTGTTACACATAAATCTTTCAGACCATCAATCAAATTTAGACATTACACAAAGATAACCCAATCAAATGAATAATGTTTCAATGAACATCAGCAGGAAGAGGGAAGTTCCTTTCTTATGAAGGACGAAAGAAATCACAATCTACATGGCCCTGTGTGAAAAGACTGTAGTGTGTTACATCTTTGGATGCTGAGTTCAGTTACTCTAGCCAAACCCAGGCCGGATTACTGCCTCTCCCTTTCTCAATCAAGAAAACACTTCAATAGCACATGCCTGACAAAGTGGAGTCGACCAAAAGATCCTACAAAGCCAGATATCAGGCTGAGATCCAAGGGAATTATGAAACGAATGAGAAACAAAATTGTCGAGAATTATCAGTCTGGCAAAGCTTATAACGCCATTTCTAAAGTTTTGGGACTCCATTGAACTTCAATGAGTCATTACCTAAAGAACGTGGTGGCAGCACATCTTTACAGCAGGTCACAATAGAAGACAGAACAACATCCAAATGAACTGCAGGTTGCCTCAGTTAAGGTCAGAGTTCAAGATTCAACAATAGGATAGAGACTAGGCAAAAAAATAATAATACCTGCATGGCAGGAGTCCAAGACGAAAACCACTGTTGAGCAAAAGGAACAAAGACTCAACTCAGAACACCTTGTCATGATCTCCAAGACTTTCAGGAAGATACCCTGTTACTGACGTGAGAAAAGTTCAATTGTTTGGCATAAAGGTAACACAGCATTTCAGAAAAGAAACATCACAGTGGTGGTAGTGTGATGGTCTGGGGCTAGGTTAGCTGCCTCAGGACCTGGAAGACTTGCTATGATAAGTGGAACTATGAATTCTACTATCCACCTAAACATCATGAAGGAGAATATGCGGCCATGCTTGTGACTTCAAACTAAAGCGCATTGGGTTCTCCAGCACGGCAATGATCCAAAAAACCCAGGCAAGTCTATCTCTGATTGGCTAAAGAACAACCAATTATGTTTGGGAACAATCACTTTTCCACACAGGGCCATGTAGGTTTGTTTTTTGTTTGTCCTTAGAATCCTTTCCTTTAAACATTACACTTAGTGTTTCGTTGTGTTACTGTGGTGTAATATTTAAATTTGTTTGATCTGAAAGATTTATGTATGACAGATATACACTGGAAAAAGAAAATAGGCGATCCAGCTTTGATAAATTGCTTTAATTGGTCACAAGTAACTGAATTGGGTTCATTCAAGTGAACTCATCAGGTTTATAAAGTTTTAAAGTTAAACAAATGAAAACAAGTTAAGTTACATAAACTTAATTCAATTACTTGTGACCAGTCGATCCAATTTATTTAAGTTGGAGCCGCATTCTCTTTTTTTAATGTACCAAAAGTAAGAAATCATGAAGGAGGCAAACACTTTTCTCACCACTGTATACCTTGTTTGATTTTGTGATAGGCATTTAGAAGTGATCATAAGGTTTAAATTTCCATAAATAAAAATGACAGTTTTGTCCTAAAGTTTTAAATTTCCACAATGATCATCTGTAAGTGAATCAATGATATAATTCCTGATATCGTTCCAATCTCCACCAGCGGAGAGTCCGGAGCAGGGAAAACTGAGAGCACCAAGCTGATGCTGCAGTTCTTGGCTGCGGTGAGCGGCCAGCACTCGTGGATCGAGCAGCAGATTCTTGAAGCCAACCCCATTCTAGAAGGTCAGGGAGTGCCCACAACATGAGACGCCTCTAAATCAGACCATTTCTCACTCTTGTAATTGGATTTATCTTTCTTCTCAGCCTTTGGTAACGCCAAAACTGTTCGCAACGACAATTCCAGTCGATTCGGGAAGTATATCGATATCAGCTTCACCAAGGGTGGAGCCATCGAGGGGGCCCGTGTGGAGCAGTACCTACTTGAAAAGTCCAGAGTTTGTCGTCAGGTGGGCGAATTAGCATATTGGTTGGTCCCCTGTTGTAATATTAGAGGTACGAGTCAGTTTGTTTTGGACTAAAAACATGGTCCTTGAACAGGCACCTGAGGAAAGGAACTACCACATCTTTTACTACATGCTGATGGGCATGTCTTCAGACCAGAAGAAGATTCTTTCTCTTGGAACGGCTGCAGAATACAAATACCTGACCATGGTACTGTTCTGATCCTTCCCTCATCACAGATAAAAACACAGTGTTTCTCAATAAAAGGATCTTGGTGCATCTTTAGTGTGGAATACTGTGTGTTTTAACAGGGCAACTGCACCAGCTGTGAAGGACGTGATGATGTAAAGGAGTACGCTCATTTCCGTTCATCTCTGAAGATCCTAATGTTCACAGAGACGGACTCCTGGGAAATCTCCAAACTGCTAGCCGCCATCCTTCACCTGGGCAACGTGGAATTTGAAAGTAAGAGAGGATCCGTTTCTCAGATGTTGCAAGTGATTGTTTCTCTTTAGTCTCTGGCTGAAAATGTCTGCATGATTTCAGGCACTATAGTGAAAAACCTGGAGGGCTGCGACGTTGTCAAGTCGTCCCATTTCAGCATGGCCAGCCAGCTTTTGGAGGCAGGTGACGTTTTCCTCTGCCAATACAAACAGCCCACTGAGATGTCTTCTAAATGCACGTTGCTGTCTTAGGTGGACCCCAAAGCGCTGGAAAAGGGTCTGACTGAGCGCTCCGTCACCACCGCCAGAGACACTGTGAACAAACCTCTGAACTCTGCTCAAGCTCTAGATGGCAGAGACGCTTTTGTCAAGGTGATGTCCAGTTCCCTGCAGACGTATTCCTGTTGAACTTCTCTCCACCAGCATCAGGGTAGATGTATATAGCCCGATGTACCTTCACCCCCTAGTCTCATGTGGGATTGAATTGTATTTAGCTCCATCCATCTTCCCATCAACTCTGACCGACTTCCCTCTTCCTGCTGATGAAAAGCCTCCCCAGAACATGAAACTGCTACCACCATGTTTTATCCTGGTCTCATCAGACCAAAGCGCCCTCTTTTACATGTTTGCTGTGTCTACATAGCTTGTGATACACAGCAAAAGGGGATTTTATGGCTTTTCTTCAATAATTGCTTTCTTATTGCCACTCTATCATAAATGTCTGACTGACATTTTGAAATTATAGGTGTTTTTAATTTTAGATATTTGGTAAAAGATCAAGTCTTTTCAAGTACAAAGCTTCAAGTCTAAGTCAAGTTCCAAGTTATTGCTGTAAAAGTCTAATTCAATGTTTAACTGTTCAAAGTCACAAAATTAATGTCTCGAGTCCACACCTCTGGTTTGCTGTTGTGCCCTATTCTTTCCATCTTCAGATGACAGATTAAACAGAGCTCTGTGAAATGTTCAATGCTTTAAACTGCAAGCAGCTGTTTATTCTCTAATGTTCTCTAACAAAGCTCTGAAGCCCTTACAGAACATCTGAATTGATTTGCAGTTTTGCAAAATTTTTCTAATTTTTGTTTATTTTAAATCTAGAAAACCATGTGTCTTTTTCTTTCTACTTTCTTTCTTTCTAGTTATGTGCTACTGTGTTTAACTGTTTATGTCATACACAATGTAGGAAAAAGGGCAGCTCATTTTCTTCAACATGTCTTTAAGAACAAGTATTGGATTTCTTTAAAGTGTCCCAAATACAAAAGCATCTCTTGAGATAAAGGAAGTTTAAAACAATCTGTGTCTTTGCAGAGACTCCAAATAGTAACAAGATACTGAAAAGATTTGCTTCGTCTCGGTCTTCTTATGATATTATCTGTATCATGTAATAGGTTAACGTTTTAATGGGGTTTAAGCTTTGAATTTACCAACTCAGCTGTATTAGATGAACTAGTCCTGAGAAATCTGCCTAGATGACGAGGCTGCCATGACAGTTCTTTGTGTTTTTTCTCTTTCAAGGCCATATATGGCAAACTTTTCATCTGGGTGGTGGACAAAATCAATGCCGCTGTTTACAAGCCGCCTGAGGATGAGAATGAGGTCCAACAGTCGATAGGCCTCCTGGACATCTTTGGCTTCGAGAACTTCAACAATAACAGGTCAGTGTCTACAGGAGCACCCATTCCTGACTTTGGAGTTAGGTTCCAGCTGTTTTTGGATTAAAATCCTGCTGGCTAATTAAAATCAAATATGGGTTTGGTTATTTTCCTTCGTTCAGCATAAGATCTTATTGCAACATCCAGCCTCAAACGCTTATGGCCCCAGTTGGGAAAATAAATGTTTGAATTTTCCAAAATGTGTATTTGATTTTATATCTAGACACAAGTTTTTGGAGGGTGTTGAAAAAGTATTCATAAGCATTAAGTGCTTTTCAACATTTTCACAGTACAGCCACAGATTTCAATGTTTATTTTGGGGGTCAAGTCAAATTAAGTGTATTTGTTAGAACATTTCAGCAACAAGGCAGTTCAAAGTGCTTTACATGATAAAAACATAACGCAATAAGCGAACTATAAAGGACAATACAGTGACAAAACTAGAAAAGCACTCGGAGAGGGCAGCCCTCTGCCAAGGCAAGTCAAGGCACATTGCAGACATGTCCTGAAAATGTCATCAAAATCCACCCACAACTTTTTGAGTTATGTTTGTTGCTAACAGACAGACAAACAAACAAACCCTGGTGAAAACATAATCTCATTGAAGGAGGTAATAAAGAGAGGTAGTAAAAAAAAAACTGCAATCCAGACTAGAATTAACAATGTTCCTGTGATTATTGATGAAAAGCATCTCTCAACAAATGGGGTTTTAGTCCTGGTTTAATGGGACTCAGTGTTTCAGCAGTTTTGCAGTTTTCTGGAAGTTTGTTTCAGATTAGAGAAGCATAAAAACTGAATGCTGCTCCCCATGTATTATTTTGACTGTAGATGCAGAGTAGACTTGGATTTGGGTAACTGCAAAGCACAGCATACATAAACCATGTTATGTACGTTAGCAGGGCCCTGCTGTCTCTATTTGTATTGATCTTTTTCCAGCACTCGTTTCTGGAGTGGTTTTCTTTTTGTTTGTGATTTTTAAAATGTTTCCCTGTAATGGTTTGCTCTGGCAGCTTTGAGCAGCTCTGCATCAACTTTGCCAACGAACAGCTGCAGCAGTTCTTTGTCAAGCACGTTTTCAAGCTCGAGCAGGATGAGTACACCCGCGAGAACATCGTCTGGAAGCACATCGACTACCAAGACAACCAGGGCACTCTGGACACTTTGGCGAACAAACCTACAAATTTGTTGGCTCTTATTGACGAGGAGAGCAACTTCCCAAAGGTCTGTGTCGTTTTCATGCTTTCTAAAGTTCTGGATGGAGCCAAGCAGAACAGGCTTTCATTCTAGACTCTGATTCATTTTCAGGGCACAGACACCTCCATGCTCCAGAAGTTGAATCAGTTTCACAGCAAAAGTGACATCTACATCCCTCCTAAAAACAACTTTGAAACCCAGTTTGGAATAAAACACTTTGCTGGAGTGGTCCACTATGATTCAAAAGGTGCTACTCAGAAAATTCAAAAGGATCAATTATTATTTTGAAAATGAGCCACAGCCAATAGTTCTGAAACTGTGATACAAGAACCACCAATAAGATCTGCTAAGTGATTACGCTAACTACTTTTAGCTATGGAAGCTAATATCAGTATGTCTCTCTTTGCATAACCTTACAATTTATAATTCTATTACCGCACGTTCAGGAAATAAGAGTGTAAAAGATGTAATGAAATACAGATAATCATGAATCTAAATAAACAATTAAAAAAAATATTTTAAATGCAAGGCAACCATATTGGATTTTGAGGTCAAGGTTGGGAAAACACTCTCCAACCTTAAATTTCATCTTCCAGAGGACCTTCTGTTGGGATGAAATATGTGGTTAAACCAATCCCTGAACCCATCAATCATATAAGGGAACAAACTGGAAAAAGTCTAAATCTTCCTATGCTAGTGTTTCATGGCTGTCAGTATATTGGAAAACTCTGTATTGTTGTAAAAAGTCAGAAAGCCACTACTGTGCCACGTTTTTACAGTTTCGGTGCTTTTTTAGGCTTCCTTGAAAAGAACCGTGACACTCTCAGTTTGGACCTGATCCAGCTGGTGGAGACATCAACCAACAAACTCTTCAAGCAGACCTTCAATGTCGAACTGACATCCAACTCCAACACAGTCAAGAGCGTCAACCCCAAGATGACCATCAACACGCCTAAAAACAGCCTCCGGGTAAACACAGCCACTTCCTCTGTGTTCGGGTGATAAACCAAAGACCCATTAGTATATAACATATTTTGTACATGTGATCTTTGCTGTTGCCTTACAGCAAGCATCTGACGGCAAGAAACGCGTGCCAACTCTATCCGGCCAGTTCCGTCAGTCTCTGGATTCCCTGATGAAGACCCTGACTGCTTGTCAGCCTTACTTCATCCGCTGCATCAAACCCAATGACTACAAGAAGCCCATGGTGAGCTGAGCAACCCCATCCACTCAGCCTGGAAAAGCCTTCAAAAAGTTAAACTGAAACTGTTCACTGTAAGTAAAGCAAATTTTTTGTTTCAGCTGTTTGACAGAGAGCTGTGCATACGGCAGCTTCGCTACTCCGGCATGATGGAGACCATCAAGATCCGGAAGGCCGGCTATCCTGTCCGATACACCTTCAGCGAGTTTCTAGATCGCTACCGTGTCCTCCTGAGGACCTCCATCTGTGATCCCAAAACCGTGAGTTGTGCATGACGATTTCTCTGTTCAACCTGTTTGACATTTTATGTAAGACCATCCTTGTGCTGTATACAGGAAAGCCAAGAGAACTGCTGTGAGAGCATTTGTAAAAGAGTTCTTACTGGAGAAGGCGACTGGAAGATGGGCAAGTCCAAGATATTCCTCAAGGTGATGATGGATGGATATATTTAGTTTTAGTAAGATGTGTAAATAAACTAAAAATATAATTTTTTTCAAGTTTTATGAAAAAACAGCATACGTCTGTTCAGGGTTAACAAGACTAATGCTTTTCACACTGCTCTCACTGTAATGTGGCTGTAAGGAAAAGATGATATTGAAATGCCATTTTGGGGTTTTCACAAATAAAATTAAGGTGCCATCTATCTCAAAAGATTCTGTTTAGTGCGGAGTGATCCAGTCCACTTCTGTCCAGCCCAAGTATTTAAGATTGTGAACTAGAGATGGTCAAATGGAGCCCGCGGAATTGAACTTTAATTCAGCCAGACCCGGCGCCAGAGGAATTTAGCAGGGTGGCTGTGGCTTATTTGCGTTTTCACGTCCTGTTGGCGGTACATTACATACTTCTGGGTCAAATCTGCCTTTTCTTTGTACATATACAAATTATACAACATTGTACATCATCATTGATAGCTAAGATTCTTGAGATTCCAATATTGTATGCCAATTAAGGATTCAATCATAACTCTAGACACCGTAAACGCTTTTGTCAAACCTCTCAGAAAGCAAGGTAATGTGCAACTCATGGTTCAAAGCCACATACCATTGACAGAACAGAGCCATCTTGAACAAAAACTATCTTTTTACGTCCACAGGGATCCAATGAATGTACTCCAATAAAATACTTAGTCCCAGGGTGTCCGCGGGGTCTTAAAAAGTATTAAAAGTTGATAAATCAGTTGTGGGAAAAATAAGGCCCTTAAAAAGTATTAAAAAGTCTTAATCGTGATTTTATAGTCTTAAATTTTGTGGGTATTCAAGCTCTGTCTAAATTGTTTGACATACAAAGGTGTCCATGAACTCATTTATTTTTTTCCTCGTGACGAATAAAAAGATATCCTGGAGTGCAGATTGTCTTGGAGTATATGTGTGTACGTGTGACGTTGCACGTCTTGCGTCAGCTAACGCTCACCTGGCGCGAAACATGTTCTAGCATCACCCCAGCTTGTGCCAGCTTTGCTCTTGTTTTTATTAAGCCAAGCCCTAATGTCCATCTTTGCATACAACTGTATCAAAATATCTTCTTTACAGTCTCCAAAAGTCCAGATTAATAGCGTACAGCACTCTCTGGTGGTTGTCTAGGGTCAATACATTGCATGGCTGCAAAATAATTTACACATGCGTTGTAATCTGTCTTGTGCCCCGAACCTGAATGGGCGGGCCCAGCCTCCTGGCACCAAGCCTGAAGTCGGCACAGAATCAGACGCTGTGAATCAGACGCCAACTTCAGCGTCAAAAGCCAACTGCATGCATATTTTTCTTATATAATGTGGCCGCATAGTCCTCATTGACCGCACTTGCATATTAGGAAATGAATAAGAGAAAAAGTTTGGTGCAGTGGACAAATAACGCTCTCACGTATCTCCTGGCACCCTCCCAGCTGTGTTGACCTGGACAGAGGGCCACGTTGCTCCTATTAAACACTGCCACTCCAGAATATATGTGATATGTGAGTGAATGGGTCCTAGAATGAGTGAGTGACTGAATGTAATGTGAAGAGCTTTGGCGTAATCAAGGACTAAATAAAGCGCTATACAAGTACAGGCCATTTACCATTTTTACCATATAAAATAGTTATTGGTGGCCTCTTTAGATATTTTGTTTCATTTTTTTTTGTAATCAAATGTTAAAAACGCTGCTGTTTTTCTATAGGACTTCCATGACACAATGCTCGAACTGGAGCGAATGAAGGAGTTAAATATAAAAGCTCTTCTGATCCAAAGAGTCCTGAAGGGCTACAAATACAGGTATTGAAAAAATCTGTGAAGATGTTTTCTTTTATGTGGCTTTATTGAAATTTTACTTTGATGTCTGCTTGCTTCATCCTGTCTAAAGGAGAGAATTCCTGAGGAAAAGGTCTGCTGCCGTTGTCATTCAGAAATACTGGCGAGGATACAAAGGCAGGAAGCTCTACAAATTGGTGGGTTGTCTTCTGAAATATCCCTATTAACTGATGTAAACGGTGACACATACAGCAGGCCCGGCTTGCATTAAACCTTTGAGGATGTTCTGGTTTCAGGTGCAGCTGGGCTTTGCGAGACTGCAGTCTCTCGCTCGCTCTCGTCAGCTCCACCTCAACTACAAGAAGAGGCGGGAGGCCGCTCTGGTGCTGCAAACGCAAATCAGAGCGTACCTGGCCAGAAAGGAGTGGAAGCGCAAGAGAGGCGCAGTGATCGTGCTGCAGGCGCAGACCAGGGGCATGCTGGCAAGAAAACAACTCACAAAGATGAAGAGAGACGTAAGCTTGTGTCAAAGAACACATTTTTTTTTCATTTTTTGCTTTTTTTTACCTCCAGATCCTGTCAGAAGTGTGCATACACTCATAATACAGGATTTTCTTCTTGCAGGGTGAAATGATGAAAGAGCTTTTAATGATTTTCATTAGCAAGACACTGATGCAAAACTTGAAATTAGTTTAGTGTGTTTCTTTTAAGCCACACAGTATCTGGATCTTATATTCAGGCTCAAATAGTTTATAAATTCATTTCAATCCTTTACTGAGCAGTGCTGAAGGTTGATAAAGCCAAGACCATCAAATTCTAATAAATTCTCATTGATTGATTGCAAGTGATAGTTCATTTCTGCCAGCATGAAAAGGATTTTTCCTAAAACATTAACTGGACTGAACACTATTCAGGACAATATTTGGGAAAATAAAAGAACTAAGATCTAAAAGGAAGAATTATGGTTTTGTACAAGTTGGGAAGCCTTGTGACTAAGTTCTGGAACCAGTTGTAAATAACTGCAGGTTCCAAGATCATTACTTTAAACAATTGTACAACAAATTATTATATGTCAAAAGAACTGGAGAACATCCACACCTTCCCCTTCAGATGAAAGGATGTAGGTCAGGATGTTCAAGAAGAACCCAAGAACCACCAAACCTCTCTGTCCACTTTAATCTATCCCCATGGACTTAAAGAAGGAAGCCTCTGAACCAAAATTAGGTCAAGGTGGCTGAAATTTCCACCTACCCACATGGACCAACCCAAGGCTTTCTGGAGAAAGGTCTTATGGTGAGATGAGACCACAATGAAGAGTTGGCTCTAATAAGAAGTGCATTTGGAGTGAAGGAGAAGCTTTCAACACCGTTCCTGCCCTCAAGCAGCGGGTGGTGTTAGAATACTGCTGATTGTCTGTTATGGTGTCCATGGTACTGGTGCATAAAAGAAGGAAGACTTCCTCAAAATTCCTCTACTTAATTGGAATCAAATCAGCAGCAAGATGGTTAAAACATGGACAGAATAATGCATTTGAGCATAGACTGTTTTTTAGCAAACATCAAAGTTGGTTTGGGAATTGATAAAACAAAATACATTTCGAATTACCCGACCTCTAATATTGAGTCAGTGGCAGAAAACCAACCAATTTAAATCAGTTCCACCAAGTACGCAAGCACAGTAGTCAAATAACCAACCAGAACAATTTAAGAAGCTTATTGATGACAACAAGAAGTTTGCAATTGAGGTGAAACTTGGGGTGTTCAAGCAAATACTGGTGTGAGTTGATGTTCCGATTTTGGCCTGTATAGTAGAAGGTTCTTTTCAGTTTGATTACGGACTTTAGGGTATACAATTTCTGTCAGGATTATGAGAGATATTTAAGGATCCAAGGAAAACCCCAGCGACATTGGTTCAGCATAGAAACTTGACACATAAAGGCCCAATTCTTGATTTGAATTGAGGAAGCTCTTGGCGTTGAGGTGACTTATTGAACCACCACCACCATGACCGGCATAACCGACATTTCATCCCTGACAACCCGTGTTTGATTCAGAGAGCTATCGGAACAGGGCAATGTTTTTTATTCCCAGTTTGCTGATCCCGTGTCCTCTTTTCTTTTAGATGTACCTCTCTGCCAAAGAGCGGGAGGAAGAACGACGGGCTATTTTGGCCAAACAGAAGCATTTGGAGGAAGTGTTGAGGCAGAAGAGAGAGACGGAGACCAAAGCACAGGCTGAAAACATCAGTGAGCAGGAGATGGTGGACAAAGTCTTCGGCTTCCTGCCCAATGTCGTCATTGGAGGGCAGGAGGGGCAGGCTCCTGTTGGATTCGAGGTTCAACCACTAACACTCGTGTTGCTTTGTTCTTAGATTATGGTGGGTTGGTTTGATCATGCTTAGTATGTTTTTCACAGAACATTGAAGGGAAAAGGACCATAATTGAGGAGATAGACATCGACGAGCTTCCCATGGAGGAGGAACTCCCCGAAGAAGACTACGAAGACCTGGATCAGTACTCCTTCTCCAAATTTGCCTCCATTCACTTCCAGGGAGCAGCCACACCCACCTACATCCGGCAGAGGCTTCAGCAGCCCCTGCTCTACCACGAGGATGAAGGAGATGTTCTGGTGCTGCTCAAAAACTTCTACCATTTTACAATTTGAACTTTTTTCCCTCCTGGTGATTCATTAAAGAGCTGAGGCTTGTTGTGTTTTCACCAGGCTTCGCTGACAGTGTGGTGGATCATTCTGAGATTTTTGGGAGATCTTCCTGAGCCAAAGAGACAGGGCAGAGTTCAGGGGAGGACCACCCAGGAACGATATGTGCCACAAGACCTGATCTCCAGGCAAGATAGACGTCTGAGCCACATGGTGGGGTTGGATCAGGTACGTTTCCTCACAGGAAGCGGAAGAATTTGGAGTGGTTCCTGTCTTTTTTTCTTTCTTTTTTTATGTTTGATTAAATATTTGAAATTTGCTTGGTTCCAGAGGGTGTTGAGGAAAAACAAAGAGACAGCACCCCCTGTGATTGCAGAGGAGCCAGACCAAAATAGAAAGGGATCGATTTTCACAGACCTTCTGTCGAAAAACAGGAAACCCTCTGCAATGCCCACCAATAACTTTCCGAACCTGAAGGCGTACACTGCGGCCGAAGGTAGCCCACGAGCGAGAAAAGGATCCACGTTCACTGACCTGCTGTCCAGGAACAAAAAGGTCCTTCCTGGTAAAGGAAGCGTGAATGTTAAGCCTGTGTCGAACCTGAGGAAGCCCTCCATCATCGTGGAGGAGGTGATGTAGAAGCCTGGGCAGGATTTCATCTGACGGTTGGCATCAACATGCTAATTCCCCTTTCATCTTTTTTTCTTACAGTCAGATGATCTAGCGGAAGTGTCAAAGCCCACCACGCTGCAGACTGTGAGTGAGGACAGCGATGCTATGATTGGAGAAGGGGCCACCCTGGACAGACCCCTGTCATCTCTAGAAAAGGTCCACTACATCGTGGGATATGGCATCATCCGGCCTGATCTCAGGTTTTGAGCTGTCTCCTTTTAAAATCCCAGGATGCCTGGCTAAAGTTGTTCTTTCTGGACCCCTGCAAAAATAATGTTGTCCCCCCCCACAGAGATGAAATTTACTGTCAGATCTGCAAACAGCTTCATGAAAACAACAACCGGAACAGCTACTTCCGTGGTTGGATCTTGCTGTCCCTCTGTTTGGGCGTGTTTCCTCCTAGTGAGCGCTTTATAAAGGTCAGGAATGCAACTAGGCTGACTGCTTAAGTGTCACAAATGGTGAAATGCAATATTCTGTTTACCCTATGTTGTTTTTTTTTATTACCAGTATCTTCAAAGTTTTATCCGTTTTGCTCCTGGAGGGTTCCCTTCTTACTTATCCGAGAGGCTGCGGCGCACCATATCAAATGGAGCAAGAGGGGAACCTCCAGCCTGGCTCGAGCTGCAGGTACTGATATACGCTTTTTTTCGGGGGATTTAAAGATGATATACCTGCAACCAATGAGATACACATGTATATAATATCTCCCTTAAATATTTTTGTTCTGTTTTTATTTTCAAGGGAAAATATCACCCGTTTGTATCATAGTTCTAGTCCTTTTGAGGGGTTTTTTGTTTTCATCTTGTTTTCATTAGTATTAAAACTGTCCCATTTATTCATTCCATCAATAACATTAACACTGATTACAAGTTTTATAATTTTCCCTTGATAAAGTGATTAGAAATGAAATTGAACACATTTTTGGGCCTAAGTCTAGAATTCAGTGGGAAAAACTTCCCAAAATTACACGTAAACCAAATAAAAAGTCTTGCCTTGTATGCGTGCAACTTAATTATAAACTTTTCATCATCATCATCATCCCTCTTTATTTATATAGCACCTTTAGTGACCAAAGAGGCACCCAAGGTGCTGAACAGAACACAACAATAATACAACAATAAAAACAGAGCAGACAAGCAACATGAGACATTCACAGGCAAAAATGTCAAGTAACGAAGTACAAGTACTTCGTTACCTTACTTAAGTAAATTTTTTGGTATTTATACTTTACTGAAGTAATTATCTATGGGCCTACTTTTTACTTCTACTCCTTACATTTTTACGCAACTATCTGTACTTTCTACTCCTTACATTTTAAAAATAGCCTCGTTACTCCTGCTTCATTAAGTCTTTTATTAAGAAGACGCACAAAAAACGATCTAAAAATGTGCCAACTGGATAGAATTTCACAGTGGTTTGATCATAATTTTAAACATCTACCATTCGGACACCCCGATTGTATGCGATCCATTGCGTACTGCGCACACAGGGGTCCTGTTATCCGAATATTTTCCATATTAGTCCGTTTTTTTGTTTTTGTTTTTTACAACGGTGACGGAAAATCCAAAGGCCACTTGTCATTTTGACAGATTATAATTCACACCCCTGACCATTTGGTCATTTTTAGGTTGGAGTTAAAGCGCGGCGTACAAGTAACTGAATCAATAAATTTATAATAAGAAGATTTCCATGAAGCCATCTGAGCATCATGTCAGACCGGGAAGCTTTGGAACGTGACTGTACCGGTGCGGCTGGTTAAAGACGCGCTTCAAAGAGCCCAGTGTGGTGCCAAACACGAAAGAGCGCATGCTCCGACATTTTCTGCTGCTGAAACGATATGAAGCTGGGTTCAGAGAGTCTTTCCGACCTCTGATCACTTGAATCAGAGAAATATTCCCTGATTTCAAAACTTTGGCTGAAGTGGAGCTTTTAGTTCCAGTCTCCAGTGCGTCAGAGCGGAGTCAGCCTCTAAAACAATGGTTCCCAACATGAGGTTCGTGTGCCACACGGGGGTCATTAGAGATTGCAGGGGTCTGCACAATTTTGTCTCTGCTGAGGTTGTAAGACTTTTGGTGATACTATTCTTAATAAATTTATGTATGTTTGTATATTATATATATATATATATATATATATATATATATATATATATATATATATATATATATATATATATATATAATAATGCTCAGTAGTCCTCATATGGTTCTGTAATGTAATTGCATTTCACTATAATTAATACATTGTAATGGGCATATTTGCAGCTGAAACAGGTAGCCTAGTGTGTCCCAAATGTTTCAAAATTAACATTTTTATATAACATTATAATAATTCTGGCCTTTCTTTTTTGGGGGGGGGGGCTTAAGCTTTATTTAATGTCATTTTTTAAAATACATTACTTTTACTTTTATACTTTAAGTAGTTTTGAATCAAGTAAAAACTTAACTTGATACTTCAACTTCTACAGAAGTCTTTTTAAACCCTACTATCTATACTTCTACTTGAGTATTGCATGTGAATACTTTTGACACCTCTGTTCACAGGAAATAAAATATATAACATATATAGTGTCAGAAGGTTAGTTAGGTAGGATGGAACAGTGCCCTGGAGACAGTTAAAAACACAATTAAGAATTTTAAACTGAATCCTGTAGGGAATGGGTAGCCTTTTCAGGGAAGCCAGAACAGGTGTGAAATGCTCACGCCGTTTAGTGTCTGTTAAAAATCTAGCTGTGCCAATTGAAGCCGATTTATTGTAGCCTGATTAAGACCACAGCACAAAGAATTGCAGTAGTCCAACCGTGATGTAATAAAAGCATGGACCTTTGTTTATAGGTGGGCGCGCGATGGCATGCAGTTAATTTTTGCCAGGCAACAGAGATGTAAGAAACAGGATTTCACCACTCCGTTTATATGGCTGTCAAGCTTAAGTCCTGAGTCCAGTTTAACCCCTAGATCGATAGCTAGGTCTTTCTGGAATGCAGCCAACTGCTCAAGGCCAGCAGCCTGTTTATTCGGGCCTCTGGCATTGCGGTAAAAAACAATTGCCTCCGTTTTGTCTTCATTCAGGTTCCAAAAGCTGTTAGCCAGCCAGATGTTTACATCCTCCAGGCATGCTAGGAGGCTCTTAACGGCACTTGCAGAACTTTGTTTCAGAGGGCAGTATATTTGGCAGTCGTCAGGCAGCCTTCGTTTGGCAGTCTTTATTGTTCATGAAGCCGAGCAGTCAAAGGCGGTTCGCTTGAGCATGTAGCCTACAGTTAACTGACATGGAGCTGCTTAAAGCCACTCTGGTTCATTTATTAAACACCAAACAAAGAAAAGAAAGACCCCTGTCTGATTGAGTCACTCAATTTGCAGGATATTAAGCGACTTTCCATCGGAAATCTCGAAAAGTACTGTTTAAACCTCCAGGCCGAACGGCCGGTTTGTACCCAAACAATAAATGAAATCTTACACAAGGTAACGAATCACAGTAAAAACAATCCCAAACTATTCTAGCCTCTGCCCAGACAAACCTTATGGAACGGTTAAAGCTCTCCAGGTTACTCCGTTGAAGATGGGGAAAGCTCAAACAACGTTAGCCGGCAGGCTAACAATAGATGCGGTCGGTTAGCAGTGTGAGGCCTTATGGCTGTTGGGGCGCAGATTGCAGCCTTTAGCTGGGACGTCGGGTCATCCTCTCCGGCTTGGCTAAACAGCGATCAGCTCCACCTTCTTTCACTGACCCAGTACCTTTTTACGCAGCTTTCCAGCACAGCATTCATCCCACATAGGCTTTGTCGCAGTGGGTGGAAATGGCTTCCGTCTGGACATGTCACGAGGCTCTGCGGCATCCCTTCCTCACGCCAGCGTCTGTAATTCAGAAAGCTTTTGCAGGGCTCAGGGCAGAACAGTAGGGTTGGTCTCATCTGTGGTTTGCGATTCACCTGATTGATCAGCAGTCTTTGTCTTCCTTGGTGTGAGTTTCTCCCAGAAACTTGCGTCCTTTCATTAGCGCCACCCAATGGCTGTGTGTGTCCTAACAAAGCAGATGAAGAATCACACGAAAGCTTCTGCCGGTCAGGTAGGACCTGACCTCGTCCAGGGAAGCCCAGAGATCCCTACCCATTGCTCAAGCCAGGTTAGCAGGATGGCATGGTCGACTGTGTCAAATGGAGCAGATAAGTCCAATAAAAGAGGCCCCACAGCCTCCCCTGAGTCGTTCACTAGGAACACGTTGTATAAAATCTTTAAAGTGTAGACTCGGTGCTATGTCCAGCCCTAAAACCAGATTGAAAAGGCTCAAAGCAGCCTTGTTCATTTAAAAAAATCCATCAGCTGGTTATACACCCCCTTCTGAAGGACTTTAAATAGAAAGGGTAATTGGGATATAGGCCTAAAGTTAACTGGATCAGATGGATCCACACCAGGTTTCTTGAGAAGTGGAATAACTGCTGCATGCTTGAAGGAATGTGGGACACAACTAAACCCTAGGCTACATTTAATCATAGTCAAAAGATAGGGACCGATTGCAGGAAAAACATCCTTAAAAAGCTGTGCGGGTAGCACGTCATAGGGCGAGCCAGAGGGCTTCATGCTAGAGATCACCTTTTCTACAGCAGACAGGAACGTTTAGTTTTTATACACAAACAGACCCAGGATCTCAACTCAGATGAACCAAATAAACTGTCAAGTATGGTGGTGTAGGTACATGATTTGGGCTTTTTATGCAAATACGCTTCTATCTGCATTAGTTTACAAGTTGGAATGTAATCTGCCCCCAGACATGTTGAAGGACTACCCCCTAACTGAAAGTTGTAGGTTTCATTCCACCTTCCTCTTGTCACATAGCGATGTTCCCCTGAGCAAGGCCCTTAACCTAATGTTGCCCACCAATCTGCGTAACGCTGCATGAATCTTTGCCCATTTGTGAGTGCAGTTGACTGAATGTGTCTCTAGTGGAAAGCGCTTTGAGTGATCCATATCACTGGAAAAGTGCCTATCTATCTTTGTCGCTTTGCTGATACCCCACTGAGGGAGGAGTTTACCTTTTTATTGACATATAGAGTATGTGGGATCAGATCTCTCAGAATCTATTTTAATGCTAGGTGTGAATGGCAGAGTGTTTCTTTTTTCTGAACAAAACAGAATTCTTATCAGTTCTCATCAAAGAGCCAAACGTGAGGTCTTCTAAGAGCACGGTAAAGTTTGGTTTGAGCTGACAATACTTTACATGCCTCAGACCCAAGAAGGGAGATTTCTTAGACTTTAGTTGTTTTTAAGTAAAATTTATAACTCAGAGATGTATATTTTTTGTTAAATATTTTTAATATAATCAATGTGCGTGTGTTCATATGTTTCAGAAATGCTATGTGTCATTTTTAAAGGATTTCTGGCAACTTGCATCTGCGGGATGATTAACTTCTGTCTGTCCTTTCTCTGCACTCTACAGGCAACCAAGACAAAGAAGCCTATTTTGGTGTCTGTGGCACTGCTGGATGGACGGTCCATTAACCTTCCTGTGGACTCAGCATCTACATCCAAAGAAGTCTGCCAACTCGTCTCCAACAAAATCAAGCTTAACGACACCTTTGGCTTTTCCCTCTATGTAGCCATGTATGAAAAGGTAAACGTCTCTCATCTAGCTTTGTCACACAGGTCTTTTTTTACACATCTGTAAGACAGTTGAATGGATAAAATGCAATTCATTTATCTAACCTATTTATTACTGATTTTTGTTGAAGGTGTGGGCCCTGGGGAGCGGCCGGGAGCACGTGATGGATGCCATTTCCCAATGTGAACAGGAGGTAAAGAGGAGGGGGGGCCAGGAGCAGCACGCTCCATGGCGTCTTATCCTCCGCAAGGAGATCTTCACCCCGTGGCACGACTGCAAGGAAGACAAGATCAGCACTGACCTCATCTACAAACAGATCATCCATGGTCTGAAGTTTGGAGAGTACCAGACTGAAAAGGTGGGCTCTATTGTAACATCTACAGTGCTGGTCAGATGTTTACATACAGTCATCATTTGCACGAATATTATATTAATTTGAGGCTTTCAAAGACGAATTTTGAACTTTTGAAAAAATGAAATGATGCTTCCAGTTTACATTTACTGTGGGTTTTCTCTAAGCTACACAAGAAATAAACATGCTGACTCAAATATATATGTACACCCCCACTAATAGTTGGATAAATGGCCCTTAACAGGTTGGAGAGAAAGAGAAATATCTGACACTCTTCTTACCAGAATTCATGGTTTATTTAAATGAGTTAGTTATTTTTAACGCCGCTCTGATTTTTAACCTTAGTACATGCCTTTCCTATAGGGTTTAAGTCAGGGTTATTACATTAGTTAACCATTAGAAAGCCTTAAAAAACCATTTTGGTCTGTTTGGGATAAATGTTCTGTAGAAACACTCAGCTGTGTTTAAACAGAACTGGAATTTTGCTGGAACTATCCCCAGTAAAGCCAGTTTTACAATGTCAAAACCATGAAAGAGGTCCCTGCTTCAATATTAACACCTTGAAGCTCACATTAAATTCAGCTGCCCACATGTACAAAACCAAAAGCCTTTTGGACAAAAGTTTTAGATTTAGCTGTTTTGGCCACGATGAAAATAAGTATGTTTGACACAGTCAAAGTAAGGCTTTCAAACATGAGAACACAGTACCAACTGTCAAGCATGGTGGTGGTAGTATCATGCTGTATTGCGCAAAGTGGGTGGAATAATAAAGGAGAAAGATAATTCCTCAATTACTCGTCAGTTCAGCAGCTATGGGGTGCCGTTTGTAAAGTTACACAGTCAAAAATTAACAGCAATTTTGGGGGTTATTAAAAGAAAAAAATGGGGTTTCATTTTTCAAAGCCATATTTTTTGTTTTATAAATGGCACATTTCCTAACAAAAATATTTAGGTAGCAAGCAAATTTAGAGCTAACCATTTGTTTTGCAAACTAAGTATTTAACTTGTAAATTAAATATTTATTTTGCTAACTAAATATTTGGCTCAGGACTAAATATTTAAATATGTAGCTCCAAAATAAATATTTAGATCCAAGCTAAGTATTTAGTTAGCGAAATAAATATTTAGATCCAAGCTAAGTATTTAGTTAGCGAAATAAATATTTAGTTCGGAGCTAAATGTTTAGTTTACATATTAGATATTTAGTTTGTAAACTAAATATTCCATTTACAGACTAAATCTTTAGCTTGCAAACTAAACATTTAGTCTGTAAAATATAAATGTTTAGCTTGCTACTGAAATATTTAATTAGGAAATGACATTTATTAATGTATGAATGTCAAGGTGACTTTAAAAAATGAAATCTTGTTTTTTTCTTTTATGACAGGTTGAACAACCAAAAATATTGCCGTTAATTTTTGACTGTGTTACTTTACAAACGGCACCCCATAAGCAGGGTGAGCAACCTTTTCAATTCAGAGCCAATTTTGCCCCCACTGCTATAAAATAAAATCTATCTATTCTAGAGGCACAAAAAAGGACAGGTTTTTGTTAAATATGCACAAAATGAATTGTTATATTTTGAAAGCTGATGAAATATTCTATATATTTATTTCTATTTTCAGATTTTAAGGCAACATTTTTATGGGAGAAAAAAACCCTTTTGTTTTGTATAACGAGGCCAGCTGAGTAAGCCCTTTCCATGAATAAAAGCATTTTAATCATTGGTGGCCTTCTGTCGTAGATATTCTTTACAGATATTGTTTAAAAACACGCAGAACAACTGCTTAAACTACCCTTTCTGTCTGCCTTTATAATCAAAAACATTTCTTACTGTAGTTTTAATTTTTTTAAGAGGAGCCAAAGAGCCATATGTGGCTCTGGAGCCACAGGTTGCAGACCCCTGAGCTGGATGGTTGATGCGGGTCTCCAACTGTCCCTCATCCTATTGATAATGTGTGACAGATGCTTAAAAGCAAGTCTGTGCCAGGAAACCAGTCAATTTAAACGAGCTCTTACATTTCTTACATATAAGAGTGGTCAAATATTTTGCCATAATCATGCCCAAAGCTCGTTGATAGCTACAAAACACACGTATTTACTAAATTAGCGGTGTAGGTATGCATCTGAGTCTCTGTGGATAATTCTGACCTAGAAACCCCGAAAACAAAAACCTTTCTAAATTCCAAGAAGTGCACACAGATTAACATTCAAGCTGATGATGACTGTTTGCAAACCAAGGTTCTGCTTCAGAACAGTGGATTATTTTTTTATTTTTTTAACAAACATGTTTCCACAGGAGGATGATATCATCGAGCTCGCTGCTAAGCATCTGTACATCGAACACGGCTCAGACAGCAGCCCACAGAATGTGAAGGACACTGTTAGGGACTGCATCAAGAGCTCTCTGCTGGAGGCCAAGACGGAAGCCAAACTGACTCAGATGATCCACACAGCTCACGCTCAGGTTAGGATTTCATATTAAGCATTGGGGGGGAAAAAAACCATCTAACATAGCTTTTAATGGATAAAACATAATATTTTTGTATTCTTTGAAAATACTTCCAGAGCTCCTTCCTCAGTTCGAGACAAAAAGCAGACCTGGTGAAGGCAGAGGTTGTTGACTACGCCAGAGAGAAGTGGCCCATGTTCTTCTCCAGGTTCTTTGAGGTTACCAAACAGTCGGGTAGGACAACCTTTTGTGGTGCATGTTTAAGATGTGTGCTTTAATGACGGTCCAAGTTTCCTTATTTCAATACAACCACAATAAAAATAGCATGAGCGAATAAAATGAGGCAATAAAATGCATTACAACTCTTCAAGAGAGTTTTATGGGCCATCAGAAGTATTTACAGGAGCCGGACCACACATTTCTACCCGTAGTAGACTCTGAGAATAGTCTAGAAGAAATGTCATTTTATCAGGTGAAGTTGGGTATAACTAGAAACTAAGAAGTTGGCCACTTTGATGACCTTAACAATACCAATGTCTTAAAGTTCGATCACTTTAGTATTTTGTTTTGTTTTCCTTTCCTTGTCTGGCCAGTTCAGGGGAACAGAACTTTTTTTTTCTCGTTGTACAGCACTGAAACCATCCCTTAGGTTTAGAGCGTTGTGAAAGGGGAAAGCGTTACATCAGTTCAAAGTGAAAGTGTCAAAAATGTATTTTGAGCTGAATGTAAAATGAACTTAATTCCCTCATTAAGTTTTGCTTGTTGCACGACTTCAAGTCAACAGTCTTGGATTTAAAACTGGTCCATTGTTTCAGATTCTCAAGTGGAGAAAATGTCTCTTTTTGACTGCCTGAAAAACTAGTTTGGGAATTAAGGATTATGATTTAAGCCTGGTGTAGAAACAGATGTAATTATATTTATCAGATTTGTTTTGCTTGTGGAAAAAACCTTTCACACATTTCCTTCCTCTTAAACATTAGTGCTCAAACTTAAGCAAACAGGCTTAAATACAGTGCAGACCAAAGGTTTGGACACACTTTCTCATTCATTTGAATGAGAAAGTGTGTCCAAACTTTTGGTCTGTACTGTATAAACATACACCCCCACTAATGTTCCTTAGCAAGTGGCACCACCTGTGCTTTAGTGTGAAAGACTCACCGTGACTCCTCCAAACATTCTTCTCGTCACTGTGACCTAATGAAGCCTTTCTCCAGATGGCAGCTTGTCTGTCAATTTTAGACGAGCATAAGAATGTCCCTTTTTGGGGGCAGGGGGTTGATTCTTGGTGATTCCCCCTCTCAGTGCAAAGTTATATAAAACATGCTTCCCTGTTGACAGTGACCCTGATATTCCGGCTGTTTTATGTTCATAGCAGACTTCAACTTTGGTGGTTAACATTTTTGACTTCTTCTAACCTGAAGGGGGCCGTTTGGATGCGATGGTTGAAACATGGAATGAATTAGTGTGTGAATGTATATATCTGACCCTCCATTTAATTATTTTTATTACAAGGATGGATTAGAGAAAAGCTACTGTTGTTTTAAAATGTGTGCACCCAATTCTTTCATCTGCTGTGTTCCTCTTATCTGAGATTAGGTTACAAAACTTCAGTAGGGAAACTTAGACATCCCTTTGCCCAACAACACTCCCAACTCATTCTGGGAGATCCAAAGGGCAGTCCCAGTCCAGCAGGATTTATTACAGTCCCTCCAGAGAGTTCTGTGTCTTCTCCGGATCTCCTACCAGTGGGTCGTATCTGGAAACCTTCCAAACGGGGAAGTCCAAGATCACATGTCCCAACCGCAACCAATTCTGGTTTTTCTAATTCATTGAAGTTGTATGTTGTTAACCGATTTCAACTCCAATTACCAGTTTAGATGGATCATTAAAAGACCAAAATTATTGTATGCGAAGCAGTTGCGTGTCTTGTTTATTTCTTTGCTGATAATTATGTCACAAAGGTGGTGTTTAGTTTCTTTGCATGTGACCAAAGGATCCAAGGAGGTCTCACTCTTGAACGTGTCCTCTGTCTATGTTACTAGGTCCCCCGTTGCCAAAGAGCAAGTTCATAGTGGCCATAAACTGGACCAGTATCACATTCCTGGATGAGAGAGAGAAGAGGCTGCTGGAACTCTCCTTTCCAGAAGTGACAGGAGTCAACACCGTAAGGTAGAGAGGCTTTTTATTCAGTTAGGAGACTGAAACCGAAACAGATATACTGGAAAGAAAATGTAAATGCTTGACTAGTTGTGTTTAGGTTTGGAGTAATCTTTTAATTTTAACAACATCTTTCTCCTGGCTGGAAGTAATATTAATGAGCTGGAGAGTCCCGGCTAAAATGTGATAGAGAAACTGTGGAGGAAGTGTAAGATTAGGATGAAAGAAAGGAGGCCTTCATGCTTTAAAGTGTAACTGAACCCCATAAAAAATCATAACCCCGCCCCCAGACAACATTTGAACAATTCTACAAAGTGGGCGGTGCCAGGAAGAACTGAGGGGTATGGCCAAGTGTGAAGGATGAGTGGAGGGGGGGAACGTGGGGGTTTGTTTAGGAGGACAATGACAGCTCGCTTAAAGAGTAACTAAACCCCAAAACAACTTTTTTTTGCTCCTAAACTGTATAAATGGGTCTTTACCAATGCAGGCTTTGAGTTTCTGGGGATTTTTTTTACATTTTGGTGTAAACTTGTTTAATTCTACACCTTTTGGTCTAAAAACGTCTTAGTGCTGCCCTCTTAGGTTTGAACTAAGGGTACTGCATTTGAATTTAGTGATTGGTGGAGAGCGGTACATCTCTACGTCACAGGCATCGACTGTGTCACAGCAGCCATGGTCTCACAGACACGCCCCGTGGGTTTGGGTATAAAACTATCAGACATATGCCCCCCCCCCCCCCCCCCCCTGCCTCATGGCGAGTTTGGAGTTGGATTGCGTTTTTTAGGGTTACAATTATTATCACATTAGCACTTAGTTAGCATAGCTAACATACTGTTTTGAACGTTAGCCTATGTTAGCATTACCACTCAGAGACTGGACCCATCCTGTCTCTCTCTCCCTCAGCAGCAGCGCCAGCCTCGGACAGCGCTGACTCAGCGCCCCGGGCCAGCGGCTCTAATTGATACGGCTCACGGCCGCTGGGCTCCATTTGGGGTTCAGTTACTCTTTAAAGACTTGGAGCTCATAAACAAAGATGAACCATCAAAATACCAGAGGAAACATGCAAAAAGCTGCTGAGAAATTATGACAATGGTTTGATTGGTGGGATATTGTGTGATAGTAATAGTGTGTGAATGTGTGCGTGAATGACTGAATGAAGTGTGAAACGCTTTGGGGTCCTCTGGACTAGTTAAAGCACTATGCAAGTACAGGCCATTTATTGATACCTTCAACACAGCAGGCAACTGACGAACTAGTTCCTATCTTACTTCAAAATAACGGTTTCAAACATTGATAAAACATGGTGCCAAGCGTAAAGCACTCACCTGACTACCACAGCAATAGCTTAGACGTAAATGAAGCTGATAGCAACTGGACGACGCTTCACAAGACAGACTTTATTGTGACCAGCAATGTTGTGGAGTTTTAATGAGTCATGTTGGAAGCCCTTGTGGTCACTGTATGTGTATCGCTCTGCTGTTGTTCCTCAGGGAGGGTAAGACCTCCAGCCATGCAGTGTGTCTGCTGACGTTGAAAGGAGTCTTCACCCTGAGTGGATCTTTTGCTGAAGACATGTCCGAGCTGATCACCATGTTCCTCAGTGGGCTGACAGAGCGTTCCATATACGCCGTGGCACTAAAAGATGTCAGCAGCCAAGGTCAGAGTTCGATTTACGTCTCTAATACTGCCGAGTTTTAAACCAATTGATGTCTGATTTTAATTTGAACGACTCCTCCTCCTCCTCAGATGACCCCACAGTCCTGAGCTTTAAAAAAGGAGAGCTCATTATTCTTATCAAAGATGATGAATTCTCTAAGCAGCGCGGCTGGATAAAAGGACAAAGCAGTAGCAGTAAGAAAACAGGAGCGGTCTCTACTGAGGCCATCTACATCCTACCAACGCTCAGCAAACCTAGCAATGAAGTCTTGGTACTGGGTTTTTATCTCAGCATGTTTTCTTTACTGTCTCTGAGCTCTGATGAGGGCTTAAACATCCTTTTCTTTGTTTTCCCAAAGAACCTCCTCAACCTGTCGCCAAACCAGAGGAAGAACTTGGTTCAGGCAAACCAAAGAGATATGGGCACCTTAGAGAGAGTAGCTCCTGCCTCGCTGAAGGAATTTTCTCTTCAGTATTTTAGGTTGGACGTCGCCCATATTTTTACAGCTGTGTGCATTTACTTTTTCACATGGTGGTTAGCAGGGGGGCTTGCTCATTGAAATCAGCATTAACTCCTTTTTTTATATATATATAAAAAAAAAATCTCTTGCAGGCAACCCACCAAGGACGTGAACCGTCAGGTGATTTCTAGGAACAGTGCACCAGAGAGGCTGTGGGCTCATTCCAGAGAGCCAATCAGACAGCCTCTTCTCAAGAACCTAGTGGGCAACCCAGAGCTCAGCCACAGAGCCTGTCTGGCCTTCACTGATATCCTCTGCTCAGCTATAAAAAAAAAAAAAAAGCAAACAGAAAACCCCAGCTACAGTTATGCTTTTCTTTGTGTGTTTAAAAATAAAATAAAATGCAGCCTTTTGGATGTGAATGGATGCATCGGTATATAGAGCTTCTCAAAGGGTTCGTGATGCCATGCATTCGAAGAAGGCATCCAGGTGGCTTAGAAGAGAAACAAGCAAACAAGATCACACCTTCCAAAAAGTTAGACCATTTTTCTAATTAGTCCACAGAAAATTGCTCTGTTAGATGTTTTTAGTCTACTTCATGTTGTGAGATGGGTGTGACAACTGAAGTTTAACTCAGCTTTGGTCAGTCGTACGTGTTTCAACATGGGGGGGGGGGGGGGCAAATTACTTTGTCACATAGGGCCAGACTGGTTTGGATAATTTTTCCCCTTAACACTAAAAAAAGCCCAAAACGCTTAAAAAAAATACCCAAATTAAAATGAAAGCTGTTCTTGAGCTATTTGGAGTAGAAGTTTGTTTGTGGAGTAAAAGTGGTTTTAGTGTGCAGTTGTGGACTGCCTGTGGCTTCGAGTTGGACATTATTTTTGCATTTCCGAGTGATTTGACAAAAGCGTTTATTGTGTCTACAGTTATACATGCTTATATGTCCTTGATTGACATACATTGAAGTATGTAATGTACCACACGCTCTCATTCATTAACAAACATCATTTATCGGATGTTAGTCTTTCACTCCACTGCTTTGTTTTTACAGGTGGAAAACAGCCTGAACCATCAAATAAACTGTCTACCTTCCCTGTTTTCTCTTCAAATCATCTAAAGATTGTAAAATTGTGATGCTTTCTCATTATTTCTCCTTGACCGCTGCTTACCAATCCTAAAGTACATGGGAGATTACCCCACCAGGCAGTTACAGAGTCCTCTCGAGCTCACTGACCAGATCTTCAGCCCTCCCACTAAACACGAGGCACTCCGGGATGAGATCTACTGCCAGATCATGAAGCAGATGACCAGCAATAACAGCAGGTTGGGCTCCCCCCCCTATTGTTAGTAGCTCAAGTGCTCTGATTTGATCAAAATGCATCCACACAGCCATACTCTCCTGGCAGCTTTTAGTTATTAACATGTTTTCCAACTAATGGATTATGTTTTTTCAGTAACAATAAGGAATGGATCTTATGTACAAACCTCTGTGCATTTTCTCTGGATTTTATGTGAGACACCAAAACAAAGTAGAACATAATAGTAAAAGGGAAGGATAAGGATACATGTTTTTTTATATACATAGTTTCTTGGAAATAAAAGTCTGAAAAGTGTGGTGTCCATCTGTATTCACCCCCCTTCACTCTGATACCCCTACATAAAACCCAATTGCTTTCAGTATTCACCTCATCATCATGAAGACCAAGGAACACAGCTGAAAGGTCAGGGAGAAAACTGAGGGATGTTTAAAGCAGAGTTACATTACGAAACATTATCAGAAGCTATGAACATCTCATTGAGAGTTGTTCAGTTAATTATCTGAATACAGAAATTATGCAGAAAAGCAACCTAGAGGATGGATGGAAGATGGATAAAGCTAAACATAGATAGCCTACAATAGACTTCAACAACAAACCTAAACCAGTGGGGCCAAACTTCCGGCCTCAAGAGCTGGGTCATGCATGTTTTTAAAGGAACCCCCAGCTCTTTGTTTACTGTTAAGCCTTTGCACAACTTGACATGCTGAGGAGGTAATTCAGCTGTCTTGGAGCAGAGATTTATCTAAAACCTGGAGGACGCCCACTCTTGAGAGCTGGAGACGGACACCTCTTGCCTAAACATACAGCCAGAGCTGCAATGGTATCCTTAAGATTATTTCAGGTGTATGTGTTGGAAAGTTCAGACCTGAATCAAAATAAGATTCTTTAGCAAGACGTAAAAATATTTTTATTCACCAAAACATGTGTTGTTTTCCCTCCACTATACAATTATGCACTGCTTTGTTTTGATCTATTGCATACAATCCCAATAACATACAATGACATTTGTGGGGGGGGATTTGACACTGTGGAAAGGCTCAAGTTGTGTGCATATTTTTGCAGGACACACTGTGTCCAGAAACAAATGGATGGTTCTGTTTTAATGACTCCACCCTCCCTACAGGTTCAGCATAGAGCAGGGTTGGCAGCTGCTGTGGCTCTGCTGCGGCCTGTTTCCACCCAGCCAGTCGCTTCTGAGGCACACTCAGAAATTTGTGGAGTCTCGTCGCAGAGAGTCTCTAGCCTCCGACTGTCTACAGCGGCTGCAGAACTCGTTGAGGTTCGTCCGGTCCACCATGCCACCAACACAGAAAACCCTGGCCTCAAGATCCTAATGTATGTCTATGTCATCAGCTTTCAGGGATAGTTGATGATCGTGGTGGTTGTCTCACTCTCCCTAGCTGCCATCACCAAATAATCTACTGTGATGAGACAAAAAAAAAATGCAGAACTGTGATATCTCATGTTATATCTTGAAAAGCTAAAATTAGGTATCAGCCTTTTTTTAACTATAGTCACTGTGAAAACAGGGTGTGTAGCGTGAGCCAGAACTTGATGCACCAATGAGCACATTGCCAACAGAGCTGTGAATGCAAATGCCCTTGCATCACCTCCACAGTAGGGTGACCAGCCACACTCTGCATTTGCATGGGCTTTTCTATAAATACACCACATTTACCATCAGCATTTGTATGGCGACACTAGACCCTAAAGATTAGAACCAACTGCATCATACATTGGAGAGAAAAAAAACACTGTTTCATCCATAATTTGGTGACAAATATTTCTACAAAAAAAAGCATTTTGATATTACATGAAGGTGTATTTGTGAAACCAAGCTATCAGATTAGCTCAAATCATAGTGCAAAGGGAAAGAGAATTAGCATGTGTCAGAACTTTTGCTTATCTGGTTTAGGATGGATCCCAGGAAGCTCCCGCCACACCAGGTGGAGGTGGACGCCATCCAACAGAACAGCACCCAGATCTTTCACAAAATCTACTTCCCCAACGACACAGACGAGGTACGCAGCGGGAAGTATCTTTCCCTGCCGAAGATCGATGAATAGACAAATAGATCAGCTTTCAGAAAGCACAATGTTAACATCATTGCTCTCCTCCCTGTCCAGATATTTGAGGTGGCAACCAGCACCAGGATCAGGGATCTCATCCAGAACATTTCCAAAAAGCTCAAACTGGCTTCAGCTGATGGCTTCAGCCTCTTTGTGAAAACACACGACAAGGTTCATCCATCAATTTCAGACCTTTCATGATCATTCACAGTGACCTCCTGGTAAACATGTCTACAAAAACCTTCAGCTAAATGGTTGTCTTGGAGATTTGGTGATCCCAATCCGTGCTGCTGTTCTCATACAGCGAGATTTGGAGATTTTAATTTTTGTTTTAAACGTTTTTAATTATTGCTTCAATTGCAGATGTTGGCAAGTTTGAGCAAGTAACTATTTTATTATAGCCATTTCTTGTCTTATAAAGATCAACACTGTTTTGCCTTATTTACATGGCATGTTTTCTCGCCATTCCCATTTTGAAAATTTAAAATGGGCCTCTGTGTCATGTACATGTATTTACCCCAGAGACACAGACACAAACCACTTTCATATTATATAAGACCTCAAGTGCAGAACTCAGTGGAAATCCTCACAGGTCCCTCCCACTGCACTATTTTTCAATGTGTAGTAACCACGCAGAGTTGAATTGTCAAACCATTCAAACAGTATTTGTCAGAAACCAAGAACAGAAAGATGTCATTGTGTTCCTGTAACACTCGATAAGAGAAAATCTTTTTCTAGACTCGCAGAGTATGTACCATATTTGGAGGATGATGTTTGTAGACTTTCAGACTTTTGTAGTGACCAGTTAAAGGTCTCGTTTGTGCAATACTTTTTTGGGGGGGCCTGAGTGGCCTTTATTGACAGTGGAAAGAGTTTTTGAAGGGGGGGAAAGGTGGGGGAAGACATGCGGCAAAGGACGCCTGGGACGGGACTCGAACCGGGGACTGAAGCCTCTGCACATGGGGCGCCTGCTCTAACCACTGCACCACGCGACGCCCCATACATTGTTCTTTTTTAAAACACGATCAGCCACTCTGAGTGGCATATGCATGCTGCACGTGAAACTTTTCTTCAACCCGCATTGGCTACATTAGCCGCAGAAATGAAATACACGGCAAAAACAAGCGAGTCAAGAAAAGCCAGTCCCTTCTACGTCACAGAGAAAATTTGCATTCGTGGCCTCGTCCACCTTGGCTTGCAACTGCCCACGGGAAGACTGTGTTGAGGGTGCGGCCCGCAGAGAACAGAGCTTGTCTCTGCTAGTACAAGGTAACTGTTCGCAAAACAACAACATGGCGGACCACGTTCAGGCTTGTGTTATTAGTGGAGATAACACATCGGTGTTGCATTTTTTTACCCGAGAAAGACGAGCTCAGGAAAAAATGGTTGGAATTTGTCTTTGGTACACCACCAGCGAAGTATAACGCTAAGTTAGTTTATTTGCGTAGCACCGTAAAAGTTACATTGCTGTTAGCCAATCAGAGACAAGATGTCTGCATGTTATGAATATTAATGGTAAGACTCGTTGTTGTTTTCTGCCCACCCACTCCTCCGTGAACTTCAAGCTACTGAAACGGGAGCACCAGAGTATTTCTTTCTACAGAAAACGACTCATGAGGCATTAATTCATATTAGAGACCACAGGAAATTTATTGAGAAAAAACAATGAATGAGACCTTTAAACTTTCTGATGAGCTTGAAAAAAATGTTTAACCATCTCTATTTAATTTCAGGTTCTCAGCTTGAATAATGCAGACTACTTCTTTGACAGCCTGAGACAAATCACTGACTGGTCGAAGCAAGCCAAGAGGATTAAAGAGGGTAACAGCACAGCATGTAGAGAGTAAAGGTTCTGAAAGTCGCCTATATTTGTCTGTAATCACCTCTTCCTATGTCTGTATGCTGCAGGTGGACCAGTCACCATAGCCTACCATGTGTTCTTCATGAGGAAGTTGTGGTTCAATGTAGTACCTGGCAGGGACACAGAGGCCGATCTTATCTTCCACTTCCCACAGGTATACTTCAATGAGCAACTTGAATTTTCCAGCTCATTCAACTTGTTTTGACACCTAGTGGAAAACCTCTGTCCTGATCTACTTTGACTATAATAATGCCTTGCACGCAAAGGGTATCAGCTGTCTGATCAGCAGGGAGGGTGACATGTAAAAGAGTGGGCAAATATGATTAACAAATAGACCAGAGGCAGTTGTTTATCTACCAACTCAGGAAGTCAGTTCAAAGGTTAAATCTTGCCACAAATCTGAAGAAAAGAAACGATTGCAGCACTGAGTAGGAGTCTACATCGCTCATCATGAGCGTTTTAATATGATGTCTCTCTAAAGCCTGCTTGTAGTTAAGTTTATTAGCTGAAGGTTTGACTTTATCAAAAGGTTGTTCTCTCTCTGGAAGGGTAAAAGCATGGTTTCTGCTCATAATTCTTTTTTTTTATACCTGCCTGAACTGTAAAAAATGTTTCATAAAGAGATGATGAATTCAACAGACAAAGGTCTTCAAGGTCCAACAGAAGAAAGGCAGGAAGTACCTTCAGGTGGGTATTGACAGTGGTTCTTTTCTGGTAACCAGCTTGTGCTCCTGCTTCAGGCTACATCAGCTCTTTCAGCAGGAAGGATCTTCAATCTTGGCTTATAGTTGTTCTGTTTGCCTTGGGAAGTTAGACTGGAAGCAGTCTGTGAAAAATAAAATTAGTCTGTTCAATGTGACCTGAAGACTTCTACAACAGTCTTGGTCTGAACAATGAAATGTGAGCATCTGTCCATGCACATTTACGTTCGAGGTCTATGTGCAGGTTTCAGTGCGACAGAGGGTAAAATAACACAACTTATTGGATAGTATTCCAGTTACCTTGAGGCATAGTCCATCAAAAACTGGTGCATGTGTGTGTTTAGGATCATTGTCCGGTTTGGAACACCGCAGTTACATCTGAGTTTCAATCACCTTGATGTTGAGTTGAGGTTAAGTTAAAGCATCTGGAGGTAGTCCTCCTTCATTTTTCACACCTCTTTGTCCAACGCTCTAGTTCCCTTGGCAACCAAACAGACCCTCGATTTGATGGTACATGCACCATGCAGGACACGTTCAAAGATTCTTCACGTCACTGTGGCCGAGTACCTCAATCCTTGTCTTGGCAGGGGCGTCGCGGGGCGCAGTGGGTTAAGACGGGCACCCCATGTTCAGAGGCCTTAGTCCTTGATGCGGTTGTCCCGGGTTCGATTCCAGCCTGAGGACATTTGCCGAATGTCTCTCCCCTTTCTATAAGCCTGTCCACTTTCAATAAAGGCCACTGTGGCCACAAAAACCTTAAAAATAATATATAATAATAAAAAAATCCTTGCCTTGGCTGACCATAAAACTTCTCTTCAGCTAACATTTTGCTTGTCCGGTTTTGGAGCAGGAGTTTATTTCCTGGTTGGTACTCTTTCAGTCAATGTTAAACCATTATCACTGTTGACACTTGTGTTCCATGATGTTCCAGTTTACAGCTTATTCCAGTCACCGGAGGTGACAGTTTGGCTCAGATAGTTGAAACTTGGACACAATTGGGTCTTCACACAAAATAAAATACTCAATAAATTTTGAGACTGGTTTTGGAATGGATACAGCATACTTATATTAGACTTCTGGAATAATCCTGACCCAAGGACTATTGAAATCGTATGGGCCAAGAAGAACGACTAAAAAATGCATCCCGAATTATGCCAAAAGTTTGTTAATGACAAATGTGGTTTCCAACCAACTTCTAAGGGACATTTATCCAACCATTATTGGGAGTTTACGTATAATTTTGTTGTTTTAAAAAAAATCATTGAAGTTCTATGTTGTGTCATCATTACATCCTGGTTAAAATAAAATAAGTCATCGAGGCCAAAAATAGGATGGACCTTCACGTTGGTGATGACTGCATATGAACTTCTGACCTGCTCTCTAATAAACCTCAAATGCATCTCTGTTTTCCAGGAGTTACCAAAGTACCTGAGAGGCTATCACGTTTGTACCAAGGAGGAAATGGTCAACATTGCTGCCTTGCTCTTTAGGGTAAAGGTCAGCGGTGACAAAAACCAGATCCCCATGATTCCCAAGGTGTTGAAGGAGCTTGTTCCTGCCGACCAGCTGAAGTCTATGTCTGAAAATGAGTGGAAAAAGGTACAAGTGCTCAGAGGATGAGGCTGGCAGGAGTTGTTTGTTTTTGATCGATTATGGATGTGAAGGAGCTCAATGATTGGCAGAGGGGATATGTAGCCTGCTGGTTGTTCTGTTTTGCTGTTTTAGACACGAAACTAGAAACTTCAACTCACGCACCAAAGAAAATGTTTGCCGATCCCATTATTGGTGTTATTATGATACACTATATGATAGCTTCCAGTTTAACAGGTGTGATAAATGTATTCATACTCCTCAATATTTTTTATCTTTTGTCTCATTACAACCACAAACTCTAATCAAGTTTATCGGGATTTTATTATCCAGACGAACAAAAGCAGGACACCAACTCTAAACATACAGCCAGAGCTACAACTGAGATCCATGGTTATCCGGTTTAGATCCATGCATATTCATTTGTTTGAATGGCCTAGTCAAAGTCCAGACTTAAAGCCAGTTAAAAACCTGGAGCAAAATTTGAAGATGGTTGTTCACAGAAACTCTGCCTTTGATCTCACTGAGCTTTAGCTGTTTAGCAAGGAAGAATGAACAAGGATTTCAGGAGAAACTAGTAGACATGGTCCAAAAGACTTGCAGCTATAACTGCAGAAAAAGGTGGCTCTGCAAAATATTGACTTAGGGTGGTTGAATATAAATCCATCCCACACATTCCTGTTTTTTTCTACTTCACAATTATGCACTGCTTGTGTTGTTCTGTTACATAAAATAATAAAATACATTAAAGTTTGTGGTTGTAATGCTATAAAATGTTAAGATAAATGTTTTTTTTTAAATGCCATGGGACTGTAATAGCAAGCTAACAATGCTGTCCTGAGGCTCTTGCAGCTTTGCAGAGCTTAAAACAAGTCTATTATATCTAGTATTACTTCTAAAAGATGTAAAGAACCGCTCTGAAACGGCTGTACACACAGTTTTAGGTAAATTAAATACTCAGAAATAATGCACTTCCCGGAGAACAATTTTAGTTGTTCAATAATAATAAGTGCGTGAAAGTTGAGTTTATCTGTAGCTGTGGGTGGATGTCTTATGAAAAAGAGACCTGTCTCCCCATGGATGAGTGGATTATGAAGGGAGTCTATGGGAAAGGAGAGGAAGAGAAACAACATCCTTTGTTAGATTTTGGCTCACCATGACATTTTTTTATGATGAGAAGCCGTAGAATATAATGAGACTTTGCTCTGCCTATGATACATAAACAATATCGCCATTATGGAGGAGAACGCCTGACACCTCCCGCCCACAGCTCAGTGAGAACTAACCCTGAAGGCTGTGGGGGTTGAGAGCAGCTCATTAACCTCATTAAATGCAGGGCAGTGCAGTTATAACTCACTTACAACATGTTTGTATTGTTTTCATGTGCAGAATATCGTTGCATTCTTTAACAAACAAGCCGGCATGACTGTTGAGGAAGCAAAGATTGCATTTCTGAAGGTGATTTGTCGCTGGACGACGTTCGGTTGTGCTTTCTTTGAAGTGAAGGTGGGTTCTGCAGTCGCTCAATCTATCATCTGCTTACATGGGTTGCTTGGTCGGTGGCGTGCACTCGCCCCCTCCCAGGCTTCTGCACCCCCTCTCACCGCTGTACTCTTACAGCTGAAAGCAAATAGCCGTTGTGGCCATGAAGAGGAGGTCAGGCTGATTTTTGTGTCTTAACTCTGTTTCCAGCAAACATCAGATCCAGACTTTCCAGATATTGTGCGAATCGCCATCAGCAAGACTGGACTCACTATCATGCACCCAAAAACAAAGGTTTTAAAAAGGAAAACATTTGTCATTAGAAATACTAAATTTAGTGTCTTTCCAATAACTTCCATTAATGACATTTGCTTTTGTCTTACAAGACTGTTCTGGCAAATCACCCATACAACAAAATTGCCAACTGGTGCAGTGGAAGCACCTACTTTCATATGACTGTTGGCAGCTTAGTGAAGGGTAACAAATTCCTTTGTGAAACATCTCTGGTACGTTTTTTTCGAACAAAGTGGTCAATTCTCCATGATGAATTTATATTCTTCACCATAATTTGATTTGCTTTTTTTTAATCTTTTCATTAAAAGGGCTACAAGATGGATGATCTGATAACCTCCTATGTGAGCATGTATCTCAGAGAGAGAACCGTGCAGACCAGAGGCCAACGCTACAACATGTAAACACGTGGAGCCAAACGCAGCTCCAGGATTCCTCATCTAAGTTTTCACCCTAATTTAGTGGGGGGGAAAAAGCCACAGATTTATTGCATGAAAATAAGTGTTTTTCAGTTTTAAACTGGAGCAAGGTTCTATTTGCTTCACGAGCCCAAAAATGAAGAGCATTGGGTCCTATGCATATTTACATTAGCTCTAAAAACTATGGTTGTCTTGATCAGGATTGTTTTTTTGTCCCCGAATTATTTAGGACTAGATGTTGCCCGATACATCGCTAAAATCTATCCTATGTAGACTGTATGCAGTAGTATGCTGCACAACATCGGAATGTAATAGTTTGCATCAGTGTTGTGATTGTGTTCCTCTTCACTAACTGACGAATGATGGTAATTTCCCATCTGACTTCCCTGACAGTTATATTTTGTCCCAACAAAGGTTTCTGCAGCGCAGCCTTCAACATGGGTTCACTCTGTTAAGAAAGCTACGGTAATGTACGGTAAAGCGCAGCAGCTGAAACATGCATAGCTTTATTATGAAACCTAATCTAACATTCAAAACAGATAAAGTTACAGTGCTCAATAAACTCCCATTTTGTTCCTGTTCATGATGTTTTCAAGCTTCATTGCCAGGCTAATGTTAGCATTTTTTTCAGTCTGTTTTGATATGACTTGTAGATAATGCGGCCTGCAACATATTTCACTGCAGTTCCAGTTAATATTGTCCAGACAAATCTTAAAGGAAGATTATTTTTTTCTGCTTTTTTGAACGTTACACAACTAAATGACTTATGACTATTGTTTACTAATGACTGATGTTTCAGCTGGTCTCTGTGCTTCTCCACTGGGACAGCTCAGAATATATGAGCCATTTGATCTGAGCAACGGGTCACATGACAGAGACGGAAAGGAAGTTGGAGCAGTTTCACTTTTACCATCTACGTGATTGTAAAGTTGAAAAGCACTTAAATTGTTAGGGAAAATCCAGATTCGTTAGATAAAGAAAGAATGTTCATGGTCTGGATTTTATGGAAGTGGCAGTACAAAACATGGCAGCATGACTCGCTAGTACAGCAGACCGATATCAGAATTTGAGTTTCACCAGGGAATCTGTCATTGATCATTTTAACATGTGATTGGGATCAAGAGGTAAAACCCGGGATCAAATGAAGACATCTCAACAACAAAATGTCGATCTGATATTTCTTCAATAGCGATGTGCCTTTCTTTTCAGAACCAAAACGCCACAAAAAAGATCCTTATAACAGCATTTCATGATGTTTCTAAAACAAAACTGAATTCCAGTATCCACGCAGTCCCATCAAGATACAAGGTTGACACCATAGGAGCTGATCACCTGGAACAAGGTTTATCTATTATGAGCATCTAACATCAAATCCCATATCACTGCAACTCTGACTTTCTGCTGTTTTATGTGTTTCTTCTTCAAGACTCAGGCTGTAGGCCTCTGAAAATGTGCTGTGTATCCTCTGTTGTGCTCCTGCTCCACACCTAGTCTGCATTTCATTTCATTTGCCAGTGTTCCAGGGAATCTTTGAAATAACTGTATGAATGCGTTCATGGGCGTAAAATTGCGTATGGATGGTGTGGACGTGTCCATACCAATATTCCAATGTGCTGAATTGTCCACACCAAAATTAAAATGATACGTTCACGTCAGCGGGTGTTCACGTTGACTCTGCCCTCTTTAGTCCCGCTCCCGCCAGTGTATTTTGTGATTGGCTTCGCTTCCTGTATTTTGTCGTGGTTGTGTTTCGGACAGAAGTTTAATGTCAACTTAGCAAGTCGAGCTAAAAATGGAAAGCGAGAGGACATTCGGAGCTATTTTCATTTTCACCAAACTGTAAGTCAGACAAACAACATATGCCAATTCATTGTAACACTAACGATGACATACAGTATACCTATGTTAAGGGATAATGTATTGCAGTTGGAAGATCTGACATGACACCGGTGACGAGAAGCAGACGAGTCTTGATTTTTTAATTCTTTCTGAAGGGACATACATTATTTCAGATGTCAACAGCCAGACATTAGCCTATTATATAGCCTAGTATATACAAGTTTCACGGCCAGAACACGGGGGCTGTTCTGTTGGCGTTTGCTAACTTCTAGTTAGCACAGTTACTGGGCGTTTTAGACTGAGAACATACGCAAACTGGCAATCTCCTGTATGAAGAGCTCCCGCCTCCCGAACTTGATGATGGAAAAATTTATATCGGGAAACTCAAAAAGGGTTATTCTGTCACATATTGCGCCATACGTAGTTGCAGCAACTCGTAGAAACGCTACAATGAATGGTTTTAAAGAGAGTGCTGCCTCGCTTATATATATATATATATATATATATATATATATATATATATATATATATATATATATATATATATATATATATATATATTATTTGATTTAGCCTTTTATTATGAATGGAAAAACCGTACAGATTATACTATAGATTTTGGACATTGCTGGACTGAATGTGTGGGTCCTCTAACCGAGCGGCATCAACCCAGGTTTGACCCAGCGTGCGTTTATTCTGGAGCTCTGCTGCTGCTGCGCTGCGCGGTGAGGGCATCCCAGACCTGACCGTCACCACCACCAAACAGGCTCAGCATGGCAACAATACCAGGCCAGGGAAAAAGGGCAAGATGTGACATCAAACGCACGTGTGCTAAAAAATAAAATTACAAGAAGCACGTTGTGCGTGCCATGCGTGTAGTCTGTGCGCAGTGGCTGCAAGCGTGTACAACGTGTGTGTCAAATGCGAAGTATAGACCGTTACAGACCTGTTGTTGGTAAGTGAACTCTAGACTATACTGTACAAAGACACAGGACAAAACTAGTTTGGTCCGGTTGGATGGTGGGGCCGGGGCGCTACGCCAAATTGTGTCCCCACCAATGTGAACATCAAAGTTACGCCCTTGGATGCATTCAAGTCAAATATGGACATGACGAGATCTGCTTGGAAAACCCTTTAAACCGTGTCGTTTTGATGATTTTCAGAGTTATAGTCTGTGCCTCCATTAGCTACAGTATGTGCACATTGTTGCGTTATATTTGTGTGGACATTTTTGGTTTGTTGTTCGGTCAACTATTTTATTAGATGCATATCTATATATCAAAACCCACAGAATTTATTTATTAATTAAAAACGTCGTAAAGAGTCTGAACCACAGTTTGTTTACACACACAGTTTAGTCTTCTTCACTTCCTTTTGCTGGAGCTTTGTGTCTCTTCCTTCAAACGCTGATGTCTGAACCTGCTTGTGCTACACACATACACGTTATGGGCCCCACAACGTAAAATATTACTCCACACTTGTTGTGGTATTAAAAACCCTGCGGGATGCCTTTCAAAGTGTCTTTCTTTACAAATCATTCAGAGTAGTAAATCCTAGAATGGGTGTTCCCATGAGAAAATGGTTACTTCTGTTCTTTCTTGTTTTCTTTGTAGCTGGTTTTTCTTTTTGGTGAATTTGTCAAATAAAATTTTTTCCCACTAACGTTCAGTTTGCCGTTAACTTCACTTGGAGTGTTTCTGTTTTCCCTTGCATTCAGCCTCTTTTGTATTTTTGAGGGGATATTTGCACCGTTTAAGAATATTTAAAACGTTCCAGGGGTATGAATACTTTTGAAAGTTATTGTACTTGGATAAGTTTCTGAAATGTAAGCAGCTACAGTCAGTAGGGGGATTATCATGAAAAATAAAAGCAACCCATTACTGTCATTGAACTATCAGAGGCTCCTTTTTTCCCCAAAAGCCCCTTTCAGCAGCTTGGAGAATGATGTACTTGATAAGGGGAATCCACAAAGAAATGTTTTCGCTGCAGGGTCAACAAACGCACAACGAGGAAAGTAGGCAGGCCAAACAAAGGTGGGGGGAACCATCCCAATTAGAAGTTGGCAGCAGATTAACAGGGTAGTGATGTCAAAGCCTATCTACAGTCCTCCATAGATAGTGGCTTCATTCACGTCTGCAGAATAGCATTTGCATGTCGATAATGCAGGAGGGAATAAGGGCCCATGTCTCCAGCGCACAGCTGTGGAGTCCACATATGAAAGAAATATTATCCCCCTCAGCCAGACAGTCCTTTCTCCACATCTGTCCAATGGCTATGTGACTGATTATTTTGGGCATTCCAATTCAAGATGGCCCCAGGAGGCAAGGGAGCAACAAGGGCCTCTGTTTCCTCCGAGCACACCATCCCACCCATTCCCCTTGCTTGTTTTTGTTTTAGCCCCCCCCTCTACCCCACAGAGTAGGGGCCCCGCTTTACAATCTGACAGACCATCCACAAAAGATCATCACTGAGACTTCAGTCATAAACCTCGCTATTAAAAGCCCCAAATCTTCTATTTATCAGTGGTGGGGGGAGTTCATGTTTGAGGGCCTAGCTGCAGCACCAGCCCTGGTTTCCATGGAGTCATACCCAACTGAGGCATGCCATTCTTCTCCCCGCTGCCGAATTGCGGCGCTTTTTCTGACTCAAGCTATTGTGGAGCGCACAAGTGGCTCTCAGAGGAGAAGGGGATGCAGAAAGAAAGGGTGGGGTCAGGGTTCAAACGAAAGGCTCCCATCGGGGCTCCCTTTCTGTTATCAAATTTGTTGAGAGACAAAAAGAGCTACAGTTTAATTCCTCGGGCCATCTTGAGGGAGAGGAGAGGAGAGGGGTTATAGGACAGCATTCCTCGTGTCATAGCATCAGTTCTTCCACAGAGCGGCAGATAAACTCCTCGTCTTCACTTTGGTCCACACAACGCTCCCAGTGCCTGCACTGACTGCTGCCCACTCAGCATATAACCCCTTCTACCTCCGGTAAGTCTTCTCACCATCTAACTTTATCCAATTCATTTCCATGAAAACAATAAATAGATGTGATTGTATTGTCTGTCAGTTGAATGTTTTATTTTTTTTAATCCTTTATTGACTTTTTATAAATTGTGGCTGATTATAATATACAGCTAGGTTTAAAAAGAGAGTATTTAAAAAAATGAGTAAAACTCCAAATCCAATTGAGCTTATGTGAAAATGTGTTCTCTGCGTCACATGTTCTACTGGAAAGCAAAATATGAAGTATTTTGGAAATTTCTTCTCTCTCCACAGAAAGTGAAGAAAAATCAAACATTTATCTAAACTAAGAAAACTTTTGAAGCCTTAGCTTTCCTGAACTAATATTTAGTTGTGCAAGCACTCTTTCTGAGAACGGCTTTACGTCTGTGTTGCGTGGAGTTAATCAACTCCTCAAACCTCTGAACAGGTATTGCTACCCCATGTTTGGACTACATCCCACAATTCCTCTGCGTTTCTTGGTTTTGCCTCAGAAACAGCAGGGTTCATGACACCCAACAAGGTTTCTGTTGGATTAAGGTCTGAGAATTGGGCTGGCCACCCCATAATGTCATGTTGTTGCATGTATGTTGGTCAGGAACGAAAATGCTGCTCCTTGCTGGTGTATTTAGGGTCATTCATCTCGTCAAAGCCATTTCCTCTTCAGCATAAGGCAACATAACCTGTTCTGTATGCTATTGTGATCCCTGTTTATCGATAATCAGCCTCGACACCATAGGAGAAAAACGTACATATCATGATACCTAAGCCACCATGCTTTAACATGTGCTCTGACTCATATTTAGTGTTTGGGGATCATCTGAAAAAAACGGCCTGCGTCTTCCAGACACAAAGGGAAAACATTTATTCATCAGTCTGTGAAATGTTGCACCATTTCTTTGTAAAACAGTTGATGTGTTCATAAGGAAACCACACCACCTCTTCTGCTTGTTGTTTTTTTTTTCAACAACAGAACTTTGCAGGGGCTTCCCTCCAATAGTCTGGCTGCACGTCTGTTTTTTTTTCTTTCTCTCACATCTTTCTAGTTTTGGTTTCTATTTTAAAGCGTTTCAGATTATTTTAGCTGAGCAGCTGATCATTCTTTTCCACCAATTTACACAGAATGAATGACTACGCTGACTGAACTCCTCTTTTGAACATGCCTCTTTTAAAAAAATAATTTCATTATACTGAATCAGCAGCACGCATATAATGACTGTTGTTTTTTATTATTGTACTACACCTGGAACATTATTTCTAATCTAGACATATATATCTATCAAAAAAACATAAACGATATGGTTAGGAATGTTGGACGGCCATATATTCAAACAAAACTGTATTTTTCAGATTCCCCCTTTACTCCATCATATTTCATAGTTTCAGATGACACATACAGACCCTTTACAAAAAATTAGAATATGATGGAAAAGTTTATTTCCATAATTCCATTCAAAACATTAAACTTCCATAGATCATAGATTCAGGGCCCACAACTTAAACGATTTCAAGTATTTAGTTGATTATTTGTACATAATTTATGCTTCTAGCTCACGAAACCCACAAACACAGGAATTCAAAAAATGAGAATACTGGGAAGAAATCACCATTTACTTCTCAGTTTTTGCAGAAAAAAAGAAAGAAATTAGGATCACATCAAATCAATCAAAAGATGGTTTAACTTTGGTTCAGTTGTCTCAGTTAAGTTCAATATGGGGAAGACTGCAGACTTGACAACTGGCCAGAAGACCATCATTGATGCCCTCCATAGGATGGGTAAGCCACAAAAGTTCATAGCTAAGGAGGCTGGCTGTTCAGAGTGCTGTGTCCAAGCATATCAATGGAAAGTCTAGTGGAAGGGCGAAATGTGGCAGCACCAGCAGAAGAGCTGACCGTGCGCTTCAGCAGATTATCAAACAGAGAAGATTAATGACTCTGGCCGAGATCCAGAAAGAGTGGAATGAGGCGGGAGTCACAGCTTCAAAAACCATCACATTTAGATGCATCTCAACTGGGCCAAGGAGAAGAAGGACTGGACTGTTGGCTAGTGGTCCAAGGTCCTCTTTTCTGATGAAAGTAAAGTGTGCCTTTCATTTGGGAATCAAGGTCCAAGGGTTTGGAGGAAGACGGGTGAGGAACAGAACCCAAGTTGCTTGAGGTCCCGTGTGAAATATCCACAGTCAGTCATGATTTGGGGTACAATGTCCAGGGCAGATGTTGGTAAATTCTGCTTTCTTAAATCCAAGGTCACGACATCAGTCTACCAGAATGTTTTAGAGGACTTCATGATTCCTACTGCTGAGGATCTGGATGGAGATGCAGATTTCATCTTCCAGCAGGACCTGGTCCCTGTCCATACCGCCTGAAGCACCAAAACCTGGTTTGATGCCAATGTCATCACCGTGATGGACTGTCCAGCCAACTCGCCGGACCTAAACCACATTGAGGATCTATGGGATATTATCAAGAGGAAAATGAGGGGCAATAGACCCAAAAACAAAGAGCTGACAGCAAGCATCAAGGAAATCTGGGCTTCCATAACTCCCAGCCAATGCCTGATTGCCTCAATGCCACGGCGCATCGAGGCAGGGATTAAGCCAAAGGGATCCCCTACCAAGTATTGAAGATTGACATATTGTTTTGAAGGTACCATATTTTGATTGATTTGATCCTAATTTTTTTCTTTATTTTCAGCAAAAACTGAGAAGTAAATGGTCATTTCTTCACAGTATTCAAATTTTTGGGAATTCCTGATTTTGTGGGTTTTATGAGCTGGAACCCCAAATAATGTACAAATAAGCAACTAAATACTTGAAATCGTTTAAGTTGTGGGCCCTGAATCTATAATCAATGGAAGTTTAACGTTTTGAATAGAATTATGGACATAAACTTTTCCATTATATTCAAATTTTTTGGAAAGTGTCTGTAGTACAGCTTAATTTTTTGAAGATGACTGGTGACCAAAATGCTGGGATTGCCATCCGTATGAGAACGTCTGCACTGATCAGCTTAACTAGATCATTGTGGTGAAAGCAAATTTCAGGTTTTGTTCTATTCAGGAATATCTCTAAGAGGGTTGCATGGATTGAGCCTTTTCTGCTCCACCATTCCGTGTCCGGATCCCCCCCCCAGTTCTTTTCTTTAGGAGGAATGAAAGCTCAGAGCCTAAGCCTTGGATGTGATTTGCTTACTCAAAAGAGCCATGCTGCTACATCTGGTTGGCTCCTAATGGATCAAAAGTGAGCCGGTGAAACAGAGTAAACCCGGTCTGAAAAATCCAATGAAACAGGCCTCCAGTTTTAGTTAGTCACACATGTTATATTTCTGTTGGATTCTGCATAAATTCCAAAACGAAAACCCTGCCTTAGACTGATTAAAGTCAGACTTATTGCAGCCCTCTGATGCAAGCTGTGTGTTGGTGTCCAGCTACAACAACAGAAGAAAAGAGGAGTGGATGGTTGGAGATTGTCCAGCGTTGCACAACAGTGTGTGTGGGTGTTGTTTTAGTTGTGTCTAAACAATGGAATACAATGTCTGATCCTAAAAAGAATCTGGGAAGAAATTAATTTTCAGCTCTATAAGCCAAAAATTTCAACCCATTCTGGATGACATTATGCAAACATCTAGAGTTAAAGTAAGAGTATGTCTTTCCAGACTCATGAATGGCATATTTGATCTTTTACAACCTGGTAAAAACTGATGGTTAGATTGTCCATCCGATTCAAATCTCTGCTCACGTCCACCATGGTAGTTAATTTTAAATGTAAGACTTTCTGCCTTGGCCTCTAGCATTCAGATCATGGTCATTTCGGAAGCCTAGTTTATACTTCTTCGTCTGAGGAGGTGTGGAGACACGCATTATCACACATTATCCGTCAACGCAACGGCTCTCTGTCACTCACGCAAGGTTGCACGGAGTAGAGTCCAATTTTTTAACAATTCCCCGAACTCAGCGTAGAGCGCACGTCTGTGATTGGTCAGCCCAACATCAGCCCCACATCATTTCACCAGAACGGTGCTCTATAGTCGATGTACTTAGTAGTTAATGCAGCTTTTGGACACTAGATGCTTTATATTGCAAGGCCAGTTTATTTAATATGATCTTTTGGTGATTTTGAACACCAGGATGTGTAGAGAACAACAAAACAGACCGCTGTGTTTGTTTCGTTATTAGAGTATTTTATGAGCTGCACTTCTAGTTAAAAGCTTTCCAGCTAAATCAAAACTTGCTCTCTGTCGGCCGTTGCTCCTTAAGTGGATGTGCACTTACAAGTTGAAGAAAATAAACTTTTGTTGACCAAAGAGGTCCCTGCAATGGTAGGCAGACCTGCCAGAAAAGGTTTGCACCGCCTGCTGTCCTGGTGGAGAATTGCTTTGCAACACTGACACACCAACGGAGAACAATAAAAGGAAAATGTCTCCGTCAATACGTGTCCATGTGGGTTCAAACGTGCTGACTGAGAAGTATAAATAGGCTTTAATGTAAGCCTGCTTTATTCATTCCAGAATGAGTTTTGATGTGTCCTGCTGACACACCCGAGTGTCTTCAAGTTTCTCCCACCTGGCTGCTGAGTTGAGAGGAAGCTGAATAGCTTTGAGGCAATCTTACGTTCTATCCATTTTGAATAATTCAGTGGACCCCGGGTATTCAGGGGGGGTCATGACCACAGCCGCCCTCGAATAGTTAACATCCACTAATACTTGAGACCTCCTCTAAAAACGCTTATAACCGCCTGTTTTGATAGTTTACACGCCATATACACTTTAATATGCATTAATACACCCAGTGAACACCGTCTCAGTACTACCAAAGAAGCTAATGTTTACAGTCGTTCTTATTTCCACTCTTGGAATCTGCACCAGAAGAAAATAAATGGCGCTCCTAAATGGCAAAGCCAGTCAATAGAATGTCAAGCAGCATTGTACCTAGGTATACCAGCTTCTCAAGCTGCATTTCTTTTCGAAAATATTTTAGATTTACAGTACGCAAAAATCTGAGAATTAGTTGATCATCCACAAATCCATATATGCTTCCAATTGGTAGAATCATTAGACAGCATGGGATAAATTTCCCCAGCTATGCCGATGATACACAACTATATTTATCCATAAATCCTGATGAACCCAGTCAGTTAGGTAGATTACAGGCATGTCTGAAAGACATAAAAACATGGATGACCCTAAACCTTTTGCTTTTAAATTCTGACAAAACAGAAGTTGCTGTCTTTGGACCAGAAATTCTTAAAAAGAAACTGATTAGTCAATCACTTCATCTGGATGGCATTAAATTGACCCCCAGTAATAACGTAAAGAACCTCGGCGTTATTTTTGACCGAGACTTGACATTTAAATCCCATATTAAACAGGTTTCTAGGATTTCCTTCTTTCACCTCCGGATTATTGCTAAAATTAGAAACATCCTGTCCAGGAGTGATGCTGAGAAACTAGTCCATGCATTTGTTACCTCAAGGCTGGACTACTGTAATTCTTTACTATCAGGAAGTCCACAAAATGTCATTAAAAGCCTTCAGTTGATCCAAAATGGGGCAGCAAGAGTTGTGATGAATATTAAAAAGAGAGATCACCTTTCTCCTGTTTTAGCTTTCCTTCATTGGCTCCCTGTTAAATCCAGAATAGAATTTAAGATCCTCCTTCTTATATATAAAGCCCTTAATAATCAAGCTCCATCATACATCAGAGATCTAATTGTTCCTTATGTTCCTAACAGAGCCCTTTGCTCTCAGACTGCAGGTTTACTTGTAGTTCCTAGGATTTCTAAAAGTAGAATGAGAGGCAGATCTTTTAGTTATCAGGCTCCTCTCCTGTGGAACCAGCTCCCAGCTTTAGTCCGTGAGGCAGACACTCTGTTTACTTTTAAGGCCAGACTTAAAACTTTCCTTTTTGATAAAGCTTATAGTTAGAGTGGCTTAGGTCATCCTGAGCTATCTCTGTAGTTATGCTGCTATAGGCTTAGACTGCTGGAGGACAGACTTACCAATTTTCTTCACTCTGCTACTTCTTTTTCTCCTACTACTCTCCAGTTGTATTACAGTACATTCTGTTATTTCGACTGTTAACTTTGTTTTCTCTCAGTGTTTTTCTCCATAGAAGATATACCTGGTCTGGTATCCTGCTTGGCTGCAATGCCCTGTTGGACGGGGGGCATCGACTGGGATGATCCTCCCAGTAACTGAACATCCCCTGTGTCCTGTTATCAACTTTTTACTTTCTGTAACATAGAAAGTTCTCTTATATCAGATCTTCTGTTCCTTCTGTGCTTCTGCTCTGTCTTCTCAAACCCCCAGACGGTCGTGGCAGATGGCCGCTCCTACTGAGCCTGGTTCTGTTGGAGGTTTCTTCCTGTTAAAGGGGAGTTTTTCCTCTCCACCGTCGCTACATGCTTGCTCAGTATGAGGGATTGCTGAAGGATTGCTGTGGTTGGAAAGTCTGCCCAACCTCACGCCAATAACTGATTGGAATGTTTGTATAAATGTATTGAACCGTGAATAGGTGTGGGTCCAGGTGTGGGTCCTCAGAATGATACTACCCCCATCATGCTTTAAAGTGTTCTTCCAGATTCTTGTCATTGTTTTAAAAGCTTAGTTTTATTAATCTGACCATAAACTTATCTCCAGAAGGTGCAAATTTCAGTCAAGCTTGAAATTGTTGGTTTTGGAGCAGGAGCTTCTTTGATAGTCAAAACCATATCATTCAATGTAAAACAATGTAAAACTGACATCACTGTGGACGGTGACAGTTTGTGAAGGTGACAGGGCACAACTCAGGGGCTGCAACAGAACAAGGAACTCAGAATGACATCAAAACTTGTTTTCGAATGAATAAAGAAGCCTAACATTTGGCTCCCTTGGATAAAAGAATGCACAGATGGTTGATGCAGATGGAGCCTTTTTAACATTTTTATTTAGGGCAAAATTATTTCAGAGAAATTAAAATCTAACAATGGAAAATGTGAGGAACCCCCTGCAAGAGATTGTGGTTTAAATCCCGGACGAGGCCCAAATATATCACAACCTGACACATTGACCATGACAAAAACACCCCACTGAGACATAAATTAGAAGAAAATAATCAGCAATATCTCTACTAAATTAAATTAAGAGATGGGTTTAATTGTCTCAGAATGCCAGCAGGAAGCAGGGTTGACAAGCCTCCTTCCGTCTTGGTGCGGGAGAGCTCCCTGGCAGTCTTCAGACAGATTTAAGATCCGGAGGAGTGACCAGGAGCTCCCAGTGAGGCTGATTGCCACAGCTGATCAGGACCTAATGACATACAGCAAACACAAAACAAAGGAAAAAGACCCTGCCAAAAAGGGCCGTCACACAGGTACAATGCAAACTATTCGTCTTTTAATAAACAAATATTTTGCGTTCTCTTTCATTTCATTTTAAAGTACTTTTAACCTAACAATTCTGGTCCCATGACAAAAAATGTGGACACCACTGGTCTATACATTAGTAGCAATGTATATAATTAATAATTCCACCCTGAAATACAACATTCAAATAAAACATTCAAATAATTCTTTATAACATTCATACCAATGATGAGTAAACACAAAATTCTCCTTTATTTATACATTTATGTTATTTTATGTGAACAGTGAATTTTTACTGTACTTACAAGAGGAGCTCACATGTGAGTCTTTGTATGGAGGTAAAGTTCTAAACGTGCCGACGCAGGTTTTATGCAAATGTCCCAAATATTTAGTTTCTACATAACCCCTTGTGCACACAAATCAAACAGTAGTCCATTCAAAGCAAAGGTTTCAGTTATATCCAACACGCTTTGGCTATTTACAAGGTAAATATGAAACAAATCAGTTGCAATGTAAAGTTAATAGGTCACAACAGTCAAAAGGATGAGTACTACAAGCACACCAACCCTTGCTGAGAACATATAGTACACTAAAAGAAAGCACAACTGAGAAAATTTCCAGAGGTCTGCTTCAACCTTGTGTACAGTTTCCATACCCTTGAAGGTGCCCTGTTTATCTACTTAAATAATATCTAACCACAATATCCAAATCTGAGGCCGTTTGGGTTGAGCTGGAAAAGGGTGGGGTGCCTTCTCTGGGTCGGGGATAGGGTCCTTCCCCAAGTGGAGGAGTTTAAGTATCTGGGGGTCTTGTTCACGAATGAGGGAAAAATGGAGCGGGAGATCAATAGACAGATTGGTGGGGCATCTGCAGTTATGCGGGCGCTCTACCGGTCTGTCGTGGTGAAGAGAGAGCTGAGCCAAAAGGCGAAGCTCTCGATTTACCGGTCGATCTACGTTCCTACCCTCATCTATGGTCACGAACTCTGGGTGGTGACCGAAAGAACGAGATCACGGATACAAGAGGCTGAAATGAGTTTCCTCCGCAGAGTGTCTGGGCTCTCCCTTAGAGATAGGGTGAGAAGCTCAGTTATCCGGAGGGGGCTCAGAGTAGAGCCGCTGCTCCTCCACATCGAGAGGAGTCAGTTGAGGTGGCTCGGGCATCTGGTCAGGATGCCTCCTGGACGCCTCCCTGGTGAGGTGTTTCAGGCACGTCTCACCGGGAGGAGGCCCAGGGGAAGGCCCAGGACACGCTGGAGGGACGATGTTTCTCGGCTGGCCTGGGAGCGCCTTGGGGTTCCTCCCGAGGAGCTGGAACAAGTGGCTGGGGAGAGGGAAGTCTGGGTCTCTTTGCTTAGGCTGCTGCCCCAGCGACCCGACCCCGGATAAGCGGAAGAAAATGGATGGATGGATGGAATATCCAAATATAATCATCATGAGAATGTCCAGCCACTACCTGGTTGAGGAAGGAGATGGGTTATGGATTTACAGATACGGTGTTCATTTTAGGACATCCTCAGACTCAGGTGTCAGATTCAGAAAAACATCTTTCATCTTCAGACAAAACTCCTTCAGCGTCAGAAAAACCTCTTTCATCCTCAGACAAAACTGCTTAAAAAACTCTGAGAATGACAGAGAATTTTCTGAGGCCGTTTGGGTTGAAGCAGTTTTTTTCTGAGAATGAAAGAGGTTTTTCTGACGCTGAAGGAGTTTTGTCTGAAGATGACGGATGTTTTTCTGAGGCAGTTTGGGTTGAAGCAGTTTTTTCTGAGGATGACAGAGATTTTTCTGACGCTGAGAGAGTTTTGTCTGAGGATGACAGAGAATTTTCTGAGGTCGTTTGGGTTGAAGCAGTTTTCTCTGAGAATGAAAGAGGTTTTTCTGACGCTGAAGGAGTTTTGTCTGAAGATGATGGATGTTTTTCTGAGGCAGTTTGGGTTGAAGCAGTTTTTTCTGAGGATGACAGAGATTTTTCTGACGCTGAGAGAGTTTTGTCTGAGGATGACAGAGAATTTTCTGAGGTCGTTTGGGTTGAAGCAGTTTTCTCTGAGAATGAAAGAGGTTTTTCTGACGCTGAGAGAGTTTTGTCTGAAGATGATGGATGTTTTTCTGAATCTGACACCTGAGTCTGAGGATGTCCTAAAATGAACACCGTATACAGAGAAGAACATGTTTTGGTATGTAATGTGTGTCCCATTCCAAGAACAAAAGCAAAACACCTTTTGAAGACAGTGGCTTAAGCTAATAAGAGTCTCATTATCCACACTTAAATGTGTTCTGTGCCGGCATGAGATACATGACATGTTCTGCCTTCTGATCAAACTGTAACTGTGATGTCACCAAAATAACCATCTTTACAGTAGAAGAAACAAAGAGGGAAATATGGGGATGGTGGCATCATGTTGTGGTTGTGGCTGTTTCACTGCAGGAGAAACTGTTGCACTTCATAAAATATATAGGATCATGAGAAAATAACATTATAGAAAATTTTTGAAGCAACATCTTAGGGAACAAGCCAGGAAGTTAAGGTTTGGCCTCAAATGTCTTCTAAATGGATAATGGCCCAAAGTTTACCACAAAATTATCTACAAATTTGACTTAAAAACACCAAAGTCAGGGCTTTGGAGCAGCCTTCAAAAAGTCCTGATCTCAGTCCAATAGAGAATTGGTGTAAAGAGCTGAAAGGAGTGGGAGGCGGCCTACAAACCTGACTCAGTCCCACCAGTTCTGTCCAGGGAAATGGGCCAGTATTCCAGCAAACTATTGTAAGAAACTTCCTGAGGTTCTACTTAAACACTTGACCCAAGCCAGTGAAAAGTCACTTCTACCAGATACTAAAGAAATGTATGTAAGCATTTTAAAATTTTGAGAAGGTTTAAACAATATTCTGATTATTCTGGCAATCTAGCAAATAGAAATAATCTTGTTAATCATAATTAACATAACACTGAAGACGTTTGGTTTGATTTAATGTCAGACAGTGTGTTTACATGCAGTAAGAGAAAGCCGAATTATTTCCTTAGTCGGACTGAAGTCGGACTTTTGAAATGCATGTATACACCTTAGTCCAGCTGGAGTCGAACTGAACTGGATTTCTCATAATCGGACTAATGCACCCAGATAATGAGGTTAGAAAGCCGAATTTCCCTGAACGTAAACTGCAGCGAGAATGGGCGCATGTCGCTATCGTAGTGGAGTCGAACGCACTTCATTCAATAATTTGATTTTCTGAGTGACAAACTGGGATAAAGACTCCCTTTCTGGTTCAGCTATTAGTCCAACTATTGCAAAATTTCATTTAGAGGTGCATGTAAACATACTGATAAAAAAAAAATCCCTTTTTCTACAGTTTATGTAAAGACTTGTTTTCAACTGTTTGCCTCTGCATTCTATGCGTTCAATCTGGAAATGAACATGATAATGAAATTAAGTTGGCAACAAATATAACTTGTACATGTGTTAGACTCATTTAGACTTAATACGATACAAACGACCAGAAGTGTTTCCCTGGGTGTTACGCACAGTTTATTGTAGCAGAGTGCTACATTGTGCAAAAATGCTATGCTTCCTATTTACCAGGTCATATCAATCAGTTGTTAGAAGTAGCCAATTAAAGTACAAAAAGAAAAGTAAAGAGCTAATGACCTGGGCTGACTTCCTGAGCTTTGTAGAGGAAGCTTAATGGTCAGAATGAGGTAATTACATGCTCTGAGGTCACTGGCACATTAACCAGAGACACTGACATCTATTATTACCTTCTGAGTCTGGCACAGTTACAAACACTTTCCCTGCCTGTTGTCTCTCTGTAATTGGACACAGTTGAGCTTGCATGGCTTCCTGTCACTAAGTTGGTGTGCTCCCAGAATACTAAAACTTTTTTTCGTCTTCACCCGAATACATGTTGGAGTTATTTAAACGTTTACACTCGTCTTTTCTGCCAAAATGCACATGTTGCTTAAAAAAAAAAGAAACTGTGCAGTTTAACGTCTCATTGAAACTTAATGCATTTTTTCTGTCTCCTCAGGAACTAAAAATGGAGCCTGCTACGATTTTAGAGCCTTCTCTGCTCTCAAATCAGTCATCAGAGAGCTGTGCAGCAGCAGAGAGAACAATAGAGAACCAGCTGTTTGGATGGTTCTACATCGTGGTCTTCGTCCTGGCCCTCTGTGGGAATAGTTTGGCTCTCTGGATCTTCTCTCATCAGCGTGGGGTTTTCTCTCCTGCTAACATCTTCTTGGTTCATCTGGCAGTTGCAGACCTTTCTTACGTGGTCATCCTCCCACTCAGAGCAATCTACCACTTCACTGGCGGCCACTGGCCACTGGGTGAGGTTCCCTGCAGGGTGGTGGGCTTTTTGTTTTATGTCAACATGTACGCCAGCCTGTACTTCCTGGCCTGTGTGGCAGGAGACCGCTACCTGGCTGTGGTCCACGCTGTGAGGTCGATGAAGCTTCGCCAAGGTCGCTATGCTCACATCATCAGCTTCTCTTTATGGGTCTTGGTTACTGTCTCTATGGCGCCACTCCTGGTCACCCATCAGACAGCGCAGGTGGACAACACAACAGTGTGCTTGCAGCTGTACAGAGAGAAGGCCTCCCGCAAAGCGTTGGTCTCTCTGGCTGTGGCCTTCACACCACCTTTCCTCACCACGCTGTCCTGCTATCTGCTCATCATCCACAGCCTGCATCGGGGCTCCAGGCTGGAGCCAGCCCTCAAGCTGAGGGCCCTGCGTACCATCGGTGCTGTCATGCTCATCTACGTGGTCTGCTTTCTGCCCTATCATCTGAGCAGAACCACCTTCATCCTCGGCTACAGCCACCCAGACGTATCCTGCCAAACACGCAGAGCCCTGAGCATGGCCAATCGCCTCACCTCCTCCCTCACCTGCCTGAACGGTGCGATGGACCCACTGGTGTACCTGTTTGGAGCAGAAAAGTTCCGCAGCACACTAAAGCGGTTGTTTTGTAAAGATAAGGCGGGGATGACAGGAGCCACCAGCGGAGACCTAAAGGGAACACATGAGAGCTCTCTGAGTGCCAAGTCTGAGTTCTGAGGAAGAAGGAAAATACCCAGAAGACTGTTTTTATGACAGCTTGGTTCTGACCTTCATGGACGTAATGGACCTTAGCCTGGATTAAAGAAAGAATGAAGCCTGTACTAAAGTCCAACATTGAAGGCTCCCTCTGCACTAGATCTAATAAACCCCTTACAAAATTATCCCCTTAAAGCAAGCTTTCATTTAAAGGAAAAAGAAAAGACAAAAAGATGATGGAAAGTTGTTAGTTGATTAAGAGCCCAATCATCTTACATTTCAGTGTCTGTTTCAGTAAAATCTGGAGGATTCATTGGTTAAACAAAGTACTATTGTCAATGAACTTCTCTAAATCAGAACAATGAGTGACCAGCCTGAAACAGTGATGAAAGAAAAATGTGCAGAGACGTCCAGTTTATGTAGGGTCTGAAGGGGGAGTAAGGGTTAGGGTTGCGAGGGGGCTGACGGAGACATGCCCAATTTTTAAAATGTCTGTCGAAAGCTACAGAGAGCACACGCCTGTGAAAGGAATTCCTTTAAATTTGTTAACAGCATCGCTATTTACAAGAAAAGACAAACCAAAAAAAAGAGTGATGTAGATATCTAGCAGCAGACATGGAGAAGATTAAGGAACGTCTCGCATAAGACAACTTGAGTGTTCAACATCCATTATAATAGCGAGTGAGGAGCTTTTAATCATATTTGTGCATGAAAAGCTCCTTTGAGTATTTAAAGAGGAAGAAGTTGTTCAAGTGAAGAGTTTTGGTTTAAAAATAAAAAAGTAAATACACTGCTGTTGACCAGAGACATGACTGCAACGGTGGCAGGACCTCCCCAGAAAAACGCTACGCCCCCTTTTGTCCTGGCGTTGAATTGCTTTGCAAGACTCCACATGCAACAAAAAAGTCTGAAAGGAAAATGTCTCCGTTGATACGTGTGCGTTGTCAGTGCAAACCTGCTGACAGAGAAGTATGAAATAGGCTTAAGGATCAACGTATGTAAGGGTGAGCTGGGTTTGACAGTCGAGGAGATGAAGTTTCAGCTTTTTCACTGGAAACCCATCAGAAGATGCATTTTCTCTGACTGTATATCCTCAAATGCCTAACAGCAGACCATACGTTGAGAACAGGGGGAATAGTTAAGTGATTAGTAAACATAAAGAACAACCTCTCTTCAACAACCAGTTTCTTTGTAGTAAATGTGCTGATTGTGCTGATTACTTATTTAAATGGCAGAGCACTTGAAAACAGACCAAACCTTTTCTTGAGCTGTGGACTAAATGGGACCAAGCCACATGGCCTTTGACCCCATTAGGATAAATGTGAGGTGACTCTGATGTTGGAACATCCCAGGGCGGTTTAAATGTGTACATGTTTAACTTGTAATACGCATTTTCTGTAAGCCAAATTAAACAAACACTTATTATTGTAGGAAGGGCAGTTTGAGGTGTATTTAGCTTTGCAAGCATGAGTATTTAAACCAGACTGGAAGAAAAAAACTATCAAACTGTGAGGAGTTTAAGGTGTCAGACATTTTTCTGAACAATTAAGTGAAATATACTTTAGTTTATGACCAAATATTAGGAGTTTCAACCATGTTTCCTTCTTGATAATGCTCCATATGCTTTTGTTGTATATTGTTTGCAATCACAACCAGTGCCGGCCCATGGTTGCATGTAGCCCCAAGCAGAAGTTTATGTAGGGGACCACTCCCAGCCAAGCCCATCACAGCTATTTCTCTGTAGAGTCTAAGAAGACACGATAAGTTTAACTCTTTGTTCCCTCATGGTTGTTAATGAGCAAAGTACAGAGCATGAAACAGAAGAAATAATGAAGTTAGCTTTGAAATATGACTGTTAAGATTACTTTAAATTTTACTAGTGTTTCTTACCATGTATGCAAACACTGCATTTGTCAACCTTCCCTGTGTGAATTCACGTTCTCCTCAGGGGCCTCAGGCCAGCAACAAGGAGTCCCAAAGTTCAATTTTCTGTCGGGCCGGCTGTGACACCAGCCAGAGATAATGTTTAAGTTTACTGCTTCAACATTGAATGAGTGGAGATATCTTGCAACTGTTGTAAGACATCTGCAGTAGTGTAATATATTTTAAAAAATCACTATTGTACATAAATGTCCTTTTTGTCAGCTTCTTAAATTTGCTATGCTTTGCTTTTCTCTTCCACTATTTCACAGCACCCTCTGACTACATGACATTTCCAAATCACGATTATGCTTGAGACAAATCTTACAAATAGTGCTCTGTCTGATCGTAATTTGTTTGTATTCTTTATACTCTGTGATGAATATGATTCCTTCTTATAAAGACTAAATGAAAATGGCTGACTCACATTTTTTTGTTCTTGTGATTTGTATGCGAACACATTTGGGGCTGCTTTATGAGAGAATGCCTGAGTTCAGCTGTTCAGCAGTGGAAAGTAGAAGTAATTCTTGACTTTGAGAAAGTGTCTGCTCAGGGCCGGTAACCTCTGAGGGTTGCAGTGACTTCTCGCAGTTCAGTTCTGTTTTCATGTCATGTGACCTTGCGTTGTGGTTTGTGAGCAGCTCGTTTTCCTCCTCTTATTTCTGCAAGACTTCCTGTCCATCACATGAACGAGACAAGCCCCTCTGAACTTGCATTTCCTGAACATATACGCTCTGAAGAACCTGCGAGCTCTCCTGACTCGCATGATTAGGAGTACGTTAGTAAGACCCGGGCTAGGTCCCCGGGCCAAAGATGGATTGATGATGAGTTTTAAGCAAAAAATAAAATCTGAAGATCAGTGTGACACCAAAGAATAATCTGAGTTTTTATTCTCCCACTTCCTATTTTCTATTCTTTTAGCTCAGTTTTTCCACTCAGCAGCACTTCCTGAATACTTTTTTTTTTTTTATAAATGAGTAATTGTAAAAGGCAGCCCGGCTAATTGTGTTTGTTAATCATTAGACCATGGCGAATGCCTTTCTGCGAGTAAATGCCTGTATTTTCATTTTACAGTGATACAGGGATCTGCTGTGCAACATGCAGAGCAGAGGCAACAAGGCCCTCCTCTCTGTAACTTCTCAAATGAGGAAGTTCAGAGCAGAGCTAGGAGCAGCTTCCTTTTACAGCCTGAAGAGCCACAGGATGATGAAGAGGTAGAACAGACCGTGCAAAGATGAGAATAGCCAACCAGAAAAGCTGAGATCCATAACCGTTGGAAGGATTTTGGTTCTATCTTTGACGGCAGATGCAAAACACTTGAGCTCAGGCTCTTGGGGTGTAAAACAGGATGCCAAGTCATCAGCCTTGGTACCATGACAATATAACGCGATCCAAAGCTGAGGATCTACTCTCCAAAGCAGCAAGAGATGGAAGCTTCCTTATCCGGGATAGTGAGTCCGTACTGGGAGCCTATGCCCTCTGTGTTTTGTGAGTTACTTTCATTTAATTACTGTGCACGGCACTGGAAGTTGATTTAAATTTGCTGACAGTGTCTTTACCACATGGTTTTATGAGCTGTTGATCGCGTCTGGCGAAACATTATCAGTCTGTCATCCCATTTGTATTGTGATTGCACAGCTAAAGCAGCAAAATTATACGTCTAAATTCCCCTGCTGTTCTACACTGTTTCACGTCACATCATCTGCGTGTGCACGCACACACACACACACGCACGCACGCACATGCACGCACACACACCGCAACATAGAACTAGTTCCCCTTTATTTGCATTCTCTACTGCCACGCAACACCACCCTTTGCCCTCTGCACCATTTTTACCATGTTTAAAATCCCTTTGACCCTGTTTTGATTGGATTCTCGTCACACCTGCAGCACCAACATGCTAGAGTTTTTTGGTTTGAACCATTGTGTTGTTGTACGTCTCATATCCCAGTGACAGATATTTGCATTTCATTGCTGACCACAGATACCAGAACTGTGTGTACACGTACAGAATCCTGCCAAATGAGGACAAGAGGCTCTCTGTTCAGGTGGGTAGACGGCTTGAAACAAGCCATAGGTATTTTTGTCTAAAGGTTATGTGGGTTATTGGCAACATATTTTCATGTTTCTGCTTCACCAGTAGATGAAGCCTGGTACACAGATGCGTTCAGATATGACCTTGAATGTGTAACCTCATTTAGGTTGAAATCTACAACTAATAAAAGATACTAACCTCAACCTTTTACATACTTTTACATGCATGTGGAAATCCTCCTACATAAATTCTTGCCCCTTTCTTGCCACCCCATAAATATTTTTCTAGATCCGCCACTGTGTAGGATCCACAGATGATGACGGTAATAATTTTAGCATTTCCTCTTTCTTATCCCGAGACAACTAAATCCCCTAAATATTTATACTGACCAGACTAAGCCCATGCCTCTGTGCGAGCATGTGGGAAGGTAACAACTTATAAACTCAAACCTCAAATAGAAATGTTGCTCTCTTAAAATCTCTTTGCAAACACTAAGTTAAACTGGGTTTAATTCTTGGGCGTTGGTTGGTCAGCTGTAAAGGAGTCCAGCTCAAATCACTCTGCCAGTCTTGTTGGCAGACTGGTTGAAATCTTTGTCTTTGGTGTTAGCATTGATCACCTCCAAAGATAGCCATCATTGCTTTGCATAAAAGAGTCTCACATGCAGGAAGCTGCAAGAAGTGGAGAGCTCTACAAATTCATGTTGCCTCCAGTGCAGAGCTTGCTCAACATTGGCAACAGGTAGTTGGGATTGCGTCTGCTCGCAGAGTGAGACAATGAGACAGTAGAGAAAACAGTCCTGTTCAAGAAAAAAACAAGGACTGACAATTCTTCAGGAAATGTGAGGATGCACAGTATAGGACTGATGCAGAGTTAATTTCTCCGAGGAACCCTCCTGATTTTTAGGGACTTTTGGAAAGCTGTGTGTCAGTACGAGAAAATATGAATGCTGATGTGCCAACAGTGAAGCATTCTTGTAAAAGGGAACAGATTTTTTTTTCTCCATTCTGCCCAAAAATGTATTTACATGATTGAGAAGTGAAACAAAGCATCATTCAAGAAAATTATTCTAACATTGTGAAATCAGGTGGATAGGCATAAACCAACCAACTGTGATCAGCTGAAAGCACTAAGAAGGCAAGAAATCAGTCAGGATTTGACCCAGAGGTTGATTTCCACCATGTAAACATGACCAGGAGACGCTATAAAGAATTTTAATGTTGACTTTTCATAAATAGTTGAACATTTGTATTTGCTCGTTATACCGTGACAAAAACCTGAAAGACCTGAAGGCATCATTACCGGGCCCCCTTGAACTTTTCCACATTATGTCACCTTACAGCCACAAACATGAATCAATTTTATTGGAATTCCACGTGAAAGACCAATACAAAGTGGTGTACACGTGAGAAGTGGAATGAAAATCATACATGACTCCAAATTTTTTTTACAAATAAATAACTGAAAAGTGGGGTGTGCGTAATTATTCAGCCCCCTTTGGTCTGAGTGCAGTCAGTTGCCCATAGACATTGCCTGATGAGTGCTAATGACTAAATAGAGTGCACCTGTGTGTAATCTAATGTCAGTACAAATACAGCTGCCCTGTGACGGCCTCAGAGGTTGTCTAAGAGAATGTTGGGAGCAACAACACCATGAAGTCCAAAGAACACACCAGACAGGTCAGGGATAAAGTTATTGAGAAATTTAAAGCAGGCTTAGGATACAAAAAAGATTTCCCAAGCCTTGAACATCCCACGGAGCGCTGTTCAAGCGATCATTCAGAAATGGAAGGAGTATGGCACAACTGTAAACCTACCAAGACAAGGCCGTCCACCTAAACTCACAGGCCGAACAAGGAGAGCGCTGATCAGAAATGCAGCCAAGAGGCCCATGGTGACTCTGGATGAGCTGCAGAGATCTACAGCTCAGGTGGGGGAATCTGTCCATTGGACAACTATTAGTGGTGCACTGCACAAAGTTGGCCTTTATGGAAGAGTGGCAAGAAGAAAGCCATTGTTAAAAGAAAACCATAAGAAGTCCCGTTTGCAGTTTGCCACAAGTCATGTGGGGGACACAGCAAACATGTGGAAGAAGGTGCTCTGGTCAGATGAGACCAAAATGGAAAACGCTATGTGTGGAGGAAAACTAACACTGCACATCACTCTGAACACACCATCCCCAATGTCAAATATGGTGGTGGCAGCATCATGCTCTGGGGGTGCTTCTCTTCAGCAGGGACAGGGAAGCTGGTCAGAGTTGATGGGAAGATGGATGGAGCCAAATACAGGACAATCTTGGAAGAAAACCTCTCGGAGTCTGCAAAAGACTTGAGACTGGGGCGGAGGTTCACCTTCCAGCAGGACAACGACCCTAAACATAAAGCCAGGGCAACAATGGAATGGTTTAAAACAAAACATATCCATGTGTTAGAATGGCCCAGTCAAAGTCCAGATCTAAATCCAATCGAGAATCTGTGGCAAGATCTGAAAACTACTGTTCACAAACACTGTCCATCTAATCTGACTGAGCTGGAGCTGTTTTGCAAAGAAGAATGGGCAAGAATTTCAGTCTCTAGATGTGCAAAGCTGGTAGAGACATACCCTAAAAGACTGGCAGCTGGAATTGCAGCAAAAGGTGGTTCTACAAAGTATTGACTCAGGGGGCTGAATAATTACGCACACCCCACTTTTCACTTATTTTTTTGCAAAAAATGTTTGGAATCATGTATGATTTTCGTTCCACTTCTCACGTGTACACCACTTTGTATTGGTCTTTCACGTGGAATTCCAATAAAATTGATTCACGTTTGTGGCTGTAATATGACAAAATGTGGTAAGGTTAAAGGGGGCCGAATACTTTTGCAAGCCACTGTACATAACTGATTACTGGTATTCGTTCCCCACTGAACAGGTAAACAAGCCCTTCAACCTAGATGCTTTTGCAACTGTGTTTGAAGAGATGGCAACTTAAAATAGACCGTTAGAAGAGATCGAAGCTACTGTTAAGTTATGATAGCCTGAAAATAAGCAAGGCGAATCTCAATGTGCGGCTATTTATTGGTTTTCGATATCTCTAAGCTTTACTATAAATTTGAGCTGTAAATGAGAGGAAAACATGTTATCCAGAGCTGTAAAATAGCTCAGCGTAGTCGTGGGACAGGGTACAATACGTCGGGGATGGATGGAGGGTTGGGGTGGGGTGGGGGGGTTGGGGGGCTGGGCCCTATCTCCAGCAATCATCAGGCGAGAGGCGGGGTACACAGGACAAACAATGTGTGCTACACTCACACTTAAGGGGGAATTTAGAAAGACCAATTAATGGTCACGTTTTTGAACTGTGGAAGGAAGCCGGAGTAACCGGCGGGAACCCCTGCATGCCCAGGCAGAACATGCAAATTCCATGCAGAAAGTCTTCAAATTTTCAGCCAGCATGTGACCTAAAGATGGTCTCTAATTGGTTTCTTAAAAATTCACCTCCGGACGCAGGTCTCTGCATCCCTGGCGAATCAGAATTGGATGTATGCTATTATATCCAATCTGATTGGTTCTCGTCACCTACCATTTAACTCAATGCTCTTTGCCACTACTGGGAGTACGTGGGCGACACCGTGACCATTGTGCGAAAACCTTGCTAGACAAATGGCAGAAGTTAAACCAAATTGATCTACAGCGATAAATAACATTAATAAACAGTGTAAAATTACATTTGTAAAACAAAAACAAAAACTATTATTCTGTTACAAATTAAATGTTACTGTCTGGGGTCCCTGGGGACCACAAAGATGACTATGTCGGCCAAATGAAGATAATCAGAGGGTTCCCCCCCCCCCCCAACAAAAAAAGAGCACCCCCCCAAAAAATGATGATCACCAGCCGCCACTGGCCATGGTCAATGGTAACTGGAGGAGCGGAAGAAAACCACAGCTCAGGTGGTGTAAGCTATTGACAGGAAAACTTGTAGTCATGCACTTCACAAATCTGAGCTTCATGGAAGAGTGGTGAGAGCAATGGCATTTTTGGGAGGAAAAAAAGCCATAAGAATCGCGCTTTACCTTTTCCAACATGTAGAGGACACAGTAAACATGTGGAATAAGGTATTCTAATTAGATAAAACCAAAATTAACTTTTTGGCTTATCGTCTGTTGTGCAACAATATGGTTAAGCTATGAATAACTATTAAGAAATGCCAAAGGCAATTATTAACAAAATTTGTCATATAGATAAAAAATTACCAAGTAAGGGCACCAGCTAATTACAAGGAAATAATAGCCAATAGTCTCTGCTATTGTTTTATGAATACCTGCTTGACGAAGCTTAAGCACTAAATATAAATAGATGAAGGATTCATTTCAGCACTGGCGTTCTCAAACTGCAAGGCACTACACATTTAAATAGAATTAACACAACTTCACTCCAAAATATAAGAGTTTATTTACAAAATGAATTAAACCTTCCAGTTAAAACATTAAATACTAAGCTAAGTAAAAATGAAACAATAATGAGAACAAACAAGCTACCAAAAAGTAACATAGTGAAAATGAACAAATAAGAACAGAATCAATAACCAACAAAAACTGCGCAATGATGTCACAGTTCAGTGTGAAACCAAGATTTTTTTGTATATTTTCTCATCGTTGCCATTTCCTAATATGCATCCGCTCCTGCATTAAGGGCTGCAACGTATTCAAAGAGTTGAGGCAGCTGTAATATAGGGCTTGGGAAGAGCTAAAATCTCAAACTAAAGGGGTCAAAGGGTCATTTTAGGTATTATTTGGGATAATAAGCAACTTTCTATAAATGCTGAGCTGCTTAAACTTGAGCTGTTTTAAAGAAGGGATTTATATTCTTCTTCCGCTAATGCATGGGTGTCCAAAGTACGGCTCGGAGGCCTTTTGCACCCCCTGAACTGATTTTGTGCGGCCCCCCCAAGAACAAATTAAAATTTACCCCTCATGCACAGATAGTTGATGGAGCTTGAGACTTTTTATTTTTAGCTAGGGCAAAATCTTGACAGTAATTTATTTTATAGAAAGAGTGACTCAAATCCTGTTCCCCTGCTGAGAATGGACTACACTTAAAAACTTTTTTTTTTAAGCCCACTCCTCACCAAAAGATTAAGCAAAGTGATGGTCGTGGTGGTTTTTATTTTCAAAAAGTTGTATATTTTTGTGATCTGCGAGTATTTTTAATCGGACGATTTTGCCCACATGACAAAAAGTTTAAACACCACTGCACTAGAGTGTAAACTAAAGAAATGTAGGGGCTTAAACGGGGATTAGCACGTGTTTTTGTTTCATCCTAGGTTAGCCAGATCAAAAGAAATCTGTGAACTAGCCCTTTACCTCTCTGCTGAACCAGAGGCTCCAAATCAGGTGCTACAATTTCATTACGAATCTAATGTGAATCAATGTTAGGATGGTTTTGTTGACCAACTTTACCAAAAACACTATATTTTTCTGTACGTACAGACATATGATGGATAAAAATTATGTGGAGAAACAAAATAAATAGTATTATGCTCCATTTTCCTATTTCTGAAACCACCCAATCTTGTATGTAAACCAATTCTGACAACTAGAGCAGTTTTAGTAGTTTTGTTTTCATGGTTTATGTTTTATCATAAATTCTTCTTTTAAAAAAAAATCATTTGACCAATTAAAAAGCTTCACAAAAGAATTAATAAATGTCAACATCAAAAAACATAGATACAATACATAGACAAAGTGTACGTGACAATATCATGAGAAGTAAAACCGAAAGATTTTGACATCTACGTAATAAACAGCTTTTTTGACATCAGGAATTGACATAAAAAAAAACATTCTGTGCTGGGGGGACCCTGTAAAAGTATTTATCTCTTTCACATAATTACACCAAAAACGGTATTGTATTTTGAGACTTTGTGTGAGACCAACTCAAAGTGGTGCATAAATGAGAAGTGATAGGAAGGGGATTCATGGTTTTAAAAAAGTTCACAAATAAATAACTGAAAAGTGAATTTGTATGCAGTCCCTGTGAGTCAGTGCTTTGTTGAATCACAGCATGATACTCCTGCCACCATGTTTCAATGAGAGATGAAGTAGTGACGTTGTTGTGCAGTTTCAGTTTTCCTCCAAGCAAAGCGCTGTACAAATTTAGCTTTTCTGTTTTGCTTTTTGCCACCCTTTCCTAAAAAGATCAGATTTGTGGAATCCTCGACTAATGGTTGTCCTGTCGACAGATTCACCCATCTCTGTAGCTCCTCTAGAGTTACCATGGTTTTCTTGCCTACTTCTCTGGCTGATGCTTTTCTTGCCCAGGATGTGAGTTTACGTGGATGGCCATGTCTTGGTTGTTTTCCAGATGTGCCATACTTTTTCTATTGTTAGATGATGGATTGCACAGTGCTCCATAAGGTTTTCAAAGCCAAAACAACATTTTTGGTCTCCTTTAGTCTTGGTCTTCTTGGGGCCTAGATTTTATTTAGCCATATCAGAATAAAATGGGATGATTAAAAATCCACATCACATTTTTCAGATTTTATTTTATAAAATTAAGGAAAATCATGAATAACCTCCTTTCACTTAATAGTTCTGCACTACTTTGTTCAGATCGTTCTTAAACAAACCCAATATTCTGCTAGGTGTGTCAATGGTTTTAATGTGATAAAACGTGGGAGAGTTCAAGAGGCGTGAACAATTTTGCAAGGTACTATAGATCTTAAAAACGATTCCTTCTTCTGCTGCGTTCTGCTCTGCAGGCATCTGATGGAGTTCCGATTAGATTCTTCGCGATGCTGCCCGAGCTGGTGGAGGCGTACTACAGCCCCAACATGGGCCTGGTCACACACCTCCAGTACCCCGTCCAGAGGGAGGAGGAGGGAGAAGAAGAGCAAGGTCAAAATCTTCTTTTGTACATCCCTATTAAAAATGCAAACAGGCTACAACCTCAGCAAATTCTTACAACTCCTACATGGGGTTTTTGTTGCAGAACCCAACAGTCACCCCCCACAGCTTCCACCCAGGAACTTCATGGCTGACGCAAAAGAAAGTGAATCCAAGACATCCGAGCAAGCCACCAAGTCCTTATCAGACATGTACCTGATGAGGCTGCAGTACATTGACTTGTCTATGTACGGTGAAAAATCCGAGCTATGCATGTCGTCGCATTGCAACTTTAGTAGCTGCTGTTATTGGGCAAAATATTTACATCAAAACCTAGGTTTCTGTTCTTCCTTTCAGGTTGTCTGAGGAGCATCAAATGGCTATCCAAGAATACTTCAGGACCTCCATCTGCCTAGATGCTGAGCAAGTGCAAAACAGCAACCCTAACCTCCCTGGCCTCAAGAAGCTGATCATGGTCATGTGCAAAAATCTAAATAGGTGTGTTTTCTACACAAGTATCAGATTTTTATTTTGTTTCGGACTACTTAGTACATATTTCGTCTGACCACGCTGTGATCTTTCTCCGAGCCAGTGAAATCTCTCGAATCCTGCCCGCTCTTGAGATCTTTCACAGAGCCCTGGATCAGCAGCTCTCCCCAGGGATTGGGCCTAAACAAGTTGGTAGCCATCTTGATCCTTAACAACATTACTCACACACCCAATAAAAACTTATCACATCCTGGATTCCTTCGTGTGCTTACAGATTCTTACAGATTCAGGTCAATCTGTAAGCTATAGGCTCGAGCAACTCACAAAACTGCTCTACTCAATAGAGGATAAGGTACAAGCACCAAATATACTGCTCACTGTCCATCTTGTTTCCTGAGATGACAGCAGAGGTCTGTTACAGAGGAAAAAGTACTTCTTCTTTCTTTTTCAGGCTAAAAGTTCTGTTTTCGAGGCCGTTGGTTATGACTCAGGCCACCGGAAATCTCTCATACCGATTGTTTTGTTTGAGGTGCTTCCCCTTAATTTGTTCTTAAAATACACTTAAGGAAACGGGATTAAATGTCTGCAGGTTTGTGGTTTTATTTGATCAGATTCTTTCTTGACTGGCAGGTAAAGCAAGAGTCTCTTGGTATTCCAACAAAGACGGTTCTGAAGGTGGACGTCGAAAGTGGGAAACTCTACTTTATGAAGTCCAAAGATGGCCCAGAAGATAAATACTATGTTCATAATAAAAGTAAGACATTTTGACCTTATTCCACAGAACACTTTCTTGATCGGTGAGGTTCAACATTCTTCTGGATAAGTCCACAAAGAAATATTTCTCTTTGATTAATTACCACGAATTTGCCTAGAACACTTTGAGCTGTCCCTCATATTTGCATCCTAAACATATTTCAACACACAGTATGAATCAGCTAATCAGTGACAAAAATTAACAAATTTTTGATTAACAAAGATTAACAAATCTAATTTTTGGATGGAATTTGTTCACAGTAAAATATTAGATTTTTATCACAATGACAGTGCGCCTTTTTTGAGTTGGGGTGGATTTTTTTGCAGTTGTTTTGCACTCAATATTTTTGCACTGGAATCACCAATCAGATTGCAAGAAATATTTGCACATGTAAACTGGTCCATCAGCAGTCGGAAGTAAATTTGTACCCGTTTTTTAGATTCTGCGGTAAAGCGATTATAAAAACAGATCAACTTTCTAGTTTTTTTGTTTTGTTTTTGTTAACACAAAAGCCTAGGTGCAGACATCAAGAGGGGTCCTCAAAACCTGAATAGTATCCCATCAGTTGCAAAACACAGTGAAAAAAGTTGCAGAATAATCCCTGTCTTTTTCTTATTAAGGAAGTATACATGTAAAACCAATACATGTAGGCTATATAATTACGCTGTACTAACTTGTGATGATGGAGAAATAAAAAAGAAACATCTGCTCATAATTTAAAAGTCTCTCTATTATGGGATGTTGGCTGTGTACATAGTTTTTTACAAAGTGCATACATGGTGCCTCTTATAAAGGAGGGCAGGCTGAGTAGAGAGAGACAGTTGTTCGCTCTGTAGAGCCATGGGACTGAGCTGCGCTCTCTGAGTGTTTTTCTAGTCTTTAATGCTGTGGTCCATCTGTGTACAAAGTAATAAGAACATAAACAGGAATGAAGATAATTATTCGTGCACTATAAGAATTGAATTTTGATTAACACACTGGAAACAGCAGATGGTGTTTCTATTAGCCGTGGGTGCATCGTACTGAATATACCAATCTACGAGGTTGTTGAAATGCGTTTCTCTCAAAGCACACACGTGCAGTTAAATGTCAGATTCAGATTTATGTATGTAAAACATAGACATCACGTATAAATGAACAAATTCACAGTATTTATTCGTAAAAAATGCAGATTTTAGCCCAAAGTTAGTTTTCATCCACTTTAGGTTGTTAGATAAGACATACATAAAACATAAAACACTAGACATCCACATTGATGGAAATAGTCTCCCTGAAAACAGCTGTAGACCTCGTCCTTTAGGCTGCAGTATTTTCTGACCTTTATTTCATATTATGTAGTTGGGGTGGTACTGAATTGTTTTAAACTTCGTCGATCAAACAGGCAGATGTGAAGATTATTATTATCTGTAATTAATTAATCTAATTAATCTCTTTATAAATCTCACCTAATAATTGGTGAGAAAATCAAAAAATTTTGTTTTAAATTCCTTACATTATTCTGGTAGAACAAAAGTTTGATATAATTAAAAAACTGGCTTTATGAAGTCATTTTTTGCATTTAACAGACTTGAACAGATGCAGTCCCACCTATTTACATTCTGCTGTTTTTGTGACTAGTCTCAAGTGGCGCCTGCAACCTTCTGCTTCGAGCATGCGCGATTCATTAGCGTTCTGGACGCAGTGGGGTCAATATCTTCTCAGAGTCCAGGTCATGGGCGGATCTACAGGGGTGGCATAGGGTGGCAAAAGAAAGCCTTGCCACAACTGCCGGCAGCTATTAATTCAAGAAATAGTTACGTAAAATTGGACATTAGGAGCGTGAACCCCCTTTTTCATGGTACATGAAAATCGTCGCATCATATTCTCTTTGGTGAACCTTTAAAGCTGCTCCTCGGAGTGCTGCAGAGAGCGCACCATGTGGCCGTTAGACGTACTACAGTCAACAGAATGCCCTCCCATGACTTTCAGGTGTGTGCTCATTACTCCGAGCTCTACGATGGTCAGAGGCCATTTTTGCTCTTTTTGTAGTGCTGGATAAATTTCTTCTCTAATTCGATTTACGGTGAGCTTGTGTGGGTGTCGTGGCTGGCTAGCTTAATTTATCTAAGCTAGCTTAGACCGCCTCCTTGAGAACACCCATAACATGGGTACGTACATGCATCATTACGTCACACTACACGCTCTCACAAGCGCACCCTGAGGTGGTAAAGATCCGAAACCACCTCAAAATGAATGGAATCACTGCCTCTATGCAACCTCGGCAAAAAGTACTTGATTCAATTGTATTGTCAGGACATTAAAAAACTGACTACAGATTTTTTTTTTTTTATGTATTTTAACTAAAATAATACATAATGGAGCTTTAAGGTGCTTTGATAACCTGAAGCAAAACGAAAACATGCATGTGTCTGTCATATATGTAAATACTGGGGAGTGAAGATGTGAAGCATGTGTTTGACTGATTAATAAAGCATATATCTATATATAATTCTGGCATATGGTAGACCTACCACCCCTGAAAAAGGCTTGCCACCCCATTAATATTTTTTCTACATCCGCCACCGGATTGTGTTACGGGTTAAAGCAACACCTAACATACAACACCTACATGGGGTGCCAGGAAGAACGGAGGGGTGTGGCCAAGTGTGGAGGATGAGCGGAGGGGGGAACGTGGGGGTGTGTTCAGGAGGACAGTGACAGCTCGCTTAATGTGACACTGAAACATGGACAGTGACCAAAGCGACGTTGGCAGTTTTCCGACTGATTGATCTGATCGACATTCATCTGTTTTGAACGTTAGCCTATGTTAGCATCACCACTCAGAGACTGGACTCCTCCTGTCTCCCTCTGCCTCGGGCAGCTGACTCAGCGCCCTGAGCCAGCGGATCTCCTCCGTCGTCACCGGAGGTAGAGGAGTAGAGGGAGGCTTTATGGAGCCCAGCGGCCGTGAGCCGAATCAATTAGAGCCGCTGGCCCGGGGCGCTGAGTCAGCGCTGCCCGAGGCTGGTGCTGCTGCTGAGGGAGAGAGAGACAGGATGGGTCCAGTCTCTGAGTGGTAATGCTAACATAGGCTAACATTCAAAACAGTATGTTAGCTATGTTAACTAAGTGCTAATGTGATAATAATGGTAACCTGAAAAACGCAATCCAACTCCAAACTCGCCACGGGGGGGCGGTATTGTCTGATAGTTTTATACCCAAACCCACGGGGCGTGTCTGTGAGACCATGGCTGCTGTGACGCAGTCAATGCCTGTGACGTAGAGATGTACCGCTCTCCACCAATCACAAAATGTATACATTTATACAGTTTAGAAGCAAAACAAAGTTGTTTTGGGGTTTAGTTACTCTTTAACCATGATTAACTCAAGCACAAGAAGGCTACTGCGTAAAACGGGTTTTATTGAAAGGCAACTGTCATGCAGAAACTGTCAAATTAAAGATTAAATTAACGCGATTACAAAAAACATAGCGCGCTAAATATAGGCTAGCTGTAATTAGGCTAATTAATCGCACTTAACGCGATAGTTTGACCCCGCCAGTTTTCCGATCTAAAACCAGGCTACACAGCAGTGTATGATAAGCATGGCTTTGCGGTTGTTTTAATTGCTTTCTGTGTTCTTCAGTCCTACAGTTGGTCAAATCCCAGAAGATACATGCTAAACTCGTCATCGTGGTGGAGACTGAGAAAGAAAAAATTTTGCGGAAGGAGTTTGTGTTCGACGACACAAAGGTACGCAACTTAATGTTGTTCCACGAGAAAACTCGAAATATGATGCGGTCCTATATTTGATCAGTTTTCTGCAATATCTGATTTATTTATTTATTTTCCACGTTTGTCTCGATTGATGAAGAAAAGAGAAGGTTTCTGTCAGCTGCTTCAACAGATGAAGAACAAGCACTCGGAAAAGCCTGAACCAGACATGATCACAGTGTTTGTTGGCACCTGGAATATGGGTAACAGAAACGTCTCCATGCATGATCGAATAAAATCAACATGGCCGTCTAGCTGCTGATGTGAACTATGATCCCCCTCCGATGACACAGGGAATGCTGGTCCTCCTCCCAACATCGACTCCTGGTTTCACTGTAAGGGCCTGGGGAAGACCCTGGACGACACCGCCGATCACATTCCACACGACGTTTACGTCATCGGGACCCAGGAGGACCCCTTGGGTGACAGAGAGTGGGCTGACACGCTGAAAAATGCCTTGAGGAAAATCACAAACATCAGCTTCAAGCAGGCGAGTCCTTGTCGCAAGCTGACAGTCATATCACCTAGAAGTATTCATTCCCCTCTTATTCCTACTGCTTTTCCCCCCCATTTTTGTCACATTACAACCAAAAACTGCAACGATTTTATTTTGATTTTCTGGCATCAACCTACACAAGGTAGCAAATTATTGGGTAGTTGAAAATGGAAAATTGGTTAGTGGGAAAACATTTTTGTTGTTTACCTGTTGTTTATTAGAGAACAAACAGGATCATGAAGACCTGAAAGGTCAAGGAGGAAGTTGTGGAAAATCTAAAAGCAGAGACAGGTTATTAAACAATATCCAAAGCTTTAAAGGTCTCACAGAGCGACAAAGACTGGGCAAGGGGAGCATTGATCAGAGAAGCAACCAACATGCCCATGGTCACTCCAGAGGGGCTGCAGAGATCCAGTGAGAAATGATTTAAACATTACAACTATTAGCAATGCATTCCACAAATGGAACAGGCACATTAAAAGTTCTGACTGCAGATTGCTGGAAGCCATATACTAGGGGACACATTAGAGAAGTAAAATATATTCTGTTCAGATACATATAGGCCAATAAAATTAATTTTTAGCCAACATATGACATATTTAAAGAAGAACTAAAATTGAGTATACCATCCCTACTGTGAAACATAGTGGTGGCAGCATAATAATGTGGGGGTTCCTTTTCTTCAGCAGGGACACAAGTTAGCGTTAGTTACACTTCGCCACACCTCCGTTTTCAATTCGTAAGCATTTTGAAAACCACAAATCATTTTCCATCAAGTTCCCATTTTTGCCATTTTTGTCTTGATCCGTCCCAAAACTCCCATATAAAGCACACAGACGGTTGAAAGGTTTAAAGAAAAGTAATTCTTCTGCCGTGCGCTGTAGAGCTAGTTTCTGGCGGAAAGCAGTGACAGGTTATCTCCCTGCATCCAAACACAACTGCAGGTGGCGATTCACCATCTGTGCAGCATTCGGATCATCGTCCTGGCCAAGCCCGAGCATGAAAACAGGATCTCCCATGTGTTTTCAGACAACGTGAAGACGGGGATTGCCAACGCTTTGGGTAAGCGGTTCCCCTTCTCCACCAGGCGTCGCGTCACAGAAGGTTCATGTGAAGGCGAGTGCAGACTTGTCACATTTTGGCTTGTTAACAGGAAACAAAGGAGCTGTGGGAGTCTCTTTCATGTTCAACTGTACATCGTTTGGCTTTGTCAACAGTCACCTGACCTCTGGGAGTGAGAAGAAGCTCAGGTGAGATTGGTAGCATGATGTTTTAATATATTGGTGGCATTTTAGATGAATGATATAAGCCGTTACAAAACCAGGTTAAGTAGCTAAAACGTCAACTGTTAAAAGGAATATTGTACTTCGATTTTACTTTTTTTTTTTTTTTGGTGTAGTCAAAGATTACTCGATCTTGAACAGTGGAAAACATCTGAAACCAAACCGAAAACACAAAACTGATGGATCGATTTTTCTTTTGCCGTGTCTGCAGACGGAATCAAAACTACATAAATATCCTGCGATTTCTCAACCTGGGCGAGAAAAAGCTCAGCCCATTCGACATCACGCATCGCTTCACGCATCTCTTCTGGCTAGGAGATTTGAACTATCGTGTTGAACTTCCATCTTCAGTAAGTTTCCCTGGTTCTGTCTTGCAGCTCCTTGAGGAATAGCTCAAAAGGTCCAGATGTGGACACATTTGTTGCATTCTGTGTGTAGAACAGAGATGCTCACAAGTCTCTGAGCTAGAGTCCAAGTCGAGTCTCAAGTCTCTGAGCTAGAGTCCAAGTCGAGTCTCAAGTCTCTGAGCTAGAGTCCAAGTCGAGTCTCAAGTCTCTGAGCTAGAGTCCAAGTCGAGTCTCAAGTCTCTGAGCTAGAGTCCAAGTCGAGTCTCAATTCTCTAAGCTAGAGTCCAAGTAGAGTCTCAATTCTCTGAGCTAGAGTCCAAGTCGAGTCTCAATTCTCTAAGCTAGAGTCCAAGTCGAGTCTCAATTCTCTGAGCTAGAGTCCAAGTCGAGTCTCAAGTCTCTGAGCTAGAGTCCAAGTCGAGTCTCAAGTCTCTGAGCTAGAGTCCAAGTCTCTGAGCTAGAGTCCAAGTCGAGTCTCAAGTCTCTGAGCTAGAGTCCAAGTCGAGTCTCAAGTCTCTGAGCTAGAGTCCAAGTCGAGTCTCAAGTCTCTGAGCTAGAGTCCAAGTCGAGTCTCAATTCTCTAAGCTAGAGTCCAAGTCGAGTCTCAATTCTCTGAGCTAGAGTCCAAGTCGAGTCTCAAGTCTCTGAGCTAGAGTCCAAGTCGAGTCTCAAGTCTCTGAGCTAGAGTCCAAGTCGAGTCTCAAGTCTCTGAGCTAGAGTCCAAGTCGAGTCTCAAGTCTCTGAGCTAGAGTCCAAGTCGAGTCTCAAGTCTCTGAGCTAGAGTCCAAGTCGAGTCTCAAGTCTCTGAGCTAGAGTCCAAGTCGAGTCTCAAGTCTCTGAGCTAGAGTCCAAGTCGAGTCTCAAGTCTCTGAGCTAGAGTCCAAGTCGAGTCTCAAGTCTCTGAGCTAGAGTCCAAGTCGAGTCTCAAGTCTCTGAGCTAGAGTCCAAGTCGAGTCTCAAGTCTCTGAGCTAGAGTCCAAGTCGAGTCTCTGAGCTAGAGTCCAAGTCGAGTCTCAAGTCTCTGAGCTAGAGTCCAAGTCAAGTCTCTGAGCTAGAGTCCAAGTCAAGTCTCAAGTCTCTTTATTATATTAAGTCTCCGGTTATAAGTGTTGCATCATCACCTACAGCGACCCATCCAACACTGCATAGCTATATATAAAGGAATTCAAAGCATGTAATATGGTATTATGACTCCTTTATCTATTAGCATACAGTATCAGCTTTGATTTGGATATATAATTACTTTTGCAAAATGACCAAAACACCAAGAATGCTTTACTCTTAAGTTAATATCTGTATTTTGCCTTGTAGGATGAACACACAGTACAGTACAGACCTTTAGGGGATTCCTAAAGGGATATCCTTATTCCTAAAGGTTAATAAGTAAAAAAAAAAAGTTAATAATTGGTTACACAGACTGTATTACATTAATTTTAACACCCTATGTTTTACCCCAAACTTGCAACTATAGTTAACTTTCTAAAGAAGGACCAATCGCTTGTTTGTTAATGGTCAGGACCTACAGTAACATCAACACACTGAAACTATTGTATTCAGAATCTAAAATATTTTATAGGACTTTTCAATCTGTGATTGTGTGTTAAAAGTGTTCACGAGATACCAACCTTTCGCCAGCCGTCTTCTCTGCACCAAATAGGCCACGCCTCCACAGGTGATCCAGACAGACGTGCTGGGCACGGAGGGGAGGGGAGGGGAGGGGAGGGGCTGTGTGTGTGTGTGTGTGTGTGTGTGTGTGTGTGTGTGTGTGTGTGTGTGTGTGTGTGTGCGTGCGTGCGTGCGTGCGTGCGTGCGTGCGTGTGAGAGAGAGAGAGAGAGACGCGTGAGTGACAGCATGATCACACCATGGTCTGCACATTAATGCAGTGGTTGGCATTGTTGCTTTTCAGCAAGAAGGTCCTGGTTTCAAATCAGGCCTTTCCTCGTGGAGTTTGCATGCTCTCCCTGTGTATGCATGGCTTCTTTCCAGGTACTCCAGCTTCCTCCCACAGTCCAAAACGGGACTGTTAACTAGTCTCTCTAAATTGCCCTTAAGTATGTGCATGGAATCTTTCACCATTCCTCTTGGTACGATATCTCCAGAGCATCCAAAGTCCTGGGTCTCCTCTGACACCCTCTTCTCTAGAGCTCAGCTTACACGTTTTCTATAGGATTTACGTTTGAGGGCTAGGATGGAAGAAGAAGGTTGATTATTCTGTAAAAAAAAACAAAAAACAGTGATAATCCTTTTTCAGGGGCTCAGCCACATCCTGCTGATTTTATTTCTAAACTTCCTAGTATGTCAAAGAATCCACCTGGGGAGTGTCTTGAAAAAGCTCAGTGTTAGTCCAATCTGACCCCAGCTCATGGTTAAAGAAAAAGCCCTGGTCAAGTTTGGAGAAATTCCACATGTTTACATTTGAGATTGTAGGGCAGGGCTATTCAACTTCAATTCAAGGTGGGCCAAATATAAAAATTACAGAAGGCTTGTGGGCCAAAGTCAATCATAAAAAAAAAAAAAAAAAGCTATTTTAAGAAACATTTCTAACCATAAGTTCAAAGAACAAATCCTTTCACTTTTCTGTCACATTAATGGCAACATTGCACAAATACCCAACAGTTTTTAAGGTGGGCAACGTAAATAAATAATTGTAGATCCATTCGCCCTGAAATTGGCAATTTTGACCGTCTATTTTGCGTCTGTATAGTTTGGAAAAACACATTATTAAGCTTATCATCAGCTTTTCTTATCCAAGGTTTTCCGCTGTGTTCTTCAGTAAGAAAAGCAGTTTTACCGCTATTCCACACAGGTGAAACCTCTTCTTCTGCCAATCAGCGTTTATGTGCCACGGAGTTACCCACTCCCTTCTGCGTTGCCATTGTTACCTATAGATCGTCTATAAATCAGTGGACTACTACTACTGGCTTATGAAGTTCAGTCTCAAACCAATTCTGATATAGGTTTGATACTTACGCATTGTATTCATACAAGTCAAATTGAGTTTCTGGCAGCTTTTAGCAGGCCACAAAAAAATTCAAAAGGGCCGTATCCGGCCAGGGGGCCGCTAGTTGAATAGGCCCGTTGTAGGGCACCAAAGACGTTTTCTTAGCACCATTCCCCAAAAAAACTATTTTGCATGTAGAAAACATCTAATGGTGGCTATAAAGACTTGGTTTCCCCCAGAATGTTGTTGTGCCGCAGATAGGTAGGATTTGGCTATGAATAATTATGAATAATTGCTTAGGGCAATTATTAATAAGAATAATAATTTTATGTACAAATTACCAAGTTTAGGGGCACCATCCTGTTGGATTCCAGGAACATTTATATATATATATATATAGCCAAATTGTTCAGTCTCAGATAATTAAACAATAGATGAAGGAATAAGTTCTTACGCTGTGGACATTAATTGTATGCATCACTCCAAGTAATCCCAGACAACTTCTCTTTAAGATAAGGGGACTTTATTTAGGAAATAGAAAATCCCATCTATTCTAAAGCATGCAAAAATTATTACAGATCTTAGACAATAATAATAGGTGAACATTAAACACAATTTACATGAAATGAAATCAGTGAGACAGCTGAGGTTCGGGTCAGAAAAGGAGGGGGGCCCTCACTCCAGGGAGCCCAAATCACAGATAGCCTAGGAGACAAAGTCATAAATCTCAGCTCTGTGCCAAGATGGAGGAGAGCACATGGAGCCTAAGAAAGAATCATAAAACTAGCTTTGGCTAAAGGAGCACATGGGGGAAGCGTCCATGTGGTAGGCCTCTGCTTTAGCAACAGACTAAAGACAATGGAGTTAAACTTTTCAGCTAAGACCAGCTAACGCAGGCCGGACTGACCCCGACTGCCAATGGAGTTATCAGGGAGTGGAGAGAGAGAGCGAGAGGGAGAACAAGAGGATGGAAACAAGAAAGGCGTGATCTGCTCAGGATAAAACAGACAGTTTCAAAGACAGCAATTTCACAGCTCAGACTTATACGTGCGACGGCGCAAAAATGAGCAAACAGGTACAGCGCTTAAAAACACTTTAACCAACAATGAACGAGATCTAACTCGTTAAAACTCTATTTTCTCTGTTTATCTATGCCCAGACACATTATTAGTATAAATGAACCGGTTCAGTCCTACTTTGCCTTGAAGGAGGTCCAGTCCACTAGGAGGAGAGTGAATTGTGTCCGTAGTTGAGCAAGAAAAGGAAGAGTTATTAAAAAAAAACCTGTACAGGATTTTAAGGACCGTGTGGCCCAAATGCAGGCTGGATGGCCTGCAGGATCGACGTCTAACGAACTGTCTGGGAACAGTTCTGATATAGCTCACACGAGATACACAAACCGTATGAGCACTTGGAAGCGAGTTCTTCCCCGGTCCAGCGGGTCAGAACAAAAGAGAATCTTCACTGGTGAGATGTCCTCTGTTCAGCAGTAGTTCATCCAAGAACTTCCAGCTGGAGAACAATTCAAAATGGGCGCGTCTACTCTTATAGCCCCCTTTGGCTGTGATGTCATCACCGATGTCACTGTGGGTGGTCACGGACCAATAGGAGTGTGTTGGGGGTCACTGCTAGGAGTGCTGGGAAATGGGGTCTGCGCAGTCCATCTTTGAAATAGCTCCCAGACATCCAAAAGTCTGTTTAGTTCATCTTATGAGAAATGCAATCACAACAATGTTGCTCTTACCATCCTGCTCAGTGGCCTGCTGCTAACTCATATTTGTCATAGTGTGGAGTAGTTGGACCCAAGATGCAGGCAAAATCTGAGGCACCGATTTTTTTGAAGAGTCTCTAATGAAGAAATGAAGATCAAACTTACAGATGGCTTTTGTAGGCTACTACAGTTGGCTGACCTCTACTCCTCAGCAGCTCATAAAACGTTTAAAAACATAATTTTTTTAACATGTTTGCATGTCATAATGCAAAGAAACATGGATCCTTTCATTTAGTGGTTTATAAAGCATTTTGTGATTTTACTTTATTTCAAAATCGTGGTAAACCTGTGGGACACAATCACTGGATTCAGAGAATCATTCTTTCGCTTTCCGTCTTAAAAACATTACGCAAGCCATGTGGCTGGCTAAGATTACATTTTTTTCAATCTAAGCCATCCTACCATGCATTTGTGAGTGAGAATGTGTTTTTTTCTGGAAAATGCCTATACAAGATTAGCATCATTTGCTTCTCTAAGGTCAGTGCTGATGTCTTTTTTTCATTGTTTCATTGATCTACAACAACAAATAAATTGTACTTTGCTGGCGGGTCATCACTACAATATACTGTCTTAATTCCTATTGATGCAGTTTTAGTTAGTTTTGACCTAATGCATATTCATATCGGCTTAGTTTGTGACCATTTGTTATACAGTGGGGCAAAAAAAAGTATTTGACAGTCACAGATTGTGCCAGTTGTCCCACTAAAGAGGTCTGTAATTTCCATCATAGGTACACTTCAATTGTGAGACAATGTAAAAAAAAAATCTAGGAAATCACATTGTATGATTTTTAAAGAATTTATTTGTGTAATGGTCCAGAAAATAAGCATTTGGCCAGTTTCAAAAGTTCACTTCAGTCCTTTGTAATGTAACCTTGGTTTGCAATGACAGAGGTCAAACGTTTCCTGTAGGTCTTCACCAGGTTTGCACACACTGTAGCTGCTATTTTGGCCCATTCTTCCTGCAGATCTTAATGTCTGTTGTGATATTTTAGTGCTGTTGCTGGGCAACACAGACTTTACACTCCCTCCACAGATTCTCTGTTGGATTGAGGTCTGACGACTGGCTAGGCCACTCCAGAACCTTGAAATGCTTTTTAAGTAGCCACTCCTTTGTTGCCCAGCTGGTGTGTTTGGGATCATTGTCATGCTGGAAGATCCAGTCATGTTTCATCTTCAATGCTCTCACTGATGGAAGGAGGTTTTTGTCCAAAGTCTCACTTTACATGGCCCCATTAATCCTTTCCTTAATACTGATCAGTCGTCCTGTCCACTTTGCAGAAAAGCAGCCCCACAGTATAATGGTTCCACCCCCATGCTTCACAGTGGGTATGGGGTTCTTGGGATGCAAATCAGCATTCTTCCCCCTCCAAACACGGCAAGTGGCGTTTATACCAAAGAGTTCTATTTTGGTCTCATCTGGCCACATGACATTCTCCCAATCCTCCTCTGGATCATCCAGATTGTCTCTGGCAAACTTTAGACGGGCCTGGGCATGTGCTGGCTTAAGCAGAGTGGCCTTTCGAGCGCTGCAGGACGTTAATCCATGACGACGTAGTGTTACTCATAGTAACCTTTTGTTACTGTGGTCCGAGCTCTGTTCAGGCCATTGACCAGTTTCCCCCGTGTGGTTCTGGGCTGTTTCCTCACCGTTCTCAAGATCATGTGTACCCCAGGAGGTGAGATCTTACATGGAGCCCCAGGTCGAACGATTATTATTCTATTTTCTAATAATTGCTCCAATAGTTGATCTCTTCTCACCAAGCTGCTTGCCAATTGTAGATTGGCTCATCCCAGTCTTGTGTTGGTGTACAATCTTGTCCCTGGTGTCCTTGGACAGCTCTCTAGTCTTGGGCATGGTGGAGGTTGGAGTCTGACAGTTTAAAGGTGTGGACAGGTGTATTTTATACAGATGATGACTTCAAGCAAGTGCCATTGAAACAAAGATAATAATAAATGAATAAAAAATAAATAATGATTTCAAACGGGAGCCTTTATTACAGGCAACAAGTGGAGGATAGAAAAACTTCTTAAAGAAGAAGTAACAGGCCTGTGAGGGACAGAATTCTTGCTTGTTTGCATGTATGTGCTAAATATTTATTATCTGCACCATTACACAATTAAATTCTTTAAAAATCATACAATGTAATTTCCTGGATTTATTTTTACATTGTGTCACTTACAGTTGAAGTTGAGCTATGATGAAAATTACAGACCTCATCTTTTTTTAATTGAAACAACTTGCACTGTCTGTGGCTGCCACACTGTATGTGGAATTTCAGGTCATATGTGCCTCTGTTCATCAACAGTGCCTCTCAAAGACACTCAAATCCCTCAAACTTTTTCTCGTTTTGTCACTTTACAACAACAAACTTCGGTACCAAAGATATAATAGTCACTCCATCCATCCAAAATTCTATTTTCCACAATTAACAGAATTTTTAACCGTGCTGCTAATGCATTTCATAAAACCCCCTCAAACACTCTTTGTGAGGAGTGCGCAGATTATTATTACCAGAGGATTTGTCCTGGTAGCAGCTGAGATTCTTGACAAAGTTTTCTCCTCAGTGAGGCCCACCACGTCTTTTGGACCCAATTCCTACTTCATTTTTTATGTCATTTTATGGATTTCTTTTAGAGATGAGATTTTATCCTTGATTAATTGCTCCCTTTAGACGGGGGTCTTTCCTGCCACTTTTAAAGGGGCGGTGGTGAGGCCCCTGTTGAAGAAGAGGAATTTAGATTTTAACAATTTTAACATATTTAGACCGGTGTCTAACTTACCGTTTTTTTTAGCAAAATTTAAGATAAGCTTGTTTTAATTCAACTTAATGATCTTATTAATGAACACAATGTCCTGGAGAAATTTCAGTCTGGTTTTAGGGTGAACCACAGCAAAGAGACGGCCCTTCTAAAGATTTTAAATGATTTTAGATTAAACTATGATGCCCAGAAGGTGACCGTGTTGGTTCTACTGGATCTAAGCGCTGCCTTCGATACAGTAGACCACACTATTCTTTTAACCCGTTTAAAACAGATTGGCCTCTCTGGTGCTGTTCACAAATGGTTCACATCCTTTCTCACAGACAGGACTTTTATGGTAAGTTTGGATACCTTCTCCTCTAAGGTACACAAGACTACATGCGGTGTGCTCCAGGTTTCAATTTTAGGTCAGGACATTTTTAACCTTTTTATATGCTCCCTCTTGGCAGCGTCATCAGAAGACATGGCGTTAACTTTCACAGTTATGCTGATGATACACAGCTGTACATCTCTGTGTCTCCTGATGACACACGGCCAATGGATGCACTTTTTAACTGTATTTTAGACATTAAATCCTGGATGGCAGAAAACTTTCTGCAGCCCAACCAGGACAAAACTGAAGTTTTAGTCATCGGTCCTGAGGCTCAGAGAGAGAAACTTTTACCAAAACTACGATCACTGTCTTTTAATGCTTCTTTACAAGTGAAGAACTTGGGCGTGATTTTTGACTCTGAGCTGACTTTTATCCCTCACATTAAAAACATTACTAAAATAGGTTTTTATCATTTAAAGAAAATTGCCAGAGTCCGCCCCATTCTCTCTCGGGCTAACAGGGAGACATTAATGCATGCTTTTATCACCAGTAGGATTGGTTACTGTAATGCCCTGGCTTCTGGTTTTCCCAAAAAGAATCTCTCAGGTTTACAACTACTACAAAATTCAGCAGCACGTGTCCTGACGAAGACCAGGAGGCGGGAACACATTACACCGGTCTTAAATTCACCCCATTGGCTCCCCGTATGTTTTAGGATCCATTTTAGAGTCCTATTAATGTTTTTTAATAGTCTTAATGGTCTTAGGCCTTCTTATGTTTCAGAACTGCTTTTACCATATGAACCTTTGCGGTCTCTGCGCTCCTCTGGCAGCCGTCTCCTTGTCACCCCTAAAGTCAGGACACACACTCATGGCGAGGCGTCTTTCTATTATTATGGCTATTATGTGATCATGCTTTTAAATCTGTGGGTGAGGGATGAGAATATGGTTTATGTGAGTTCCTTTTAATCTGTAAAGCACTTTGAGTTGCAACTCTTCAATGAAAAGCGCTTTATAAAAAAAGTTTGATTGATCCATACATACATACATACATATGCTTGGTCACAGGGGGGCTGGTGTCTCTCCAGCAGTCATTGGTCAAAAGGCTGCATACACCCTTGATAGGTCACCAGTCCATCAACACAGAGACAAACCATCCACACACTCACACCTAAGGGCAATTTAGAGAGGCCAATTAACCGAACGGTCCTGTTTTTGGACGAAGATGGAGGACTCGGAGAGAACCCATGTATACGCAGAACATCCAAACTCCACGAAGAAAGACCCCGGGTCAGGATTGGGATCCAAGACCTTCTTGCTGCAAGACAACAAGGCTACCAATTTATCTGAAAAGTCTGGTGTCCATTTGTATTCACATGTAGATACAAACATTTTTGCTCATTCTGCTTTGCAAAGCAGCTCAACCTCTGTCAGATTGGATGGAGAGCTTCTGTGAACATCAGCTTTCAACTATTGCCACAATTTTGGTTTAACCAATGAAATGCATGCATATACTTTGCTCTATGGCACTCTGTTATCTGTAGTTGTAAGCTTAGGGTTGTTGTCCTGTCAGAAGGTGAACCTCTCCCAGTCTCAAGTCTTTTGCAGCCTTTTGCAGGTTTTCCTCCAGTATTGACCTCGATTTAGCCCCATCCATCTTCCCATCAACTCTGACCTGCTCCCATGTCCCTGTTGTGAATACTTTTGCAAGGCCCTGTAGCTATATACTGTAAAATCCAGATTTGTGACTGGGGTATAAATGACTGTCAGCTACAAAAACTTTTAAGTCATGAACATTCACTCCCTTTTACAGGAAGCTGAAAACATTGTGACAAAGATCAAACAGCAGCAGTACCAGGAACTCCTTGGTAAGGACCAGCTCGGCATGGAGAGGAATGATGGAAAGGTCTTCCTGCATTTTGGTGAGTTTTGGAGAGTATAAACCATCCCAGACATGCATCAGCTATATCAGCGCTAAAAGAGTAAATCTAATCTTTATGTCGATTGCAGAGGAGGAGGAAATCACATTTCCACCCACGTACCGCTTTGAGAGAGATACACGAGAGAAGTACGCCTACACTAAGGCCAAAGCGACCGGGGTAAGATAATGTTTAGTTTGTCGTCTGTTCCCCATATTACTCTTTTCCTGCACTGTACGTAGTGAACACCCTAGAACACAGATACAGTTGACCTCCGTTGTAAAATATCCAGGTCAAAATGGAAATGACATGATTATCCACACATCACTCATAGAAACAGAATAGTAAGTTACTTTCTACAGTGTGTTGCATTTGTCTCAGTGGAAACCGTCCTATTGGCTGTTTATTAACCATGAAAAATTACATTTGCAGACAAAATACAATTTGCCGTCATGGTGTGATCGTGTCCTGCGAAAGTCATATCCTCTGGTTCATGTTGTATGCCAAGCATATGGTGAGTGTTGGTCCTGCATTATCCGACAATGCTTATTTAAAGGCGAATTACAGTTGCATCACCTCCGAGTAACTGTTTTTAATTTTACTCATTGAACTCTTTCTGTTTCTTGTATTTTACCATGAAAATTCAAAAAAATAAAAAAATAAAAGAATATCCATTGGCACTGCAATTCCAATTGGAAAAGCTCTGACATTTTTTGTCAACCTTGACTACAAAGTCCAACATGGCTGCCATGAATTTAAAACTTTTTGATAGCAGCTGTAAAAGCCGGCTCATTTTTACTTCTAACAATGTGCTTAGTTACACGTTTCACACACACAGCCCTGCACTACTGTATTTGATAAACATGCTGGTGTAGCTTTTGAAATAAGTGAGCCTTGTAACTAAAGATACCATTTAGCAAATTTGGTACTGCAAACATGGTTAAGTTAGGAGTAATGATCCAAGATCCACGTTTTTACTGCAGAGGTCAAACTTATGCAGCATAAGTAGCTCAGTTCTCCTAATTTTTTATGCTGCACTTTTTTAACGTTTAGCTTCTGTTTGAACAACGCATCCGAGAGCGTCAACAATTCACCTCTTTGGCTCTTTATGCTTACAAACTCTACATCCCTGTTAATTTCTTTGTATTTACTTGGAAAACATTGATACCAACATTTCTTCTGGGTACCATTAAACGCAGCCCAAGTGCCACAAGTTTTTTATCGCTTTTTGGCATGTGCCCCTCCTGCTTTTGTATGTACAAAAACTATGTATAAAGGTTTTGCACTGTATTTTATCCCATCCCCGAAGTTCAAAGATTCACTGCAATTTGTTTGGTTGTGAAGCAAAAGAAGGAGCATCTCACCCGGGGTGCGATCAATGCGAGATCCACCAGTGCTCAGTTGCAATATTTTCTTTTTTTCCTGTTCTTCTGATCTAAGCAAGATGTTTCTTCTACTCTGGAAAGCTCTGATGTAGACTTTAATCTGAGATTGAAAAAAGTGCCAAGCCTTTTCAACAATGATCAAAAAGCGTGCTAAAATATCTGGTATTTTGAGTGCTGCAGAAAAACCAATGCAATGTCACCTGAGTGACTGAATCAACATTTAAAGGATAGATTAAAGAACTTCTGCAGATTGCATTTTTTTTCTCCAGGAACACTTTTACTGATAAACAATTTTATATAACATTTGGCTTGTACCATTTTTTTTAAATTATTTTTACAGCTGAACATTCACTGTCATTTTGTAAAGGAATTCCATCCAAACCGACTGGGCCCTATGTGAACACACAGTTTAGTCCCTTGGCAAAATATGAATTAACTGTGAAAAACTAATGTTTTAGTTCAGTTTCACTGGCCACACCAAGGTCTGACTACCTGACCTGTAAAATCGAGAAATCACTTGAACAGAACCGGTCTTACAACACGAAGTAGGCTAAAAGGTTTGAGAATGCAACACATCAAGCTTCAATTTCATGTTTTAAAAGAAAATCAAGAACAGATGAGAAACAAAGTCATGGAAACTATCAGTTAGATAAAGAGTTACACAACCATAGGTGCCCCTTTGAACGACAGTGAGGACTATTATCCACAAAGGAAGAAAACATGTAACGGTGCTTAACCTTTCCGGGAGTATCTGGGCTACCAAAGTTACTCCAAAGGTTCATCAAAGACTCATCCCGGAGGTCACATTAAACTCCAGAACAATATGTAAAGCACTGCAGGCCTTGGTGCCTCAGTTAAGGTCAGGGTTCATGATTCAGCAAAAAGAAAGAGAGAGCTACAATTTAACTGATGTAGTGTTCAAAGGCCAAAACTACTGCTGACCAAAAACAACTGAAATCCCCTTTTCTCACCAACCCAGAAAACATCCTGATGATTCCCAAGCTTGTTGGGAAAATATTCCAGAAATTGATCCGATAAAAGTAAAACTGTCTGGAATATGTGTATCCTATTACGTCTAGATTATGTTTAGCAAATCTTTTCAGAAAAAAATCCCGTCATACTGAAATTCAAAAATAGTTGTGGAAGGTTTAGGGTTGCTTTGCTTCTTCATGACCTGGAGGATTTTCTATAACTGATAGAACCATGAATTCTGCTTTCTGCCAGAAAATGCTGAAGAACAATATCCAACAAACGTCAATCACACTTGGGTTTGGCAGTGTTCCTCAATGGGACTAACATGTATGAATAAACGTTATGAATAAATGGATGGGTGGGTAAAAACGGCATTTTGTATTAAATCAGGCAATTTCTGACAGATTTTAAACTTCATTTAATGATCTGAAACATTTAAGAGTGACAAAAAAGCATAAACAGAAGAAATCCATAGACTTTATTGGATTCTATAAATACTTATTTTAAATTTTGTGATTCTAGTAGGGCAAAGTGAAATATTCTAAAATCTGTCATCTCAGGCTTGCACTTTCTGAATTTGCAATGTAAAATTCTCAAAACAAGCTCAATAAGGTTTTAATTCTGGTTAGAACATTTTGTCTTGGTTGGTACAGGTGTTTTATCCAGTGTAAAGCCACATGTTTCATTTTAAGTCTTGACACAGATTCTCAATTGTATTTAGGTCTGAACTTTGACTAGGCCATTCTAACATGAATGTGCTTTAAATCCTTCCATTGTATCTCTGACTGTATGTTTAGGGTTGTTATCTCATTGGAAGGTGAACTTTAATCCAAATCTCAATTGATGTTCACTGAGACTCACCATTCAATCTGACTGTAAATGTTTCAGTAGATGTGTAAAAGACTTGCAGCTGTAATGGCAGTGACTGATGTTTCTACAAATGATTGACTTAAGGGGACTAATACAAATGCATGGCAGCGTTTTTTTTTTGTTTTTTTTCTCAAATGAAAATTTATATATATATATATATATATATATATATATATAGATATATATATATATATATATATATATATATATATATATATATATAGAGAGATATATATATAGATAGATATATATATATAGAGATATATATATATAGATATAGATATATATATAGAGATATATATATATATATAGAGATATAGATATATAGAAAAGTCATAAAATCCAAACACAATACATTGAAGTTTGTGGTTGCACTGCACCGGTCTACCAGTGTTGAGTTTTGCATCTTTAGTTCATGTCCATTTTGCTACCATACCCTTGATCATGTTTGATGAGAACTTCCATTTGACCTTTCGTACTCACAGGATGCACTACTGACATCATGACCAGTGACCACTCGCCTGTTTTTGCCTCATTTGAAGTTGGAGTTGCATCGCAGTTTGTCTCCAAGCAAGGTAGGATAACTAGTTGGCCCAAAGCAAGGAAAGAATGTCTCAACCTGCAGTCTGATGCCTTGTCTGTGTTCGGATGTTTCAGATCCCAACAGTGCTCCTCGGGGTGGAATCCAGATCATGAACTGTGTGGCCATCTTGCTAACAAAATCAAAGACCAGGTTCTTCATCGAGTTCCATTCCAGCTGCTTGGAGAGTATGTTTGGTCGTTCATGTTGACCACATGTTGCTGATTTCTTCTGTTGAAAGATCTAAACCTATTAAAAACACATGGCATCCTACAGAAACTGTGAAGACTTCAGAAGGAGATAACACAGAGCAATCCGACGGCTCCATAAAAGTTTGGTTCGGCAATAAAGTTGAGGTAACATAAAGCAGCATTTTATAGGTAAAGCCCAAACAGATCTGAGATTAATTGCCTCGAACCTATTTTTCCAAGCTCACTCCGATCATTTCTGACCCCGAGTACCTCTTGGAGCAGCACATCCTCATCTGCGTGAAATCGACGGACTGTGACGAGTCATACGGTAAGGTGCATTGGTGCCTGTTGTACAATTTTTCATTGAGCAGATCAGCGCTTACAATCCGCTGATGTGTACTTCCTAAAGGGGAGGGGTGTGTTGCACTGCGAGCTGCCCAGTACTGCTACAGGGAGTTTCAGATCACACTGACCCACCAGGGAGAGAAGACGGGCACGCTGACCGGTGGCATCCAGCTACGCACCTCCGAGTTCAAGCCCACTGAGAAGTTATACGGTAAGGCTGGTAATAAGCCCAGGCGCTGCTTGTTAAATTCCTTCGCAGTTCCTTTAATTAACTCTTCTCGTCCTTCTCCGTTTTCAGATTTCATTAAAATTGAAAGAGACGATACCGCTCCTTCAAAAGGCAAAGGCGGAGACAAGTAAGACTTTTTTTCTTAACACCTCAAAATGCATTTAAACACACCTCTAAAACTTATGGTGTTGTCTTTTTGTTAACAGGTCCTCTGTAACGCAGACACATGATATTTCTAACCCAAATTATATGGGAGTTTCATTCAAAAGTGGGAATGTGACGGATAAGGGCTGGAGTTACAGTATGACCCCTAGGAATGTCCCCAGTGTTGGACAAGGGGGTAGAGAGTCCAAGAAGCCCGGTTATGATCTGGGCGGTCGAAGTCCCTCTGCAATAAACTATACAGTGTAAGTGCCTGAATATTCTCAATACACTTTCATATGGGTCCTTTTTAAAAAGGACAATTGAAACATCCTATAGCATGCCATGCCGCTGAAAGGCTTACACCCATTCATCGACATGAATGTCAAATAGATTTGAGGCTTTAAATTATGTATTTGGAGCATTCCTCTTTTCAACTTTAACATATTTTAAAAACCCTGTAACTAGACGCTAAAGCTTGAATTGAATGGAGTGTCTCTCGAAGCCACACAGGGTCAAAATTATTCATAAAGGCACAAGTATATATAGGTACACGCACCCATTTGTATTTGAATAAATGTTTCTTGAAGGTTGCAGAGGAAACAAAACCCTTTTTATAGTCATTCACAAGCTTCTGATATCATTTTGACCATTCTTCCTGGCAAAAATTGTAAATCCTTAAAATGAATTGGTTTTCTGCGACAGACCCAGTTTATAGGCATGGTCCATACCTTTTCAATAGGGTTTAGGTCTGAGCCCTTTCAGGTGCCCAATGCTTGCCTGCTTAGTTCATTCTAAATGCAGTTTTATAGGGGACATATTATGCAAACTTCTTTTTTTTTCATCCTTTTGTGTTGCCATTTGAGTGTCTGCTGCCTCTACAAAAACTCCAAACATGTATAAAACCATCCATCCATTTTCTTTTTTGCAAATTTTTGCTGTCGGAAATGTTGGGCTTCTACGAGCCATTTCATAATGGGGCCTTACTATGATGTCACAATACGCTGAATTTGCATATAACCGCCCCTCATCTGTCAAACCCCGCCCACCAATTCCAATTGGCAACTGCTAGTTTGGATAAAAGTGACAGACCCCTTTTAAACATCTCATTCTGAAAGGGACTGAGATTTTCAAGAATTGAGCTGGTGAGATCACTTTGTGTGAGAGGGATTTTTTTACAAAGAACTTAATTAACATGTTTTGTACAGACCATATTACTTGTTTAAAAGGTGGCATAATATGTCCCTTTTAAAGTTTGTTGTGCACGGTTGTCTGGTTGGAACACCCAGCTGTGTCAAAGTTTCACTCATCTGACTGAAACTGTCAAAATGGTTGAGATTTTCAGGAATACCCAAAGATCTACAGAGTACCAGTTGTACCATGATGGGTGTCTATCGTGATCCGGAAGAAGCTGGAACATCGGTTTCACTTTCCACAGTAAAGCCAGTCGTATATCACCAGGGACTGAGAGGCTGCAAGCAAGAGACAATCCCCTCTGGTATTAAACTGGTCCCATTTTTAAGGGCAAGGAACATTACTAGCTGCTGGCTGGGAATTTGACCATTTCTGATAAGAGCGGTCGAATATCCAGCCAAACAAATGCCAGAAGCTTGTTGATGGCTAAAAAGCCTGTGATTTCTCTGCAACTTGCTAAGGGACCTTTAATCAGATATCTGTGTGTGTGTGGGGGGGGGTGGGGGGGGGGTATAAACACTATATGGACGAAAGTGATGGGTCAGACAGTTGGATTGGGTTGAGGTGGTCCAATGTCTTCCACACCAAACTCACTCTTTCATGTCTTAATGGATCATGCTTTGGGTACTGGTGCATGGTCATGCTGGACAGAAAGAGGCCATCCCAAACTTTCCAAGTTGGGAGCAGGAAGTTTTCCAAAATATCAAGATATGCCGAAGCGTTCAGAAATTATTTCACAGCAACTAAGGGGCTGAGCCCAATTTTTGAAAAACTGCCCCATGCCTTAATCCCCTCTGTACCAAACTTTACGCATGACAAAATGCGCCAAGACAAGTGCCGTTCTCTTGGCAACTGCCAAACCCAAACTATTACTTTGGATTGTCAGTCCAGAGAATATGACTTCACTGCTCCAGGGTCTAGAGGTAATGAGCTTTACGCCACTGTATCCCATGGTTTACATTGCACTTGGTGAGGTAAGGGTTGGATGCAGCTGCATGGTTGTTACCTCCTTCCATGAAGCTCCCTTTGTTCTGTGGTGGAGGTGCATTAAATTTAAATTTGTGTACCATATCCTTGTTTTGTTTAAAAATGTTCCAGTTGGTATGATGTTGTTTTACCATGAACAATCCTTCAAATGCATAATTTAAAATGCTTCAAATGTATGCATGTACATTTCTTACCCACAATTTGATGGGATCCAATAGAAAGTGAATTTAAATCATTATTGACTGATTTTTGTCTTTTAGGAGTGAGGATGAGAAACTGTCAGAGATGTTAGACAACCCGCTGTATGGTTCGATGGCGATATCCCACAGCCAGGGCAAAGACCATGAGCGTCTTACACCAGCAACAGATGGAGACTCTAATCGCCCCCCGTTGCTTATGCCACGTAACCGCTCCTTCACCTCTTCCGAGAGCAGATCCCAACCTCCCACCCCCGTCGGCCTGCACCCGCCGGGATACAAGAAACCAGTGGTTCCCTCTCGTTCAGAGGGAGGGATGGCACTGCATCGGCCTCCTTTACCCAATAAGTCACGTCCAGAACCCCAGGCCCCCAAACCCAGAGATTACAGAGACACATCTGAGTTTCCGAGCAAACAAAGACTTCCGACAAGACCTGGTCCAGTACCGCTTCACAAAGACGGTAAGGCACACAAATATTTATAGGCAACATTTAATAAAGTCACTCTGATACATTTTTTTTTTTTTATGATTTCAGTGAATCCAGAACAACCCAAGACGGGCCGCCCGGTGAACTGAGCTAAAGCTGCAAATAAGTCCAGCACTGACAGAACAGCTTCCTGCCCTGCAACTATATAGAGTTAAAGCATTGACCAATTCTTTTTATTGCTTGGTTTTACAGAGTAGCTTATAATTTTTCTGCATTGTCAAAAATCCTTATGCCCCCTTTTTGTAGAATAGAGTTAGAACTAAGCTCTGTTTCCAGTCTTATGCTAAGCTAAGTTGACTGAATGATGGCTGTAGCTTCAAATTTAACAGATCACAATTCCTTACCCTGACCGATAATGTCGACAACTATTTTCATAAACCCCCGGTTTTTGTCACAGAATGATATATGTGGGTAGAAATGAAACACAGCATGCGTAGCTATGTTTTCATTAGTGAAGAGTTTTTATTTTCATTACAAAGCAGGTTGGTTTCCCTCTTTACACAGCCACATTTCCACAGTAGCCCAGAATGGTCTGAGCACACATGGGTTCAAGATAAGGGAATTTCATGTTTTCATGTACGTTTGTTTGGTTGGGATGGATCTAAAATTTGTCACTAGATGTCACTTCATCCCATGTAATTTCCCTTTTACTGTTACAGAAAGTTACATTTCAAGGTGGATTTCTGCTAAGCTTTTTCCAATTAATTACAAACGGGAACTTTACACTATACTGTGGCTAATGAACGTTTACCACACAGTATTACATTGCATGAATAATGACATTTGTCTTCAGATGTACAATGAATTCCAAAATTAAAACAATTGTCAGTTTTATTTGACTTTTTCCTTTTTTCACACATGATGACCATAAAACTCTAAAGTGCCTGTGAAGAAATGCATTATTGCTGATATCATTTACAAATATATAGACTTCAGTGAATTTTTGAGTAGGTATGGTACAGGAGTAAGAAACAGGAGTCTTTGTGAATTTAGCCACTTTACGTCATATGTCCCGAGGATTAATGGGTGTCCAGGCTGTTTATGGTGTGAATCTAGTTTAACTGATGAAATATCCTCTTAGATCCAAGTAAGGTAAATACACATCCAGTTATAAAGATATTTACACTTTATGATATATGTAAAGGAGAGCACTATCTGTATTCTCTGATGGACTCCAAAGAGGATTAACGTTTAGCTTCTGTTTGAACAACGCATGGCAAGCCTTGCCTATCTCCAGCAGTCATTGGGTGACTGTCTCTGCCCATCACAGGGCATAGCACAAACAACTATGCACACATACATAGACACGGACATATACAGTCAATGGGTATGAGTATACGTTTTTTTACAACGTGTCCTGTTTGGCAGTGTGGAGCTCAGAATTGGTGTCTGAGTACCAAGTAGAAGCCCAACAGATTTACTTTCACAAGCGGAGCAGTACAGCTTTTGCTATAGTCCTCCACTTGATTTATGTGTGAAAAATCTTTATTATGAATTGCTGGGGTTTTTATTTCCTGATGTTATGGACACGGAGACGGAAAATTAAGGGTAATAAAGAAAGATGAGGAAGAAGAGAGGTAGGAAACAAAAAGTCATGAGAGAGGGTGAGTTGAAAATACAAGAGAGGAAAGGGAACAAAGAAAACAGGAAAACATCAAAGTCTGCCTCTACACGTCACAGAAAAACTCATGGTACCGATTAATCAAGCTCTAGTAATGATAACCTCAGACCAAGAATATATCTGTAAACACCAGAGACCCCACATCTATGTGTGTGTGTTAGCATGCTGGTGCATATAAGGTTTCTCCATAAGAGTGTTCGATAACTGGTGTGAGCAGGCATCAATCCGTCTCCCATGCAGACATGAAGGAGATCGGAGCCAAGACGTCCAAAGGACCCCCAGAGCCCCGGGCGGACCCGGGCGGGGCCGACCGCATCCCCCAAGATAGGAGCAGAGGAGAACCCCACATAAATTTTAATTACTCATGTTTTTGAACTGTGGGGGGAAACCAAAGTACCCACAGAGAACCCATGCATTGGGGAGAACTTGCAAAATTGATACAGAAAGACGCTGAGTAATGATTCAAACCCAAGACCTTGCTGCAAGGGAAGACGACTGTTCCACCTTTCAGCCCCTCTTGTTAAATCCATATTCATTATAATCATTTGAGTATTTTATAGCTCGTATGCTGCACTGCACTGTTAAACTAGCTAAATTGTCATGGTGGCTCTGGCAAGATAACTTCAGACGAAATGTTTATTTACATGTAGTTCATGTAAATAAAATCGTTCAGTAGCATACTCTATTTGTTATATGCTCAATAAATGATTTCATATTTGTTTATTTAGTAATTTGTGGCTCTTTTGTACCATCATACAAAGTCGTTAATCTTTTTAAGTTGAGCACTAGAAAAAAGCTCTGGCTCCCCCTGGTGGCGCTGGTCAGTCTTCGCAGCCTGATACGTCATCAACTGTAGACGCACTGCCACAGGAAAACCGCAGCAATAATGGTAAGAAACTTCAATAATTTCTAGATTAATCGCCGGTTTCCGCGACGACTCCGTGCAATTCGAGCACTTGAAATTTGTCTCCGAGCTTATTGTGTTCGTCTGAAGTGGTTTTGAGCTCAGCGGCTCGCCATAGAAACCGCCTCCATCACGCTCGACATGTAGCTTTCTGCTAACAGTGACGCTAGCATGTCGCTCTGTTTCCCAGCTTTTCTACTCGTTTTTCAAGTCGCTGGTGGGGAAGGACGTGGTGGTGGAGCTGAAAAACGACCTGAGGTTAGTATTGTGTGGTTAAAACACCGAAACGTAATTCAGCTGCTGCTATTCGGTTAGACGAAAGGACGCTAATAGCTGCCTGCCGCAGCCAGGCGAAAGCTACTATATGAATGAACATCTGCATGATAAGAGTAAACTATCCTGCCCTCTCAGGCAGTTTTTCCTCTAACTGGTATGGAGGAATGTGTTCATGTTAGACAGCTGTAGTAAGGAGTGGAAGGTGATAGCTGGGGGTTATGGACTCGTGCCTATATGGAGTCACTGACGCCTATCATCTTGTTTTCAGCATCTGTGGAACGCTTCACTCAGTTGACCAGGTTGGAGTTTATGATTATTAGTTGAAATTCAAGTCTTGTTTTGAGCTGTCATTATGTTTTGCTATATTGTGTATTTTACTTGTTTTTTTTTTTCTTCTTTTTTTTTTACTTGTTTTAGTACCTGAACATCAAATTGACAGACATCAGCGTCACAGATCCAGAGAAATATCCACATATGGTAAGCTGCATTGTCCATCCTAAGACTTCTGGAGTGCATTTCTTTCAAAAAAAAAAAAAGATGTTTTATTGACAAAAAAGCAATCAAGGAGCGGGGATCCTATGTATTCTGGAAAAGCATAGAGGTTGATTTTTAAGATTACTGGGGTAATGGAAGTGGAAGTGAATTTGGATGGAACTTTTATCCATTCATCTTCTATCCCTTTAAAGGCCCTTCCATCCATCAGTTTTTTTCCGTCCATCTACCATCCGTCTGTGTATGTCATTTTGTTCTTCCTTCCACCCATCCATCCAGTATTAATGAAATTATCGGCCTTTATTTTCCATTTGTACTCCAAGAACTGCCTTAAAAGGGACTGATTCCAAGAGCTCTCTGAATTTGTCTGGAAAGCTGTGTAGGACCCCTGAGAGAGAAACATGGCGGCCTCTTAAATGGGTGGTGTCAGTCACGATGACAAAAAAAACGTAATTCCATCAGCAGTTGGGTGACATCACAACGGCAGATCAACCGAACGTTGAAGTGAATTCTTATAACGCACGCGGGAATCCAAGAAAATGGGCTCTTTATTAGTTGCATACATGATAGCAGATTAACAAGCCTCGTTCTTGCCCAGGTTACCACATTACTTCCTCAGAGATGTCCACAAAATAGGAATGCCTTCAGTGATATGTAGGAAATACTGCATCCTGAATTAGAACCAGGTATTTGTTTGAATCTGGAGTCGGATTTGCGCCATCTTGACATTAAACTCCACCGTGTTCCGTTTGCTTCAGCTGTCTGTGAAAAACTGCTTCATCCGTGGGTCCGTGGTCCGGTACGTCCAGCTGCCGGCAGACGAGGTGGACACCCAGCTGCTCCAAGATGCCGCGCGAAAAGAAGCCATCCAGCAGAAGCAGTGATCGGGTCATGGGATGGGGCCCGACCTGAGTGGGGGCGGGGGGGGTTATAAATAGAGGAATGAGGCATGACTACTTTAGCTTTTGTAATAACTTTATTTAAAGATGGCAGTTTGATTTAGTGGGGGGGAAAAAGAATACAAATTTTAGTGCATTCTCGATTATGGAGACGAGTCATTTGCAGAGCCGTGTTGATGATCTTGACCTCAGAGGGCGTTTAGGAGCCTTCATCGGATTCTTTTGTTTAAAAGTTTAAAAGAAGAGACCACAGGTGACCGTTTGTGTTGACTCATCCAGTTTGAAATGAAAGAAATTCACCTTTCTTATGCCACTTACAAATAAAGTTACATATTGTAATCTTTTTTTTTTCCTTCACTAAGGAATTATTCTACCTTTTCTTTTGTGTTTATTATTATAATTTTTTTTATGTTTGAGGAATACTTTTGTGTCAACATCAGCTGTGGCCGTGGAAGAAGTCATTTTGTAATCAAGTGTATATTTTGGGAATAAAGATGAAAATTAATTCACCTGGTTGTTTTTATCCAAGTTGGAGTGCTGAGGTAACTGAAATCGGCCGATATTTCAGCATTTTCCTGGTAGTCCTCAAAAATCATTGAATTTTAAAAAACATTTTGTCACGTCGAAGCTTCAGCGTTCAATGTAGGTTGTAGGGGTTAGAGTTTATGGCCCAACACACACCAAGGTAATATAAAAGGAAAAGGAGGCATCGTTTATAATCTAAATAGTGTGGTGTGCAACGCTTTGCAGAATCCTATTATTTTTCGGTACGCACAGGTACAGAACAAATCCAGCTGTTTTCTACCTGAACACATGCAGAATGTTTGTGCAGAACTCAGCTCAACTTTTAAAAAGCGACACCAAAACAAAACAGGACTCCCAGCTATCACTAAACTCTGCTATTTGGGAACATTAATGGATTCTCATGCAGCTACGATAGAAAAAGAAAGATGGACCAAACCAGAACTTTGTCAGTGAATGCATCTTTCAACAGAAATAAGGTTCATAGCACGCTCTGCTCTGAACTGAATGACTCACCTGAAACAAAGTCAAGGTGAATAGAAACATAACTGATACTAGAGAAAGACCAGCTGATGTCCAACATGGCTACCAGTAGCATCCAATCAACCCAAACTCCTTATTTTCTATAAAATGTAAGTCCTTGTTGATGAGAAGGGATTTTCCCAACAGCTGCCCATGCTGCATTCAAGTACAGCTGGGAAACTAGGTTGTCGAAATATCAAATCAACTTCTAAGTGATTTAAACATGTTTTATTCTCACTTATGGGCAAAGTATTATTTAAACATGTCTAAACATTAACACTTTTTTTTAAGTGGGTATATTGTTTTCTACTCTGGCTATGTCTGCTTGTACTATTTAATAATAAAAGAAATACAATCAGATCTCCAGTCAGTTTTATACTTTAAACTTTTTGAAGCTCTTGACCATCAAAAAAATCTTCATTCTTTTCAGGAATTGGAAGGAATGAATTCAGGAAAAAAAAGCTCTTTGTGGAATGCTGATCAAAGTAAAAAAGAATAAGTCATGTGCACATTTGTATTTATTTTTCTTGATTAAAGTATACCAAAAAAAGCACCGAACCAAGATTTTAGTGTACCATTACGCCCCAAGCCAAAAGACATCAGTTTGCTCCATGATCCTAACAGAACATCCTAGAGCAGCAATAACTTGATATGCCTGTCCCCTCTATGACCTTTATCCCTCCCTTGTATTGTTCTGGAAAATACCTGCCCTTCTTCATGTTGTTCAGTTCTTTGGGGTTTTATGTGCATTGGTTTATGGTCCCAACAAAGCCTTTTATTTAAGTCAAGGTCCGAACTTTGAACGGGGTTATTGTAGCACCTTTCATGTTGTCTCTCTGTCTCTTTTTCTGCATTCTGTAGTAAATCTGCCGCTGTGTTTGGGATCGCGCTGAATCATGGTACCGCTCAGGGGGTCCAAGCTTCAGCTTCCCCGACTCATGGCTTCACATTTAAATAGAAAACTCGTTGGGCAATTGACGACTGCAAAAGTTCCCAGATCATCACCCCTTCGTGGTTTACAGTGTGTTTGTTGTGGTTTGTTCGGACTAAACTGCCCACATGGGAACCAGAGGGTCATGTTGTTGTTGGGGTTTTATTTTTTTAGAGAGAAGAGGCCTCCTGGAACTCCTAGCAAACCCTACGTGTTCAGTGTTTTTTAAATAGGTAATGCAAGATCTGAGTTGTCGCTTCTGCGTTTTTCTTAAGTTTCTCCAACCTTGATGTGAGCTGGTACTGGAGGTCAAGCGAAATATTTTTGCTGTCTTGTCATTTTGACCGACGGGTTAAAAAAAACCTGGTCGCGATCTGTTTTTAAAAAGGACAACGTATTCAACATTTTTGTTTTTAAAACTCCTTTTAAATAATATCCAAACCAAACGAGCTCAATAGGGAACTACACATAAAAAATAAAATTAAACGATGGCACAACAACAGTTCACCTGCTGTGACCCGAACGCAGAGTCTCACAAGTTACTGCTGCTCCGCATGGAACTGAAATGTTCATCCGTTTGTGCGTAATCAAATAGTGGGATTGCTGCAAAAGTTTTAGTCATGAGGTTTTGGATTTTCGCCTCGGACAGACGGCTTCTCATGGAGGTTTAGATGTTGAGGCTGAGTCGGCATTCCCTTGTCACACTGGATGCTGGAACTAAGCGTCACTTCAGCCAACGTTTTGAACTCGGGGAACACTTCTCCGGTTGAAGTGATCAGAAGTCGGAAACACTCTGCACGAGCCGTTTCCTGACCCGTAAGCTATCGCTGCAGCGGGAGGAAATCTCACAGCATGCACCGGTGCTTGGTATGACACCGGGCTCTTGGGAGCGACCCCTGGCTGTCACTTACTCTCTTTAGTTTTGACGAGGCATTTTCAAACTCTGTTCATCCAAGGTTGCGTTTGTCTTATTCCAACACACAAACCCTTTCTTTTCTCCTTTATCTAAATATAATCACTGAGCTGGCTGAGAGGCACTGCGAGTCCAGCTCCCATGCTTGGCATCGAGATGCAAGCGGAGGCCTGTGGACATTCTTGCAGTTTCTTCATTCCATGGATGGTCCAGTATCCTGGGTCGTCCGCTCTTTGGGAAATTAGCAGCTGTATGGATTTTTATATTTCAAACATGGCCCATCAGACTGATGGTCAGCACCAGTTCCTTCTCTGAAATCTATGTTTTTTAAACTTTCCGCTTTGGCATTGTGTGAACACCCCTGAATGCTCCAGAGCAGGAGAAAACGAGGTTGATCAATGCAGCTGATGAGCAGCTTTCGCCTGGTATGCATCCTCTTTATTCCTGCTCAGGCTTTTGGGTTGAACTTTCACACACTGCGCCTGATTTCGGGATCAGTTTTTGCTCCAGCCTTTTAGTGTTTGTTCAACATTTTATGTGTTGTCACGCATTTTAGGCTGGATTTCCTCCAATGACGGCAGGACCAGGTGGATCTTTATTTCTTATATCAAGATACATAAACGTTTGGATTTTTGGTTTGGGGTGGGTTTTACTTTCACATGACTGTATATCTCCCTTTTTCTTTTCTTTAACTGTCACATACGGCTGCTGTAATCTTTTATCTGCTGCTCGTTTGGATGGTTTTATTAGCAGGAAGTAATCTTCTCGTGGAATGTTAGATCTGCTGATACGAGAGGAAGATCTGCAGTTTTCCCACAATGCGCACTGTAACGTTAAGTAACACAGCAGAGGCTGTTCCTGGTACTGGTCCAGCACTTACACAATCTGAAAGCAGCAGTAACTCTTAGATTTGAACTGAGGAATTTGAAAGGTGCCGAGTTGAACAAGAAGAATCCTTTTGAATCACCAATTAAAGCTTAATCACTGATCATATTTCAATTAAATCGTTTATTTTTAATTTCATTAATATTTACACAGTGGTGCAGTTGGTAGCACCAACAAGGGCCTGGGTTCAAATCCCAGCCTGGGCTTGTTCTGCATGGAGTTTTCATGTTCTCCCTGCACATGGATGGGTTCTCTCCTGGTTCCTCCCACAGTCCAAAAACATGACTGTTAGGTAAACTGGCTTCTCTGAATTGCCTTTGGGTATGAGTGTAGGCACCACCACCTGAGTAAAGTTGCCCACACCACCACAGACACACACGTCTTCTCAAAATTGGCATGAAATGTTGGTGCTAACTTTTGGTTGACCTTTAAACTTTAATTGCGGTCTTTAAAACATAAGGAGCCCAAACGTTAAAAAAAATTATGCAGCACAAATGTAGCTGCTTCACACCAATATTTTCCATTTTGATTTCATTCATGTGAGGAGGTTGGGTGACCTTGCATGACCTCTAGAGACAGTTTTTGATATCTTTTAAAATGATGGGGCCACAAACAAAACAAAAAGAAATTGCAGAACAAATGTAGCACAAACATTTGACACCGGTTTTGCTTGACTTGAAGAAGGGATGGAGCGGTAACTTCACTCAGGTCTTAAATTGGGGTGAATCTAATATTTATTTATTGTATTTTTTTCACCACTTGTTCAGTTTGCGCTTAATGAACAACAAACCTTTTCCGCCTAGATTCATCACATGCTTCCGAAAGTCATACCAAGAGCACCCCTCTCTCTGCTGTTTCCCTTTTACACCATTAGGGGACAGCAGACGATACACATTGAAATTAGAGACTTTAACCTTTACATTACTGAATCTGTTTTTTTGTGTTTTTTTTTTATTTTTAGAATTATTGTGTACTTCTTTTGTTTCTGTCAAAATAAAAATAGAAATAAATATGTAATTTCTAGTAAATCTAGGACAGAAAACTGTACAAGCTGGAAGCCCCCGCTGTTTGCCAAGCTTCCATCAGCAATCAGTAACTAGAGCTTCTGGTGGTTTAAATATGACTGATTGTCTTTTCTTAAACTGCTGAATGGATGGAAGAACTGACCACGATTTCATTGCCAACGCAAGCCTTTTTCTGGGGAAAACATAGCTGCTGATTCCTCGTGCCTGATGCAGAATTGTTCCTAAACCTAATTAACTACAGCAAAAAGACTTTCTGAGGCTACTAAATCCACGCACTTTGTTTGATTTCACGTCTCCGTTTCTCTGTGCTGCTTATAGCAGAAACGTCTGCTGCACGCTGCAGTTCATCGTTGCTACGTTGGAATTCTGCTGTATGTGAGCAGCTGTTTGTTTCTGCAAAGACATTTGAGGAGGCCAGCCATAAAGCAAGTTTATTTTTTTGTCACATTACAACTACAAGCTGCAGTGTATTTTATTGGGATTTTATGTAACAAACTTAATTCCAAACTACTTCATAATATAAAGTGTCAGGAAAATTGTGATGTCTTTTTCCTTTTTTAAATATTTTTTAATAGTTTGATGTGCATTTGTTCTCAGGCCTCTCTACTCTGTTACCCACAAATAGAAACAGAGTCAACCTGAATGTTTAATTTTGTTTCAGTGTAATCCAGCTGTGCTGTGAAGGCCTCAGAGAACATTAGTGAACAAACATCATGAAGACCAAGGAGCACAGCAGACAGGTCAGGGAGAGAGTTGTGAAGATGTTTAAAGCAAAATTAGGTTATAAAACAATATTCCAAGCATTGAACATCTTGGGGGGGGGGGGGGGGGGGGCATTTTGGCTGGAATATTATTAGTCGTGTACTTCAAAGTCTTTGTATCAGGAGTGGTCGAAGAAGACAGACGTTCCTGAATGAAAGCCATAAGAAGTCCCATTTAAAATGAGCCAGAAGCTATGTTGAAAAAGTCAGACGAGACCAAAATTGGACTTTCTGGCCTACATGCAAAACACTTTGTGTTGCAATAACTTACCGCTACACAGCAGCCTAAAATCTAGCAGGCTTTTCCTCATGAAAAACAGGGAAGCCTGGAGAATATTTATCACAATTGTGCTCCGTTTTGTGTTTTATGACATGAAATCCACGTTTAATCTGCATGTTGAAGACTTTAGCGATAACTTGACGTTTGAAAACAATGTTATTGCAGGGATTAACAACAACAAAAAAAGACAAATTGTTTTCAATACATAGAAATCCAGTACCTTTATTTTACATTCATACATTTATAACATTGTACAACAAATTTAATGCAGTTTAAAAAAAGAAACCCAAAACAAAACTAGTCTTGGAGATTTACAATGACAAAGTTTCATGTTGTAAGGTTACAGACAAGTTTTTAGAAATATATACACGCACACGCACACTGGGAACTAGGACGAGTGGTGTCCTTCAGTTGTACCTTAATAGAGCTGGTCTGAACGAACACGAGTTCAGCCGGCATAGAGAAAGGCACATTGAATACACAGTGTATCTACAAACGGGGGGAAAAAAGCTCCACATCGACACAAGGTTACGGTAGGATCGGGAACAAAGAGCAAGAACTGTAAACTTTCACTTATAAAAAAAACCCAAAAGTCACATCTATACAAACACATCTGAAGCAAAAAACAAACAGAAAAAAAACTGAATGAGAACATCTTTTTTTCTTTCTTGGTCATTACAAAGCAGTACCCAGAAACGCAGTTAAACGCTTAGATTGGCTCCGCCAGCAGAGAGCAATCTCACAGATAGAACACTGTCACAAGATTTACGTGGTCTGCCTGACAACGGTAAGAAATACCTCATGCATAACTGTTAAGACGGCAGCAGCCATTCGATTTGTTACAGACTGAATCCGAACATGCCCCGCCCATCCAGACCTTTCACGTCTACATGCTGTACATACACTTAAAAATGTCTATAGACAAAATTTATATAGCCACAAAGCCTGGGGTTTTTTTTCTTCTTAAAATATATGTACCACCTGTCAAAATTGTCAATACTTTCAGAAAAGTAAGTTCTCTGATATAAAATACTGTATTTTAAAAAAAAAACACATTGTTTACATTTCATTCTTCAACAAAATAAAGCTTTTTATACGTACCTTCAAAGCTTAAAAACACTCCCAACATACACACACACACATATATATATATATATATATATATATATATATATATATTTAGAACTATATAGAAATCATAAAGTGACTAAGATACCATAGGTGGCTCTAGGATCACATGTAGTGGAAACCCGTTTAGAATGGCAAACACAGCCGATTTAATTGTCTCAAGAACACAGTGTGGCACTACAATTTTGGATGATTGTACAAGTTTGAAGGGGGTGGAAATGAGGGGGGGGGGGGGTTTCATTAAATGCCAGGCTCAAGACTGCCTCCAAAGTAACAGTTTTCCCTCTTTTTGCTTAGCATGCCTTCGTCAGGTCAGTAGGCATTTCTGCTGTGGACATGCGGTACTGGATCTTGGTGTTCGTGATGGCGCCGTGCTTCTGTCGGAGATGCAGCCGCAGCTGGCTCTTGTGGCGGAAGTGCAAGTTGCATTTTTCACACTGGAACAAAGAGAACGGCAGTGTTACTTTCAGTTGATGCACTTTAGATGTAACTTCAGGGATTTTTAAACACTTATAATGGAGGATGATGATCAGAGATGCACTGAACAGGCTTTTCTGGCCGAAACAAATTTCTGATTTTCCTGAAGATCTACTGACATTTTTTAATATAACGCATACAAGGAAATTGTGCAGCAGGTTATTCAATCGTGGTAGTTATTATGAATCAAACAGAAAATGAAAAGAAGAAATTACTCCCATTTATCTGATGTTTATTAAACTCAGAAGTGCACCGTAGTACAAGCTGTTGGTTTATGCTTTTACCAACCTAAAATTGTGGGAAGTTTTTTGGTTTGCTACACGTAATAAGGGATTTTTTTAGGGATGATCTGATATTAAACCGGTCAATGAGAGCCAATCAAGGGAGAACTGCATGACTGATTGGAGGATCTCTTGGGATAACCTACATGGTAGGGCTTCTCCCCCGTGTGGATGCGCAGGTGGCTCTTCAGCGTCTGCAGGTGACGGAAGCGTGTTCCACAGATCTCACATGGGTATGGCTTCTCACCGGTGTGGATCAACACATGGGCACGAAGATGCGCAACCTGAAACAGGCACCCCAAAAACAAACAAACAAAAAAAGAATGAATCTAAGGTTCGGAGTGCTTTAACTGCTTTTGAAAGCAAATACTGGTGAAAGGCAGCGTGCGTATATAAGGGAGGAATCGACTTTGGACGAAGGGTGAAATTACCTGGACAAAACGAGCTCCACACGTCTCACATTTATATGGCTTCTCTCCTGAGTGGATCCGAGTGTGAGTCTTGAGGTTAGCTGGTCTGTTGAACTGAGCACCACAGATATTACAGCGGTACGGCTTCTCTCCTGAAAGGAAGGAAATCAGTTTAGACCTCAATAACAAAAGACTAAGAGATAAAGCCAAGAGATTTTGTTTTTTAAAGTGTATTACCTGTGTGGACAGTCTTGTGGCTGGCGAGGTTGCCCTTGTACCGGAAAGCGGCCTGACAGCGGTCACACTTGTATGGCTTGTCACTGTGGACTTGAAGCATGTGTTGTTTCAGAGATTCGTCGTCGGCGAACTTGGAGTCGCACTCGTTACAGAAGAAAGTACCATTTTCTGCCCGGGGGAGATCAGAGTTCATTAACGGCTGTCACAGCTGACACCGGCCACAACCACTTTCATTATGAATGGAAAACCATAAACTCACCACAACTGGAGTCGGAATACTCTGAGTGAAGCTCTGCCATGTCTTCAGAGAGGCGTGACCTGGGGTTGTTGGGGCAGACGTTGGAGTGCTGGGGGGACTGGGAGCCGCAGGTGGAGCAGCCGAGACGGTTTAGGTAGTGGGTAGGGTGGCCGTCACCGTTTCTCAGTGACCCCTCGAGCGCGCTGGAAAATAAAGGTGAGGACAAACACTCAGACTTCCATCAGCCATAAGATGATATAAAATACTTTTTCTTAAACCGAATCAAAGTTCTTGCGTCTTATAGACTCTCACCTGTTGATGATGTTGTTGAGACGGCTGGCCTGTGGCACAGGTAGGTCCTCACTGTGAGCGCTGCTCTTACTTGTGGTTTGGACGTCAAGGCTCTCGGAGTCACAGGGGTGAATGTAGGGCTGCAGGCCGATCCGCTGAGGGGAACGAAGCCCCGCCTCGTCCTCTTTCGCACTCTGGTTCAGCACAATGAACTTGTACTTTTTCCAGTTGCGAGCCTTGGGATCTGGCGTACCCTGCATCGCTTGCCCTCCGCCAATGTGAGAGAGGCTGGCGTTCTTGCTGCTGCTGGACTCTGTAGGGGAGTTGGGCTGGCAGTCTGATTTGAGGGGGCTCTGAGGGCTGCTCATGAGACTCTTGCGCCCTGCAGAGATTCCCAAAGGATAGTGCTGATGGATGAGGTCGTCCTCTGCCTGCGAAGCATGCTCTTTGCTCAAGTCTTTCTGGTGCTCAAGTGTCAACACAGGGAAAGCACGCTTCCTTGAGCTGAGACCGATGGGTTGGCCCTCGGGGCCCTCCTTCCTCATCTCGTCGTCTCTCCCCATCTCCCTGGAAGCGAAGGTGCTTGAGTGAATAAGGCCAGAGGAGCCGGTGCCAAGTGCCCTGGCATAGTCTGCCCTGATGCCGCTGGTGCTGTCATGTGGAGGACAGTGTTTGTGGTGGATCCCACTCTTTGAGAGGTCAGCAAAAGCATTTTTGGTATCAGTCAGCTTGCAGAGTGGAAAAGGGAATCCCGGCATGGGAAACTGCCCGTAGAGGTGGTAGTTACTAGGGGTGCTGACACTGCTGAACATGTTTGTGCCATAGGGCCTTCCGTCCCTAAACGGAGCCAGGCGGCTGTGCAAACTGTCAACAACATCGTGGGGTCGATATGCATGGACGTCCTGAGGCAGCACCAAGGGACTGACCAAAAACTCATCTCTGGGCAGCTTGGCAGTCGGATCACTGTGCAGGGAATGAGAGGGTTGTGAAAACACAGACACTGATTATCACGGATTTACACAGAGACGTGATGGCAGCGTGTTCTACCGACCTGGATTTGATAAATCTGTGGCAAGTGTCCACGACGTGGTCCATCTGCAAATAGATGGCTGTATTCATGATGGACATGATGAGACTCTCCTTTAGTGTGAGACGGGAAGTGTACATGAACTCCAGCAAGATGGCAAAGCCCTCAGGGTCCACCTTTGGGTCAAGACTGATGGCATTAAGGTTGCACTTGTGGGAGTCGGTAAAGATAGTGTAAAACAGCCCACTGTGTGCACAAATGATTTTTTTTTTAAAGACAGCAAGAGAAAAAAAGTTAGTTTTGAAGCAGTAGTATAATGAGAACATGTGTATTTAAAACTGAAGAATAAAAATTGCACACCTGCAAGCCATGAGAACAGTCTTGTGTGCCCGAAACTGCTGTCTGTTGACCAGGATGGTAACATCTGTGAGGATGTCTCTGCTGCGCAGCCGGTTCAGGTTGAAAAGGACATCACTGGCGTGGCGCGTAAACTGTATGCAGCTGTCTGCTGCGCAAGCCATTTTGTCAAGTTCTGCCAACAGAAAAAAAAATATATATATATATATGTAGATATATTTTGCTTTCATGAAACAACCAAACAAATCCATAGGTTAAGTTTAACTCTGTTCCTCAAAGAATCCACCAGTTTTATCACCAGATTCTAGGATCCGATCTAGGATAAATGAACTGTACTCAAGTCATCCAATATCCCTCAAAAAGGTTGGTCGGATCAGAAAGAGACACCATGTCACCAGAAGGCGGCGCCATTTATTAAAACAACATTCAGACATTTTAATTTGTGCCTTTTAGAATCATTTCTCTCCTCCTCACTTTGTCTCGGAAACACTCATCGAAAGCCTGACATGATGAAGTTGAATATGAACTATTCAAGAGATCAATAAATCGCAGCGAATTACAGAAGAAAATGGCTAAAACTGAAATGGACGAAATGTATTAGAATTATTACATATATATGTATATATTATATATTAAAACTGGCTTTATTTATATATATATATATATATATATATATATATATATATATATATATATATATATATATATATATATATATATATATATATATATATATATAGACCTCAGCATTATTCAAATAGCATGCTTGTTGAGCTGATCTTAAGTGTCTTAACTTAAACAGGAACGAAAGAAAGTTTTCAGTGCGCTTTTCAGTTTACACAGACAGAATATAAAATAGGGGGGATAAATTACACTGACAGGTCACTTTTTTAGCGGTTTTTGTCCCCACCTTCTGTACATAAAAAAAAAACCCCGGCCACGATCAATTTAAATCGAGAGAGTTTAACGCTGCGATGAAAGCTAAACCAAAGAGGTGCAGGTGGCGGGCTTGTAACAGTGGTATCAGTTTGTTGATGTTGTGAAGTTCGCTCAGAATGCTTCTGGTGCATTTCTGGGTCAATGGCTTTTGTCAAAGCGAAAAGAAATGCAAAACAACAACAAAAAATTCCCCCAGAAATATTAAAACTGGCTTTGAAGCACCCAGGTGGATTTATGACCGTGTCATTAAGTGTCAGAAGTGGAGCGTGTAACTGGACCCGTCCCTAAATAGAAGCTGGACTGCTCAGACTGACCAATGAGGGAATAAAATAAGAACCTGCAGCTACATAAACAGTTTAGCTACACTCTCAGAGGGTCTGGGACGACGTTTACGGCCATCTTTAAGAAGTTCTTAAATGACTGTGTCGGTCAAATTTAAATAATTCACATTTTAGTCACCAAACCTTTTTTTTTTTTTTTTTACTTTCGCCATCTCGTTTCATCGAGCAAGAAGTGTAAAATCTATAAACGAAACTCTGGGTCTCCGCTTCGGTCTGACACCTTAAACTTGCCAAACAGCGTGCTGTCACAGTGGAAAAAAAATAAAGAGACAACTTGTAGCTTCTACCTCGGAAGAAAATACACACACACACACACACCCGCTCACACACACTCCTCAACAGTAACATTTCCGCTGCAGTGTTACGGTAACAAGAGGATTTGTTCTGGGCAGCCCTTTGCGCTCCATTAGAGCAAATTACCGCGGCTGCTGCGGACCAAAAACAATACATAAGCCGAACGTGCGGTTCCCACGCTGTCTGCGAAATTCCCGTGACAGCGCGCGCTTGCCGCCTTTCCTCTGTGTTTTGACACTTGAACGAATAAAGTGGGCATTTAATCACAGGCACCCCACGAGCACCGCCGCGCTGCGAGCCGCACTCAGCGCTCCCATTTCTTCCCACCGTCGGTGTAAAGCTCTCTACAGCACGACAGAATGTGACAGCCGACCACCGCTGGAGACGGCTGTCTGCCCGCCGCTTCCAGACGAACCGACCGACCGGCCGGCCGGTCTGTCTGGCTGTCAGAGGGAAGAGCAGCGGCGCTCCGGCTGTCACCCGCCGCAGCGGCTCGCTCGCTCCCTCTTCCTCGCTCTCCGGAGTTCTGACTGTTCACACTCTGACACAGGCACACGCAGCCCCGGCCGGCTTCACGAAACAACACAAGCAGACACAAAAAACGGACAAACGTCTAAAAAACATAAACAAAAAACACAGCAGATAAAACCTTCACGCCACATTAAATGAAAAAAAAATGGAATTTAAAAAAATCACCTGGTAGCGCTTTCCTAGAAACTTCTTGCATCACCACTTCTAAGAACCCCTGTTCTAAGAATCAGAGGAGCACAATTCTCGGAATTTGAGCCTGAGACCGTACCACTTCGCCGGCGCAGGGGAGAGACACTTTTTTCTAAAGTTTTATAAACGAGCTCGTTTTAAAGCGCTGCTTCAGACGCAAACCCAGCCGGGAGATTTTTAGACTGAAACTGTATTTTAATAATCGATCAAACAAGCAATAAAATGTGTACAATTGTCCAGAATAGCGAAGTTATTCGCTTCGTGGGGTCCAGAATCCCCCTGCCGTTGGTTCAACCCGCACAGTCACAGGACGGCGAGCTGGCGACGTCACCGGCTGGAGAAAACCCAGCCCCCGAAATTCTCAGAACTAATTTATATTCCGTGACTGAAACGGCGCAAGGCGCCGCTGCCTTCCGTCGCATTTAACACACATACAGTCCATACATGAGCAGCGCAGAGACAGACCTCTAAATTAGGTCCATGCGGCCAGGTCGATGTCACTGCCTTGCTTTGGGGCTCTTATCATTTTTGTGGGCGCATTTCCCTGCGGGTATGTTAACTTCATGCCGTCGACGGGGAAGGTTTTGGGGGGGAGCTTTAATAGTTTTATATTTCCTCTGTAGTGTATTGAGCCGGTGGAGCGGTCGGATGGGATAGTTTTTTTTTAGTTTTTTTCCCCCAGCGCGAGGTTTGAACTTGGTCTTTAACTCAGTTTTATGCTTTTAAAAAACAAGATATGAATCTCTGCATATAACTGTTATGTAACTGGCTGTAACATTTGGCTGATTGTTGCTTTCAATAGAACGTTGGTCTTTTTGCAGTAATGAGTTGTATAGAAAAACAAACTTGTTGCATTGCTGTGAAGGCTTTGCAATAGGGAACTTTAGGCACTGAAGCCCATAGTAGAGCCTGCGCGCATCTCCTGGTTATAAATCAGTTAATGTTTAAAAAGCTGTAGAACATGTTGTAAACACTGTAAAAAAAAAAGAAGAGTAATGTCAAGGTCAGGAGTGTGTAGTTTGGGGGTTAAAACCTCTTGTTGCTCAGCTTGGATTGACTTCTGTTTCTTGTTAACTGGATTACTCTGATTAGTTTGATATAAAAGATTAGGACAAAGTAGAGAGACAAACATTTAGGAAATGTAACAAAATGCATTGCTTTATTGTTGTTTTAATGCATGTGACACGTTGCATCATTTTATCTGAATAAACTGCCCTGCTTCACGTATCTTTTGCAGCCTTCTGGTGTTTGTTGTGTTGGTTCATTTCTTGTCTGAAACTCTCACCAGCCAAGGCGTTCTGCATGAAATTGAAAGCGAGCTTGAACTCTGGTTTTGTTTCATCCCTGCATAGAAGGGGGGACCTGGTGTGAAAAGCTGCGCGGCGTTTTACGGGCTCGATAGGCAAGCCATAGAAATCTTGGGTTATGAGATGTAAAACGTTAAGAAGTTGTGTTCATTTCACGACGTGTGGGCACACATTTACTGTCAGTGACTCACCTTGGAAGCCTTGTTTGTGGTGATTCCAAACCACGGATTCGCCGTCTTTTCTCATCCCGTTCACTCCTTGGCAAAGGAGGAGCATTTGCTGGGCTTGGGAAGTGCAACAAAAAAAACACACACACACATGAAAAAAAACAAACAGTTAATTTATGCAGGACTCCTTTAAACAGTGATCATTTTAAGGCCTGATAAAATGCCATGATGGTTAGTTATTTTAAGAATTCTAAATGCCTCTTGTGCTCTTAAAAAGAACTGCAGATGTTTGTGGACATGGATGAGTTAGTGAGTTAGGCAGCTCAGGACTGGTGTTTAAACTGACTGAAAGTCTCTCGAATTTTAGCTCATGTGGTCGCATTCTCACTGTAAATCTTGTGTAAAAAAAAATATCAGCGGAAAGAAAAATGGATATATTATTTTAAATCAGCAAAAAACGGTTTATAATTATCTATGATATTATGAATTATTTCACATTTCGCACAGACTCGAGCAAAAATATACAATGGACACCTGACAAATATACTAGTACATTTCAAGTATTTTTGTACAGAGTAGGCCTAACCCAGCGTTACCCAGCTTTAGTTTCGGCACCATGACCCTTTGAGATTTCCGCAACCGCACATATTTCCAAGCAGCCAAATGTGTCCTTTTTTCCAAAGCTGGAGAGAAAGTGCCGGCTACCTTCTTTCAGCCAGCTGACTGCCAGTCTGCAGCAACAAGTGGGGAAGGAGGGCAGCACTTTGCACTACTTTGTGCTCCATTGGAGATTACACACAAACTGAGGTCACTCTGGCGTTTTGGCTTTTTCTTTCTTTTTTTTTTTTTTTTCTGGGATCTCATTTGAAGGAATTGAGTTGTTCCAGCAGTATAAGAGGGAACATTTTCTGTTTTGAAACTCTCCACAGGAGGAAACCCTTCAAAAAGTTCGTTCTTATCTAGTTTAAACCTTTTACAAGCACCGATAGACACTCTTCCAATGGTTTTGAAGAGGAGATTTCAGCAACTCCGTCTGGCCTCATTTGACATGGTGGGATCTGAGCCGCCTGTTACCTCCAACGGGCCTTCCTCCCCATCTTTTCAACGAGTTTCATACAAACTCTACCGTACAGCAACCCTCCACCTCCCACCACCACCCGCCGCTTCAGCAAGAGCGACATTTCCCAGCGGAGTGCCCGGGCATCCGCCCATCTGCAGCCGGAAACCCTCTAAAGAAACACTTCAGGTGTTCTCGCACCAGACTGGGGGGAAGTGGGAAGGAGTGGGTAGGGGGGGGGGGGACAAGTCTCCAAAATAATTAAGACGAACGCCTTTTTTACAGCAATCTCCGATTCAGCACCGCCAAATAAAGACCGTGTTGAGCTCCAAACAAAGAGCAGCGTCAACTTTATTTCAATCCACTTGGGGGATGTCTGAGGCGCTCCGTGCACAGTTTATGCATAATGCACGGCCATAAACCATCCAGGAGTTCGGAGGGAGATGTGTGATTTACCAAGGCCTCACGCTGTGCCCCCTGCTATACACGGGCGAGATAATTATTGCAAATCCTTGGCAAACTTTTTACTCAACCGATTTCTCAAAAAAAAAAAAAATAATGATGATAATAAAAAAAGGACCCACTTTTATATATATATATATAGAGAGAGAGAGAGAGAGAGAGAGAGAGAGAGAGAGAGAGAGAGAGAGAGAGAGAGAGAGAGAGAGAGAGAGAGAGAGAGAGAGAGAGAGAGAGAGAGAGAGAGAGAGAGAGAGAGAGAGAGAGAGAGAGAGAGAGAGAGAGAGAGAGAGAGAGAGAGAGAGAGAGAGAGAGAGAGAGAGAGAGAGAGAGAGAGAGAGAGAGAGAGAGAGAGAGAGAGAGAGAGAGAGAGAGAGAGAGAGCGCGCGCAAAGGGAGCTGATCAATATGCCCCCCCAGGCATGAACCGACTCAGGTGTTCGGACATCCACTTTACCCGCTGCGCCACCCGGTGCTGAAGGAAAGAGGGTGTGCACCATCTCCCCAGTCCAATATCACCGCCCGTACGGTGGGTGCGCCCCATATAGGTCACCGACTAGAAATGCCCCCCCCAAACACCCCCTCCTCTTCATAAACCGCACACTTTTTCTTTTTTGTCTCGTTTCACAGCAAAATTTCTGCCAACTTCAGTGTTCATTGTCAGCAAAGATGAGTGCAGAGTTTTGTTCTGAGAGGCATGATGCAACTGCGCTGTAACACCAAACAGATAATGCTGTTAGCTACAGAGGTCTTTTTAGTTTCCTTTCTTTAAAAGATTTTCTTTTTTATATTGTTAAGTTTCACTTTTTTTTAACTCCATGCATCCCGGAAGCTTTTCTCTCTTTCTCCCTTTTCCCTCTCTTCTTCTTTTCTTCTCTCCCTGACTGAATTCACTCACATTCAAGCTTCTCTCTTTGTTTAAAGCAAGCATCACGGGCCCCGCGCGGCGGATGCGTTAAAAACCATCACAGGGAAGATTTGCATTCATATCTTTAACCTTGATCGTCTTGTTTAAAGGCATCACAGGAAAAAAAAAACCCTACTGTATGGCACGCATCGTTTATAAAGCGCGGGTTCAGAAAATGAGATGTAAAAAGTGAATGATGTGGAGGAGTGGGGACTTCAAAAGATTTTCTGTGCAGGAGTGAATTTCTTTTGGAGGCTTGCCTCGTGGTTTCTGTTGTTGTTTTTTTTAATTACCACAGATTACGTCCTGACACGCAATCAAGCCTCTCTTCAACAAAGCCGCTGTGTGTCTCCAGGTTGAAAGTTGTCTTTCATCCGCACCTGATAAGGTCAAATATATATAAATATATATATATATAGAGAGAGAGAGAGAGAGAGAGAGAGAGAGAGAGAGAGAGAGAGAGAGAGAGAGAGAGAGAGAGAGAGAGAGAGAGAGAGAGAGAGAGAGAGAGAGAGAGAGAGAGAGAGAGAGAGAGAGAGAGAGAGAGAGAGAGAGAGAGAGAGAGAGAGAGAGAGAGAGAGAGAGAGAGAGAGAGAGAGAGAGAGAGAGAGAGAGAGAGAGAGAGAGAGAGAGAGAGAGAGAGAGAGAGAGAGAGAGAGAGAGAGAATTTAAAAGTGATTTTGGTGTCGGCAGGCTGGGAATTCCAATTTAATCCAATCCTGTAGCTACATTCAGCTCTTCTCTCAAGGCCACGCTGAGCCGAGAGAGGAGCCTGGAATGCGGGTCTGCGGAGCCGAACTCGGTGGAATTTTCCACGCATACCACCGGTGTGCCATCTGCTGGATGATGGGTCAGATTCCTCCAGCAAAATGTAGGCTATAGGGGGAGGTCATTATCACCTATCTTAACAGAGGTGTTCTCTCTTCGACTGGGACGCTCCGGGGCCAGGCGTTCAGATAGTAAACATGTGGCCCTTCTTAGTGCGCACCCACCCTCGATAACGATCCAATAAGAACCCCGCGCCTGAATCAGTCCACCTTCTCCCCTCCACTGTCAAACACATCCGCCGGGCAGTGTCAGGCTGATGGATCGCGATTGGCTGGCTGGCTGTGTGGTGGAAACGTTTCTGGAATGACGGCATTTTTCCCCCTACTGTTTGACATCAAGTCACTTGCGTTTCCTTTTTTTTTCTTCTTCTTTGAACTAATGAGCTCAAGTTAGGCAGAAGGAAATTCCTCAAGGGTTCGTACTCAAAAACCTTAAAATAAATGCTTAAGAAGTGATAGAAAAGCTTTTTTTTAAACAGCATTATTACAAATAGATTTATTTTTATTGAATTCATTTTTATTCGGATTTAAAATCAAAACATTTTCCATCTCCGTGTTTTACAGTTTCAAATCCCCTTTAATAGGAAGAAATGGTCAGAGTGACTGGTGTAGGTAGGTACCAGATCTGCGTTTTTCCAGGTGCATGGAGCGTCAAGGTATAGCCCCTGCTTTAGCTGCCTAAATGAGGTCCGTTATTGTTTTGTTTTTTTCATGCTTGCAAAAAAAGACAAATCTGTCTGTTTGGAAATATGTCCAGAAAAAAACTTGGACAGCCATGGCGTGGAGTCTAAGCCCACCCGAAACTCAAAAGGAAAAGAAAAGCTGTTTTGTTTTAGAACTACAGCTGGTAAGCTACTATAGTAGCATGTCTGTAAAGCAGCTGGCTGCAGGTCCTGGAGCAGATAGCTCAACTAATTCTACCTCATCTCACCATAATTGATTTCCCTTTTATCTATTACCTCATCTTTTTGTGATTGTTGTTTTTCATTTTCTTCTTGTCTGCTGACTCAGTCTGATCATCTCTGGTGTCTTCTCTAGTGGGTTTATGTCTGCTGGCCTATTTTTAACCTCTGTAAAGCCTCTTGTGTTACACTCGCCTATATGATAACTGCTCTATGAATAAAGTTTGACTGAGTGAACGGTGGTTTCCGTTGGTCCACGAAGAGTAGAACAGCAACAATTTATATCATATTCTAGTCAATAAGCACGTCAAAACGACCTACTCAGTTTAATAGTAGTTTATGATGTAGTTCAGTTTAAGTATCAAATCCAGAAGGACAATAATATACATGTTTATGTATTTTATTTTGGTAGAAGAATGAATAACTAGTACTTTTTTTAGTCAAAGTAATTATACCAAATACATTTTACTCCTTTTTTGAGTAAATACAATAAAATCATCACTGAGGAATCTATTAGGACAAAAAGGGGAAAGTTCATGCAGAAAGTGGACCCACTGGTTGCACATGTAATTACCACATTACATTTCTAGTTGACCATTTAAGCTGTTTAGGCAACACAGGTAACTTCTAGAGTGGATTTCCACAGAGTCGGTGGAAACTTCCACTGTCTCTTAAGTTCCTAATGATGTAAACGGTTAAGACTGAAAGTTGCCGAGCCGGTTTGAAGTCCTCTTCTCCACACTATGAGTGCAAGACTGCTGCAAATATCTTCATATTCTCATAGTTTGAAGAGAGACCCCCCCCCCCCCCTGTTTCACAGAGATGCACTCCCAGCGGCATTCCATTCCTCAGGTCTGTTGTCGTTCCTCCACGTTTAACAGTTGCAGCTCTTCCTTTGCTCACTACCCCCCCCTTCCACAGTTCCTCCCCCTGCGCTCGGTCATACTGTGGCCCAGTTTTGATTTCAACCATATCATATTCTCCCACGTTACAAAGCCTCCGCTGCCAGGTCAGAGTGGCTGGCTGAGCCGAATGCCAACTGCTGAGGCTGGTCTACGGGGCAGGTTAAACAGGAACCGCTCACACCTAGCTCCAGGCCACGGTTCAACAAAGCAGCAGCGGTGCACTCAGCGCTCTGTCTGTCTCTGCCGCCTTCATGTCGGAAAATACCCTAAAATATGAATGCAGTCCTGGGTAGAGCGCTGTTAATTTATTTTTCATCTGCATTTTTAATCACCTAGCGTTGAGACATGGGAGGGAGGGAGGGAGGGGAGGGGGTCAACTCTTCCTCGGCTTTCCGAGCGCTCTGTCAGAATAGTCCGTGGCCTCTCGCCTCCAACAAGATCCCTGTGCATCAAACCGTCTCAACCGCCTGTGGTATGTAGGTGTGTTTTCATGTCAGCTCCTTTGCTGCTTTCCTGCAGCCAAAGCAGTAAATGGATTAAAGTCCAACATGGAAGCACGGGATTGGTGAGGGATGAAAGCAATCCGACCATGCTTCAGAAGTCTAGATAAATAAATAAGCGAATAAAATAAATAAAAAATAAATAAAAAAATAAGCGCACATGTGCAGACAGGGATTCGAAAGGGGAAAGTTCAGCACTTAATTTGAAAAAATATGCAAACACATGCATAATGTTTTACTTGCATATTTACATTTGAATTCATCTGCAAACCAAAATTACTTGAGTTTTTCTTTTTTCCCTTTTATCTACAAAAAACCGTCTTCTCCAAATCTGTTGCTTAATTTAATTCACAAAATCACAAACAATCTTAAAGCTTTAATTTTTTTATGCATCCTGCAAAACCTCCCACGGCTTATGTTTGCCAGAGATAATTCAACCTGACTCACCATCGTGCCTGATTAAGTGGCATTTCTTTGCCATGAAGCGATTCTCTGATTGAACTCTAGTCTTTTTAAGAGTCACAGCATCCCTCTGTGCTTTCATTAAGAGCATCTCCACAGCCCAGGAAATGGCAGGTGGAAGTTCAGCACCTTCACATTACAGTTATCTGTGTCTCATCCTGCAGAGAGACACTTTGTTGATGCTGCACTTTGAGAAAAGAAGAAAAAGTTTCACACACGAGACCACAAGTCATAGCGTACAAAAGTAGAACAAGTGGATTTTAAGCGAAATAAATTTCCATCCAAAGCGTGGGTCACGTTGTGCATTATACAACGTTTACAGTAATCAGTGCTTTGTTTTTCTTAAGTCTGTCTTTCATAAAGTCCTCTGATGGTGAAAAAGAAAGATCTTTTATCTAAACCACTCACCTTTTGATTTCAGTGTCCCCTGTGCACCAGAGAGAAGATGCTTGTGATGTAGAGCCGCCACGAAAACCCAAAGTGATTCAAAAAGTTCTCTCAAATTGCTCATATCGGATCATGGCGGGCGTTCAAAAAGTCCTATTTACATGTTTTTTAAATACAGCAGATAAAAGCAGTGGGGACATTATTTATCGGATGCACCGTTCCCATTTGCTTATCAGATGTCAGTTGATTTATCACACTTGTGCCTACTGTATGCCCCCAGTTGCTTTGCATGCCTGTGAATATGACTGAACCAAGCGATTGAGCGATACAGTGATTAAATCTCTCAGATTAGGTGACCAACATAAAAAAGTTGTATGGAAATATCGAGATTTATCAACACAGGTGTTGGCGGGCTAGTGTCCCTGGCCTTTGCATGCAGTGGGTGTTCTGCTGTGGTCCATCCTGCTCAGGTGTACAGGTTACTGTAAACGAAAGCCGTTCAGTGACGAGAGATTTGGGCTTCAATTATGAAACAAAAATCTCAAACTGGTAAAGGATGGGGAGAAACAGGAGTACATTTAATATTGGTATGAAAAATGTATTCCTTGAACCAAGATGAAACCTACTTTTTCAGGAGTTATCTTATTTCTGCATTTAATTTTTGTCTGCAAAAAGCCTATTTAGAGCAGCCTGTGTTTAATAGAATCTAATAGGACCTTAGTTTACCAATTCCTGCTGCTCTCAGTTGTCTTGTGCCGCTGCAGAGAGTGTCACTCTAACTTATAATTAACAAGCCAAAGTAGTTGTCTCACCTTTTTTCTGCTGGAAGGTGTGGGGCATCATGAGATCTCCTGGGAATCAGATGGCGCCCTCTTGATCGTCAAATCCTGGTTCCGTTTCAGGAAACGAAGGGGACCTCTCTCATGGGGGTGGGGGTTCCCACCAGATCTTTTATCCCTCTGACGAGGAGCTAGATGATCCAAGACGCAGGGGGGCCGAAGCAGGGAGGAGGTGGGGGCTGACTGACGCCCGGGCTTCTCTCTGAAGAGATGGAGCCGTTGTTCACGGAAAGATCTGCGTCTGGTGGCGGCGGAGCAGCTCTGGTGAAAGCCTCGTGTCTGTCCTCGTCGAGCAGGATAGGAGCGCTTCTGGAGAAGGCGGGCACGGCAAGCCGGGCTGAAGTGAGTCAAAGTGACTGAGCACGCTTCACGTTAGAGAAACGGTCCACAGGGCATCTGTCTGGCTCTCTGAGCTGATAGGCCGGCTGCGCTCTAGCGTTCATTGATTGTAGCACTCGCATTCGCTCCACTTTTCCACGAATGCTAAAACCGTGGGACAGGCTCAGTTTTGAAAAAAAAAAGAAGAAGAAAAAAAAAAGAGAGAGAGATTAAACAGCCTGAAAAATAATCCCAGTTTTTTCTATACAGACTTCATTTGAATGTAGACTCTAAAATCCCATTAAGCCACAGTAGCTCAAACCGGGGACAAGCGATGCCTTGAACATGGAGGAACTTTTGGAGCTCATGCCATCTGCCAGATCAGAGGTTTTCTTCTGCAGAAACCAGACATTGTTTTATAAACAGAGTTTTATACAGCAAATATTTCAGTGTCCCAGAGCAGTAATCTACCTAAGCTTATCTCAATCCATGGAACTAGATATTGCTCTTTATAACTTGTGTAGTGGAGGGGGGTTGTTGTTGCATCACACCAGCTGTCATTTCAACGTGCCACAGCCAATAGGAAGGTCAGTCATGTTGCTGCTGGAGAGGAAATTAGGGGGTAAATCCTCACAACATTAAATGAATATCTGGAGGAGGGGAGAAGCTAACAGTGTTGAATTCCCATGACAGCAATAAATGTTCACAGTGTGACTTCAATGTTTCCGACCTGTGACTGGTCGGTCAGAAATGTAAGCTTTTTCCGGTCATAGATGCACCTGCGAGGTTGCACTAACCACAACACTCTTCTGTGTGGAGGTTGTTATTGATGGAGGGGGGATATCTGCTTGCATTTTCAGTTTGAGGAAGGTGTTTAAGATAAAGTCAGGAGAAACGTGTTTTATCTCTGAAGGCTTGTCGGAAGTTCACTGACGCCGTTGACAACACAGAGCTGGACTGTGTTGACTGATCGGATGTTGACTCATTTGCTGTTTTAGTCATTTCGCACACAAAGCTTCCAGGTATAAAAATGATTTGTCTGCCATTGGGTGTAAATCCATATCCAAAACTCTTGATGTTTTTTTCCGATTAGCAAAGGAGCCAACTGTTCTGGAGCCTGCTTCAGTAAGAAAGAGCAAAGAGCAAAGGTGAAACATCCAATTAGCTTTTTCTCTGGTCCTGATTCTTTTGAGTTTTCAACCTCCCTCTGTTAGGGGACATACTAGATTTAGAGATGTTCAGGTAATCTCAGAGTTACGATAATGGCCTACGTTCTCTAGGGAACACACATGGAAACTACCATTTACAGCTAGCAATACTAACCAAGCTAACTGCTAGTAAAGGATGTAAAAGACAGGCTAAAATTTCAGCTTCCAAAAATTGTCCTTTAAAAAAAAAAAAAGTATTATACCCTGTTTTAGTCGTTTGCGACAGCAATGCTGCCAATCACTTTTGCTCCTAACGTCAATAATCAATGACTGCTTCAGGCAGGTGGCTAAAGATCTGTGTGGAGAATGCTAAACTTGCGATCAGAAAGTGGTGGATTTCATTCCGGTTCATTCCCTCGCTACATGCTGAATCCGATGTGCCCCTGGGCAGGGCTTTTAACTCCAACTCATATGTATATAGCTGCATGATTGTGTGTGCACTCGGTGGCTGCATGGGTGGTTGGTATGACTAGGAAAGCTCTTTATTAACTCAGCAATTTAAGTGTTATTTCCCTCATAGAAACAATTGGTATTGGTAGGTCAGAGATCTACAAAGCAGACTGGAAATCGGTCACAAATCTCTGATTAGTGTATATTTATTTTTCCTATTCCTCAGTGGGTAAAACACTCGCATTGCATACTGCAGTGTTGCCATGAATTTGTTGAAAGCACATGCAGCAGTGTGTAATCATACTTGACACCTGATGTTGAACTCAGATTAAAAGGAATGCATATACTGTGCAGATAAGCTCATCTCACTGGTGAAGAGCTCCCAAAGCCCTCATTACTACATGCATCATATGCTGCACGGCTTTCCTGTGGCAGCACCAGTCCTTGTCGTTATAGAAAAAAATATGCAAACATGAAATGAATGGAACATTTCTGATGTAAGGAGTTAAATACTGCAGGAGAATGAGACATGTATGGGAGTTTGACAGCTCTTCCCATCCGCACTGTGTGCATCGCAGCAGCCATGGGATAATCCACTGGATGAGTGGACTAATATTCAGCCAATCCTGCTAAAGCCAAATTAGTCCAACACATTTCCATCACTTTCAGAGTAAAGCAGCCCTAACAATCTGAGCTCTTGGGACGCTGACAGCGAATGACCGGTGAGCCTCGCAGATCCCTGTGATCCCAGGATAAACTCATGAAGAAGCTTAAACCTCCTAATGACACAGAAAATGAAAGTCAACAACAGGTCACGCTGCCTCGGAGGAGAACTCTGGGTACTGCGCAGTCGTCTCGATGCCGCGGCAGCGAGGTGGAAAGAAGCTGGGGGATCCCCGAGGAGACCTAATAACGAGGACATCAGGACTAACCAGAGTCCGAGCGGTCAACGCACTCCCCCCCTCCTCCTCCTCCCCCACGCTCTCTGAGGCTTATACCAGGATGGCTTCTGTAGAGCAGCGTTGACCTTAATCATCTGGGGGATATTTGGGTTTTATTTGGCAGCAATGCAACACATGTGATCATCACTGCGTTCGAGTGGCAGCCGTAAAAAATGAGAAAGGCCCAAGGTCGGTTTGCAAAGTGTAATCCATATCATCCCGCTGCAGAGGCTACGCTGCTCTCAGCCCCCGGATTGCTCTGTGTCAGACACATTTTGATCCTGATAATGATGTCAGATTATGCTGACATCTGATATAATTCTGGTTGTGTGAAATTAACGAAAGAGGGCTTGCTTAAAATCTTTATAAGGGATAATTTTTTGATTCAATGTTTTTTGTTGTTATTCGATGTTTTCTTTAAGACCAGAAAATGTGAACTTTGTCCTAGACTGCATGGTTGTTCTCCACAACATGCCTTATGGTCATTTCTACCTGCAGGGTCTAAAACAAAATGCATAGAAAGATCAGTGCTCTAAGCTTGATCCTACTCTTCTTGTCTGTTGAAAACGCAGAAAAGTGGGAACTTTTTAAGTATAGGACAACTGTTAGCTGTGTGCTCTACAATTCTGGCCCTAAAGGAAGAGTGAAAGAAGCCATTCTTGATTAAATTCAAATTCAATTCAAAAATACTTTATTGATCCCAGTGGGAAATTAAGTGTTGGTATAGCTCATATAATTAATTCTTTAAGCAGTTGTTGTAGATGATGATGGCTGTGGGCAGAAAGGATTTCCTGTAGCGGTCTGTGTTGCAGCGAAACTGAAGAAGCCTCCGACTGAAGACGCTCTGTTGTTGTATGACTGTCTCATGAAGAGGATGCTCAGGGTTGTCCATAATTTTTTTGATTTTATGAAGAATCCTTCTTTGCATTATCATCTCCAGATGTTCCACAGACGTCACAAGAACAGAACCAGCCTTCTTTATCAGGTTGTTGAGCCTTTTTTGGTCCCTGGCTCTGATGCTGCTACCCCAACAGATGACGGCTGAAGAGATTACACTCTCCACAACAGACTTGTAGAAGATCTGCAGCATCTTGCTGCAAACCTTGAAGGACCTAAGCTTCCTCAAGAAGTACAGTCTGCTCTGTCTCTTCTTATAGACGGCTTCACTGTTCAGTCTCCAGTCCAGTCTGTTGTCAAGGTGAACTCCGAGATATTTATACTCCTCAACCACCTCCACTTCTTCTCCCATGATGGAAACAGTGTTTGACTTATCCCTGTTTCTTCTGAAATCTACAATCATCTCCTTTGTTTTGTTCACATTCAAGGTGAGACGATTGTTTCCACACCATGTCACAAAGCGGTCCACCAGCTCTCTGTATTCAGCTTCTTGTCCATCTCTGATACACCCGACAATTGCAGAGTCATCTGATTATTTCTGCAGAGGACAGGTCTCTCTCTGATTTGTACTGGAAGTCTGAGCTGTACAGAGCGAAAAGAAATGGTGAGAGTACGGTCCCCTGTGGTGCTCCTGTGCTGCTGATCACCTGGTTTGACACACAATTCTTCAGTCTCACAAATTGTGGTCTGTTTGTCAGGTAGTCATTGATCCAGGCGATTGTTGAGGGCTCCACCTGTGTCTTCAGGAGTTTCTGACAAAGCAAATCAGGCTGAATTGTGTTAAATGCACTGGAGAAATCAAAGAACATGATCCTCACAGTGCTGCCTGCTTTGTCCAGATGACAGTGGGTTGATTGAAGCAGGTGTATGATGGCATCTTCAACTCCAACTCCACAGCGATAAGCAAACTGCAGTGGGTCCTGATACGTTCTTGTTTGCTTACTCAGGGGGCTAACAGGAGTCTCTCCAGGACCTTCATGATGTGGGATGTCAGGGCAACAGGTCTATCGTCATTGATGACTGATGGGTGAGTTCTTTTGGGTACTGGAACAAGGCAGGATGTCTTCCACAACACTGGAACCTTCTCCTGAGTTAAGCTAAGGTTGAAGAGGTGCTGCAGAATCCCACAGAGCTGCTCAGCACAGGCCTTCAGGACTCTGGGGCTGACACCATCTGGACCTGCAGCCTTGTTCCGGTTCAGTTTCTCCAGCTGCCTCTTCACCTGACTTTTGGAGACAGACAAGTGGGAGGGGGAGGCAAAGGGGGTAGCAGCATTTCCTGACTTGGTTAAAGTCAAACTTGTGGAATTAGAAAAGTCCATGGCTGAGGTGAAGCATAAAACATCCAAGGTGTAACAGGAAAGCTGTTGATCAGAGGAGAGTGGGATGTCTTTTTGGCTGGGAACAGGAGAGGAGGATGCTGAGCTAGGTCCTGAACTGAACCTGTTGAAGAATGTGTTCAGTTCATTGGCTCTGTCCAGACTTCCATCTATCCAATCCTTCCCGTCCTTAAAGCCTGTGATCTTTCTCATTCCTGACCAGACATCTCTGATTTTGTTACTCTGTAGTTTGTTCTCCAGCTTCTTCCTCTATGCCTCCTTGCTGTCTCTGATCTTGACCTTAAGTTGCTTCTGTATACTCCTCAGTTAATTCCCTGTCTCCCTCTCTGAAGGCTCTTTTTTTCTTGTTTAGCAGTTCCTTCAGGTCACTGGTGATCCAGGGTTTGTTATTAGGGAAGCACCTCACTGTTCTGGTGGGGATGGTGTTGTCCACACAGACGTTTATATAGTCAGTCACACACTCAGTCATGGCATTGATGTCCTCTCCATGTGCTTGGCAAAGAGTCATCCAGTCTGTGGTTGCAAAACAACCCTGCACGGCTTCTTCAGCTTCCTGTGACCATTTTCTCACAGTTCGTTTTCTCACTGGTTGCCTCTGAACGAGTGGTTTATATTCTGAACAGAGAAAAACAAGATTGTGATCTGATTGTCCCAGAGGAGGTCTTGGTTTGGACATGTATGCCTCCTTTACATTTGCATAAAACAAATCCAAGGTCTTGTTTTCTCTTGTAGAGCAGCTGACAAACTGTTGAAATGTTGGAAGTGTAGTAGAGAGCGAGGCATGATTAAAATCACCAGATATTGCCACAAATGCATTGGGGTGCTGTGTCTGTAGCTTAGCAACAACGGAACTGATGATATCACATGAATTGTCTGCAACGGCTGAATGTGGAATGTAAACAACTGCCAAAATTACACTGGTGAACTCTCTTGGTAAATAATATGGACGAAAACTCACTGCCAAGAGTTCGACATCTGGGCTGCAGAGACGACACTTCACAGTAACATGTCCTGGATGACACCATCTGTTGTTGACAAGCACTGCTACTCCACCTCCTTTCCTTTTCCTGCTCGTTTTCAGATCTCTGTCTGCTCGTACAGTCAGGAAGCCTGGCAGACAGACGTTGGAGTCGGGGACATGATCCAGCAGCCACGTCTCAGTAAAACACATAACACTGCATTCCTGGTACTCTGGCTGAGTCCTTGTAAGGGCTTGGAGTTCATCCATCTTGTTAGCCAGTGATCTTACGTTGCCCATTATGATCGATGGAAGAGATGGCTTGAACTTCCTCTTTCTCTGTCTCCTTTTCGCTCCTGCTCTGCATCCACGTCTCCTCCTTAACAACTCATCAGGGATTTGTGGCTTCAGTTGAGGTATTATTTCAGCTTTTGCGATGTTAATCAGCTGCTCCCGGCTGTAAACCACATTGTTGCCATGGTTATGCATCATAACAAGTTTTCAAAAAGTGAAAAAATTTACAGCAAAAATCCTTCCAGCTTCACAGCACCAAAAACTAGAAAGTATACAGGTCAAAAAAATGCAATCTTCCTCAAGAAAAAAAAGAGGAACCAATGTACAAAAAACCCAAACTTTATGTGTAGCCAACAGAGTCACTCCAACATGCAGCCACCCAGAGCAGCGCAATTCTAGAATGATAGGCTAAGGCAAGTCCTGTTTGCCACAAGACATGCAGCGAAATGGCAGATATTTAATAGAAGGTCCTCTGGTCAAGTGAGGCAAAAATTCAACTTTTTAACCTACATTCAAAGTGCTGTGTGAAACAACCTCGTGGTAAAACATGTCTGTGGCAGCATCATGGTGTGGGTATGCATTTCTTCAGCACGCACGAGAAAGCTGCTCAGGGTTGTTGGGAAGATACATAAAGACATTAAATAAAGAAAGCCACTACGTGGCTGCATGGGACTTGAGGCAGGGGCAGAGGTTCAGTTTGCTGCTGGAGAGTGACCCAAACATAAAGACAAAGCAACAATGGAATCATTCAGATCAAAGCATTCCGTGTGTTAGAATGGTCAAGTCAAAGTTCAGACGTAAATCCAGTCAAGATTGTGTGACATAAACTGACAACTGATATTCCCAGATGCTCTCTTTCTAATCTGCCTGAGTTTAAGCAGTTTTTGCAGAGAAGAATGGGCAAAAATGTCTATCCCTGAAGGTATAAAGCTGGTAAAGACGCATAATCCAAAAGACTTTTAGCTCTAACTGTAGCAAAAGATGGTTGTATGAAGCAGTGACCAAAGGAGGCTCAATCCAAATTCACTCCACTTTTCAGATTTACATTCCACTTCACAATCATCCTCTACTTGGTATTGATTTGGTTTATAAAATCCCAGTAAATATATACTGAAGATTGTGAAAAACAGTGGGGAAAATTATATATTTTAAGGCTTTCTATACATTATCAGTTAACCAATCAAATGTACTTGCTTTGATATTTTTCAGCCCTTGTGGATTTGAAAGGAGCCACATTCCATTAAAAAAACCACAGCGTTGCGCTGGTCCGTTTTCTCAAAGCATTTGCTGCTTGCTGGTTTCAAAGGTAACCTTTCTCAGCCTGTCAGCTGCAGGTAATTATCACATCAGAAAGGGATGACACTTCCTTGTCACTTTCACTTACCTGCTATAGCGTTCATCTGTAATCTAGCTCCACCATTGGCCTTTGTTGTGCCAAAGTAGAGCTCCCTGGTATCCATGGCTGCTGCTATCATCTCTAATAAAAGGTCACAAGAGCCAGATCTGGAGCTCAGAATTATGTTGTCTGGCACTTGTAAAGTGAAGAGAAAACATGTTTTAAAGAGTGATACAGGTTACATGCCTAAAAAGGTAAGCCTCATCAATACTTATTTAAAAAGGGCTTCAGAGAGTCAATACAATTTCTGTGGATCTTCCTCATATGACTGACTGGAACATCCTACACTGAATCACACACAAGAGTGTGCAATTCAGGATCATGTGGACCAGGAATAAGTTGTGAGACTGTGCATTCAGACCACAGCAGGTGAAATATTTATGTTTTAGGTGCAATCATTTAATTTAGTTGTTTATATGCCAATATTATCATTTTAAAAATTGACAAGTAAAAATAGATTATGGTGGTATTTTTGACCTATTTCAGTCAAAATGATCTAGCCATGCACAGTGAAACATGTCCTCTACTGACATGGGCTAAATGGCCAGTCAGGGAGGAGAAAGCTATTAGTCCCACAAAAGATAACTTTTTTTGCCACTGCTAAAACATTTACCCGTCTGTCCGTCTGTCAGTCCATCAATCGTCTATACTTATCCTTGCATGGTCGCCATGAGGGCTAGTGCCTATCTCTAATGGCCACTAGAGACATACAGGACAAACAACCACGCACACACTGGGATCTAGAGGCAAGTTAGAGAGACCATTTAGTCTAACAGTCATGTTTTGGGACTGTGGGAGGGAAGTACCCAGAGAGAACCCACTCATGCATTGGGAGAACATGCAGACTCGATGCCTGGATTTGAACCCAGGACCTTATTGTTGCAAGGCAACAGTGCCAGTATGTAAAGAAATGTAAAGAATTTTTTTTTTTCTTGATTGAAGGTTAAAGGTCTCATTTACTTGTTTTTTGTTTTTTTTCTCAATAAATTTGCTGTGGTCTCTAGCTTAAAGCTGCTGTCCAGAGTTTTTGAGGGAGAGAGAGATTTTTTGAATCCCACTACCAAGGCCCCTCCCAAAACATCCTTCCCCCATCCCTCCTGCTCCCTCTAGCCCCACCTCAACAATTGTGCACGCGCATCACCTGTGTTGGGTCAAAGAGGAAAGCAGCAAGCGCTATCGAGCATCACCCGATTGCATTTTGTTATGGACATTTCAGAGGGGAGCGACTTCTCCATGACTGACGCTCTCTTCCAATATGGCGACTGTAAACGGGAGGGGCCTGTGTGCGCGGCCCCATCTTCACAGGTTCACGCGGTGCACATGTAAGTTGACTGACAGCCGATAAAAAGGAAACTCGATTGCTATTGGCTAAAAAAATTTGCTGGTCAGCGTGAATTGCATAGGGGTCTATGGGAGGAAGGCGGGACTTAGGAAGAATAACAAATGTTGTGGAGAACCAGCCTTTTATCATAGCATTGAACCCCACTATATAAAACTTTGATACATAAATATATTCTCCGGACTGCAGGTTTAAATAAATGCCTTGTGAGTCATCTTCTGTGTAAAAATATGCTTACCCCCTCCTGTTTCAGGACGGCGCATTCAAAGGACACACCATGCCGGTAATATTTCCCTAATATGCCGCCACGGTGTGTCTTTGGAAACAGGCTAAACTTACCTTACTTTGCTGGTTGTGTTCCAAAGATAAAAATTCCAACCGTTACTTCCTCAGCTCTTCTTTATTGGGTAAAATTGCTACGTTGATGCTTTATCTCCACAAATGACACAAGACCCAACGAGTACCGCCATATTGTGGAGCTGCTAACGGTTAGCTTCTACTAGCAGAGACTCTCTCTGCTCTCTCCTGGCCGCAAAATCACTACAGTCTTCCTGTGGGCGGTCGCAAGCCAAGGTGGGTGAGACCATGAATACTAATTTTCTCTGTGACGTAGAACAGACTGACTTTTTCTGACTCGCTAGTTTTTGCCGTCTATTTCCTTTCTGTGGCTAATGCTGGCACTGGGTGTTGGAGAAAATGTTTACGGGCAGCATGCAGAGTGACCGAAAGCATTGCAAAAAGAACAAGCATCATTGTTTCTCGGTGAACGAGACCTGGTGTATTAAAACTATGAAAGCAAATGCAGTTGTATGGCCATTAACTACGTGTTAGCTTTGTAGTTGCTCTGTTTTCTTTATTCTACATCCATTCAGCTCCAGATAAGTTAAAACAGACCACTTTTTTTTGGTATTTAAATGGATAAACTGCCTCTAAAGGTCGTTCTATTAAAAATGTGGTGATCATTATATTTCAAAGGAACATGACAGCTCCTGAGATGAACACAAAGAATGAGACATGGCTACCAAGTAAAATAAAGCAGGAATTCCAAGATATACTAAATAAATAATGAACATCTGGGTGAACTTGATGTTTTTTTCTTTTATAGGAAGTAATAGGCAACTTTTCTACTGAAAATTGTAAATATGTTTCCTGAAAGTTTTTTTTTTTTTTTTTTTTTATGCAAGCTTTAACAATATTTAAAGCTTTTAGGATAATCCGGAGCAGAAAATATATAACACATGTGGACCTACAATCATGACAGCGAAGACTTTCCCTCTTTTATCTGGAAGTGGTGTTAGCGCAGCAGAACTAGAACAGCTATGAATCCCAGGATTACCTGGTTTACACTAATAAAACTCAACTGAAGATGTAATTCTCTTGATGCACCATGGTTGTTCATATCCAAACACCCACATTTATCTGTTTAAGCAAGGGAAAGAATCATATCTGCCTTCTTTTGGCCAGCTGTCCAACAGTGCCTAGCAGCGTGTGATACAGGAGCAACATTGTGTTACCCCATGATGACTTTAAATAGCGGGAATGATAAGAGGTGAAATTGTATCAGATTTGAAACTAAAACTTTTTTAAAACCCCCAAAAGGCAGTGCAGTAAAAAAGGGTTGGCCTCCTTACAGATTTCTTCCGCTTTTGCGTTTTTGTTGCACTTAAATGATTCAGATTATCAAACAAATTTTAATGTTGGATGGAGACAACCTGAATGATACAAAACCAGATTTCAAAGGGAAAGTTCATTCATTAAGCAGGGAAAAAAAAGCTAAACATCTTGTATTTGTAATTGACTTGTATGATTTATTTTTATTTTTTAATGCCTGTTACGCCATGAGCCTCAGTTGAAGAGCATCTGCACCATACTGAGGCGAAAGTCCTCAACACAGTTGTCCCCGGTTCGATGCCCGGCCCAGAACCATTTGATGGATGTCATCCCCTTCTCTCTCTTCCCGTCTTCCAGTCCATCTACTGTTGAATAAAGGCCACTAGTGCCACAAAAACCTTTAAAACAAATGCCCGTTATAGAATAGTTGGCAGAGTTGTGCCTGTACTAAAATATTCTTCCTTTTACAGGAATCCTTTTTTGTCATCCAAAAGAAAAAAAAAAACTCAAAAAATTAAATTGTTGCTAGTTAACAGCGAGCCTACGTTTCCCCTCTTTCTCTCTAAATTGCCACAGTTTCAATCTTTTATTTTCTGCACCCTCATCCCTGGTTGTTATATTGTATCATGCAAGGTTTTGGCTGATAATATCCACCAGATGTACTGGTGTACTGCTGGTGAGGAAGCAAGCACTACTCAGAAGGTCAACAGCATCTTAATGATTTTCTTAACGCTCATAATGTCCTAGGGAAATCTCAGTCTGGTTTTACCGGGAACCACAGCACAGAGACGGCCCTTCTGAAAATTTAAATGATTTTAGATTAAACTATGATGCACAGAGGGTGACAGTGTTGGTTCTACTGGATCTAAGCGCTGCCTTCGATACAGTAGACCACACTATTCTTTTAACCCGTTTAAAACGGTTTGGCCTCTCTGGTGCTGTTCACAAATGGTTTACATCCCATCTCACAGACAGGACTTTTATGGTAAGTTTAGATACCTGCTCCTCTAAGGTCCACAAGATTACATGTGGTGTGCCCCAGGGTTCAATTTTAGGCCCAGTGCTTTTTAACCTTTATATGCTCCGTCTTGGCAGCGTCATCAGAAGACATGGAGTTAACTTTCACAGTTATGCTGATGATACACAGCTGTACATCTCCATGTCTCCTGATGACACACGGCCAATGGATGCACTTATTTTTTTAAAGGTTTCGTGCCCACAGTGGCCTTTATTGACAGTGGATAGGATACAGAAGGGGGAGAGAAGTGAGGGGAGAGACACTCGGCAAATATCCATGGGCCAGGGTTGAACCTGGGACGACCGCTTCGAGGGCTAAGGCCTCTGAACATGGGGCGCCGTCTTAAACCACTGCGCCACATGATGCCCCCAATGGATGCACTTTTTAACTGCATTTTCGACATCAAATCCTGGATGGCAGAAAACTTTCTCCAGCCCAACCAGGACAAAACTGAAGTTTTAGTCATCGGTCCTGAGGCTCAGAGAGAATTTTTTTTTAACCAAAACTACAATCACTGTCTTTTAATACTTCTTTACAAGTGAAGAACCTGGGCGTGATTTTTGACTCCGAGTTGACTTTTATCCCTCACATTAGAAACATTACTAAAACAGGTTTTTATCACCTAAAGAACATTGCCAGAGTCCACCCTATTGTTTCTCGGGCCAACACGGAGACCCTGATGCTTTTATTACCAGTAGGATTGATTACTGTAATGCCCTGCTTTCTGGTCTTCCCAAAAAATAGTATATCAGGTTTACAGCTTCTACAACATTCAGCAGCACGTGTCCTGACGAAGACCAGGAGGCGGGAGCACATTACACCTGTCTTAAAATCACTGCATTGGCTCCCCGTATGTTTTAGGATCGATTTTAAGGTTCTTTTAACGGTTTTTAAGTGTCTTCCTATCTTTCAGAACAGCTTTTACCGAATGAACCTTCGCGGTCTCTGCGCTCCTCTGGCAGCCGTCTCCTTGTCATCCCAAAGGTTAGGACACACACTCACATGGTGAGGCGTCTTTCTATTATTATAGCCCTCACCTCTGGGACAGGCTGCCAGAGGACCTCAGGGCCGCAGAGAATGTTCATGTTCTTAAGAGCGGGCTCAAGACTCACCTTTTTAGCCTACCTTTTAATTGATTATCATTTATTAATATCTGCTTAATTGGTCTGCATGTTTTACCTGATTCAATTTTGATCTGTGAAGCACTTTGAGATGCTATTGTGTATGAAAAGCGCTTTATAAATAAAGTTTGATTTGTTTTGAACAGCTGAGAAAGCTTGTGGAACAAACAGATTTTGCATTTATAAAAATGAAAAACGCTTCAAAGGTGCAGCCCGAAGCTCACAAGTGCAGATCATTTATGCTAAAACCTTTTGCTGCAGGCAGGGATTGTCTACCACTTTAATACATATTTACATGCTAAAACACAGGAATTAGAATTCATTAGTGCAATCTGAGGTCTAGATCTAGATCAGGAGTTGTCTGATTAGTAGCTTTGGGACAATGTTTTTGTAGTGAATGTGCCAGTCGCCCACTTTTGTTTCTCCCCTTGACTGTCTGCAAAAGACTAAACTCTGCTATCTCAGCTCTAATTAACAGAGCACACACAATTCCCAGACAAATGATTTTGAGGTGTATTGGGATCTTTTGAGAATATAGGCTATGCTGTTTTCTCAATGCACCGTCAAAAAAATAAGAAAGAAAAGAAAATGATAACAGTCAGAAGCTGAATGAATGACGAAATCATCATGCCTGCCGTGTCAGTTTCACTTGTTCGGAGGTAACCTGTATGATATCGCCCAGGGCCCTCTGATTCCTGAAAACTGGGCTTAATCGAAACCAAGAAGGCTGCGTTCTGAAGACGCTTGTTCTGTCTCCTTTCACTGTCACTACGATGAGGAAGCACACGTTTACTGTGCAGCTGCTGTGCTCTGTACTGTGTTTGAGGTTCACCTACTCAGAGGAAGTGGTGGTTTGTGTTAGGTAGGGTGTGAGGAGTGGAGGGGGGAGAAAACAGGATATCCGATGTTGGAACAAAAAAAAACTGAAATTTGACTATCCCCCCCCACCCACCCCCCTACTCTGATGTTTGCACTGTATTCTCTTCGGCACTAATCAACCCCCCTGCCCCTCCCCCCAGAATGCTAGAAATTTCAATGATAAACCGTAACTGGGTGGAAAAGATCTGTTTTAGTGGACTGTACCTCTGAGCTTGTTGTTTTGTTTTTTCTTCTTCGCATGATGTGGATATGATGATGTGTCGGTGACACGCGTGTCCCCTCTCACACCAGCTCCAGAACATCAAAGAGCCCCTGATTCCCTCTAACCGAGCATGTTAATTGGTGCTTGATTGATAACTTGAGTTCACAGGCGATGGCAATGTGTCATCTGAACTGTTCCAGGGTGTCTTTGTAAAACCAGCTTTATGAGTTTACGAGTGGAAGAAGCATCACTGGCGGGCCCATTAGAGAGCTAGAGAAGAAGAAAAAACGCCAGTGTGCATAGTTGCAAATAAGCTGTCACACATTACAAATGAGATTACCTTTTGCAGTTTGCCCTGAGAACTTTGGGAGGAGGGCATGCACGGGTAAGACGATGAAACAGCTCAAATCATCTGCATTTTTTTTTTTTATCAGTGTGCTCGATCTGCAGAGTGCTGTTTATGGTTTCTTCATGCATGGCGAAGAGAAAGTACATTCACAGCTTGAAGCGCAATGTAATCAGCTGCGGCAAAGTGCAAATTATCTGAGGAAAGAGTGCTCAGAATGGGTCTATTTTATTTCATTTTTTACAGTTTGCCTCTAAAAACAACCTCTTTTAAACATTTTTTTCTTTGCTTCGTCTCATAGAAATGAATTGATAATTGTATCGTTCATCCGTCACATTCGCTTTTGGGAGAGATAAGATGAACTATATCTGAGCGTATGCTGGCATGAACCGAACACAAAAGACACACAATGTCACCATTATGAGGGACGACGCAACAACACAACCATGAGACGGGAATCGGAGGCGAAAAAGCAGTTATTGTATTTGCATCCAATCACACGCATGCAAACTAATTGTGTAGTTTGCGAGACAAGAGATCACTGAGGTCAGGACGAACCCACATGAAACCACGGCTTTGTTGGCTCATGCTGACCAGGAGCGCTGTTACGAGCTCGCACAAACGGCCAAGAAGCAGAATGTCTCCGTTTTCTTGTGAAGAGACAAGAACAAGGGATAAGTCATTATTTTTACCAGGATGTGCTGGAGTACTCTTTAAATGAGTCGTTTCATCAAAGACTCATTCACAGATGACATCTTAACAAGCCAGAACAAGCAAACGTAGACACTAATGTAGCCTATATGTGGTAAGTAAGCATGTAATAGTCCGGCTGGTAATGAGGCAATGAACGTTTTGCAGAAATCCACACAACCTGGCTGTCTTGCATCAAAACCTGCTGGCTATGCTTCTCAATGCAGCTTAAATGTAGCTGTGTTAGATCATGTACCGACTGCAACACTAATGTTCACTGTCATGTTTATTACTTCACCCAGTAAGGCAGGGGTGTCAAACTCAAAGGTGTTTCGGTCCACATCAAGATCAGGAATGTCCTTAAAGGGCCGGTTGTGGCAGAAAGTATTGATAAAACTATTTTGAACAAACTGTTAAAATATTAATAAATATCTGTCTCCGCATTCGACGAGTACTTCTTAAAATGAAATAATACTGAATATCTTTTCACAGTGATGTGATTTAGGACTTTTGAAACAAACACTGATTTGATTTGACCGATAAAATAGTATTTAGGTGCACATAAATAGAACTGAAATGTTCTATTCATATATTCCTCTAGAGTTTAGAAGGCCACATAAATGGCTATGACGGGCCGGATTTGGCCCCCGGGCTTGACTTTGACACATGTGCACCAAAGCCTTCATATTGTTTCATCCATGTACTGCAACTTCTTTCCATTTGTTTCATCCAAAGGAATCCAAATGAAACAAAATCCAGTTGCCTAATATTATTCAGCCACACTGAATACAAATTGAAGAGTTAGGTCAAACATTGCAGTAAAGCCCAAAATGATTCACACTCCTAGCAGATGTAGTTTTAAAATAATTTTAATTCAACCAAGCTGTTTATTTCTGATAGCACATGAAAAAGACACTTCTCAAAAGAGACCAGATACTTTTATTGTCATTAAACAGTTTCCTGTACAACAAAATTAACAGGCAGATCCAGTACAGACATACAAATGCAATGTACAAAAATAGGGCTGATTCTGCTATTCTTCAAATAATCACGAACATTGTGGACAACCCTGAGCATCCTCTTCATGAGACTACCATACAACAGCAGAGTGTCTTCATTCAGAGGTCTCTTCAGTTTCGCTGTAACACAGACCGCTACAGGAGATCCTTCCTGCCCACAGGCATCAGCATCTACAACAACTCCTTAAAGAATTGAACAGTATGATCTACAACGTGACTTCATTTTCCTCCAGGATCTATAAAGCATATTTGAATTTTAATTTAATTAAAAAAATCTCAAATACTTAAAGGAGCCATATAAGATTGTGGCAAAAACTGGTACTGCAATCACTTTCAAGTTACTGTAGAGCGGTGTATCCCCTCCCCATCCCCCCTGACTAGAGGTTGCCAGGATAGGCTGCAGAATCCAGCAGGAACGTAGGCTGCTACAAGGAGCTTCCATTGGCAAGTGACAAGTCCTACACTATTTTTTTCCCTGTTAATTATGTTTAATTATAATGACACAGAAACGGGCTCTGATAATGCATCGCTGTTAGCAATGACGACTCTCCGTTTTTATTTCCCACACAATTCCTTACCCTTTTTAATTTGATGACCCTCCTCCTCTATATTCGCTAACGTAACGTTACTTTGCACGAACATGCATAACGTGAATTTTTTAAATGTCAGTTTACATGAAGTACAACTTAGCCAAACATGGATGAATCTTACCTGTCCAGGATTAAATTAGCAACGTTAGTGTCTGTCTTCAAATTCTTCTCTGTTTTCAGGCGTCTCCATTTTGTCACGACGTATTTCTGAATGATAACGAGGTCTTTTAGGTGTAGCAACGTTAAACATTTTTTATCCGAAACACTTTTGTAGCTGCAGCTGTAGTAACTAGAGCAGAGCTGGCATCCCCGATGCCGAAACACTACTGGCTTCGTGATTGGTAGATAGGTGGAGGGCGGAGCTTCAGGCCAAAACACAAGATGACAACATCAACATCGGTTGAGGGCTGCCACTTCACTTTTTAAATGACAATATCCTGGTCGTACTACTGTTGTCAGTGATTTAAGTGTTTGAAATGAACATGATTTCTCAATGTCTAGTGACATATCAGGGCCATTTTATGATTAATTGAAAAACATTTCTTACATACAGCTCCTTTAAAAATAGTCAATTAGACTTGGGTATTTAAAATATCTGCACATTTAGATATCATAAAATGCAAGAAGGAGTATAAAATGTATAAAAAATGTTTTTATTTAAATTTAATTTAAAAAATGACACATCAAACACTATTTACACAAATCTCCAAACTCATTGGGAAAAAAAACTTTACTGCCATTACAGCAATAAAACATTTCTTTTAATTGCTGGCCAGCTTTTTGCATTTTTTTAATTTTTTTTGAAGATTAAATTTTGATAATGAACTACTTAGTCTTAGTCCGGAGAACTGCTATTCCTCTGTTATAGTGATATGTGACTATTGGATATAATGGAATTTTATTTACACTGGCCCCCGCTTCACACTTATTCCCCAATTTAGCTCTGTGACCATCAGATGCATGACACGACAGTTGACTTCACAAACCCTCTGTACCACCTTGGTCCTTGGATAGATCACAGTTGACCGAAGGCTTAGGGTGGGCATGACATGGAAGTTTCTAAAGATAGTCCTGCAATAAGCTGACATGCAACCATGTCTGTAGAGTCATGACACACCTCTGTGATTTGTGCTCACGAGTGGAATGGCCGTCATTGGCCACTAGGAGGCAGGGACATTTGGTATGTATTTAATTACAAGGCTATGCTTGGAATATTGCCTCCTTACATTTGCCATTTAATCACACGGATAAGTTCTGACTCCTACTCCTTGGGATCCAATGATCAGCTGTTGCTCTCTGTCCCTTTTGCCCACACAGAGTTTGGTAAGAAAGCCTTTGCCTTGTGCAGCTCCTCCTGCTTCCAGCATGCTACAGAAGCCCTGGGAATTGACTGAGCTATTGTCCTTAAATGCCTTTGAAACCCAGCTGAAATGATCAGAGATTGCCTCAATAATTTGTAATTGCCTTTTAATGTATTTTAATATTGTTTTCATGTTGTAACTCTGTGTTGAATTTAGCTGCCTTTTGGCCAGGACTCCCTTGGAGAATAGGTTTTTAATCTCAATGGGATTTTCCTGGTTTAATCAAGTTTAAATATAAAATGTTTTTTTTTTTTTTTTTTAAGAACTTGCTTTTCTGCTTGTTTAGAACTCAGTGAGCTTTTTTTTCTGAAATGACTCAAAATTAATTTGTATAACCTTGTATAACGTTCAGTGTTACACTGAATGCACACTTCCTCTTTTTTAATGAATGTCTGCATACCTTTAAATTAAGCTTCTGCCTCCTGCCAGTGAAATATCTAATCTAGTTTTGTTTTGGAGCTATCTCTTCCTGGAGACATAAACTATAGCGTTTGAAATAATAGTTGGGCCTTCTTTTTTAAGGTTATCTGATTGCTAACAGTTTTAGAGACTCCTCTGCTGATAAGAGCTCTTTGCTGAGTTTAAGATTAACCATCTGACCTAATAATATGCACGTACATCCCGTCTAATGACCGTAGTGGTTCAGGTTGGAAACTGACAGACATTTTCAATTATCAGGTTTTGGAACTCCAACCTATGTGCAAAAATCATTAAGTTTCAAAGAGAGACACTGATAGAGCTTCTGATCAATTAAAACCTTTAAATAACTTAATGTTTCCTTCGAAACTTCCCTTAAAGTTGTTTAATTTCATGTTTGTTTGTGAATTTTTTTAAATTACTAAAGTAATTAGTAAAATGTACTACAATGATCACTAAATAGCAGCCTAATTATTAATCATATAGGTTACTAAATGGAGCCAGAAATTAATTCAAGTCTCAGTATTGTGATTCTCAAAAGAAATTCATTTTATTATATTTTTATCTCTTCCATTTCTATAAAAGACACTACCAGAGCTCAGTGATTAAGTAAAAGAATTGACCTTTTAAGAAAAGACTATTTTATGACATGAGAATTTTGATACATACATATAAATAAGCAGCCTTACCAGTTACAGCATTTAGAATCTCTACAGTGATGAATATGGACGTCTGTATGGGCCGGACTGAACTTTTTTCATCACTTTCATGCACAATCTTGAAACACACGGCAGTAATAAACCTGTACGCACTTGGAACAAAGTCACTGATAATATTGCAGAATCTATGTGTTATTGCTATAAGCTGTAGTCAGCCAGAGTGTCCTCAAAGCAAAGCTGTCTATACCTGGTTCATGGAGCCTTTTGAGTGCCACTAAGCCTATTCTTTCACCATTACATCTTGCATCTTTATTGTTTTGGTTTAATCTCTAGGACATTACAAGCAGCATTTACAGATATAGCTTACAAACAAAAATATATCTGGAAAAAAGAATTATTTACTGTAGAGCCAGATTCCGTTTAGCTGCTATAGATTAAGCGCTCTTGATACTCCCTGGCTCATTATGACACTGCTATAGTTCCTTACACTTGAACAAACCATAGTCACCCTTTAATTTCTAATCCATCCCTGTGCTTTGTCTGCGGTTAAATTACCTGTAAACAGATCCACATTGTAAAGCAAAGTGTTAATATGTTCAAGGCATGATAAATAATTTCTGTCAGGTCAGGTGGCTAAAATACCAATCTAATGTCCAGATGCTGACACCTGAAAGATAAAAGTGTAATGGTTTCTTTTTAACTCCTTGACCCACGTGCAGAACACAACACACAGATTTGAGCAGCTTTAAAGGTTTATTGAGCAGGTTGTAGATGACGTCAGGAACAAGGGAATCTCCACGTCGGAAACTGGAAACAGATACAGTGGAAGACAGTGAGTTCAGAGGTGAGTTTGAATTACATCAAGGCTTTTGGGGGAGCCAAATTTTGCTTTGTGCACTGCGATTTCCCAATTGACATGCATGCACGTATACTTTTTATGGCACAATGGTCAGTCACATAAAAGAAAATACTGGTTGGATTTTGGTAATTTAACAGGTTCTTAACAAACAAAAAGCAAATGTGGATCCACATGCAGTCCAACATGTTCTGCCTTATCATAGCCATTCAAGAACAACAAATCAGGGAGCAACTTAGTTCAGAGCCCCCGATTCGAATGTTATCAACCTTTAAATGGCCGTTATTAGCGATCATCACTCCCATTCAATAGCTTCAGAATGTGGTGATAATTATCGGTGATAATATGCATTAGAATTTTTTTCAGCATCGCCCACGTCTAAAAGCGGAAGTTTCGTTTTTGTTATAACTTTATTTAAAACCTGTGTTTACAATTTAGGTAACGATGGATATTTACTTATAACCTTACCCCACCCCCAACCCTCATCCTAAAAACTCAGGACAAGTTCCTAAACCTAAAGTCACAAGATAACAACCTACCGAGCAGGAGGTAGAGGAGGAACATTCTGAAGCTATTGTATGGGAGTGATGAGCGCTAATAACATGCTAGGATGTAGAGGAGGAACATTCTGAAGCTATTGTATGGGAGTGATGACCAATAGTAACAGCCATTTAATGAGATGATAACATTCGAAACAGGTGGTTCAGAAACCCCATCATCCTTATCATCAAAACCAAAAAATTGCTAAATCCAGGTCTCACTGTGAGCAAATATTTTTACCTTACTGTCCTCTTCACTGCTTGCTTTTTTGCCGTATAAAACCGAAATGCTCGAGTTTAGGTTTAGACACGATATCCAAAACTTAAGTAAAACTTTGGCCTGTCTGACTGCAGGTAACGTCCACAACGTTCCAAATGTGCTTGATTAGCAAGAACCCAAGACAAATTAGCATTAGCATGATTGACGTAGCTTACGTCAATCAGTGCAGCGCAACCACTGATGTATGGTCACAGAAGGACTTTACTGAAAGTTATTTTTAAGGTAATTGGTAGATTTAACACACAAAGCTGACAAAGTATGATTTTTTTAAATCTTAAACAAACCTTGTGGAAAAAAGAATATAATATGAATAGAAACAGGACTATTTTTAGAACTCCCACTTGGTGTGTTAGTTGAGGGCTTTTGGGGGAGCCCATCTCCCATTAAGGCAGTGGTTCCCAAACAGTCATTGCAGGGGGGGGGTGCGGTATGAATGGCTAAAATTTAAAAGCTAATATAACTGACAGGTTTTTGACGAGGCTCCCACATAAATGCGAAGCAGAAGATAAAACATAGCAAAATCAGCTTCTAAACCAACTTCCTTCCAAGCCAAAGAGCAGAAAATATGACTAAGCATATCTTGACATTGGTTTTGTTACACCAAACACCTGCAAATGCTCAACTGACCTCATATAACGTTTTGTACATAGTGGCACAAGGTGAAAAACCGCAACTGTGGAGGAATACATACTTCTCTGCACTATGGACATGGTTTCATCAGTGATTCGTAACAGAGGCCAGCAAACTATAAGTTCTTCCTCTGTCCAATATGCGCATTTATGAGATGTCAACGGACATATAGGGACTTTGTAGAGATCTGCACAGATGCAGCAAAGACAATGGCTGGGAAACTAGGAAGGCTGCAGGCGTTCATGAGGCGCATCTCCCCCAGTATTGCAGTGCACCCGCTGCATTATACACCGTGAAGCATCTGTGTCTAAACAGCCGGGTCCTGAGCTGAATGATGTCATGATGGATGTCTTCGGCACAGTAAAGTACATCAAAACAAAACCTGTCAAAGCCCCGCTTTTTGTGGTACTGTGCGAGAAAATTGGCTCCGACGGAGAGCTGCTCTGTCACACAGCGAGTCCCGATAACTGTCATGTGGGAAGGTGCTGTCCATTCTAATGCTAATCTGTATTTGGTTCTTGCTCATCAAACACGTTTGGAATGTCGTGAAGACTGCCCAGGATTAGATTGGGCAAAGTTTTACTCAAGTTTCTAACATCATGTCTAAACGTAAACTGGAGCATTTCAGTTTTATACGCCAAAAGAAAGTGAGCACTGAAGAGGACAAGTTCGCCCCAGATCAGCAGTTAATAAGTCTTGCTCACAGAAAGATCTCATCAGCAACAGATGCAGAACAGCGGGATCAGCTTTAACTTTGCCGTCAGTGGGTACCTGCAGGGCACTGAGGCCTGAATCAGGTCATGCAGCCTTTCCTTTTAACTGGACACAAAAGCAGTGGAGCGAGTGGAAAAGTAGGAATACTGGGCTGTTTACTAGAAATCACAATTCAGGGTGTACATTATGTATCAAAGCAAAAAGTCTGCTACTTGCCAAAATCAAAACTAGGGTGCATCTGTCCGAAGAATGGATTAATGGAGAAGTCAGCAGTGAATCATTGAGACAGTTTGGCTCACAAAAGTTGACATTTTAGAGAAAGGATAAAATGAATGCAAGAAACGTCGTGCAGAACAGTCTATATGGTGGCAAAAGAAAAAGTGGCATTAAGATAGCCCCCAGCCATGATGACTACAAAAACTTCATAGCGCCAAAATGTGCACAAATTAGACCACGCTTGTGCTGAAATGATAGGGCACATTGCCAATCAAATGAAAGCTATATTTGTTAAAAAATATTAATGAAATTGGATCACAGATCAGTCTTTGGCTCTCCCAAAAGCTTTGATGTAATTCAAACTCACCTCTGAACTCACTGTCTTCCACTGTATCTGTTTCCAGTTTCCCGCGTGGAGATTCCCTGGTTCCTGACGTCATCTACGACCTGCTCAATAAACCTTTTAAGCTGCTCAAATCTGTGTGTTGTGTTCTGCATGTGGGTCAAAAAGTTAAAAAGAAACCATTAAACTTATAGCTTTCAGATGTCAGCATTGTGTGCAGGTGAATTTGGAAATCGTAGTGCAGGATGAAAAATATGGTTCCCCTATAATCTTTGGTGTTCTTCGAACCCTGGCTGAAGGTACAGTGGAAGGCAAATACTCAGGCGCCGAATGTTTGGCAGCCGCTCCTTATAAAGCCAGCTGACGGCTGATGCCAGCAAGGTCCGCAGGTGGCTTGGGAAGGTGGCTCCACCCTCCAGTGGTGATTGACAGCTCCAACCTCTGGCAGTGTCCCTTGGAGAACTCACAAGGAAATGAGGAAAGGGAGAACACACAAAACACCACACAATACTCCAGATTCATGCCCCCCTCTCAACGACTGCCACCTGGCAGTCCAGATTATCCAGACAGTACCAAGATCCAAAATAAAGTAACAAACAAAATCAAGAGTGGCGGATGGGGCCTTGGAAGGCGGCCCTAAAACAAAACTTAAGCACCTTAAGCCGGGTGGGCAGAGGGTGACTTGGAAGGAGTGTCAGAATCAGAAAATTAGAAAACAAAAAGTCTTAGACAACCCTGGAGATTTCCAGCGTGCTCGACTGTGCCTGGGCTCCGGCACAGCTGGCAGGTGGCCAGCTGTGCCAGAGCCCAACAAATTGGCAATGGGTTGTGCAGGAGCCTTGGCGGCCGGTGATGGAGGAGTTGGGAGGAGCTTGGAGAGCTTAGAGTTCGGCGGACTTCAAGGTTTTTCTTTGCTTTGAGGCATCCGGCTGGTGACGAGGGAGCTTCAAGGGAGCTTCGAGGCATCCGGCCGGGAACGGTGAAGCAGCCTAGTCTCTGAAAGCTGGCGTGGATGGCACAAGAACCTACAACGAGGTGCTAGGGACCCACAACGAGGCAGAGGCCCTGGCAATGAGAACCCATGAGGGGGCAGAGGCTCTTGGGACCCATGAGGAAGCTCAGGAGACTGGGACCCACTCTGAGGTTCGGGAGCTTGGAACCCACAGAGGGAGGCTATGGACTGGACCCCACTGAGAGGCTCTGGTGAAAGGCGTTGTACTACTGGCAGGGGAGCCGTTGTGTTGGGCTCAACTGGCTGGGGGATCGCTCTGGCAGATTCAACTAACTGGGGAGCTGTGGAGGTAACTTTGCTGGCTGACTGGCTGCTTCATACATAGAAGTCTGAGGAACAGACTGGGTGTAGATTGTGGAATGAGTCTCTTCTTTATGGAGTTCAAAAGTCTTAAATGGGATCAAGTTCTGGGAGAACAGTTGAAAACTATTGAACACTGGAGAAGGTAGCCTCCACAACGGCCTATTTCTCCGGAGAAACTTTCAGGTTGAGGGGAAGTGACGTCACAACTCTCCAGTATGTCAGGAGGAAGACGTAGCTGCCTCTGCTGACGAGGAGGAGACCTTATAGGGTGTTTTTTTTTTTGTGGAAAATAGTGGTTAGATAGTCTAAACATTCTATTGTAGCCTGATTTTGTTCAGATAATTTACAGATAATATTTTCATGGGTTTCTATATGGGTTTGTTGTTCAGCAACAGATCTGTGTCTGCTGGATCAGACTGGCCTGTGTTCTGTCATGTTTTCGTTTAACTTCCTGAGCCTGATATGCAGAATACAACACACAGATCTGAGCGGTTTCAAGTTTCAAGTTTTTATGTAGGTGACATCAGGAACTAGGAAATCTCAATGAGGGAAACCGGAAGCAGATGCACTAGAGGAAGGTGAGTTCAGAGGTGAGCTGCCGGTAATAGTAAATTATGAATTAGAGATTGATTGAATAACGCTTACTGAGAGGGTTACCAGAAAGGGTAATGAATCTGAATGAATCTGTGGGTGTTTGTTTGTTTATAGTTTTAAAATCTACGGAGGCTGAGCACCAGAGGTGGTAATTGGAGGGCGGACAGAGCACACGGAGGAATCAGTGGGGTAAGCACAAAGGTAAGGATCACAAGGGAACTCAGAGGGCTAGAGGTACCCTGAAAGGCAAACACTAAATGTTTGGCAGCCCTCTCCTTATAAAGCCAGGTGCGAAGGTGGCTTAGGAAGGTGGCTCTGCCCTCCAGCGGTTCTGGACAGCTCCAACCTTTGGCAGTGCCCCTTGGAGGACTCACAAGAAGATGAGGAAGGGGAGAACACAAAAAAACACCACACAAATACCCCAGACTCATGGCAAAAAGTTTAAGAGGGTTCACTGTCCTCACACTTGTGGAGGTTAATGTAGCTCTGCAGAAAATGATGAAATAGTGAATATTTCATGAAAAAGTGACATGAATTTAAGACTGTGGTGAGATGTAAGAAAAGCTCACAAACCATAACCAGACAGTGCTGTTGGCTATTTCCACAGTGTGTCTAAAAAACAAACCAAATCAGTTCTAAAATAAACCACTTCCAGTAGGTTGTCTGGTTAAGAATCTTTTCCTGGACTCTGAAGCGTGCTACAGTATTTCTGTGCTATCTGTGATACCCTTCATTTCTGGTGTCTGGTCTTTAACTATTAAACTCAGAGGTTTGGTTAAGTGTTACTTCTCTAATATTTACCAGAAGAAAATACTCCTAATTTTAGTTTATGGTTGAAGAAAGGAACCACAGACACTGATAAGCACTTTTTCTCGCGTTTCCAGACAACAGGCGGTGCATGACAGGATATGGGAGCACTGCAGCATGCAATGCACATTGTTTGCATTTGAATTTGGTCATATTATAACATATGCCAATTCACACTTCACTGGATGAGCGCTCTGTGCTTGCACGGAGTTGTACTGGATCCTTTTTTTAAGCCAGCATCTTGTGAAATGCTGTGTCTAATCCCCTTCATGAACTGATTTTAAATGAGGATATATATTATATATATATAAAGTCTAGTAATAAAATGTCTTAGCTGCTCATTGCTTTGTTTGTATTCTTTTGTTCTGATTTTTGCTTTATAGGTGTCCACTGGACATTGGCCTGGACTTTAGCAGAGACTTAGCGAAGCAGTAGCCCAGGGCAGCATGTTTTTAGGTGACCCCAAGATAAGGTTTTCTCTTTTAATGAATAGATGTGTTGAAAACAATGCTGTCAGAGCTCCACCTCTAACCTGACCCTTAACCCCAAGTGCATCAGAAGTAGTAGTGCTTCCTATTTGTCAGACTTTTACAGTTTCCAGTTGGAAATATGGCAACAACGGGGGGAAAAACCCCATAACACAATAGAGTGAAGGTTAAGAGCATGTACTATTTATTAATTCATAATTTAATAACACAAAAATGCTTTGAAGAAAACTATTTTCACTTGGATGAGGCCTATAAGCCTTTAAATTGATGCCTCTTTAATCAAAGTTTAACGAGCTCTTGTGGCATAAGATCTCAAGATTTAAAAAATGCCTTGCAATTTGTAGTCAAAGTAGGCCTAAAGTTTTGTCGCAAGGCACTATTTTGTTGCTATATTGTATCTATAGATATGGATACAAAATGTGCAGCTTAAAACTCTTGTTTTGAACTAAGAAAGGAAGCTGTTTTTGAGTTGCATTGTTGTGCCGACAAAGTTGGATGACACAGGCATTGTTACGCTGACAGCAAGTAGCCCCAACCCCTTTAAAACAGTTTATGCTGCATTATGTTGGGGCACTCAGGAAAAAAAAACAATCACAGAGAAACAAGATATGAACCATTGTTAAACAGTAAAAGCGGTCAGATGTTAGCTGCTAACAAACGCTGAAGATACGATCTGCTTCTTAGTTTCTAACTAAAGAGCAGTTTCACAGTTTTTTTTTACTGAATCTGGAACATACTTGATCAGATCTGGTTCAAACACTAAAATATTTTGACTCATCAAACCTGAACTGGATCATTCTGTATTCAAGAGAGATTCTTTTAAAACTTTCTTTGGAACTTTTATTCTTTGAATAAAATGGTGGTTTTTAGTCTTCCCAAAAATACTGATAAAATCGTATCTCTTTCTCATGATACCAATATCGTGTATCATTTGACTGCATGAGCCAGATATACTATTACAGGCTAAGCATTTTCCATCAACTCACTGGAATACGAATGCTTAAAAAACTCGAGTGGGTAGAGTCTGTATGTATGTATCAGTAGTTGGATTTTTTTCATTAAACACCTGTAATAAAAATGAAAAATAGATTTTCACTTTGAAAATTGAACAAATTTAAGCTACTTATCTTTGTCCAAACAGCTTCCATATTTATTGTGTTTATTTAACACAGGGGTTCTCAACCTTTTGCAAGCTGGGCCGCCCCAAAGTTGGTTCATTGCAGTTGGGGGCCCCAGTGTAAATGTGTGCGTGAATGGGTGAATGACTGAATGTAGTGTAAAGCACTTTGTGGTCCTCTGACTGAAAAAGCCCCATACAATTACAGGCCATTTACACTTTACCATTTAGTTTCTCAGCATCACTCCTGGACATGATGTTTCTAATCAAAAAGCAGTGTGCAAAGAATTATGTCCATCAAGTGTCATGATTTGGTGAGTTAAAGGAATGCCCCAAGCGCAGCCAGGAGTGAAAGTGACTCTTTCCTTTGAATGATGAGGTCCGAAACTTCAAATAATGAGGAAGTCCCCGCTAATAAGCATGGGTCAAGACGACTAGGAGAAACACGGCGACTGGACACTACAACGATCCGACAAAGGACAGGGGAACACAGAGGGGTATAAATACAGAAGGAAGACAATCAAGGGGACATGAGAAAGCTGGGTACTATTAGGGACGCAAAGTCTGACAGGCGCAGTGGAAAAAACGCCACATTATGACATCAAGTGTAACTGGCAATGAGTCTTTTACATTAGGGTGGAGGAATTTTGGACCACTCTTTGCCCAACTGTTTTAATTCAGCCACGTTGGAGGGTTTGTGAGCTTGAATGGCCTGGTTAAGGCCATACTAAAGCATCTCAATCAAATTCAAAGTCAAGACCTTGACTAAGCCACTCCAAAACCTTACATTTTGTTTCAGATGAGCTATTTAGAGGGGGACTTTCTGGTTTGCTTTGGCTCATTGTCCAGCTGTATAACTGACAAACTGGTGGCCTTACATTCTCCTTCAGGATTTTCTGGTAGACAGCAGAATTCATGGTTCCATCAATTAGAGCAAGTTGTTCGGGTTCTGAACAACCAAAGCATCACCAGACCATCACACTACTTTAGAAATGCAGATACAAAAGGAACACACACTGTCTAAAAATTTTCATATTTCTCAAATGAGTCCACAGAATATTTTCCCAATAGTCTTGGGACTTATCAAGGTCTTTTTTGAGAGGGGCCTTTCTATTCCATCTGGTCAGCAGAGGTTTTGGCCTCTCCATTAATACAATTTTTGCCAAGTCTCTCTTTTATTGTTGAATCTTCAACCCTGACCTTAACTGGTGCAAGTGAGGCCTGCAATACTTTAATTGGTTCAAGTAGGCTGGCCACTCCTAAGAACGTTCACCACGGTTCTACGTTTTCTCCATTTATCAAACAATGGCTCTAACATATGGTTTGTTGGAGTCCCAAAGCCTTAGGAATGGTTTTGTAGCTTTTTTCAAACTGATAGATACCAATGACTATTTTTTTTCTTTTTTGATGCACTTTATGCACTCTGAGAAGGGTCAGCCCCAGTGTCATGACGTGATCTGTACGCAACACAAACACAACACAACAATGGAGGACATGGAAACTACTGTATGTTGACCATTTTGCTCAGTATGGCATTATCCTTAAAAACTCCAAAAAGGCTTGGTGCTGTTGGGAGTATTTTTTATTTTTTTACAAACAGTGGGCCGGATTACTGTCAGAAAATCACTCATGAGGTGCAACCAGCAACTCCACCCCCTAACCAATCAGTGACCTTCTGACATCCTGTTTTTAGCCCGACCCTGCATGCTTGGAACCCTAGTGAAGTAGGTTCTAAAAAAAGGGACTGGTACTAAGTACCTGTTACTAATGGAAAACCCTCATAACAAGGGATGTTGGATATTGCCATTTTTACTGATATAGTCTGAATCTTAATTTCTGAAAGCAATATAAACCGATTCCACTGATAGACGTCTACATAAATATTCAAGTTTGGCTCAGAAATGGAGAAGCCACAGGATATATTGCGAGTTTTGCCAAAGAAATAAAAAAATCTCAGAAACTATACCTTGGATCTTTCATATTTTGACATGTTGGGTGAGATGAGAAGTAGCTCAAGAGTTTGCTGTATAATATGTGCATAGTATGAAAGTAAGATATAAAAGTTGTCATTATAAAACTAAAAAACGATGCCGATATTGTAGGATATTACATTTTAATGCCAATATCGTCCAATATTAATGGTAGGCTGATAATAATGGAATCCCTACTTATAACCACATAGAGCCGAGTCGAGGCACGCCGAGTAGGAACTGATGCAAACGGGCTATATGAAGGGTTTGATTGTTGTAATGCCAATAAAGATTGTTCTACTGATTACTGAGAAAGTGATTTTAATAAAATATATAAAAAACAGAAAGTAGGTATTTCTAAATGTATTATCTTTCCTCTTACCATCTGGATTGTCTCTTTTCCCACCAGAAACAAACTCCAAGAACTGTAATGTTAAGCAGTGCAGGTCTTTAGTAGTGTTACCAGCATATATTAGATCATTAGTCCTCAAAGCACACAGCTCTGCATGTTTTAGGTGTTTCCCTGCGTCGGCATGCCTGATTTCAATCGACGGCTGATTAACAGGCTTTTGCTGAACTGCAATCATCTGCATCAGGTGTTAAAGCAGCGGAACATCTAAAACATGCAGGGCAGTGTGCCTCGAGGACCAGGGTTGGGAAAAAACTGTATTAAGATGACAGAATCATCTAAACATGTAAACATGAAATATTGAAGAGGGCTTTGTCTTAGATGTTTCCCAATATGGGCATGTTAAACACGTGTTACTGCTCCAGTTTTGAACTTCAAAAAATAAACATCTCATATTTCAACTTGATACTTTGAAGCAAATATGTATTTGTTTTTTGTTTTTCCATCACCTGTTACCAGTGTTGTGCCTGAACAAGTTTATTGAACAATCTGTTATGAACTCATTCGTATTTTTGGAGAAGGTAAACTGAATTCACTGTATTTTGTCTGATGAACGTTATAGTGAGCACACTCATTGTCTTGCAGTTTAATTTTGTTCGAGAGTGTGCCAGATTTCCATGGAGCCCTTTAGACGTAGGCCTGGCTAAAGCCATGGCTAAAACATACTCTGAACCATAGACATTATAAAGAGTAGTCACCTCAGTGGCTGCTGGGTCGCCAGAAATGTGGCCGCCAGAAATGTGGCCGCCATCTTGTACCGGTATCCGCAGGCAGAAACCAAAACGGCAGCATTCGTAAGATACAAGAAGCCTTAGTAGTGTTTGGCATATTCCTGCCCAATAGGCGGCAGAGGCTGATGCGACCTCTACTCTTTATAATGTCTTTGCTCATAACAACGGGCCTTAACATGGGGAGGGGACATCAAATCTGGCAACACAAGTCACCGAGTCGCACCGTGCATGCGTCATTAAATTGCGAAGCGTGGAGCCAAACTCAAATGAATGCAACACCAGCAGCACTACTTGTGCATCAGTGATAAATGCAGCATCTTCATATGACCACTTCTAAGATAATTAATGTTTAAATGTTTTGCACTTTGAAGTACATCCGTTATACCTCAGCCTGGTTCATATCCTCAGATTGTTTAATAATTCCTTATTAAAAAAAGATTTAAAAAGCAAGTTTTTAATCATGTTTTTAAGAATATATATATACTGTAGGGGTAAAAGCTACAGCTGGGTACGAGTGTGGACTGAATGGGTGGCAACAACTGGAAAATTACCAGTATTGTGAGTGTAATAGCTCGCCACAACATAATGGGAAAAAAACAACTATGAACTAGTTCACTTTTGGAACTGTGAACTCATGAACTATGAGCTGAACTAGTTCATTGTAAAATGTGTAAACTGAAGTAGGCTAGTTCATATAGTTCATATAGAAATCGAACATTCCCAACACTGCCTGTTACCGATGAGAACATCCAGTAAGCAAAACAAGCACAGATTTACCAGAGCCCCCCCACCCCAAAAAAATGTCTGAAATCCCAAGGACCGGGATCATCCTGAATCCGGCCCTGACTGACTGTACTGTAAATGTGCAGATGTTTTCTTTTATGCGTCTCTATCTCACAGCGACATATGTTATCAAAGGGAGAAGTGATTTCAACTATATGTTCCTTTCTCCCTGTGCAGACAGCAGTGTGTGTGTGTGTGTGTGTGTCAGTGTTTTGGCCTGCTGCCTTACATGGGCAAACCTCTGATCTGACTGAGAGACGGCTGGAATTTCAGGGCGTGACGTCACCGCCTTCAACTCTCCCACAATTTGGATCAAGAAAAGTTGTGGACTTCTCCTTTTTTTTAATAGAGAGGGGGGGGAGTTTTTTTTTTTTTTGGTTGGATTTCAGCCTCTCTCTCTCTCTCTCTCTCTGTCTGTGTGTTTCCTAGAAAGCGAGGTAAGCCCAAGTTCCACTTCTTTTGTTTAAGGAGTTGTTATTATTGCTGGCCCGGGCGCTGCGCTGCTCGGCTTCGGTAGCTGGTGGAAGGTGGGAGCCGCTCCTCTCCGCAGTTTGTTCGGCCTTGTTGGGACGGGAATGTGAGTTTGACTGTAGCTCGGACGGAGTTCACAGTGAGGGCGTGGACTCGACGCGGATAGCCGTGGCCCGGTAGGAATGTTACATGAGGGTACTAACCTAGCTAACCTGTCGCTAGCCCGAGCTGAGAGAAGGAGCTCGTTCACGCGTTGAAAAACAAAACAAAACAAGACAATAAAAATCTCAGACGGCGTGAGCGGTACGTCCAAGAGTTTGCCCTGCTTCTCGGGAGAGACATAGAGAGGAGGGGGGGGTTCTGCTTTAGCTTTGGTGGTCCGCAGCCGAGCAATGCGGAAAGACAGGTTGTCACCGGAGAGTGAAACTCTCTCCCCCCCTTCTTTCTTTCTGCTCACAAATATGTAACCATAAAGACGCTCGTGCTCAGTGAAGTGGCAGAAAACCGGGTGTCTGTGTGTATTTCTTAATTTCTCAGACGCAGTGGTTACGTGGAGACAAGGACCCGGCCGGGAGTTTTACGGACGGCACCGCGGATTTGCCACGTTAGTGCGGATTACCGTGTGTGTCATTAAAAGTTTCAGACCGTTGTAGTTCATCCTGGGGACCCTGAAGGCCGTGTCCTTTAGACCCCACAGGTTAACACACACACACCCCGCCCTTATCGCTCATATACGTAGGCGGAAAGAGATAGTAGCGCAGACGTGACACTGGGCCTGTGTCATCCTCAGAGCACTGCACTGAGATCAGCATGAGTTCAAAGAACACACCAGGCTCTTCATAGTTCAACTTTATGGTACATGTAGCTTAATAACTCATATTTGGGACAGAGCATCATGCCATGCATAACAAACCCATTGCAATACACTCTGGTCTGATGTTTAAGCTGTTTCACCGCTGATCTGACCACAGTGAGATGCTGCAGAGTTCACTATGATGCAGCCCTAGTGACATCAAGAGTGAACATTGACTTCAACCGTCTAATGCCTCCTTTCCACTGAGCGGACGGTGAAGTTAGGGCTGTTTTTTGGTCCGGCGTATTCAGAGCATTTTACCAGCTCCGGTTGGACTCTCTCTAGGCAGGCGGGGGTTAAACCCAAACACCCAACGAGGCGTCACCCAGGGGACGTTTGTCTGCCCCCCCCCCCCCCAATCAATGAACTGTGTTGTGTGACACCAGTAGCTCCACCCAAACCGTACTGTACCACACTGTCCTATGGACCTACAATGGAAAGGTCAACAGCTGGACGCTATTGAGGACACTAGCTGTGCTTACAACTTTGCAACTGACCCCTAGGCCCCTCCATCCAAACAGGGAACGTTTCCAGAAACGTTTTTTCTTTTAATCCCAGAGAAAGACCGTAAAACCCAAATTTTTATTTATTTATTTTTACTCCCCCAGACCGGTAAGTGGCACCAAACGTGGAGTACCGGACACTCACATTAAGCCTGAGTCTTTTCGATTCAAAACGATTGGATTTTATTCATAATGTTTTCTAATCTGGTTTCTGATCATGATCTACTCTCATCTGCTTTGCTATACAGAATGACAAACAGAGACATTAAAGTGTCTTTTTCACGTTTATTAAGGTAAATTCTCAGGGAAGTGCCTTTTATCAAAAACATTGTCTGGTTCTCAATTGCTACTCATTAGTAGCTAGCTATAAAATAAGTTGGAACAAAAATAAAGTGCTTCTACATGATATAAAATGGTTTAAAATAGGTGCATTTCCCAGGAAAGTTGCAGTTTACCACAAATATCATTTGGAACACAACCGGTGAAGACAAAAACCCCATCCATATTTCTCAGTCAGACTCAGTAACTTAAAGAATAATAAGTTATGAAAATAAAGTGCTTCTTTCAAAATGAAAAGTAGTACCCCTAAGCTACCCGTCTCTGAAATGTTCACGACAGTGTCTCTTGCGACAATAGAACTGTAAACTGTGCAACTGATATGATTTTCAACAAATCATGAAAAAAACTGTCCTGTATAGGCTAGTTACAAAAATGGAGGCGGACAGCCAGCTGATTATTTTTATTAAATCGTTTCTTGGACGTTTCAGATTGATTCTGAATTGTTGCAAATGAGAATCTAGATTCTTCTGTGAATCGATTTTTGGCACACCCCTAATCAATACATCACCCACCGCAAATAGTGTCCTATGTAATTTGTCATGTCACTTAACAAGATGAATTAAGCTCCAGCTCCCTTTACCGTAACACCTAGGCTCATTTTTGTGAAGCATTCAGATAAAAACCAAAAATAATAAGCTAATTATAAGTAAATTAGAACTGTTAATTAATTAATAAATCCCTTTAGTAGCAGTAGGGGAAATTGTAGTAGTAAGTACAATAAGCTCAAGTTATGATTTTTGGTAGAACATTTTCAATCATTTTTGTGTTAATACTGAGACCGTGCTATTTTTGTTGAAAGTTATCCTAGCATGAGAATCCGATACAAGCCTAATCTTTAAGAGGATACACGTTAGAGAATTCTTGTAAAAATGCTATCAAATCTTATTTTATACATTATAATTCATACACATCACAATTCATAGTGCTTTACAGAACAAACAGCACATTTACGTATAAACTGACAAGGCAAACAAAACATGAACAGAGCTGCATCCAGCTGTATGCATGACTTAAAAAAAGGAAGCAGCAAAATACAAATTTAAACGAATTGATAAGAACGGACGACAGAAACTGATTAACGGTTGAGATAAGCTTTAGTCTTAGTAGGGAAAAGTTGCATTAAACAATAATGTTCTCGGTTCTGATTTAAATTAGGGCCTGGCCATGCCAACTTTTTAAGGAAGTTTGTGCCAATGCCGAGGAGCAGAGAAACGTTATGCTGCCTCGTTTGTTTCTGGTCCTGGATAGACAGAGGTTTCTGATGACCGGAGGGATCAGATCTTTCATACCTGACTAGCAGCTCTAAACTGCATTTATTCCCAAAACCATTCAGTGCAAGATAGACCAATAACAAGATGTTAAAGCTACCATTGCAGTAGTTTAGGGACTGGTGTCTTATAATTCATTTTATGGGTGTTGGTTGATTTTCTTCTCTTTTTTTTTTTATTTTTAGGTAAATCTTCTTTTAACCCTCCACATATGTTCGGGTATCTAAAGTTCCTTCTTATTACGTGGGTGTGAGTGGGAAGAAATGAATTGCATTTGCAAAACATAAAATCCAATCAACTATGTGAAGAATGTGTCTCGTTTATGAGGCTTCCTTGTTACATATACACATACATTTACAATGCGCTACCTTTTTCCATTCCAAATCATGGACCAGACCATATTTGGCTGAAAAAATCATTTGTCTATACACTGTTTTCAATAACTGCACAGTACTATATATTGTTCTAGTATTATACTGTCATTTTGAGGATATTTCTATTCTATTCTTCTGTTCCAAGCACTACCAATTGGTCAAAACTCTTATTAGCCGAAAGATAAGAAAATAGAGCCAACTCCCCTGCGGTGTGAGCAAATTCAAGCATTTAGCATGCTGTGGTGAGTGAATCCTCATTGTTGGAGAATAAATGTCTACTTAGCGTAGTTTATTTCTCAATGCTACTATATCATGTTGGTAGAAAGACAATACTGTTACACGATTCGCTGAAAGCTGTTTAGATTCATTCAGCCTAAAAATCCAAGGCAGGTCAGTATAGTGTGTCTCGTACATTACACTTATCGTACTAAAAACGACCTCTTCAGTTTTCTCCATCCTGTTTTGACAGCGTAAACCTAGGCTTCAGTCACACGCTGTGGTTTTTAGCACCATCTCCCAAAAAAGCATTTTTAGAATACTGTTTTAGTGTCGGGCTTGAGTAAATCCTGCCCCGTTCACTAAGCTATATTATAGTCACTTATTGTGTATCGTCTCAGTTCAGAGACGGGGGGTGACCGTTGGTTGTGCGTTCGTGTGTGTGCGAGGGTCTAAAAGTCTGGAAATGTGGCTCAAATTCACAATTTTGTCATTTCACCGGCTGCTCTGCCAGTGTCCTCTGTGACCAAAAGGTGCGTGAGCAAGGTACCTGGTGTGCTTAAAGTTGCGCACATTTTTTTGTTGTGCTTTTTTTTCTTGCTATAAATAACCAACTTTGCGCAGAAAGGGTCTTTTGCAATTTTCAGACTCCGTTTTGTGCGTTAGCCAGCTTTATGAATGAGACCCCAGGACTTTGCAAAACTTGCTGAAATGCCAAGGAGGTAATTAAGGGTTTGGATTTTGGATTTGCTGGAGCAGGGGTGCATCCAAAAGTTGCAGGACACGGGTCCTTGAGAACCGGAGCTGCAGACCCCCTGCTCTAAAGGTTCCTTTATATTTACCTCCTCTTTACTGTTTGGATTGCAAAAGCCTGTGTCTAAAAAGGGATGCATACGTTCTGTTCTGTAAATGGCCTCACATGCGATGGTTACAGGGAGTCAGTCCAGGTTCCACATGTTAAGTTGGTGGTTCTTCTGTAATGCAGGCTTTTTATATTTTATGTGAAGGTCTCCCTCATCCTGCTGCCTTAATCCAAAAAAACCTTTGTGAAAGTGTTGTGCCTCGGCTCCTTCCTCGGGAGAGGAACAAGAACTTCGGTCTAGACCTTAGATGTTACTCTATGAAATGAAAAATAAATCCCCCGTTTCTTCTCTAAAAAAGACTGAACACAAAGTTTGGCTTAGATGTGAATTTCAAATCAATAACACCAAGGTCCCCCCGAGGGAGGGCTGTCATCAAACCAAATACATCTGCATCACTGCGACACATTTTCAACTCAGCCAACATACAACAGAGCTGCCTTTTAAAATCTCAGGCTAAAGAGGGGCTCATTTTGACAGCGGTGATGATGTTTAAGTTGAAAGATAAATGCCTCGTCTGCCTTTGAGCCCGGGCCCCCCTGGTAGCCTCCTCTGTTTGTGTTTCTTGGTATATTTTAATGAGGATGCTCTTGAAGGAGTTTGATTCTGGGTGGCGGGTTTTTCAAGAGGAAGGGGAGAAAACAACACCTGTTGTCATGAGCAAGAAGTGCTTCACAGTACAGATAGTCCACAAGAAGTTATGACATAATGTGGTAGCTATATATATATATATATATATATATATATATATATATATATATATATATATATATATATATATATATATATATATATATATATATATATATATATATATATATATATATTAGTTTTTCCTGTAAGTGTAGGTGGAGAAACAGCCCCAGTTATCAGATTAATTTTATTTCAATCCTATTGTTTTACAGAGACTATAAAGTTTTACCCATTTTACAGCTTTTACAAATCAGTCATGATCGACAAAATGTGACTTTTCTGACAAAAAAAAATGTAAAAAAACAAAACTTTCATTTCAGAGTGAAAACTGATTTCTCCCAAAAAATAATGAAAAAAAAAAAAAAAAAAAGTAACATAAAATAGGTTATTACATAAACGTTGAACTCCTTCAAGTCAGTATCTAGTAGGGGTGTACACCAAAAATCCCTGTTCGGCACGTTGTCTTGGTTTTAATTTCACAGTTCGGTTCATTTTCGATACAGTTGGGGAACAAAGTGGGGGGGGGGGGGGAGTTTTTGTATAATTACATTTAAAATCAAACTACTTTCAGTAAATCTCTCGGATAACATTAAAATGTATACAATAAAATGTAAAATAAATAAATAATAACATCAATAATCTGGCTTTCTGCTAAAGTAAAGACATTCTGGGACATGAATTGAATATTTTAGACTTCCCTACTTTCTGTGTCAACAGTGGTAAGTTGGGAGCCGTGGTTTCTCTTGGTTTCATATGTTCTATATTTATGTGACCTTTTATACCCTTTTGTAAGTGTGTTTACTGAAAACAAAAGATATTCGATCAAGTTTTTTAATATTTATTTGGGACACTGTGACACTTTTTGTAGGTACTCTAAATTGCTGATTAAAATTATACGGTAATGTTTAATAAAATAAGAGGTCTCTTATGAAAGGAAGATATTCTCATGTTGGTCAAAATCTGTTCTTAGTACCTGGATGTAGTTTTACTAATAGTCCTAAACAGGTTTAAAATTGAAGAGTAAACTGTTCTTAAATCAGAGTGAAGTGGGTGCAAATTTGTACTACTGTTTAAGGATCTAAAGACCTGTCTTGATTTCGTTTTCAGCAGCCAGACGGCCAGCTTGCTGCCAGCCAGCTTGCTGCCAGCTCAATATCACTTCGTTTTTTTGAGAAAATGTCTGATCTTCCCAGTTGTATTCTAATACAACTGGGAGGGGGGGTCATGATGAGCAGCCTTTTTTGAAAATTGTCATAGGAAATGCAAATCCATTTTACCACGGATAGTTTCTGCCCTCTGTTATCAGCGGTTCCTCTCCTTCATGCCCCCCCCCAGCACGCAGCAGTTATAGTCCTGCTGCAGACATAAACAAAAGTGGCAAAAAGTAGTTTCATTTGCTGTTATTCACTTCGGTGGAAATGCTTAACTTCTTTGAACAATATAAATCAGTCAGATTCATCCTGAACATTGCTGTTTGGTTCTAATCAGCTCATTTCTAACTTTTCCTGAAAGTTTGATCAAAAATCCTTTCAAAACTTTTTGAGTTATTTTGCTAAAAGACAGACAGACGCTAACATGAGCTCTTTGGCGAAGGTGATAAACTGATGAGATAAATATTCTGTCAAACTGTTTCAGTGTTGCAGTTCCCCCGTTCTACCACTAGACGCTGTGCGTACACATGGTCAGAGCTGTTCAGGAAAATTTCTACGTACAAGATGGTAAATACCACATTGCGTAAAATTGTTCCTACCCATGAAATACGCACAGATCTTGTGCGTAAGTATGGTTGGTAAATGAGGGTGGATGGAGTCAGGCTAGGCCATTTTTGGACACGTTTTTGGACTGGTGGAGGAAGCTGGAACCCACGCATGCACAGGGAGACCATGCAAACTCAGTTGAGAAAGACCCCAGGCTGGGATTCAAACCCAGGACCTTCTTGCTGCAAGGCAACAGATCTACCAACTGTGGCACTGTGCAGCAGTATTTTAGTTAAAATTTACAAAATAAAAGTCGCATATGTGAAAAACTCTTTTAAACAATACAGAGTGCATTAGCTGCCTTTATCTTGCACTTGGCAAGGAAAGGCAACTTTATTTGTATAGCACACTGGGTGATTAGGGGATAAAATAAAAGTATCAATAGACCAACAGTAAAAGTATAAAAGACAACATTACAGACGCATAACATATGACACGTATAACATATGACACCTATGACATTCCAGCTATTATTAATCAGTTAGTCAAAGGCAGCTCTAAACAGATGGGTTTTTAGCCTGGGGATATTAAAACCGACCGCAAGGACCTAAGCAAAAGTTGGCTCATGGCGTTCCCCTGCTAATCCAACTTCCCATCAGTCTAACATTGAATTTTGCTAAATTTATTTATATATATATAAGGGAACATATTGGGGCAATTATTTTAACAAATAATAATTGGCTATGGTCTGTACAAAACCTGTTAATGTAGTTCTTTGCACAAAATCACTCTCATGTGAAGCGATCTCACCAGCTCAATTGTTGACCATTTCAGTCCCTTTCAGAATGAACCGTTCAGAGGGCTCTGTCTCTTTTTTGCATATTTGTGGTTGCAGACCACGGCTACCCATCTTTTTACTAGGCTGCAGGTATGCCATGCATGACAATGGCATGGAATTGGAGGGAGGGGTTTGTCAGGTGAGGGGCGGTTATATGCAAATTTTGCTTATTGTGACATCACAATTAGGCACTTTTTAAAAATGGCTATACCGTCACATGATTGCTGACGGTATAAACTTGCAAAAAAAAAGATCTTATACGTCGCCTTTAAACCAAAGATTGATTGTGTGTGTGGGTGTATATATATATATATATATATATATAACCTAAAAAACCTTACCTGATGCACTGTATTCACTTTTAAATTCGTCAACCTATTTCAGGTCTAAATGTAATGAATTGCCTCAAACACAGGAGACCAAACAACTATTGATACTATTAGTTCTTGATTAATATACACCCACAATAAGCTTGCATAATTCTATAACAGCAAAGAGAACGTGCTGTTTTTGACAGATTTGCCATAACCAAGCATTTCTTGGCTCTTGACACAACATACAAGGCATAACATGGACGTGTTGATACCTGCTAAAGATATGTGCAGGACTCTCAAGGTGGGTGCAAAATGTAAAATATTGATTTATCCCATGTTGCAGATGTTTTTTTTACTTTTAGTTCATCATTTAAAAAAATAAAGGTCGATTCATTGTTTCTGCCCTGAAGGTCCAGATTTGAAAAGAGTGTTATTTCCAGCAACAGAATCCTCCATCTGCTGTTGCTAGTTTTCTTGGTGGGTTGTTGACACTCTAAACAGACATGTCAGCCATACAGTAATGATTATGTAACCAGACACCAGAATTATTGAGCCAACAAGCAGACATTATTGGCTCATCTGGTTCAGTTTGTTCAAAGGCATACTTGGGAACAGCTTTTTATTGAGTTGGGTTCAACCAGCAGTTCTCTATTTAGGTAAAGGCAAGTAAGAAATTAATGTCTTTAATAAACCACATTTCTTTAATGTTTCCCCTCCTTGACAGCTAAAATGATCATTGGCAATGTTGACAACTTGTTACACGCTTATTACAACACAGTTATGACTGAACATAAACTCGTTGTGCCTTGTGCAATGCGTTTGTGCGGTGTAACCCCTCTGTCCAAAGTAAATTTCTCCCAAGGTAGACGAATAACGACACTTTGACTTTGGAGCTTTATTTAGGCTTTTACTCCACTGAACTCACCTGATATATATATATATATATATATATATGCACACGTACATGGCCTCCGATTAAATAAAATGAGAGAAACGACAGATATTTCCAACAGATTCTTTAGACACCAGACTTACGTGATCAGGTTTGACATTAGTAACGAGTGTACTGAAGAAGAGGGAACAAAAACGGCATCGCTTGCTGCAATTTTGAGTGTAGCAGCGGCTCAAACCATTTGAAAGGGACACACGTCTTATGTCACATTGGTCTTCACTAAAATCAACATGTTAAATTTGTCTGCTGTTTAAAGGCTGCAAGAACCGACTAATTTGTTGGTTTATTTGAGATGGCAATTTGTTCTGGCCGAAACATCTCCTACATCTAGAGAAAACTCAAGTACGGAAGTTATGGGGTGCTTGAGCCGGTAGAGAAGCGGGATCACCGGCATTTCTATTCTTTTTGGCATTAATCTGCAGATTTCTGACCAATCACGCTAGCTGTTGTCAGACACCAGCCTTAAAGAAAATTCTTCCAACAGGATGTGTCGCCCTGAAAGAGAGAACATGTCAATATGCTGTACAGTTGAAACCAGAAGTTTACAAACACCAAATAAAAAGACGCATACCCCTTTTTTTTTACCTCACTGTCTGAAGTTAAATCAGAGCAAACTTCTCCTGTTTTAGATCAGTTAGAAATGAGCAAAATGATTTTTATTTGCTAAATGCCACAATAATGAGAGAAAGAAAGTCACAGATTTATTTATTAATGGCTTCAAAATAAGAAGTTTACATACAGAATGATTAGTATCTCTTTAAACAATAAGGGAAAGCCAAGATGATGATGTCATGGCTTTGGAAACTTCTGATAACAACAACTGACACATTTGAGATCATTGGAGGCACACCTATGGGTGTATTTTAGGGATGTATTAGAGGAAGCCATTACTCCAAGAGAAATATAAGACACATAAAAAAGACAGATTACAGTTTCCAAATGCACACAGGGACAAAGAGCTTCCTATCTGGAGACATGTCCTGTGGTCTGATGAAACTAAAGTGGAACTGTTTGACCCTGATGATGATCGTCTTTATATTTGGAGGAAAAAAGGGGGGACGCTTGTCAGCCTGGGAACACCATCCCAACTGTGAAGTATGGGGGTGGCAGCATCATGTTCTGGGGCTGTTTTGCTGCAGGAGGAACTGGTACACTTCACAAACTAGATTTCATGAGAAAAGAGCATTATGTGGAAATATTGAAGGAACATCTAGCCATGCCAGTTTAATATGTGTGTACCTAACTATGGTACTATATTTCCTTTGGTAGTGAAGTATTTTGAATGCATAATCCTTTAAAGTATTCATATATTATTTTCTGAAGCTTTCATATTGCACTGTGTTTCTATTTATTTTAGTTCTGATCACATTTGGGCCAGCTGAGTCTTATGACATATGAGGAGCTCTTGCAGTCGTATATCCAAGTTTCCTTGCTTAGGCATTAGCAAGTTCTAGAAAGTGACTTTCGGCCTATGCTTGTCAAAGAGGGTACAAAAAAACGCTCAAGAAGGCAAAGTATGAAAAGGCAAAGAGGGTGATGGCCAGATGCTTGAACTTTTTTAGTTTTTATTAAAAAAAAAAGAAAAAAATAGAATGGTTTGTGATTCATGCCAACTGCTTTACACCAGCAATATAGCACCACATAAGTGTTTAGGTCTGCTTCTTCTACTGATAATGGCATTTGCAGCAGAATAGCAACAGCTCCGGGACTTTCCTTCCCCCAACAGGGCAGCTGTAGAAATAGCACGCTGTTCTCTTGTTCAAATATCAACTGGTGGGTTGATGAAATGTACCCCCCTAATTAATGAGTGTACCTTGATTTGGGTCGTTGAGGGTGGTAATTTCTAGCCCTGGAAGTGATTTCCCGTCTCACCAGTTTTTTTTTTTTCCTGTTGTGGTTGTTTTCCAATGCCATACTGCCCCCTGTTTTGTGCCAAGACCCTTGCTTACCAGACTATAAAGGGACAAGTTGCCCTGTGGTCATCAGGCGGAGTATGCAGGTTCTTGGCTGAGTTCTTTCCACTCATGAATGACACAAACGCAGAACAAGGATGCCTCCCAGATGACTGTATTCGTTTACTATGCTGGCGTGGTCCTCCACAGCCCAATTATAGTTCGCTAATCTGTTTGTGTAACACAGAGTTGTCTCTATTTCCCAATCTCTGCAGATTTCAACATACTGCAAAGGGCTTCTGCTGTCTTCCAGATATTCCAAGGAGGGACAAAAAAGGTAGGATTACTTTTGTTGTATTTTGTATTGCATTTGTATGTTATGCGGCGTTCCCTTTTTTGTGTTTACTTCCGCTTTCACAGCAAAATTGTAGGGCCATTTTTTTGTTGTTGCACTCTGTTGTGGTAAACTAGATAGATGTTCTGCAGGAAGTTTAATGTAACACAAAACTCAGCATGTCCATATCCAATTAATACAGTATTGCTCTTCTGTTTGTACTTTTGCACATGACGTGTAATGTTCCCTTCGTATTTGGCCACATACAGACACATGGTTATAAAAGAAGGAAGCAGGAGAACCCTCCACATTTTGAAAACAGTTGCCCCAGGGTTTATTACAACTATGCTGAGGAAACACCCTAAACTTCAACTAAGTCAACAGTTTAGTGATGCTAAAGCATGTGAAGTGCTTTGTTTTGACAGAGATCCATGCTATAATTTTGACAGCTATAATGCTTTATGGATTTAAATGTGTTTTATGACGTAAGAAATGTCTCTTTGGTGTTTAGTTTCCGGTGACAGTTTTCTTTACTTAGACCGCAAATAAGGACTAGATTAGGCATGCCGGCTACTGTAAATACAGTGCCTTGCAAAAGTATTCATTCATGACCTTTTAAAAAAAATAAGTTTTATCACTTTACAACCACAAACTTTAATGTTATTAGGTGTTATTGTTACAATAGTGAGGTGGAGAGGAAGCGATACATGGGTTTTTATTTTTTGCAAATAAAAATCTAAAAAGTGGGGACGGACTATAGCTTCTGCACATGGTGCCAAATGCTCGTCTAGCTGAGCCATACCCCGGGCGTCAAAGGTAAAGTCTTGCAGATTCTCAGGTGAACTCAGGTTCTGGTCTGGACTTTGATATTTTAGGTGTTTCCCTGCTGCCAAATACCTGGCTCAAAACCAATGGGTGATCACCAGGCTTCTGTAGCACTTCAGGAGGTAATGCAATCATTTGAATCAGGGAGGCACGATATATCAACTGTAACATCGGCATCGGCCGGTGTTAGTCATTTAAAAAAAAAACATGTTGCTAGTTTTTTTTCCATCAAAGGTTTGCGTGTGTGTTTCATATGGTATTTGTTTGGATACGTGATAATGATGCAGAGTAGGATTTTGGCATATTTAACTGAAGCAGAAAAGCAACGTCAGCGGTGTAGTTATTTTTGCACGAAACATATATAATATGGTAGATATCAGTTATTGTTCTTAACAATAATGTTAAGGTCAGAAATCGATACCTGGTCAAATTTAAACATTTGTCCTAACGAGAGAAAAACACAGCAGCAGCACATTCTAGAACCAAAATCTAGACGCACGGGCTCGAGTTCCCAAATGTCCCGTTCCTGTCCTACTGTGTTTTGGGGAGTCTCATTAGCTAGCCGTGCTGTCAATCTCATTTCTATGCGTATAGCTTCATTCTATTGGCCCTGACGATTCTAAAGAGGTGTCAACGATCTGAATTGACCAGTCATGGAAATACAAGGGTGCGTAAATACAGCATCCATCTCGATGATGGCAAGGCCCAGTTTTGTCAATGTTATTTATATATACATGTTTTGAACACATTTAAGTCACAATGATAAAAAATATTGTATTCAACATGAGGAAAGTCAAATGGCACACTGTGCCAACCTCGCTTGAAGTTTCTTAATAAAAACCTCTAGTATTGTGGTTTTTCTGTTTATTCGAATTAATCTTTGTACAGATAATAGAGATTTTTAACTATGAATTTACTGAGGTTTGAGGGTGCAGCTCCATTTTTCCAAAGAGATATTCATCCTAAAAGTACTTTTTTTTCCCCCAGCTGAATAAAAAACAGTTTTTACAATATGCCATGTTCATTTACACTTAACCAATAACACGTAAACAGATATTTACACATTCTAATGATTTTCACCAGGGTTCCCTTTATATTTGACCAAAAGTAATCAAATAAACCTTGTGGTTACCGAAATATACTCATTTAATTACAGGCATGTCATTTACGAGCACATCTCTAAAATGAGACCTCGAGCGCTATTAAAGCTTTGGCTGATGCTCCTGTTTTAATCTGCTCCACAGCTTTAGTGTTTCTCCTTTAAGATATTGCAACTGGATTTTATTTAGAGGTATCAAAGTGAAGGGGGCTAAATAGAAATGCACACCACACTATTCAGATTTGTATTTATGAAATATGTGCTGCTCTTACTATCAAATAAACCCCCCCCCCCCAAAATAAAAATACAGTGAAGTCTGTGGTTGCAGTGTGACAAAATTTGGAAAAGGGTGAAGATGGGTTAAAAAAAATTTTCGTGCAATTTACTAGTACATGGGCATTGTTTTTTACCCTGTTGCCCCTGTAATCATCAGGTTCACAGCTTTTCTTCATAATTTCCCATTTCAACAAAATGTAAATTGAAGGAGTGAAGAATCTCTAACAACTATACATCCTTTCCTCTGGCCTTCAGGTCGAAGCACAATGCAGCGAACGCAGCTGGAAGTGAAACTCTCTTTAGAAATACTACACTTTAAAAGCTTTGCATTTAGAAACCCAGATCCTTAGAAAAGTAATATTGGTCGTTTTTTTTCCTTTTTCTTCTACAAATTGCCACAGAAACACACGTAATAAGAAAAAGCTGATCACATGCAGAAACCTTACTTAATGTCTGTGTTTCTGTGTCGACCAAATGGAACATTTTGTGGCATCGTGGCTCTTTTCTTTGGCCTCGAGGGTTTGGCCGTGAAGACCATTAATGCAAAAGAAGCCAGTGTCTGAATAGCGTCGTGCTGCCTCGCTAACATGGAGATAAAAACTTTTGTCCCATTCCACAGATCTGCTTAGAATGTTCCGACATATCCTTCTAAGCATCTCCGTCTGTGGAAATTTGGTCATTCATGAAATAAATAAATAAATGCCACACAGTTTTATTCTCCTAATTGCCTCTTTTCTGCAGCCTCTGTTCTTTCCACAAAAATTCCCTTCTCACTGAGTTGGCAAAACCAGGTTCTACCTAGTTTTGGTCTCCTGATAAATATAGCCTAGAATATATTTAGGGAAATTTCTCCAGGAACATGCTTGTGAAAGTTTCTGCTAATAATGCGTGAACATGAACTGCACTGATTGGTGTTCCTTTCCCGAGGGACTTCTGTAAAGTAGGTTGTGCTGTTTCAGGAAATGAGGACTCTCAAGCTGCTCCTCAATACAATCCCAGTCCAGGAAGGTCAATGTAATGTTCTCCCTCAGCAGCTGTTAAGCTTTTGACCCATGGCACTCATGGGAGTAATCAGACTTTAATTACACCTTCTTAATCACTTGAAGACGATCTGTGCAGGGAGATGACTTCATGTGGTAAATAAGCTGTCTCTACCTGCCAGGGAATTCTGTTTCTCTCCAATTTAGCAAATGCACTGACCTAATCCTGACTGTAAGCCTGGTCATTCTCTTCAAAATCATATTTCACCCTAGGAATGACTCGATCTGTTTTTTTGTTTGTGTTTTTTGTATTGTTGGTACTGATCAGAATCATTTGGTGAAGAGCAAAATATCTCTCCTACAGTTCATCAGTATTACAACTTGCTTACTGCTGATGATCTGAACTCTTTAGAATGTGTTTTCTTGAAACAAACGGATCATTTCGAGTTTTTGCAGGACGGCCTCTGTATGGTTGGGATGGTTCTAAACATATCTGACTCAACACAAACAGCTACAGTCTAAAGCAAGCTCACGTCTTGCTCCGGTTGCCCATGTCTTCAAGCTGAGCAGTTTGCTGGAGTGCCAGTGGCACTATACTATTGGCTGTTTGCTAGCATGTTTTTTTTTTTTTTTGCTGTTTCTGTTTATTTATTCGGCTTGCAGTATACAGTAGACCGCTGCTTATTTGCGGTTCAGTATTCACAGATTTCTCAGTGGAACGTAACTCCAAATTATTCACGAAAAATACATCTATTTGTAGATTTTCTTTTCTAAAATATTCACAAGAAAATGCTGTTTGGGAAGCTGAAATACCTAGGCGCAGTGCCACCAATCCAGGGGTGCCATTTATTTTCCTTGGTGCTGATTGACTGTACCCTTAAGAGGTGAAGCTAAGGAAGACTGTAGATGTTAGCTTCTGTGGTAGTGCTAAGACGGTTTCCACTGTGCTTATGAATGCACATTAAAGTATGTTTGGTGTTTTAACTAAAATAGGCAGGTTTTAGTTTTTAGAGGAGGTCCCAAGTATTCAGATGTTTAGCTATTCACAGGTGGCTATGGTCTGTAACCACCATGAATACTGGGAGTCCATTGTATTTCGATGTGCTTCCAGTTTCTCTTGTAGTGGACGAAACTCTTTTATATGCATCAGAAACTTAGGATTTTACTTGAACATCCTAAAATTGAACCATGAGTGTTTCAGCTGCTCTCATCACAGCTTTCTCTACTACGCCGAGAACTATCTGTGGATAACCCGGGACAGCAGATCACATGACAGAAAAAAGAAAGAGAAGGACATTAAACTTCAGCACCAAATGCGGTCTCCATCATTGTAATGGGTAAAACCATAATTAGATAAGTTAGATAAGCAAACAAAATAATGTGCAATGCCTATGATAATGCTTCAGAAGGCGTGCACAGAAAAATAGACCATTTATTAAAAACTATACCAATTTCGTCTGTTTTCCATGACAAGTCGAGATGGGGGGGTATCAGGAAGGCAAAACAGAGTACAGAAAAAACTGCTCTGTTTCATTCTTTAAAACTTTCAGCCTGTCTCTATTATTAAGCATGCTGGATTTGAAAATGGGATTGAGGATGTCAAGGGAATCACAAGGAGACGCTAATCGCTAACATAAGTCGTAATAGACGGTTTAAAATGTCCACTCAGCAGTCACTGTGTGTCATCTAAAAATTATATGAAAACTTACAGCTTTTGCCCCATGATGTAAATAAGTGACAGCAAAAAAAAAAGAAGGTGTGTGGTCCCGTTTAAAGATGGATTGGAACCTAAAATTGCTATTTGCAGGTCAATGAGTGGAAGCTGCATCTGCATCTCTTTGGTTTTATCCTTAAAAAGTAAGAGCTGATATAACAGTCTCTCGCTTTCATCCATCTTAGGTCAGACTGAACCTCCAAACAACTGTGAAAAATTCCCTGCAATCATCATCATTATTATTCCAAGTGAGAGGTATGCACCACAGAACTGGCTCCGTGGAGCGACTCTGGCTCACACAGTTTGGCATTCCTTGCTAAAAGCAAACCAAACTGATATTGCCCTCAATACTGTCTCCATATTTTCTCCATATTTGGAAATGTTTACCTCCTCATGATGGTTGACAGAGGTTGGAAGAGGGGATGTGAGTCATTTCAGCAGCGCAAGCCTTTCTGAGGGTGAGAGGAGTCTTCCAGCTGAGTGCCATTTAGTAAAGCTAGCAGTTCTCTGCGCTGCAAAGATCTAAAGAGAGGCTGTGAGTATCATTTTGGGCTATAACACGAGTTAAACAATGCTAAAACGGCTGATTCATCCACGTTTCCGGCTGCATTTCCTGAAACGGCGTGGATTAGATTGCTTTTAGAGGTGAAGGCGGTGGGGTGTCATTATTAGCTGCTGCTTGATAGGAAGTTTGAGTGGTGTCAGGGAGGTGTCATTGTTGTTTACTTGCTTTAGGCACCACACAAAATGTTCCAGTTCATATCTGTAAATATGGAAAAGACAGGCAATTGTTTGGGATTGTTTCACTGGCTCAACCAGGAATCTGGAAGTCTTTCCTTTTTTTCCCCCTCCCTTCACAGCAGACTTTCTTGACACTTCACTCGGATGTGTCTTTTAACCTCACAGTTTGAGTGTGTCTAACTGGGAGCACCTGGAGCTTAAAGGTGATAAACAACAGCTCAGAGATCTGATTTAATAGATGAGATATTTTTGGCTCTAATTTGGTAAAAAGCGTTGGCATATTTTACCATGGCTATCCTTTGGTTGTGTTTGGGTGAGAGGGAGAGGGAGGGAGAAGGTAAACAAGACAGCTTGGTTCATTGAACAACTGTGGCTTTGCAAACATCCACTCTAACTGATAGCTACACCTTAACAAGTCTGACCTCCCTCCTGGCTCTTCTTCTCACACTTCAAAGATTTTATGGCGCCTAACTGGCAGCTTATTCTCCACCACAAGTGAAGGAAAAGCTAAACAATTTGACTTGTCTGTGGGGACTGCTGCTGCTGCCCAATCTGATTGGTTAATGCAATTATTCTGATTGAGGTTGTTTTTCTGATATACAGTACGTCCCTATAATACCCAACATGCCTGTAAAGCAGCAGGAAGGAGCATTCGTGTTTTTAATCTTATCTCTGTCCTCCCTAACCGCAGATGAAAATGATTCGTTGTTTCTTTGTTTTTTTCCGGTGACAAAAAACAAAAAAAACTAAAACTGAGTAAATATAAAATGCAATTTTTAGATAATGAACTCATTTATTAACAGAGACCAATTAGTTATTCATTATCAACTGTGATTAACCACACATTCTGGGGGATCATCTTCACTTCTGGTACTTCCAGACGTGTAGGCTTAGAACCTTTCCGACAACATGAAGTAGGCTACAATTTCTTAAGAATTAACTAGGTTTTTATTTTGGCACTTCAGCGAACCACAGTTTGAGCCATTATCCACTAACAGTGAAAACGCGGTACAGTGGTTAACCCTCCCAGGAGCGGTTTGCTAAAGATTGCAATGAGAGAGAGGCAAAAACAAGGAAAGCCCCTCCTGACCACAAAGAGGACAAAGACCTATCTCCCATTGGCCCAAAAAGCATTCTGATGATCATCAAGACTTTTGGAAAAATTTTCTTTGGAAAAAATTTGGAAAAAATCAAACGTATTTCAGAAAAAAAACGTAAGAAAATTAACGTCACACCTACATTCAAGCATGGTGGTGGTAATGTGATGATCTGGGTTGATCATCGTTGTTATCGGCATGGAACTATTAATTTCCTGTTTTTCAAATAACTTCTCAATCATTGCAAACCTATCCCTCTAGTCCCCTCTATTTTCTAATGACATATTAAATATCTGGTAGTGCATATTTTCATCATCTGTGGTATCTGTAATGTCCTCCCTTGAATAAAATAGTGCCAGATAGTAATTTTTTTAAAGGCTTCTGTACACTTTGAGTCATTCAGCTTTTCACTTTTAATCAATTCTTTTATTTATTTGAAGGAAAGATATTTAGGTAATGGAGAAAACTTCTTTTATATAGATGTTTATTACTAAAAATTGCTCTTAGTAGTTTGGAAATAGCATTTCAATCATGTTTTACATTGTATTGTTTAATGGGTCTGAACAGGCCTAAAGCCTGGTTTATACTTCTCCGTCAGCAAGTTTGCACCCACACGCACACGTATTGACGGAGAGGTTTTCCTTTTAAACGTTCCCGTTGGTGTGTCTGTGTTGCAAAGCAATTCCCCACCAGGACAGCAGGGGGTGCAGACCTTTTCTGGCCGGTCTGCCTACCATTGTAGTGACGTCTCTGGTCGACGACAGTTTATTTACTTCAGCTTGTAAACGCATTTCCACTCTAGGAGCAACGGCCGACAGAGAGAGCTTTGATTGAGCTGGAAAGCTTTTTAGTAGAAGTGTAGCTCATCGAATACTCTAAAAACAAAACAAACAAACACAGCGGTCTGTTTTGTTGTTCTCTACACCTGGTGTTCAAAATCGCCAAAACACCATATTAGATAAACTGGCCTTGCAATATAAAGCATCTAGTGCCCAAAAGCTTCATTGACTACTAATTCTACTGACTATAGCGCACGGTTCTGGTGAAATGATGTTGGGCTGATGTTGGGCTGACCAATCACAGACGTGCGATCTCCGTTGAGTTCGACGAACAGTTAAAAAATTGGGCTCTACTTCGTGCGTCTATGCGTGAATGACGGAGAGCCCTTGGCTTAACCGATTATAGTTCAGTGGTAGAGTTGTTGGCCTGTGACCCAGAAAACGTGGGTTCGATTCCTGCTTCTGCCTGCTACATGTCGTTGTGTCCTTGAGCAAGACACTTCACCTACTGGTGTTGATGGCGCGATCCTTGCTTCTGTCAGTCTGCCCCTGGACAGCTTGCTTCCACCAGTGTGTGAATGTGAGAGAGAATGGATAATGGAGTTGTAAAGTGCTTTGAGGGTCTCAAAAAGCGTTATATAAGTACAAGCCATTAATATTATCAACCAGAAGCTCCTGTTTAAAACCGTTAGTACCCCGCCTCATCTGCTTTCATGCGGCATAAAGCACATTCATGTGCAAGAACATGACTGCACCCGCCTAACATACCACCAGATCAGCTCCGAAGCGGGGGAATCTTCAACAGGTGCTCCGTCTTCATCGGCGCCAACATTTAGCAGCGAGACTTGAAGTCTCGATCGATATCGATATGACCGATATCGATAATTATCGATAAATACCACAAAATGTAAAAAATATATTTTAAGTTCCTCCCCGTTCATTTTGTTATTCTTCAATGAACTAATTTTTTCGTTGCAGATCATTTTTGTTCCAGCACATCCCCCAGAATCTTATCAAGGGTCCATGTGCTCTCGGAGAGCGCTCCCCACTGCTGACAGGGCATCAGTTTCAGAGATGAACAGATTATCTGGCTTCAGTGGTTTTTTCTTTTCCTCCCTCTACTCCTTTCAATGTTTTTTCTCTTCTTCCTAGTTGTATTTGAGCATTGCTTCTCTTTACACATGAAGGTTAAAGATTTATTGCAGATAGTCAGTTAGTCTACCACTTTGTGGTGGCTCTAATAAATCAACATTTTTACTGACATTCCTGGGATGTTTATATGATGGATACAGAACTTTGCAGAAGTATTCATACAGCATTGGTTTTTTTCACGGTTATGTATTTCTTGTATTTTATGAGGTAGAATAAACAAAGTAGAACATTAGGTGGATGAAAAACCTTACCTGGTTTAATTGGCCCATGCATTACAGCCCTTCTGGGTCAGTCCTTTTGTAGATCCACCTTTCACTGCAATTACAGCTGTAGTTTTTTTTTATTTTTTATGTAAGTCTCCACCGGGGTTTGCACATCTAGTGACAAAACTTTTTTTGCCCATTCCTTTTGTACAAAATACCTCAATCACAGTCAGATCGAATGGGGAGTCCGTGAATGTGAGGTTTGAAGTCTTTCCACAGAGTGGACATTATTGCTAATAAATAAGATTTTATCTAAATGATTCTGTTGTAGTTTGGTCTAGAGCTGCACAATATGCCCAATTGTGATAATCATTGTATTCAAGTGTGCGCTGTCTCGCAGTAATTTTGTATTCTGCCAGGTTTCGAGTGAGGATTGCGTTCATGTCAATGATACGTTCAGTCAATTTGATGAGAGAGTAGTGGGAATATTGTGATGAGTGGAGTAAGAAAAGGTGTTTAGCTCCCATCTACCCTGATCAGCTTGGCCGTCCCTGCAAAGGAAACGCATCCCTAAAGCGTTCTGCCTCTGCCACGTTTCAGTGTGTGGGTACTGAATGCTCAGGGTGTGCAGTGTTAGTCTCCTACCACACATGCTGTAGCATTTTGCATGTAGTAGGGCTGGACTATATAGAAAAAGAGCATATCGATAAAGGGAACAGTCATATTGATCGATATCGATAATTATCGCTAAATATCACAACATGTAAAAAATATATTTTAAGTTCCTGCCCTTTCATTTTGTTATTCTTCAATGAACTAATTTTAACTAAGAATTAAATTAATTCATTTTTCACACCTCTTTTTTATCATAAATAAGTTTGTAAGACACAAAAACAAATAAAGAGACCTGAGTAACATCAGTAAATACAAAGAAAAGTAATATTATTAGCCATTATATTATATATTTTTTAATTGTTAGTAATTGAAATTAAAGGCTTTTCTTGATGCATTTTAATCTTTTAAGCATTTTATGACACTTTATAATATTAATGGCTGAAACCTTTGGTTTAGTTTGTCAATAAAGCTTATTCTAATTCATTTCAGCCGGCTGGCCTAGCCAACCCTGTTGTGTTTTTTTAAAGCGTTTTTCGCTTCTGAGGACAGAACCGAGGGGGACATTTTAAAAGCCACAGGTGTTGTTAGCAGCGCGACCTGGGTACGTTTCCTGTGTCTTTCTGTAACGGAGTCGCAGCGAGAGGGGAGTCCTGCTTAAGACAACTGATTGTTAGTTTTTTTTTAGTTTATTATTGCTACGTTTAGTGTTTTAGTGCGTCGAGGATCGGTTCAAAACGGGATGCGACCTTTACCTGAGTCACTGAAATATTTATCCGGAACAACTTCCTCCGCTGCTCCCTTGTTGTGACATCTGACCGACGTGAAGTTACGGCGATGGTTCGCTTGGGGACTATCAAAAAATTCTGTTTCCGCTCAAATCATTTCAGAGAGAGGGGTGGCTGACAGAGCTGCCTATCAGCGGTAGTGATTTCTTTGGAGTAAGTATTGATTGTTGTATTAAGCTACCTGATAGGCTATAATGAAAAAATGAGGGAAAACTTCTTTTTTTTTCTATCGAACTTTTTTATCGACCCCTTTTTTTTCTATTGCACCACACGTCTATCGATCGTTATATATTGCTATCGAATTATCGTCCAGCCCTAGCATGTAGTCTCATTTGACCAGAGCATCTCCTTCTAGCAGTTTACTAGTCTGTGACGAATATTCGTCCTTTCAACAGATAATCCTACTTTAACTGTGGGTCTCAGCAGCTTCTCAAGGGTCACCTTTAACCTCCTGGATTCTAATCCGATTAATGCTCTTTTTTACCGCCTGTTGGCTTAGATGGGCGATTATCATTTGTTTTAGTGATGTGTTGGCAAGAATCTGGTGATACGATTTGTATCACAATATGGGGGGGTGATGCGATATATTGTGAAACTATGAAGACTATATATTGTGATTTTTAAAACTGAATTTAACTGTAGAAAAACCGTGACAGCATTCTAAACACTCCAACCTCTTTCATAGTTTAAGCACATCCAGTTTTATTACTAGATCTAGTTGATCCACTGGAACGAAGAAGGTGGAAACAGCCACCAACTACCAGTCATACTTTTAATTTTAATTCAAGAGTTACTGTCATCATTAATGATTCCATTCAAATTTTAAAATTAAAATAAAAATCAATACATTGCTTTTGAATATTGATACAATACCGTGACATAAAATATCAGGATATATCGGTGTATCACCATTTTCTTACATCTCTAATTTGTTTGTAGGTTTCCAGTTTTGCCGTTGCTAGGTTATCGTTTAATACAGGGCTATTCAACTTCAATTGCAGGTGGGCCAAATATAAAAATTACAGAAGGCTTGTGGGCCAAAGTCAATCATTTTATTTATAAAGCAATTTTAAGAAACATTTCTAACCATAAGTTCAAAGAACAAATCTTTCCATTTGAACCACTTTGCTGTCACATTAATGGTAACATTGCACAAATACCCAACAGTTTTTAAGGTGGGCAACGTAAATAAGTAACTGTAGGTCCATTCGCCCTGAAATTGGCAATTTTGACCGTCTATTTTGCATCTTTATAGTTTGGAAAGGGACATTATTAAGCTTATCATCAGGTTTTCTTATCCAAGGTTTTCCGCTGTGTTCTAAAGTCAGAAAAGCAGTTGCTGTTGCACATAGGTGAAACCACTTGTTCAGCCAATCTGTGTTTATGTGTATGATGCTTACGCATTGTAATAATACAAGTCAAATTGAGTTTCTGGCAGCTTTTAGCGGGCCACAAAAAAATTCAAAAGGGCCGTATCCGGCCAGGGGGCCGCTAGTTGAAAAGGGCCTGGTTTAATAACTTAAACCTCTCCCTACATTTCCTTTCTGACTTCTCCTTTTCTGTTTCTTAGTTTTCATTTGGAAAGCAAACCCCTGAGGTCTTCAAAAAACCCACCTGGATTTATACTGAGGTTAAATTGCTCATTGTTGGACTGACGTGTTGTTTATTAATTAGGTGGCTTCTCAAGGCAATTGGGTGCAGTGGATTTTATTTAACGGTATCGAAGTAAAGGGGGAAAAAAAAATACACACCACACTTCTCAGGGTTTGATGTATTAAGTATTTAAAAACCTATGTATTATTTACCTTCCACTTTACAATGATGCACTACTTTGTGTACATCGCATAAAATACACCAAGGTTGTATTATGAGGAAATGTAGAGAAAGTGACTTTCCTTACAACACGATCAGTACCTGAATGATTACAATCAAGTTCTTTGCCACTTTGGGTCTAGAATTTTATGTATATAACATTAAATGCAAGCAAGGGAAATGCTTGCATAGTGATGGTGGAGTTTTACTGCAGCTAGAGTGGTGCCGCTGCTCAGTGAGGCTTAGATGACTAAAAGTTACTGTCCTGTTCACTAAAGATCTCACTTCAATATTTCAGATTTGCTACACAGGAACCACAATTCTTTAAAGTCTCAAAGAAAAACATTCACAAAAGCCAAGAACAACCTACTATGGAGGCATGTATTTTGCAGATTTAGAAGGTTTTTGCCCAAAGGTTGTGATCTGTGGTTTGGGAACTGCATGTGGCCCTTTGGGCCCTCGCACAGTGGCTGTTCATAAGGTTGGTCAAAGATTAATTAGAGCTAGACAGGTTTTTATTTACATTTTTAAATAAAAGCAGAATTACAGCAGATTTTCTATGTTATTTGACTCAACATCTGCATAACCAAATAATGGAACACAAAATATCATTTTTCTTAAAAAAAAAAAAATTTGGCTGTAAACTACATGCTTTTCTTAATTTCTCATTAAATAAAATTCATGCTCTTCTTTGCTTTTGATGAAGTCAATAGATTGCAATTTAGATATTAAACTAAAACCACCCATACTTGGGTTTTCTTCTTTGGATTGTACAGATGATACATTTTTTCATCATGAATGAATATTAAGCTTGCAAATTTTCAACCGATTTTATGACTGAAGATATCTATTTACGAGAAGTAAGGGCATAAATGGCTCTTGGCACTGAAGTGACTCCTGACCCCGACCCTAGGACAGGTTTTCCAACCCAGCTCCTCAAGGTACTCTGTCCTGCATGTTTTAGCTGCTTCAGCACACCTGAATTTAATTGATGGCTGATTAACAGGCTTTTGCTGAAGTGCAATCATCTGACTCAGGCATGTTAAAGCATGGAAACATCTAAAACATGCAGGGAGATGTGCCTTAAGGACCAGAGTTTGGGAAACACTGCCCTAGGACATGCAGACAATAACAGATAATAAAGTTTTTATATAAAAAAGTCTTCCTAGCATTTGGCTATATTGCCTCTTTACATTAAACTTGATTTAACTCTTAACACAATGATCAATAACTTCTCTGAGTATATGGGTTGTTAGACTTTTAGTCATTAATTACAACAAAAGGCTCATTAGTAGACCACTTTTGATTCATAAACTGTTTCCAAATAATCTTGAGACATTTATCATGTAATGTTCAGTTTCTTAATATAATCAAACAAAAGGTTTATTTCCTCTTTATATGGACTAACAATTTTTAGAATCTTTTTACATTCAGTTTGATCTGAAAAATCTGGTCCTCATTAATACTTGGTGCTCTTTAGAAACTTAGAACAATGTACTTTCTCTGCATTCTGCTTTACTTCCGGGATGATTGAAAGCCTACCTAAAGGTTTTATTATTACAGGTATCAAATCTGGCTGGAAGTTTGACCATGATCATTTTATTTCTTTTATCAAAAAGTCTTGATGAAATTAAAAAATATTGTGTTGGTTGCCCCTGAAGTTCAGGGGATAAAACCAGTGTCGGAAGACTGTGGCCTTGCTGCTCCTTTTAAGGTTTTAATATAAGGCGATACGGTGATGTTCTGCAGCGCCGTGACAAAATTCCTCATCAGCTTGGACTGTTTGAAGCGTACCGTGTAACATGTCAGCTCAGCACTACGTAGCGCTGCCTTCAGTCAAATGCACCTATTGATAAGCTCCTGAACAAACAGGACTCTCCAGAAGGTTCTGTGAAAGTTAACTATCTGCTAAGTCGGCTTGTATCTCCAGTGACCTTTAAGTGAAAACTATGCAACTTTGGAAAAACAGATGCAGGAAAAAAAACAAAACATCTCAAGGCGCCCAATACACAATCCACCACAGCACCGATATTCCAAACACTGGATCATTTAAAGTGCCCTCCAGAGCTGTTTAATATTACCATCTTTCTTAATTTACACGTCTAATTATAAGTCAGAATTTTGTATGTTTGTTGGATGTAAATGTAAATCAATTGAACAGCTGTGTTAAAGTGGATACTTGTTCTAAAGTCTTTGAGCTGAAATACCTGATGTCAGCTGTAATGTTGCACTAATACCTCATCGGTACAAATAAACTAAGTCAAAAAAAGTTTGGAAATTGGTGTTTGGGATTTGAGAAACCTTTTCACAATTTTTTCAGACATATTGTTAAAATCTCGTCTTGTCTCATTCTCATGAAAACATTTACCAAAGTGTGGTTTAAAAACTCTGGTATCAGTGTAGAATATTTTAGCCCAACATTGACATGTCCAGATGTTGCAGATGTCGCTCAATGAGAAGGGTAGCTGTCAAAAAAAGCTCTGGGTTTGATTCCTTTTTACTCCCCTGTCGCATGTCAATTTGCCCTTGGGCAAGGCACTTGAGCTGGGTGAATTTTGAAAAAGCACTTTGAGAGGTTAGTGTGACTAAGAAATAAACTCTCTGTCACTTTGTCCCTGTTTCTTTTTTCTACTAAGCACTTAAATTCTGCCAGCAGAAAGGGTTAAAAGTAGGGATGTTTGATATTGGCTTTTTTACCGATGTCCGACATACCGATATAGCCTAACTCATAATTAACGATACTGATATAAACCGATACCGATATGTGGGGACCCTCCCTCATAAAAAAACAAAAACTACTAAACCATTTTAGGTAACTACAATGACATATCTTGTATCATGCATACTTGAGCTTTAAACATCTAGAAAATGTAATAATTACTACAATTTTAGTTAGGCAATAGAAAAAGGTGCCATTTTTATTTTGTCTTCAAAAGTAGCTGGAACACATTCTCACACAGAGAATACTGACAAAGGCCCACCGCACAGGGCAAATTTCTACTTTTAGAAAATGTAAACATTATACCTTTATAGCAGTGAGGTAAAATGGAAACAACTGAAACAAGAATAAAAAATAAATATCTCAAAAACTAAAACTCAAATCTGTCATATTGACATTTTGAGAGAGAGAAGTAGCTGAAGAGCTTGATATATAATATGTGTATGGTGTGAAAAAGTCATCTTATTTAGAAATAAAAACCGATACCGATAATTCTCGATATTACATTTTAATGCCAATATCGGCCAATAATGACTTTAGGCCGATCATATCGGACATCCCTAGTTAAAAATTGTCAAGGCTTCTCCAATGTCCAACAAAGTCTTATTTGTCAAATCTGCCACACAACAAAGCAACTGAAGAACTTCTTTTCCTACTTCAAAATAAGAGTCTCACACGTGGAAACAACAGGATGTTGATCTTAAAACACTCCTTCATGCATGGGCGCCTATGATAATGGTCTAGGTGTACCTCACTAGAGTTGGAGCAAAGAACAATTCAATTCAATTCAGTTTTATTTATATAGCGCCAATTCACAACAGATGTCATCTCAAGGCACTTAACAAGAAGTCATTTCAATACAATTATACAAACATTCCAATCAGTTAAAAAGTTTCCTATTTAAGGAATCCCAGCAGATTGCGTCAGTCATTGGCGTGAGGTTGGGCAGATTTCCAACCACAGCAATCCTTCAGCAATCCCTCATACTGAGCAAGCATGTAGCGACAGTGGAGAGGAAAAACTCCCCTTTAACAGGAAGAAACCTCCAACAGAACCAGGCTCAGTAGGAGCGGCCATCTGCCACGACCGTCTGGGGGTTTGAGAAGACAGAGCAGAACACAGAAGGAACAGAAGATCCGATATAAGAGAACTTTCTATGTTACAGAAAGTAAAAAGTTGATAACAGGACACAGTGGATGTTCAGTTACTGAGAGGATCATCCCAGTCGATGACCCCCGTCCAACAGGGCATTGCAGCCAAGCAGGATACCAGACCAGGTGTATCTTCGATGGGGAGAAAAACACTGAGAGAAAACAAAGTTAACAGTCGAAATAACAGAATGTACTGTAATACAACTGGAGAGTCGTAGGAGAAAAGGAAGTAGCAGAGTGAAGAAAATTGGTAAGTCTGTCCTCCAGCAGTCTAAGCCTATAGCAGCATAACTACAGAGATAGCTCAGGATGACCTAAGCCACTCTAACTATAAGCTTTATCAAAAAGGAAAGTTTTAAGCCTGGCCTTAAAAGTAAACAGAGTGTCTGCCTCACGGACTAAAGCTGGGAGCTGGTTCCACAGGAGAGGAGCCTGATAACTAAAAGATCTGCCTCCCATTCTACTTTTAGAGATCCTAGGAACTACAAGTAAACCTGCAGTCTGAGAGCGAAGTGCTCTTTTAGGAACATATGGAACAATTAGATCTCTGATGTATGATGGAGCTTGATTATTAAGGGCTTTGTATGTAAGAAGAAGGATCTTAAATTCTATTCTGGATTTAACAGGGAGCCAATGAAGGGAAGCTAAAACAGGAGAAATGTGATCTCTCTTTTTAATATTCATCAGAACTCTTGCTGCCGCATTTTGGATCAACTGAAGGCTTTTAATGGCATTTTGTGGACTTCCTGATAGTAAAGAATTACAGTAGTCCAGCCTTGAGGTAACAAATGCATGGACTAGTTTCTCAGCATCACTCCTGGACAGGATGTTTCTAATTTTAGCAATATTCCGGAGGTGAAAGAAAGAAATCCTAGAAACCTGTTTAATATGGGATTTAAATGTCAAGTCTTGGTCAAAAATAACGCCGAGGTTCTTTACGTTATTACTGGGGGACAATTTAATGCCATCCAGATGAAGTGATTGACTAATCAGTTTCTGTTTAAGAACTTCTGGTCCAAAGACAGCAACTTCTGTCTTGTCAGAATTTAAAAGCAAAAAGTTTAGGGTCATCCATGCTTTTATGTCTTCCAGACATGCCTGTAATCTACCTAACTGACTGGGTTCATCAGGATTTATGGATAAATATAGTTGTGTATCATCGGCATAGCTGTGGAAATTTATCCCATGCTGTCTAATGATTCTACCAATTGGAAGCATATATATGGTGAAAAGAATTGGTCCAAGGACAGAACCCTGTGGAACTCCACAAGTAACCCTTGAGAGTGAAGATGATTTATCATTTAGATGAACAAACTGGAATCTATCAGACAAATATGATTTAAACCAGCCTAGTGCTGTTCCTTTGATCCCTGCAACATGTTCAAGCCTTTCTAAGAGAATATTATGATCGACTGTGTCAAAAGCAGCACTGAGATCTAACAAAACCAGAACAGACACCAGTCCATTATCTGAGGCCATGAGAATATCATTAGTAACCTTCACCAGTGCTGTTTCAGTGCTATGATGAGCTCTAAAACCTGACTGAAACTCTTCAAACAGCTCGTTACTGTTTAGATGTTCACAGACTTGATTAGCAACTATTTTCTCAAGGACTTTGGATAAGAAAGGAAGGTTAGATATAGGTCTGTAATTCACTAAGTCATCTTGATCAAGGGAAGGTTTCTTGAGTAAAGGTTTAATTACAGCTATTTTAAATTCCTGTGGTACGTATCCGTTTACTAAGGATAGATTCATCATATCCAAAATGGGGCCAGGAACCAAATGGAACACTTCTTTAAATAATTTGGTTGAGATTGGGTCCAAAATACAAGTTGAAGATTTAGATGAGGCTAATATTTTTGATAATTCTGAAAGCTCGACTGAATCAAAACAGCCTAAGCAATACTGAGGTTCTACAGTTCTTTCCGATACTGACTCATTTACTGAGGAAGAAGTACTCATGTTTGGGAGGGTGCCAATGATTTTATTTTTAATAAAATTTATTTTATTTATGAAGAATCTCATAAAATCATCACTGCTAAGAGCCGGGGGAATAGTTTGCTCAACAGAGCTATGACTCTGTGTAAGTTTGGCAACTGTACTAAAAAGAAACCTAGGATTGTTTTTATTCGCCTCTATTAATGATGAAAAATATGCTGTTCTAGCTTGTCGAAGGGTCTTTTTATACAGCAGTAGACTGTTATTCCAGGTTAAATAGGAATCCTCTAGATGTGTAAAGCGCCATTTTCTCTCCAACTTCCTAGTATTCTGCTTTAAAGTACGCAACTCTGCGTTAAACCAAGGAGTCAGCCTCCTATGGCTAGCCACTTTCTTTTTTAAGGGGGCTACACTATCTAATGCCAAACGCAATGAGGACGTAACGCTGTGAACCAGACCATCAATTTCTGAAGGGTTAGAGATAGAATTGCTGCCATCCACTGTGTTACTCTGAGACACTGAGGAAAGTAAGAATGGTACAGATTCTTTAAAAATTGTTACAGCATTGTCTGATAAAGTTCTACTATAATGAAATTTTCTTTCAGATTTAAGATGGTCAGTTAAAGTAAATTCAAAAGTTATCAAGAAGTGGTCAGACAGGACCGGGTTATGTGGGTGGACTGTTATTTCCTCACACTCAATACCGTATGTCAGTACAAGGTCCAAAGTGTGTTTACCTGAGTGGGTCGATCCCTGTACTTTTTGAGTAAAGCCAATTGAGTCTAAAATAGCATTAAAGGCTGCATTTAGGCTATCACTTTCAGTATCCACATGAATATTGAAGTCCCCCACTATAATAACCCTATCAGTATTTAATACTATATCAGATAAAAAATGTGAGATCTGATCCAAGAATTGAGAGTAAGGGCCTGGTGGACGATACAAAACCACAAACAAAAATGGTCTTAATGTTTTGCAACTTGGATGAGGAAAATTAAGGGTTAGATGCTCAAAAGAACTGTAGCTATCAATTGGTCTGGGACTAATTAGTAAATCAGAACGGAAAATGGCTGCAACTCCTCCTCCTCGCCCAGTATTTCTAGGAATGTGAAAATTTAAATGACTGGAAGGAGTTGACTCATTTATACTGACATAATCCTCCTGCTGCAACCAGGTTTCTGTGAGACAAAGCAAATCAATGTGATTATCACAAATCAAGTCATTTACTAACAAAGTCTTTGAGGAGAGAGATCTTATGTTTAATAAACCACATTTAATAGATTTATTTTCAGTCAAAGTTGTATTTATTTTTATGAGATTTCCATAATTTGCTTTTGTTGGCTTAACTTTTAATCCATTTAATTTTGGCCGTGGGCAAGACACTGTTTCTATAGGGTAATGGGGGGGTAACAGTACAGAAGCAGCAGAGAGGTGGGTTAAACTACGACTCTGCTTCCATGTCTGGACCCTGGGTTGTCAGTGTTTTGGAGGATTAATAAATTCGGCCATATTCCTAGAAAGAAGAGCTGCTCCATCCAAAGTGGGATGGATGCCGTCTCTCCGGATCAGACCAGGTTTTCCCCAAAATGTTCTCCAGTTATCAATGTAGCCCACATCGTTTGCAGGACACCACCTAGACAACCATTGATGGAATGACAGCATGCGGCTAAACATGTCGTCACTGGTCCGATCAGGCAGGGGACCAGAAAAGATTACCGAGTCTGACATTGTTTTGGCAAACTTACACACCGAAGCAACACTAATTTTAGTGACCTCCGATTGGCGTAACCGGGTGTCATTACCGCCAGCGTGAATAACAATCTTACTGTATTTACGCTTATCTTTAGCCAGCAGTTTCAGGTTGGATTTGATGTCGCCCGTTCTGGCCCCTGGCAAGCATTTGACTATGGTCAATGGTGTCTCTAATGCCACGTTTCTGACTATGGAGCTGCCAATTACCAGGGCCGGCTTCTCAGCGGGTGTGTCGCTGAGCGGGGAAAATCTGTTAGAAACGCGGACCGGTTGGTGGTGGCCCGGGGGCTGGGTCCTAGAACTATGCTTCCTACGTACAGTCACCCAGCCGCCTAGAGGTCCCGGCTGCGCGGGCTCTACCGGAGGACAGCTAGGGGGTTCTATCCTTGTTGGCTCCGCGCTGGCTAATGGGCTTCGGCTATCTGCTGGTTTTTCAACAGCGCGGAGCCGTGCTTCTAATTCTGATACCCTCGCCTCCAAAGCTACAAAAATATTACATTTATTACAGTTACCATTATCACTAAAGGAGGCAGGGAAGTAACTAAACATCTGACAGAGAGAGCAAGAGAGAAGAGAAGAGTTAGAGACAGGAGAAAGAAGAGTAGCCATAGCCGCAATGAAGCTAAGCTAACTGAGCTAGCGAGACCTTCCACCCAAAGAAAAACTGTGTGAAACACGAGGAGTTCCCAAAACGTAAAGTACACCACCACAAAATGTGTGTTTTAGTGTGATTGTGTGTTAAAATAACTTAGAAAAGCCTCAGCACAGAGAAAATAAGATCAATTCAAGAGCGTTTGAACACCAAAACAGCTCCACGGACCACAGCAGTGACAACAGGAAATGACGCAATACGGCTTACCCCGTCACCACAACTACAACATGCGTAAGGGACAGCTGTCGAAAAATTCGAGCAGACACAGAGTTGATATTGATGCTAACTGGCTCTCTTATTGTCCTCATGCAGGAGACAACTGCGTTGCTTTCAGAATATCCTTGTTGGTCCAAAGTAAGCTCACCACTGTTGGGACGATAAACATAAAAGTCACAAATCTATCATACATCGTGGAATTCAGTAGGGATGTAAGAAAATATTGATACGCCGATACATCGTGATATTTTATGTCCCGATATTGTCGATATTCAAAAGCAATGTATTGATTTTAATGAAATTTTTTTGAAATTGAATGGAACCATTAATGATGACAGTAATTTTTGTAGTAAAATTAAAATTATGACCAGTAGTTTGTGGCTGTTTCCACCTTCTTCATTCCAGTGGATCAACTAGATCTAGTAATAAAACTGGATGTGTTAAACAAGTTGGAGTGTTTAGAATGCCGTGACAGTTTTTCTACAGTTAAATTAAGTAAAAAAAAAATCACATTATATAGTCTTACTCCCTAGTATCCCAATATATCTTATCGACCCCCTGTATTGTGATACATATCATATCACCAGATTCTTGCCAATACCCATCCCTAGAATCCAGCAATGCAGTGGCCAGGTAGAATCAACTCTCCCTCCAACTGCTCCCAAGACGTTGTCTGTAAATAACGTCCATTCGGTCGAACCACTTCCAATTTTTTCAGTTTGAATCTCTCCAGCCGTGGTGCTCCTTGACAGTCCAGTAATCGCTTTACAATGTTTTAATCTAACTACAACATTGCTTTAGCGTTTGCTGGGTACTCGTAAGCAGCCATCAACAGAGTCGCTCTTGTGATGCAAGCAGTGACTCCACCCCCTAGCCAATTTGTGACCATTTTCAGCCCGACTCGACACGCTTCGAACCCTAGCAAAGTAGGTTCTAAAAACGGGGTTGGTACCATGTATCTGTTACTAGTGTAAAACCCTTATAACCGAGTTGAGCCGCGTTGATTAGGTACCAGTGGAAAAGACCCAAAAGTCCCATGTTGACAGCACCTGACACACTTGTCATGGATGTAAATGTGTCTTAAACAGTTTGACATGATCAATGATGTCTAATTGACCTAAATATTTAACAAAAGTAAGGAAGTTCAGGTCTAGAATTGGAATTCTGCTTGTGTTACAAGTTGTCACTTGTTGACATTTTTAGTTTTTCGTATTAAAAAGTAACTATGTTCATTAGGGATTGAAGGAAGCTGACGGTAAACGAGGAAAGCTCTCCACTGGTTGACGTTTTAATTTCTGAGCAGCTGTCATTCATTCTACGGCTTTTCAGTACATGTATGAGATTGTAAAGTGTGCCACATTAATGTTTAACCTTAAGTTACAGAGCTGATAAGTCTTTGTAGCTCTCTGCTGGCTTTACAACAACAGTATCAAGAGCGCTCCAAAGCATTTCCGATAAGCCGCCATCTACCAGAGTGTTTAGAGCTAGTTTAGAGGTTTAAAGAACCCCCCCCAATACTCTTAAGCGGACCTAATCTGGGATCTCTACTTCATTTCAAGACGCTTGCAGGGGTACATTGAAAGAGATTGTGTGTTTTCAAGATGAGCCTTCCAAATGACTCTAGTCAATAAATTAAGGCGTGATTAACAAGAGCAATTGCCCAGAGGGTAAGCCGAGGAGGGTCCAGCTGGAGTAGAGATTATCTTTCTTAGTAAGGAGAATCCTTTTTAGGGGTTGATTACTTTCTGTTTTTTCAGTGTTAAATTTGTGTTTGCCTAACAGCTATTGATGCGTTCTTAGCCGCAATTATTCTGTGGTGTTTTAGACTTTCAGGATGCAGATCGAAAGCTGTGATTACATGTAAAATGTGTCGCTTTTGTTTGGGAATAATAACTTCAGTTTTGGAATAAGTCATAAGGGGGATTCAAAGCAGTTTTTTTATTTAACCAGCAACGGTAAACATGACAATATAGATTTATTTATTTTCTTCCTTGTGCATCTGGATTTTCTTTCCACTCCTGGGCTGAATTTTTTTCCCTCATTTTACTCGTTACGCTGGACAGACAGAGTCAATAAACAATCACAGACGCATTGTTTTTCACTAGATTACAAAGCTTTAGCTGCATGCTGGTAGCTGTTATGTTGGAACATGAATCATTTGCTCGCTTAAAGGTCTTCAGCACTTTGATGGCATTCGTTAGAAGACTTTGCCTGCATTTATTGTTTCTCTACCCAATACACAAAAAACCACCTTCATGCTCTGATATCGTCATCAGCTTTTTTGGATTGGCTATTGTCAGATTTATGATGGACACGTGATCTCACTGCTGAAGGATTCAATTACTGTTTTAAACCATAACACGTTTTATACTGCTGACTTCAATCTTTTGTTTTTGCTCGAAAGCCAAGATTTTGTTCTCTGTGCTGCAGGTAAACTGTAGCCCGCTTCCTGAGATCTGTGACTAAGTTTATAGTTTAGTTTTCAAAGTGAAACTTAACCTTCCAACTGTTCAACGAATAACACTAACTTGAGATTGGTTTCAAGTTGGGAAACCCTATGACACACTCAAGCTTCTGGTGGGGGAACCCAAGACGCCCCCAGACCAGAAGTGATATACAGACCCTCCAATGAGTCCTGGGTCTGCCTTTGTTTTTCCTCCCTGTGGATGATGCTTGAAATGACTGCGAAGAGAGGTTCAAGCAGGAATCCTGATCAGACGGACAAAAGACCCTATCCTGTCCCCAACTACGCCTTGAGATTCCGTCCTTGAAAATCTCCAACTGCACTGGGAGCATGGGGCAGGCCTGGAGGAGGCTAATCTACTTCCAAGCCTAGCTCAGAGTTTTGCAGAAAATGCAAAACTGACCTTAGAACCCATTACTCATATAGCACCCCTAAAGCCCTGTTTACATTGTGCGTTTTTCGGCTGTTGAAGACAAATCTTTCATTGTGAATTGAGTCGTGACAAGAAATGGCGAGTGGTCTGTGGGTGTCCAGTATGATGGACCGTCTGACAGCTTATTTAGCACTCCAGCCCCCAACAGTCTTCAACCAGTGTCAGAAAATCTAAGACTCCGGTGTGCCATCGACCAATGGCAATACACCCTGGGAGTTACATGAAAAACTGGTGATGATCATACAATGCGGCAGTAGCAGTAACATTAGCAACAATGGAGGCTACACGTAAGAGCATGTGGATCAACAAAGAAGCTGAATTTATTGAGCTTTGGCAGCAATGGCCGTGTATATGACATTTTATCATTGCCATCTTGGGTTTCTGTCGGCTTTTACTGACGTATGCCTTTCGGCGCTGTATGCGACGTTGGCGTGTCCTGCTACTGCGAGACATCGTGCGGTTTGACTCAAAGAAATCTTGGGCCATACAGTGTTCCACCTCTGTAGAGCTCACACAGTGGGACATGAAGCAGTCCTCTGGGACGGCCAAAAAATGCAGCGTAAACTGGGCCTTTGGGATCACGGTCATGACCCATATTCAGGTTCTGACTGGACAGTCAAAGTCTTTTAACCTCCTCAGCAGCTCTACAAGATTCCTCCGTTCCAAAACCTAAGCAAATTGAAACTCATAGATGGAGTTAAAAAGAAAAAAAATCCTCAATATTTATAATGTGAAAGTTCCTGTAAGTTTTGAAAAGCCTCTTATCTGAATGGGAGCTACAGCTTTGCAGATTTATTTGTTTAAGATGACTCCCTCAGAGAAGAGTGTGTCTCTTTGGTCCTCTGTATTCAGTATCTGTTTCTAGGTGTTTTTTTTGGGGGGTATTTCTCTTTGCATTGCAAACCTGCATTTTCTTTTTTTCTTTTTTACTTTAAATTAGTTAACCAAATTTGTTCTCCTGGATGTACTTTCCAGCTCTCGTCTTAAAATTCTCCATACCTATTAGTAATAGCTGATATTTTTGCATTTTGTTGCACGGGAACAGAATGTTGAGGGAAGGAAAAAACCTGCAAGGAGTCCAGTTCTTCACAGGGATTCCACTTGTGTGGCAATGCAGCTGAACTTCCTGAAAAGATTCATGTTTTCGTACATTTAGGATTGCGTGAAGGCCTGTTCACACTGCTCGCCTTATTTGCAAGCGAGTTTCTGTCGAGAACTTCCCTTCGTTGTCGGTCACGCTTTGTGGCTACTGATAAGCAGCAGCCATGGTTAACGGTGTCATAATGGTACCAGTTCCGAACAGTGGAGGGATTGTGGTGACATTCTGTTTGTGCCCCTGTCACTTAGGAGATCAGATGCCTCTTTGTGATTAATCTTCGATCAGACAAAAGCACGGGGGCTAATGAGACGCTTTTTCACAGGAGTGTATGATCCGCTCGCTCGGCAATGCCGTGATAGATGCAGCCCCTAAAGGCCGTCAGATTACTGAAGCATGTTGTCTGCAAAACACAGCTATTAATGAAGTGCCAGAACACTGAAACTGAAAAAACATCAATGACATAAGGGGGATGAAAAGATGCATTAGAATAGAAACATAGTGAAAACTATGAAAGAACGTGCGTCTGTAGTTTAAATTGCTAAAAGAATGAGCATTTAGACTGGGTTTTTTTTTCTTATTGCACAGCATTTTTTATTTTAATAAATTTGCTTTTAGTTTTCAGATATCAATGAGACACACTATAAATTGGGGAATGTTACCATACAGCAAAAAAAAATAATTATGCTTCCGCTTTTTTAAGGGAACTTTATGTGGTAAGAAATTAGAGACCAGATTAGATTTGGGATGTTTGGCCCAAATTAAAACGTGCTGATGTAACTGGTAAAGTTTGATTCTTTCAGTGTAGTCAGGTCAATTTTAGATTTGATCTAAAGAGCTTGGATTTTTTTTCATTTTTTAATTTTTTTTATAGATCTACTGGAGCTGCAGCTATGGTGTCAGAAGCTCTTTGAAAGAGCAGTGTTAACAGAGCAGCACATATCACTCCCCTGTGCATATTTCACATGGCTCATTGGCAGGATTAATTGCCAACAAGTCCCCTGTGGTCCATGAATGCAATTACCAACTGACCCAAATCACTCTCTTGGCCTGAAGTCACTGTCTCTGCTCTGGCAGCTTTACACCTGAGACACAGTCTCCACATAACCTCGCTCAAGGCCCCCCGCCGCAGTCAGGCATCACGGCTCAATTTTAGATTTCTCCGATAAGGAGCCCGCGTGCGAGACGGAGACCTGACGGGTTAATTTTTTATCCATCGTAGGCCATTTTTGTGGTAAGCAAAGGTATCCGGTTACCTTGGGATTTTAAGCTCATGATTTGGAGTTCGTAGGGGGGTTTGATGACTTCTTTTAAAGAATAGGCGTCCTTGGAATTCAGACAGTGTCTGTTGCAAGTGGGGTGCAAAAACCTATTGTTGACCACACATCATGTGCTAAATAAGTGCACAATTATTTAGTTTGCAGCCGAGGATAATGAGACTCAGTCTTTTGAACGATAGCAGCATAGGGGTTAGGTGACTGTCAGGTTCAGGTCTGGACTGGATCTTGATTCTTTCTTTTTCAGTCGTTCTAGAATGAAGGGGAGAGGGTTGGTTTCGAGCAGGCCTCTATCTATAGCAGGTAAAATCATTTATCTTTGAACCCTGAACTCGCGTAAGGAAAAACCTGATTGACAAAATGGAAATGTAAACAGAAATGTGACTGGCTGGATGTGGCAGTGACGTAGTGGTTTGAGGGTCTTTAGCAATGGAAAAAATAAATTTCCTGGTAATTACTTCATCCAGGTGTCTGCAGCGTGTGGCTCTTTGGACCTTCCACAATTGTTCTTTATAACTTTGGCTAACAATGGCGCAGCTCCATCTAATGTTTTTTTAAATTTAGATGTATGTTGTCGACTCTTTTTCATAGAATAATTAGAGACTTTGCATAAACATACTGACACTAAATGTAGCAGTAATATTTGATTAGATGTACATTTCCAGGTTGAAAACGGCATGTTATGCTTTTTACAAAAATTTCCACAAATATCAGCAATCCCATACTGTAGAAGACAATTTGACCAACCTGTTTTTGCAAGTCTTTGTTTTCCATTTTAAAATAAAAATTAATTATTTATTTTACATGAAAACAAATTGCCTACAGTTATTTATGGAAAAAAAAAGTTGTCTTTTTTCATAGTGATTACAGAGATTACGTTTTAAACTGCGTTCTGTGATTTAAATTAGAGATTAGAGCGAACAGCTTTAGGTTGTCCTTGTCTGAGTGTGTGCATGGTTTTCTGTCCAATGTGTCTTTGTGTTTCCCTGTGATGGACTTGTGACATGTCCAGAGTGTACCCCGCCCCTCACTTAATCACCACTGGAGAAAGGCACCGGCCTCCCCGAACCCTGCAAGGATAAGTGGCTACAGATGATGGAGGGATTCCTTTCTTTTATTGAGCCTAACGTCAACCACAGTGATTTCCATCTCCCCGAAAATTGGACTACTTTCTGTTTCATTGAATACTGTGTGTTTGTTTTATTGTTGAGTAGGTAAAAATAATGATGAAAGTATTTGAATTTTAAATTTATAAAAAAAAAAATTGGGTCTGCAAGCTCTTTCAACTTAACAATTCTGGTCCACATGACAAAAAGTTGAGAAACGCCGATCTCCGAACCCGCCTTCACTCAGATCTTCAGACCGACCGATGTTCAACAGACAGAGGTTGAAAGCAAAACCTACTTAATATGATCAACCTCTCTGGTACCTGCTGAAGCTCTTGTCCTCTCTTGCTCTTGTTAAGCCTCAATGAACCACGGCCTTTAACATTTAACATGTTGCAGAAAAGCGGTTTGCTTTTGAAATAGCTTCTTCCATCTCAGAATTTTGTCTGACTTCGTTTTGCAGAGCTCACTAATCAAGAGAGTGGCTAAAGGTTCTTCCCCTGCTAAAGAGTCTTCTTCACTGAGTAACAGCTTACATACTGCAGAGTGTTTATAACAAGGAGACCTGGTACTGCTTGGTCTGATGATGTCACTGATCAGAAAGATAGGTCACCAAAAACCCCAAACAAATTCAGATTCGAGTCATCAGCCGAGTTCAGAAGTTAGACCTTGACCAATGGTGTTGCTCCCGAATCAAAGGTACTCCCTGCCTGTGGTTTTTGATTTGTGCCTTGGCTCTCATCCATCTCAAACTTTCAGCCTTTATGCAAAGAAGAAAAGCAAAACCTCTAATAAACAATAACCAGACAATTACAAACTGTAGCTGTTAAGTAATTTTTCTTTCTCTGAAGCTCATTCTGATGCTTCAGCCTCCCAGTCCAGTTCCCTCCGTCAGACGGTTCTGACAGTCCACAGCTGAGTGGGACTGCGGAATGTCTGTTGACAGGTTATTTTTGGGTTTGTGTTGTTTGTCAGAAAGAGTCATCTCAGTGTGAATCCTTCATCTTGTCTGACGCCTCCCGTATTGTGAAACAGTTGCTCATACTGATTAACTTGTGTTTGCTTCCCAGCCAAATCAAACAGAGATGGAACGGCTCAGCTCAGCTAGATGGAAACCATTTATTCTCGGGGCTGATGAGAGCGCTCATGCGTGGCCCTCAGAGCATCGCTAATGCTATTACGAGTATAACGGAAAGGGGCGGAGGGGACTTCCTCAAACTGTTGGACTGTCACAGCACACAAAGAAAAAAAAGCCTGTATGTGGGCTGCTTTCTTGTCCGATGCGATGCATGAGAGGGCTAAAGGCCATCTTCTGGGCATTAAGTGTTTAGTCCCAGAATCTGTTTTATTAACAAATTACCTAAATGGATGTGTTGTAGTGTTCATTGTGGAGCCACCCTCAGCAATAACTCTTAACCTCATAACTGATAATCCGGATTGCTTCTGTCTGAGCTCCCCGCTTGGTGTTTCTTTGTATTATGGGCTTGTGGGTGAAAGCTAACGGGGACACGGACCTTGTGTATCAGGTTTGAGGTCATCTCTGCTCATTTCAGATGGATCCAGTACAACGGAAATATTTCCTAATCTTCTAAATCCCGCCTGTTGGCCAACTTTCAATTGTCACTGAACCATCAAAAGAAAAAAAAGAAATATACATGCAATGCCCAATATTTGTTTTGGTACATCTGTAGGGAGAGCCTCAAGGTTTTTAGTCCGGTCTTTAGACGTTTAGATGTCAAAAAAGAAGTTCAGTGTGCCTTTTTAGAAGATTTTAGCCTATTGCAACATGTGTGACTCTGAACCTAAGTAAACTTTTAAAGGTTTTGGATATTGTTTTCAAAGTGATACCAGTTTAACTTTCTTTATGAAGTCCAACTTTAAGAGTTTTTAAAAGTAGTTTTTTGTGTGTGCGTGTCATCCATCCAACTGTTGCGTATTTCTGTCATCCAACCGGGCATACATCTTGCTAAAGTCATACGAATCACTCTCCCGCTGACGAAGAACTGTAACAACTGGATTTCTGAATCACCCCAGTCAAGTTCTGAAATTGAGCACTTTTCTTTTTTTAATAGAGTTTATTTGCACAAATGTTTGTGACGTGCCAAATTTCCCCCCAAACTTTAGAGCCCTTATTGTTTTTCCCTCTCAAAAGTTAGTCAGTTAGTCATGCAACACTATGATGGTATGCCAAGGTTTGAAGAGGTTACAGTTTCAATCTTCCGTCATACTGTACCTACAGTTTAACGTATTTTTAATGAGATGTCAGATACAGTGGAAGAGTGAACAGTTTTTTCTCTGACTGTGTGAAGCATAAAGTGATGGGCTGCCATTCTCTCCCTGGTCGCTGCACACTGACGGTCAACTTGCTCACAAGAATGACAACAAATTGGGCTACTGGGATACAATTACGGTCGAATAAAACATGGACTGTATTTAAAGGAGCACCACCAATTACATTTATCAAGATGACTTATTTTTAAAGTGTTGTCAATAAGAGGGTCCTCTGTAAAGTAGTCAGCTGTAGGTAGTCGGACTATTTAACCAGGTCATCTCCCAGCATTATTACATAACGGGTAGAACAGTTTGATTCATATAAGATATATTTTGGGCAAAATAAACATGCTTACTGCCAAATATAGTGGATGGTCCATATCTTTACTTAATTCTAGGGATGCATGATATATCGGCATTAACATCGGTAACGGCCGATGCTAGTCATTTTTTAAGTGATGTGATAGTGACGCAGCGTGCACCGGATTATGGGATGTTTAACTGAAGCAGAGAAGCCTTCCCTGTGGTCTGGTTGTTTTTTCACTGTGTGGATAGGGTAGGGAAAAACATATTATATCGGTTATCGGCCATAACAGCAATAATAGTATTGATATCAGCCCATATTTTCACATTGTTGTATCCCTTATCAAGACTATGTATCGAAATAACAGTAAATAAATGTTATAGGTGTCATTATAACTGTAGTAATAGATTGTATAAGGGCTGGGAAATATGTTGACTATATCGATCTATCAAATTTTCTATTTATAAAGATTGAATTTTTGGAATATTAAAATATGGGGGGGGAGATCACTAATGCACTTCTTAAGTTTCCATGGCTCCCAGTGATGTCAGCCCACCATCTTGTTTTACAAGCATGTTTCACAGCAGTGGTCCTCAACCTTTTTTTCGCCACAGACCGGTTTAATATCAGACAATGTTTTCACGGACCGGCCTTTAAGGTGTGGCGGATAAATAATAACGGACGGTATAAAAACGGGGTATTTTTAAAATGATAACAATAGACGCAAATCCAATGTGTATTTGCCGCTTTATTCACAGTGTCCTCCTAACATCGAGCAGACAACATAACACGAGTAACACTCAGCCCCCTAACGCTCTCTGGTCGCCATGGTAACATTTATACATACCTTTTAATAATTCAAGATTTATCACAAAAACAAATACAAAATGCATGAAAAATCTAACTCACCACAACGCTGAATCAGTGAGAGCCTTGGGCCTTTTCCCCTTTCCAAAGAAACGACAGAGAGACATTTGTTTTCTAACCATCTTGCTAGCTTGTGGGATTATTTTAGCGGTAACTATCACGTGACCATCACAAGCCTTTTGACGTGTCAAGACTGAGCTATGTAACGGGGATTTCCGGTCATTTTTCAAAATAAAACAGCGGTCACAGTCAGATAATAAATAAAATGGAAATACTAGAAGTTATTTATTCTTTCCGTTTGGCCCGCGGCCCGGTATCACATGACCCACGGCCCGGTACCGGTCCGTGGCCCGGGGTTGGGGACCTCTGTTTTACAGCATGTATTGATTTGGACTTTGAATTCAGGTCAACACCAAGAAGGGATGATTGAAATAAAATCAAGTTTAATTATTTTATTTTTTTTAACTGTCATTTGTAATTTCTTTTTAAGAACAGAAAGGGAGGGGAAAAAGAACGATTCATATCAAAAATCGAGTTTGGCATAAACTAATCTAAGATTTATCTCTATCGTCCAGCCCTAACCTCCTTTTTAATTTTTCCAAAACAGTTGTATAACGTCCGATGACATGTTCAACTTTTGAAAATAAATTTTTAAAATAACCTTCTGATATCTTCAAATAGTACCAGGGAATGTTAATTATTGACAAAAATCGTGATTGTTTTACATCGTGATATATATCTATCGACTGGTATGAAAATATCGTGATTTGAAAAAAATGTTCATATCGGCCAGCCTTACATTATGTTATTGTTTAGCAATGGTAATGCTGTGTATTACTCGACCAGTGTGCCAAGCCAATGTTTTCCTTTCGGCTCCTCTTTGGGAGGGGCCTTTTTCGGCATCGTTTGGCCGACGGGCCGATCCCTGGTCGATGGCTAGCTGGCCACCGACCAAGGTAGCTGGTTGCCAGCGGAGCCCGTGGGCTCGTCGCTGTGGCCCCCCCGTGCCCCTGCATTGTATCTGGTGGATGTTCCCCCGGGGCTCTCCCCTGCTCCACTCTTGGGGGGTGCGGTCAGCCCTGCGTTGGTCTGCCTGGGGCTGCTGTGCTCTTTGGATGTCTGTGGCTCCGATCTCTTCGTGTCTGCATCGATTCCTGGGTGGCAGATCGATGGCTTCTCACACCAGCTATTGAACACTCATATGGAGAAACCTTATATGCACCAGCATGCTCATACACACGCACACACAGGTGTGGTGATTCCTGTGTTTACAGAAGCATTCTTGTGCTGAGGTTATTAGTAATAATTGTAACCATGAGCTTTTCAGTGAACTTTTATTTATATTTATTTGTGGGTTGTGGTTGTGTAGTTCAGTTCGCATTGTTTGATTAGCTTGATCATAAATCAACTCAACCTCTCCCTCTTAACTTTTTTCCTACCTCTCTTCATCTTCTGTCTTTTTTCCCCTTTATTTTCCATCTCTGTGTCCATAATATCAGACAAAAAACACCACACCAATTTCTAATAATGATTTCTTACACATATATCAAGTAGAGTATTATTGCAGTACTAAATCTGTTGGTCTTCGACTTGTTACTCAGATGCCAATTCTGCCAGACAGGATACTTAATAAAACAATTTAAAAAAGCAATGCTTTTGTGTTTATTTAAGTTGACATATCGTTTCAAAATGAGACAAGCCAAGTTTGACCTGCATACGTCTTGGTTGAGTCAGATATGTAATTTTAGTGGTCATTTATCAGATATGAACAAATATGTACTGCTAGGATTGTACAACAATACTAGCAGTGTTGTAAAATAACAAAAAAAAACAGCTTGATAATAAATGACAGTAGGGATGTAAGAAAATATCGATACACCAATATTTTATTTCACGATATTGTATCGATATTTAAAGAAAATCGATTTTTTTATTTTATTCTTATTTTATTTTTTAAAATTTTATTTTGTTAGCATTTGAATGGAACCATTAATGATAACAGTAATTTTTGTAGAAAAATTAAAAGCATGACTGGTAGTTTGTGGCTGTTGTCACCTTCTTCATTCCAGTGGATCAACTAGATCTAGTAATAAAACTGAATGTGTTAAAGTATGAAACTGGTTGGAGCGTTTAGAATACGGTGACAGTTTTCCTACTGTTAAATTGAGTTTTAAAAATCACAATGTATCGTCTTACTCATAGTATCGTGATATATCGTATCGCCTCCCCTGTATCGCGATACATATCGTATCGCCAACTTTTTGCCAATACACATCCCTATATGACAGTAGATTTAACCCATTAAGAAGTGGGATACCATTTTCATGAGCTCATTACAGGTGCTCTTTGGTTTGGGAACAGCTTTTCCTGCGTGATCTGTTATTTTCCTTTGTCTCTGTTTTTCAAAGTGCTGAATGTGTTGAGACAGAACATGTCTATTTGGATATCCGCCTTTAAAACCCTGAAGCTGCACAGAGATGCTCCCATAATCAAAGATGTCGTAGATACCGCAGCATGAACTCTTAAGGCTCTCTAAGAAGGGACGCGACATCTGTAGTATCTCACTGTACGCCTCTGAGGCCTTGCATTGTTATCGGAAAGTGATGCCAAAGGTTTAGAGTCAGTTGCTCTGGACTTGGGAAAGGTTCATATGGGCAGCAGGCAAAGAGGGAGGGATAGTTTATGTAAAGAAACAAAGCTTGGTACATGTGTTTGCGGCGATCAGAGTTCAGGCTTGCTGTGCGAGGTAAGCAATACAGGTCGACCCGGGTAACCCAACTGAAAGGTCTGTAGGCAAGCCAAACAAATAAAGAGGCAACAGGGCGGCAGGAAGCCCTGTACCACTGCTGCATATAAGGCAACGACACACTGGCTGGGCAGGTTGACGGGTCACGTGAAACTCTGCGGAGGCAACCTTTGGGCGGGTGAGGAAAATTCCAGAAAGCCCTCTGGAATTCTACTACTTGGCGATAAGACAAAATCTCTTGCTGCCTTGCACAGGAAAATAATGATGCTTTACTAGTTGAGAACCGGATTCCTGGATTAATGGGAAACAATATTTTTACTCCTGGAAACTGACCTCAGGAATAGTTTTTTTCTTCCATGGAATAACATGATTTGGCCATTTAAAAAAACAAAACAACTATATTTCCTCCAGGCTGACCTTTGCACTGGTCGCCCTGGTGCACCTCACCTTAGGTTTTTCACCCATGGCATTATATTGCATCTTTAAAAGTGGCATTTTTTAATTTATTTTCCATGCATATTCGCAGTAACCCAAATAATAATGCAATGGTATAAAAGTTTTTATAAGACGATTGTTCTGTAAAAATTTATCATGTTCATCAGTATTGTTATGATTGTTTAAAGAAATATGTGGAAAATATCCAATGAGTATTCCAACATAGTACAATAATGTACAAAGAGTGAGTGTTACTTTTATTGTGTGTATATATATATATATTTTTTTTTTTTACATATGAACAGTCTGACTGGTGCTCCAAGTGTGGCGTGCAGGCCATTTGTGGCCCTCTAAATGCTTTTATGTGGACCCCGACCCCAATTCAGCAATAATATCAATTTAGCCCACCAACACAGACTCCAGCCAAATGTGCAAGACTCCTCTTTTAAAAAAAAAATCATTTTTAAACAGAAATTATTTGTTTCAGATTACAAATAATAATAATTTCACAGTAAAAATATTTTGTTTAGTATTTAGCTTTTAAAATGTTTTAAATTGTTTGTCCACAAGTACTAGGAAGATAGATTCGGAGATAGGTTTTGAGATACAACAGTTTTAGTCAATGTTATTTTGGAGCTAGGATGCCATTTTCCCTTTTTAATGTTTCTTAACAAGTGGTTTGTGTTTTGCTGGTCGCTGGTTTCTTCATTTCAGTATAAATCTGTTTAAATAATACAGTAAAATCTCGTCTTTGAATTCACTCAGCTGCGTTGCATTTGTTTTCTCCAGGTGAAGCTTTGCTGAATGAACAGGCAGTCAGGAATACAGTCAGTGAGCCTTTTTCTAATAATCCCACTGATGGCGTGCCCTGCTGCCCTCAGGCAGATTCCTGTAAGCCCCGCTGGCTCTGAATGGGGCCCATGCAGTTAAAGAAACCATCTAGTTGTCAAATTTGATCTCTCAATTTTTAATCGTTAATGCAAAGAATGAGCTATAAAGCACAGCCCAGTAAAAAGGTGAAAGCATTTGCAAGTATGTGCATTTTTTATTTATTTTTGGTTAGAAAGCACAGATACTAAATGACCCAGTGGCTGATGTGGTGCATCTAAATGATGAGCATGTTTGTATCAGCAGGTGTTTGATTAACCCCCCCCATAAACTCAGTGGCTTCCAGACATTGGTAGTATAGCGAAAACAGCAGAATTAACCAGACAGCAATGTGAAGGCAAAGTTTTTCTAATTCTATTTCAATCCCAGCCATCATGACCTGACGAATAAAGACCTTTTCAGAACTTAAATTGCATTTCTTTGACAGATCGTGGTTCTTTAGAATTGCTGTAATGGTCTAATATTCTTGGATGATCAGTTGTGTTTGATAGCGAATTACTTTATCTGAACATTTAATGGCTTTGATAATTTCAGCATTTAGCTCTTTGTCTTGTTGCCTTGGCCTACGAGACTAAAAAGACTATCTAAGGTTATCATAATGGAGCTGGCATTCAGGGAAATGGCCTCATTTTATTTAACTATAAAAAAAAAAAAAAGACTGAACATTTTCAAGGATGTCCAGGTTAGATTGTGAAGGCACGATGGGTTTTCCAATTGGCATATGATGGAAGTGACTTTGGTATGCTTAAATTAATAGAACTTTACTGTTTTTTTTCTTCTTCTGGCAGCACATTCATTTAGTAGCACGGTCATACAATGTCAGCGATGTCAACCATCAGATTCATGCTTTTAGGTTCTTGCATTGACCTGATCAACGTTACATATGGTTTAACGATTTCACTGAATTTATTGCAACTCATTCCTTTAATTGATATAACATTGATAAAGTTGCAGTCCCAAAAGTAGAACGTAAATACAAGTATGTATATTTCTTTTCTCTTTTTGGTAAGAACGGTACATGCGGATGATTTTCATATTAAGAAGATCAAAATCCCAAAGAAGAACCTAGGCAGTGGCGTCGCCTGGCCTGAGCATTCCCGGCTCTAGCCCGGAACATTTCTTCTCAAGCCCCGAATGTTTGTTTTTTTACCCCAGAAGGAATATGTTTTCATTAACTGAGCCGCCCTATGACATTAATGAAGAAGGTAGTTTTGTAATTTCCTAGCTTCGGTGAATGCAACAGAGTATTTAAATTTATTGCAGTTTGTCTCTCTTTTTTTATAGCGTAGCCAGCCTGCATTCAGTTGCCTGTCAGACATGTTGATCTTTCCTTCTCGCTGCAGTGTGAAAACATTGTTGTCCTAATTAGAGGATGGTGCTCCATAAGTTCTACCCTGACCGTTTTGGGTCTGGAAATATTTCTGAACAGGCAAAATGTTTCTTTTTTTAAAACGAGGCAAAGGTGTTGTAGCCTTCTTTCAACCTACTGACTACTGGCGCAGTAGGTAGAAACTTTTCTAGAGGTTTTGAAGCTGTTACTCCTTAAAACCCCTGACATACCTTGGTACGAAGATGTGAAGAATAGAAACAACACGTAATCATCAGCGGAGCTGTTTAGGACAGAAAGTAATAGTAGGCATTTTCAAAGTGGGCCTTTAAGTGTTGACAGAACCTTTTTTTAAATTGATTTGTTCAAAATGATATTACAATGGGTGGATCCTGCCGTGTTTATATTATCTAAACATGGCTCAGAGATGATAAATATTATGTTTTTTCTTTACTAGACACATCAGTAACTTAATACGCTCCTATCCAAACTGGCATTGTTGTCTGACTGGTTTGTTCCCATTTCCACCTTGCACAACTTAAAACGAAAACAAACAAGGATGTGGATCAAGTAGATTTTTCTCCCAAGGTTCTGCCGGAGACTGCAGAAACAGACCTGCGTTGCAGAGAGTATAGATGATGTTTTGTTCGGTCATTTGATACGAACATCAGAGTTGAGGTGGCAAAATTTAAATTCCAAATTTCACATTTTCATTCATAAAAATGCTGAAAGCCTTGTGTGATTGTCCTTCCACTTCAGTTATGGACCACTTTGCTTTGCCTCCCATAAAGCCCAGTAGCAAACATTAATGGTACAAAATGTGGAATACTTTAAAGATTATGAATACTTTTGCAATGTATTATAAGTTGAGTTTCTCTTAAAACATGTTTATTTGTTACATTTTGATCTGCAGATATTTTAAGATGCAGACTCAGGGCCACTGTATTATTTCAATGTGCTGCTGAAATTCTTGTTGTTCTTCAGTATTTTTCTAACTCTGTACTTGAGTTTAAAAAGTAAAGAAGTTTGCAGCAGATGCTGTTTTATTTAGGATCTGTTTTGTTTGTTGGAGTACTTCTAAAGTATGTTGAGAAATTGAATTATTAATTAAATTAATGAATTAATTAAATGTATCAGTAAGGCGATCGGGCTGTTGTAGAACATTTTTGTATCAAAACATATTGTATTTTTGATTTTAAAACTTACTTATTATTATTGATTTAAATATATATTTTTTAGGAAAAAATAATAATTTATTTCAGTTCAATGAATACTTATTTTATATTTACTTAAAATATACTTATTTCTATTTAATGTATTTTTTTCAATGTATTTTGATATTTTTGTTTTTATTTAAGATGCTCTACTTTTATTTGCTTATTTTGATAGATAAAATATTGTTTTTCAGTTATAATATACTACATTAATTAATTGATTAATTAAATTTTTATTTGTGTTTTTTTATTTAGTATTTATATAAATACTCATTTGTTTATTTTTATTTAAAATGTACTTTTTAGTTTGATGTTCTGGTGTATTTTGGATTTTGGGTTCATAAAAAATCTATCCCTGTCCTGTTCAGTTCTGATAGAAAACAATCCCACTCAATAATTGCAGATAAGCTCATGTGCAGCAATCTTTTCAGCTTTAAACACAACCTTTTATATATCCCATATCCTTGGTAAGAGTTTTTTTTAACATAAAAGCTTTATGTGGCGGTGTGGAACTTGATGAACTGGAACACTTCCAGGTAGATCATAAGCACCTGTCTGTGTGAATCTCAAGGTTAATTAAAACATTCGCACTCACTCAATCTGCTCCAGGCAATGAAGGTTATTTCTAAAAGATCTACAGTTAGTAGTTGTTGTTTCAATCTTGCCTATATGGACAGATGGCACAGTCTGCTCAGTGTACATGTAAAGACCAGGGGTCAGAGATGCAAGTATTCACTGTTCTGCACTCTCAGCATACACTAGGTAAGAACAGCGAGTGGCAAAGTTTGAAAAGGATTTTATTTCTAATATTCGTTTTCAGCGCTTTCCTTAAAACAATTTTTTTTTTCTAGTCTTGGTATGCATGCAGCTTGGGAAGTTTTGTTCATAAAATTCGGATCTGGAATGTTGGAGACTGCAGTGTTTTTGTCAGCTATATGACAGGTGGACCTCTATAACAAAAGGTTGTTATATGTGTTCTTAGACCGTTTGCTACTAAATGACTCCAACTTTATAGAAAGAAAAGTATTACGGGATCTGAAGTAAGCTACAGGTTCACGAGTATTTATGGATTAGTATGCGTGCATAATAAAAATAGAGCACTCAGTCCATCCAAAATGTCAATAAACCTCAGACCAGAAGATTTAAGAAGGTGAAAGGGAAGTTTTGGATTTCTCCTAAATTATCTATACGTGCACAGTTCCTGGGCAACTGTGTGTGGAATTATTGGTTTAAATTATTTGCCGTAAATAAGACAAAACCGGATGCCGCTGATCTTTTTTTTAAAGGAAATACATGAGAGAAGCATGGAGCTTTTTGTTTTCAATACCACTATCACATTTGCACAAGGCCCTTTTAACCAAATCATCTTTTAGCCAGTTGCAAAGCCAAACTAACTGGTTAAAATGTTGTGAATGTAAAGCTGACTGTCTCTTCCAAACAATAGAGGGATTATTTGTTTATTAAGAGCAGATGCGCACGCAACATGTCTACAGAGAAAGCTTGCCTTTGACATAGCTCTGGTGTAGGTACCAGATGTGCTCCAGGGGGCCCTGCGCTGCCGATAACGTCACACTGCTTGTACAAATTACATTACGCCTCACTTCTAACCCTGCCAAGCACTATATGGTCAAATTTATAAGAGATGCAAATGTTAACGGTTCCAGTGGGGATCATCAAGAAAACGTGACGCGTCTTTTCTGGTACTGCTCTTTCACACATGGGCTTTGGAAAGAGTTTAGCAGGTTGAATATTTTGATGTATTTTCCCTTACGATGGAAAGATGTTTCATTCAGTTTTTTTTAGAATGCCTAACCAAGATGATAAATGTTTAACTATACATGAAATCATACAATCAACATAAGGCTCTAAAAACAGTTCATACATGTACATTTTTCTCTTGTACTCTTTGTATCCATTGAATTCTTCTGTATACTTAATTTGTTCTTATGTTGTATACTTACCATTTGTTTAATAAAGTTATTTTTGTTTTTAAAAGCTGTGCACTACGTCAACGTACCAATGTCCAGCCAATCATGTAGTGTAATGCCAGTTTCAAGCCAGTCATATAATACGACATCATAGCCAAGCGCAGGGCCTACACATCTGCCACCTACACCGGCTCCCATTGTTATTATTTGCACTTATCCTGCAGTTGCAGTCTTGGTTAGCCATGTTAGCTTCTTTCTTAGCCATAGAGGCTTTCCGGATATGAAGTGAGCGCTGCAGATTGTTGGATTTTTAATCATCTGCTCGTTCCAATCAATCAAATTCTTTTGATTGCTTGAAACAAAAGACGTCTTTTGTTTGCCTTGAAAGGGGTGCGAGTCTAAGGAATTCTATAAAACTTGCTCATTTTGTTGTTTTTATCAAAGCGATTTGTGCAACCAATAGCACAAGATATGATCTCATCTCAACACATGCTGTGTAGAGCACGGAGTGAAGCAGATTGATAACCCCTCTATACAGCCTGGAACCGTGGATGCAGGTCGGGTTTGCCATTCTGTTTACGTGACCAGCACTGGACACAGCGCAGGTTCAGTTGTGGGATAAACAGGGCGGGTCATCCTGCGCATGCCTTAGTGCGTAAAAAAAAATGATTGCGTTAATTCTAAAAATGTATAGATTTGCGTTAAGGTGTTCATTTTGAGTGCCCTGATTTATATAAAAACTGACTCGTTTTAACAGACATAAATAGTTTAACATGTACAAATAAACATTTCTGAAATTTCAAAAATTGGATAAAGGCCCCTCCTCCTTTTCAATAACTGTCACAACCATTCAACTCATGGAGTCTATTAGTTTTTCAGCTTCTTGATCTGTTGGCAATCATCTTTTTATTGCAGCAAACTACAGCCTCCCAGACTCACAGGATTTCGTTGAGGAAGGGAGTCTTCTGTTTATTCTCTCATCTTTTAGGCCTTTACATGCTGGTTACACAATTTAGCACATTTCTGCATGTGATAGAGCATAGTCCATGCTCATGGTCTTTTTGAAGACTTTTTTTGTACCACTGCTTGAAGAAAATGTCTTCTTAACACTGGCAGTAGGTTTGGAAGCCGATTTTGATTCCGTCTTCAACCCAGAATGGTCCAACTAGCTTATTTTTAATAATACCAGCCAACAGCAGGCCCATCCACCAGGGATCACTTTTATCTCACGAAACCTTTGACACTACTGTCATCAAATGTTTCTCCACTCAGTCTTGATGTTTCAGCTGATGTGTCCTGTTCACTGGTGGACAGGTTTCAGACCCCCTTACCTTGGCCATGTCTCTGAGTGCTGAACACATTGTACTTCTGGGCTCTCCAAGTAAGTTGCAGTTCTGAAATATGGTGGAACTAGAGAAGAATGGGTTCCTGGTAGCTTCGCAATGCGTTATTTTCAAATCTTTTGCATTAAAATTACTACTTTTTTGCAAAAATGTTTCTTACAACCCTGTTGACGGTTTTCAACAAAACATTTAATGGTTCTATGACCACGCCCTGATACTTTAGCAATTTCAGTGCTGCATCCATCTGAGAGAGTTTTTTTTTAAAGATTTCTGACTCTTCAGTCTGTTAAAGGCAAGGTCATTTTATTTGTATAGCACACTTTCAACAACAAGGTGATTCAAGGTGCTAAATCTCCTTTTTTAGAGGGATAGACGCTGTGTAAAAACCTCCAGGGTCATATCAAGACAATAACAAGGTGAGCCTTCTATCACCTGATGAACATGTCTTGGATCAAAGGACTAATGTCGCAACGCGACCTTGAAAAACTCACCCATCCGTTTATCTTTAGTCAGATTGATTACTGCAACAGCGTCCTCACAGGTCTGCCTAACACGTCAATCCGACAGCTGCAGCTAATCCAGAACGCTGCTGCTCGTGTCTTCACTAGAACAGTTTCTATGCTTCTCTAATCTGGAACAAACTTCCAGACCACAGCAAAACTGGTGAAAAAATGAGTTATTTGAAATCAAGACTAAATACCCATCTGTTTAGAGCTGTCTTTGATTAATAACAACTGTGTGGTCAATTGTGGTCAGTTTTTCCACCTAACATTGTTTTTTTTTTCTTCTTACTTAAAATGTAATGTTTTTTTGCCTGTTATTTTAATTCACTTTTAATCATGTAAAGCACTTCGAATGGCCTTGTTGCTGAAAATGCGCTATACAATTACATTTGCCTGCCCTTGGAACTCTGCTAATTACTGAAAATGATTACATTCAACTTTTGGTTTATTCAAAGTGCATAACTAAGCCAAATAAAGTGATATTAAATTTGATAAATATCATGAGTGCATGGGTATGAAATAAAAGTACGAATGAACAAATTCACAAGGTATAGCTACAAAATGGGGCTAATAGTTAGCGAGGTCCTTAGTTGATACACATAATAATAATTAAAAAGAGCATATTTTTAAGCTGTTTATAAGCCATCTAAACATTTTTAGTTTATCCAACAGTAGGAACAACTTTTTCAAGAATTTAAGCATGTCTGGATTCCTGCAGTCCAGTTATAAATAACTTTGGTTTTGTTTTAATGTCTAGTAGTGATTGATCTTTAGTTGCCAGAAGGAAAATGTGGTAAATAAAACACTAAACTTGCAAAATGGACGGATTGTGTTCAGACCGGGATTTTAGTGTTTGACCAATCAGACTTGGACTATTGGGTTCTATTTGCCCATATTGATTTTGATTGATAAGTTTTTTTTTCTCCTAAGACCCATCTGTAGATGTTCTAACAACAAAAGTTAAAATCGACCATAAATGAAGAAATGTGCTGCAGGTTCCTTACTTGAGATAGTTCTTGGGAACAGAATAGGAAGATATTAGAAGATCATCCCCATTCATGCATCCAAGCCCCAGACCTTTATCTGATATTTACTGAAATAAAAACAATAAAAGGTGGGATTTTTCAGTTTTGCATGCATTTACTGAACAGAAGGAAAAACAAGTCTGTTTTGGACAACCACTGGCTGATTGATCAGTGCATCACTACGTTTAAGCTTCTTCGGACCCTAAAGCTCAGTAATGTTTCTGTACTGGTGCAAGTTTTACTCTGCTACAGAATCACAATGCTGTCCATCTGTGCCCGTGTGCTTGCGGAAAGCAGAATGTTGGAAAATAGAGAGCATATAACTTCCAGAACTTGCTCCTTTATATTAAAACAGTGAAAAGAAGCATAAAGTAAACTTAAGGCAAGACCTACTTGTCGGCTGCGCGTCCTCAAAATATTGTTTTCAACTTTGGTGGAGAGTATAACAATCCAGAAGTGGCGCCCACCAGTAATTATGATGCGAGTACAAAGAATTCTTTTTTTCCTTTCCAAAGGGAGAAGGGATGTGTAGGTGTATTAATTCCTGTTCCTTCCTGCTTCCTCGTCTTGGAAGTTCAGATTTAGAAAAATACCCCCCCTCCTTGAAAGAAAAAGGGGGAAAAAAAACCAAAAAACAAGAACTGTCAGATTGAGTGATGCCAATCGTGTGTAGCATCTGTGTTCCCTCTGCTGCTCCCTGTAGTATATGCCACACTGTGGCAATGTGGGAAATTGACACTGTCAATTTATCAGAACAAAAGCTTTCCTCAGCAAGAGGAATGCACATCTTAGGGCCCTGGAGACAAAAATCCTTCCACCACCCCCCCACCCCCCACCCACCCACCCTTACCTGCATCTAAACAGAATGTAGGACATTCAAAACACCAGAAATAGCAATTTCACTCACAATTATCATTTTTGAATTTATCCCCTGCAGTCAAAACTTGCGGTTTTACTTCAGGAGGCAGAGCTGCACTTTAATGTTAACTTTCTTTAAGTAAACAACTGGAACGGCGATGGATTCAAGTGGCTGCTGTGACCTGATATTGAGACAGATCATTGATGTAGATAGGATTTTTTTTTTCTGGAAATGATTATTCAGTTGTTATTGTGCTTCTTTCCAGGTGACTGATCCTGTGATCCTGACTATCATCAGTGTTGGTATTTAGGTAAGTCTTTCAACAGATTTTGTTCACGTTCTCCTTCATATTCTACTATTAAATATCCAGTGACCTCCTGCAAGACATTTCAAATATTCAGCTCAGCTACCACAGTGTTGTCTTTCTTTTTCATCACTGTTAGACCAAGAAACCACATGGTTTTCAAACCAAATTAGATCTATGCATGCATGCCTAAAAACGTATAAATCGGATTGAAAGCTGAAAAATGTAATGGGATGTTTTTAAAAATAGGTCAAGCTAATTTAAATGAGTAAAACTTTTTGAAATTGTGTACTTAAATCATAATGATCAATTAAAAAAAGTGGTAAATGGAACCTAGTTAATTCATAGGCAAACAATTACTATGATGAGATTTGTTTAGGGTTAAACATTATGTATATGGTGTATATATTTCCCTTTACATTATTTTTTTGTTGCCTTATTGTAAGCATGAGTTTCAAAACATTAAGACATTCATTTGAAATTATTTTTGCCCTGTTGATGCTTTTCTGTCCGAAAAATTGGGCAAAAAAAGGGGAAAAAAAGTTCTCCTAATGAGATTAAGTGGTCCCCTGATGCCGTCTTCATATAGTCCATTAGCCTTGGATTTGGAAAAATCAAATAACGTGTGTCAGATATATAGTGAAGGAGAGGGAAAAAACAGTACCTTCCCAGTTTGAGCTTGATATTAAATTCTAGTTCTAGCAGTTCTCCAGCGCTAAGATTATGTACAGCCTTATTGTTTTTGCTTTGGTTGATGCTTACATCATATCGGTTTCATTTAGTAAACTATTAGGCTTCATATTTTTCTTTATCTAGTGATAAGGAGACACTTTTCTGGGTATTAATTCTGATAAGCAGCAGAAAACTCCCTTAACAACCACATCCTGTACTGATAACGCTAATGTTATTTGGTATAATTGAATTAATATGCAACAGCCTTCTTCTTAAATTCTGATAGAAACATGCAAATGTACTTGTTTTGGAGGTAAATGTCCATGTTAAAAGATCTGTCCACAGTGTCCAATCAGTTTACATGTCATACATGCTTTTAAAATGGCACATTAACATTAGTACATATTACTGATGAAAAAAAAATCCGCCGTAACTCCCGGTAAGCTCTGAGGTGGCTGTGCTTAGCAAAGCATGTGCTGTAGCCAAATGCCAAAATGTTCTGTATTTGAACTAAAAACAGATGGTAAGGTGCTCCCATGAGAGCCGGAGCACTTCTTCAATGAGTGTGAAAATGTTGAACAGGTGGTCAAAGAAGCCTCATTCACTTCTGCAGCGATTAACTGCTGATACTGATTTGTGACCTTAGAGATGCAAGAGTAAAACTCAGACCATGTCCTGCAACACAGACCATGAGAAGCTGGCAGGTTTTCTCTGTCAGAAAATATCATGCTGGGGGTGTCGCGTGGCGTAGCAATTAAGCGCCACTCTCCCAGGTTTGACTCCCGACCTCAGGATCTTTTCCACATGTCTTCTCCCTTCTCTCTCCCCATTTCCTATGAATTACCTTTCAAATAAAGTGATCTAGTGCTGGAAAAAAAATCTTTAAATCTTTAAGTAAGAAAGGAAGAAAATATGTTTTAGGTATACCAAAAATCTGGCAGTGAAAGGCCCCATTTTATTACATCCTGTTGGGGAAACTCTTGGAATATCGGTTTGGTCATATTACACAAACTAAATTATACCTAATTAAACCGATGCTTGATTGATTAACAGTAGCGAAGTTAAGTGGCCCTTAAATACTCCGTCTGTTACATTGGATAACGGAGCTGCATTCTAGATGGCTCAAGATGAAGTATTTCTTACCTACAGCTGCTCATAAGTACATTGTTATGAGAGACTTTGAAAGCCCTTTATTTTCTCTATTGATGTGCTCTACAAAAGAGCCCGTTATTAACCTTCACATTGTGTGTTTCAGTATCATAGAAACAAGGTTTGCATTTGAATGAAAGTTTGTATTTCAGGGTCAACAGAGAGGATCATTTTACGTACTGAAAGAGCAGAGTGAAGCTGTCAAGGTCCTTCATATTATGCTGTTACCTGTTTAATCAATGCTCCCAAACTGAATGGCAATGCTGTATTTAGTGAGTCAGTTGGCCCTGTCCTCATACTGTATTGCTTCATTTAATAACTCTCGAACAATACAAGGGTTTTGATGTAAAGAAGGTAAGTTGGAGCTGGTGACAGGCAACAAGGTAATCCATAGTTTAGAGAAAAATTGCGAAGGTTTCAGAGGGGTAAAAAATAGTCCCGCTTTACAGTTTCTGTGGTTTAAGGTCCTTTTAAGGAGCTACCAGAGAAACTCCTGGAGGGATCAGTTTCTGTTGTTTGGAGCATAGAAAAACAAAGCCCTGCCCTTCGCCCACCTGATTGAAGAGAGGGTACTACACCTTTTAGTCAATGACACTATATTTATATATTTCCAAGCGTTAATACTTGATTCTATGTGATGCACTTTAATGATGGTCCTCTCGCTGAGGTAGGTTACATTTCTCCCAGCCATAACATAACCGAAGTGGACCAGCACAGACCCGCTTCCACGACCGTGCCACAGTGGTGTTAACTCAACTTACCAGGGATGCTTCACGGCTCCTCGCTTGTTTGTTCAGATTACTGGCTCACAGTTCATCTGTTTGGGCCAGATCCTTGAATCACACATCAAATTGGCGGATGACTAGCGAGGCTGGCTGCCAGCTGAATTTTAAGAACTGTTTAGCTTCACAGTGGAGTTTCAAATGGTTAACTCTTTGTTGGGTTTGACTGTTTCTGTAGCCAAGGGGTTCCTTGACTCATCTAACTGCGAGAGTTTATTTACATGGATAAATCCTCCAATATTTGCTGGACTTGAGGAGAAAAAGAAATCTATTCCATCTTTCACAGTAGCACAGTTTTTAGTCTCCAAATGCATTTAAATCTCAGGCATTCGAAGCAACCTAAAATGTGTTTGGTATGTTATTTGTTTGCTCTTACTGTTGAAATTTTATCAGATATGTTCACTTTTCTGTGTCACAACATGCCATCTTTTGCTTTTAGCTGTTCATATCAAATAGGTACCTTCTATCTGTTTAAACCTCCTGAAAAACAGTTTATTGAGTTTGTCTCTGATCTTTATGAATATTCTGCTCAAAGCCTACATCACAAACATCTAGTGAGAGATCGTTCCCTTTCATACCTAACAAAATAACCCAAAAATGCATAAAAAGTATGAAATTAGCAGGGGGCACAACGACCAGCACAAATTTATTTAAGCTCCATACACCAGAGTGAAAACTCATTTAGAAATTGTTGCTTACAAGGGCAACATGTCAGGCCTTTTGTTTATAATAGAGCAGGTTTTGCATTGATGAGTTTATGATGGTATTAATGTGCATTTTTTATATTACCTGCTGAGTTACCCTGTTGCAGTTTAAAGACTTGAGTAAGTTGCTTGAAGAGAATTAAGAGCTAATATTCTATGGAAAGATATGTGCTCAATATTGGATGAAAATGAATAAATAGAAAAACAGTTTTCCTTTGTTGCACAAAAAAAAACTTTCCTAACCAACCTGATCCTATGTGAAAATTGATTACCTCCTAAATCTAATATCCACCCACATTGGAGGGTTTTCAAGCATGAATGGCTCCACATCATCTGATTTGCATTGAAATGTAGACTGAAGAGTTTTAACCAAAGGTGAAGTTGCCTGTGAGCTTCAGATCATCTTTTTTGCTACAAAATCAATGAGTGCTTGAAGTCATGATTGCCAGACGTTTTCTTGCAGTTGGCAGGAATCATGACTGTTAATTACAAGAGGTCAACCAAGTCCTAAAGTAGCAATAAAACCACAGGGCATTGTCCTACCACCGCCATGTTTGGCTGTTGGTAGTAGTAATTTATCACTGGATGTAACAGACACATTCTGGAAAGATGCACTGTTGTCTCACCAATTCACAGAGTACAGTGGACCCGCACCTATTGGCGGTTCAGTATTTGGAGATTCACCAATTTGTATTTATTATTTTTTGTAGTACTCAACTCCAAATTATTGCCAGGAAATTCACCTATGCACCAATTTTAGCGTAGAGCATATCTAAGATATACGAAAGAAAATGCAGCTTGGAAAGCTGAAATCCCGAGGCCCAAGGGTACTTGACACGCCACAGTCTGACCAATCCAGAGGCACCATTCATTTCCCTTGCTGCTGATAGGCTGTACCCCCAAAAGTGAAGATAATGAAGACTGTAGATAAAAACTTCTGTGGTAGTGCTAAGACGGTTTCCACTGTGCGCATTTATGTATAATTAAGGTATCATTGCTGTTTGAACTATTAAATTAGGCATCTATAAGCGTTTTTAAAAGGGGATGTCAAGTATGTACAGATTTTAGCTATCTGTGGGTACTTGTTGTCCCTAACCTTCCAGAAGAGTATTGGTCCATTGTGGTCATCAAGATACTGGGTGGAAATAAATAGCGATTGTGGTAGTGTGAGCTACTTAAGCCTAATTCATCATTCGGTTACCTTGTTTTGGGCATACAGATAAAATATAGACTAAATCAAGCCAGTTCTAAACATGAGAAACTAGAGCATGGATGGTCCACAGAGCTGAGATCCTCACAAGGAAAGTTAGGAGCAGAAAACAAGTAAATAAGACAAGTTTAAGATGGAAAGATTAGATTAAAACAAGCCCACAGTGATTAAGGGGATTGACATAGATACCCCTAGGTGGATTTTTCAACAGACCAGTGAGCTGGTTTGGATTAGTTATAAGCAGCTGGAACAAATAAACAGCAGAAGCCATCAGTCAATTAAGCATAAAGCCTCCTTAAAAAACAACTAGTTTAACTTTGCTTTTCAAATAATCTGCTCTGGGTGTCACCGAGGGTCAGAGTGCTGCAGAGTGAGCAGTGGAGAAGATTAAGTAAGAGTCCAAACAAGCAGACATGAGGACTGAGGCCCAAAGCCTTTAAATCAAGCCCCAGCTCATGTCGTATACAGATGCTTCTGGCCAAGCTGGATTTCAGCTCTTTGTTTTTCTGCAAGAGTATGAAAAACATCTGATTTCTTTAAACGGTTACCCATTAGAGCTCAAATGGGTCGGGTTTGTAGATTTACTGTCTGTTCTTTACTCTAACATTGTTCTGGAACATTTAACTATAAACACATTTGTTATGTAACGTTTGAAGAAGTGATCCGTGAACCCGATTCCATGGACTGAAGTGTTGGTGTTGTGGCTCAGAATGCTTGCAACATTGTGTGTTGATCCCAATAATTGATGCTTCTGTGTTTACGGCTAAGGACCACTAGAAAACATGCTGGTGTGTTGCATTATGAAACTAGAAACATCCTGGTTGTTGAACGGTATTAACTAGAACAATAAACATTGGGGATGTGTATTGGCAAGAATCTGGTGATACGATATGTATCACAATACAGGGGACACTATACGATATATTGCGATACTAAGAGTAAGACTATATAGTGTGATTTTAAAACTTAATTGAACTGTAGGATAACTGTCACAGCATTCTAAACACTCCCAACCTGTTTTGTACTTTAACACAAATTGAGTTTTATTACCACATCTAGTTGATCCACTGGAACGAAGAAGGTGAAAACAGCCACCAACTCCCTGGCATACTTTTAATTTTACTACAAAAATTACTGTCATCATTAATGGTTCAATTCAAATTCTAAAATTTAAATCAAAATAAATTGCTTTTGAACATATATACAATATCGTGACGTAAAATATTGCGATATATCATCTTATCTATATTTTCTTTCATTTCTTTGAAACACATTTATTTGTGTTACTGTTCTTTTTTAATAGGACGGAGCCTCCTTTTCCTACTTTGAAGGCAGGTGAAATAATTGTCAGATTGCAGAACGCTTCTCAAGGACACTGATGTATATTCTCGTTAGATGCAGTCCTGTTACTGGGATCAAAGTCTGCCAAAGTTTTAACGTTCTGGATTTAAACTAGCTAAAGTTTTCGATCATACTGTTTGTGCTATTTAAAGTCCTTTTTAACGGAAGCCTCGGTGAAGCTGACTTTTTCTTGGGCTGTTTGTATTTAGACTTCAGTTCTGCTTTGCTCTCAATGAATGCATTTAAAATGCAAATATACCTAATGAACTCAAAATAAAAGTTTTGTTCTTTGTTGTAAAGATTTGTTTTAAAGATGTGTTTTAACAAAAGAGGAATATAAGGTTGAAATATTGATCTGGTATTGCTCTGGGTACTATGTTAAGTGTTCATCAGAGATAAAGCCTGGGGAAGAAACTGTCCCTGCTAGGGCTGGTTTGAGCAAATAGCGCTCCGTAGCACCAACCGGAAGGTAAAAGCCGAAACAGTTTGTGTCCAGTTTGTGTGAGGTCTGCAGAGATGTTGAGACCTGTACAAGTCCTGGATAGAGGGAAGGTCAGCTTTGATGATCCTCTCTTTTAGCCATGTTTTAGATAAGAACACAGATTGTAGGTCTCACAAAGTCATTATAGTAGTTGGACAATCCAAGTTATTCAACTTTGTCGCCATCAAAAATACTAATCTTTGCTACTAATCCTCTGTTTTTCTTTTTCTTTTACAATGCCGTTTTCCAGAAGCATTTTCTCACCAACTGGGAATTAGTTTCCGTCTCTTCCTAATAGCCCCCCCCCCCCCCCCCCACAAAGAATTGAGACACTTACAGTAAGCTTAGCCGCTGCTGGTTTTCTTATAGAGTATTAGGAAACTCTGGCTTGGCGTGACATGAGGAAGTCTTTGGCCATAAACCCCCTCATTCATATGTATCTGCAGCCGACACTGTGCGGTCCAGCACTGCATGATATAACGAGGGAGAAGGAAATGGCACTGTGGCTGCCAACCCACGGGGCCTGTTTCTCTGCGCAAGTGAAGTAATACCTTCAAGTCTTGACAAAGGGGCAAAGCGCTGTGGCTTTTCGTCTGCATCTTTCACCTCGGCCAAGCCCCCATTATGTGTACACAATTGCGATGCGAAATCTCCGTCTGCTGCAATTGCTTAAACGACAGCTCAAGCATTTGATAGAGCTCAGATGAATTGCTCTTGAGCTGAGACTCATTCATCTGTGCCACGCTAAGGAGATTCCTGTGCAAAGTCATCTGTATTCAGTAAACAAAGTGTTATTGATGAGTTGATTCTATGTGGCTTTGGCAGTGAGGGACTCGGTGAGAGGGGATTATGTCCTTCAGCCAAAACCCAATAGAAGTTTCAATAAGGGGATAGATGTGTGCTGCTTATTGTAGCAAGAGAGGATAAGCTGTGTTCACCATTTCAACAACAGCTCAATATGTGCGCTATGAAAAGGTTTGAATATCTCACAGTCGTCTTGGTGGAAAGTATGTGTCAGAAAGTTAAATCCACAAGTTTTGCGAGATCCCCGAGTGTTTTCTGAGAACTGAGCCTTGGTGCTTTTTGATAACATCTTGCAGAATGATGTAACAGACTTTTCTGAGGTTTCATCTAGTGAAGGACCCAAACAATTTTCTAAGGGAGAAAGGTGTAACTACTGCACCATATGGCAGAGGCTGGGAAGAATCCAGAAAGCTTTTAATCCACTATTGGTACAGTATAGGGATTACACCCTCTGTGACTTTCCTCTGTTTTTACATCTCGCTTTGCAGTTTGTTTTAAACCTGTTGTTATTCAGCTGGGAGAGATTTTGCTTGGTGCTCTTATTTACAACTGCTCGGAAATACATGATAAGTCAGCTTGTTGATACCATGAAAGAAAAGCAGCTGAGGAACAGATGTTTTGATGTTGTTTTCTTGTTTTCTGGAAAAGCACACCTACAATCTTTACACTTATTTTGGTGAAAAGATAAATATTGGCACCTTTAGTTAAAATTGAGATAAGTTTCGCTCATATTAAGTAACTGAAAAATAAATGGGTTTTAATGCAAATGCATCAAATAGCCAGAGATCTGGTTTGGACTATTTCCCCCTTGATCAGCTCTGACCAAGAGGAAAAATCAGATTTTTATTTTATTTATTTATTTTATGAATACACCAATACAAAGAATTTTCTCAATTTTATTTCATAAACGACTCAACCAACAGCACATACTGTTGATGCACTTTTATTTTTTGTTTAAGAAAATGCTAATAAACATTCCAGAGATATGGTTTGGTGATTTAAAGGAGATGATCTTTGATGTTCCTTAGATCCTGCTGGATTTAAAACTGCAGTGGACCCCTGCCTATTTGCGCTTCAGTATTTTCAGACTCACAGTGCTATTTGACACACTATCAGCTTGCGTTTGCAAAGCAGCCAATTCAGGACCACCATTATTTTTCCTTGGCTCTCATTGGCTGTACCCCCTAAGAGTGGGAGTAAGGAAGACTGTGCACGTTAGCTTCTGTTTCCACTGTGCGTATTAATGCATATTAAAGTACGTTTAGTGTTTGAACTAGAGATTGGCAGACATGAGTTTTTCCTATTACCTGTGGTGATATGTAGAGGTCATAGCCAGCCAATGGCCGATATGTGCTGCAGATTTTTTGGCCCTATTTTTATTGCAGATATCTGGACGTTTTCCGCCTTATTTGCTGCTAAAATGTCCCACTAATAACAGTGAATGCACAACATTTCTGAACCTAATCAGTTTTTAAAAACTAAATTTAACCAACTCCTCGAGTCTTATTTTAAATTACGTATTTATTTCAATTAACTATATTAAGGTATTAAAATCAAACATTGAACCAAAGTTAATCAAATAAATCAATAAACTGACCAAGTATTGATTATACAAAAAATTTAAATAAAAAGAAATGCTGGAATTGACTTGTTGAGCCATCAGACGGCAATTACTAAACGGTTATTATTCGTATTTTTGTAGTGCATTCATCTTCAATTCAGTCTGTAAAATATATATTATATTCTAGAATTTGCACTTATGTATTGTTAACAATTTACATGCAAATTACAAACCACATTACCATAATCACATCACAAAAACAACAAAATATTTTTTTCATGTTGCACATGCAAGGACAGTTATTTATCCTTAGTGATTTGATATTCTTGATTGTTAACGTTAAACAGATTTAATGTGGAAACTAACTGTATAATGTAAAATAAAGTCTTTTGTCAGAATACATAATTTAATCAGACTATTTTTATTTGCTTGACGCAGTGAACTAAAGCAGATGTATCTGACTTTAAATCAGCTCTACTAAAGAGTTATGTTGGCCGATGTTGATATAAAAATAAAAAGATAAAAATCGTTCAGATGTATCGGTCTATCCCTAGTTTGTAGTGTAAAAGTTGGCAGTTTTAAGCATTTTTAGAGACAGGTATGGTCCCTTACCCCGTGAGTACCAGGATTCGACTGTACCGCTATCAACGAACCTGAAGCACATTTTTTTTCTTTTTGTGTTTTAGTCTTTAAAAAAAAACAAAATCTGTCCAGTTCGGAATCAGGTGTTCAGACCTGAAAGAAAACTGAACTCGATATTAGCCAGGAAAAGCCTGATTGGTGCATCTCTAGTCCAACTTTCCTCCATTTGGATTTTGATCTAAATTGGGTTCACTAATTGGAACCCTGTTGCAATATGTGTTCACATAGTTTCTGATTTTATGAACTATTCAGACTTTCTGCAGCCCTGTTTCCAATTTTGCTGTTCCCTATTAGAGTCCTGTCTTGCAACCTTGCTGTGGATTGGCCAACCACAGTGTCTCCTTAGGACATTTATTTTCTATCAAGATGATATTTGCTTTTGGAATGAAATTTAGTCCCCCCGAATCTCAGAGAACGACATCAGGAACTTGCTTTAGTGATTTGCTTTAGTTGTTGGTGAATTACAAAACTAAAAACCGTGAAGTCAGATTAATCAAATTACTGTGTTTAAAACAGTGTATCCCCTGTCAAAATGTGACAAAGACACAATGCCACGGTCTTTTATTCTCGCAATAGAACTGCAAACGTTGGAGAAACTGTGATATTAGAAGGTAATCTAGTTTTACTTCCACCATTCTGTTAGCAGTGTGTGGGAGGTTATCTAATGCTCAGTGTGTACTGAAAGAATCAGCTGGGCATATTTCTTTGTTGTTAAAACTCTTCAAGGATGACGTTTTGAACATTTTACAGCACTGTTTCCAGTTAGTTAATGGTGTCAAGAAATTATTAGTTTCTGTAAATAGTCGTATGAAAGCACTTTTCAAGTTTATTTAATAGAAGTGAACCAACTTCTGAAGCCTACTTGAGTTTTTAACTCGACAAAAGAACATATATTCGCATGCAGATGTGTATCAGATCACTTTGCAGTTTTAAACGAGGCTGTTTTTAAAAGTTCCCTGAACTTCCTAACTGTTCAGTGACTCCTCCTTGGAGTGAAGTTTGATTCCTACAACCTGGGAGGGATAACACAACTGTTGCCTTGCAGCAAGAAGGTCCTGGGTTCGAATCCCAGCCTGGGGTCTTTCTGCATGGAGTTTGCATGTTCTCCCTGTGCATGGGTGGGTTCTCTCCGGGTACTCCGGCTTCCTCCCACAGTCCAAAAACATGACTGTTAGGTGAATTGGTTTCTCTAAATTGCCCTTAGGTATGAGTGTGTGTGGTTGTTTGTCCTGTATGTCTCTGTGTTGCCCTGCGATGGACTGGCGACCTGTCCAGGGTGTACCCTGCCTCTCGCCCCTTGACCGCTGGAGATAGGCACCAGCCCCCCCGCAACCCTGCATAGGATGGACGGGTATAGAAAATGGATGGATGGATATTTTTCTTCTCTAAACCCATTGTTGGGATACCTTTTGATTTTTACCATAGGGAATAGTATAATTCTCTTAATCAAGACCATCTGTTAAATAAGGGTTCACATTTTTAATTGGTTTCCAAGTCAATTTTGGAACGCTTTACAGTGCTGTGGGAAAGTATTTACCCGCTTATAGAGATGTTTTGGATCTTTGTCACTGAAATGTTTCAGATGTTTTCAAATGATGATTTAATTTATTAAGGAACAGGAGCGTTCCAAAACAAGGTGGCCCTCTGGGAACATTAACCACCTTAAACTGTGTATATCTGGTTGCTGCCGCTGGGTTTCAATAATTTCAGATATGCCCTATTCCTGCCAAAAACCAGAGGAGCGTATTAAGCAATCAAAACAGCATATATATTAATCGAGAGAGCACACAGCTCTGATCCGCATTTCCACTTCTTCAAGGGCCCATGAACACAGTATGGTGAGCAACACGCCCCCTCCACCCAGCTGTACGCTCTCGCCAGAAAATGTATCAGTTGGGGGCGGTAACTCTCCTGATTGATCTGATTGGGCAGATTTTCAGCTCAAATCCAGTGGCAGCTAGCACGGGGCAGGTCGGAGGAGGTGGATAATGATGAGGAAGAATAAGAAGGTAAGGAAAAGGAAAGGGAATATCAACAAACTTTCCTTTTCCTTACTTTCCTATTTTTCTTTGTCCCCCTCCTCCTCCTCTTCCACTTCTATGCTTTGAATCCACATCTTTTCCTTATTGTTGAATCATAAACTCAGACTTTCGCTAAGGGAAGTGAAGCCTGCGGTGCTGTTTCCATTATCAGAACTTCCGGGTAACTTTACCGGACCTTGACGGTATGAGAGTGTCTCCATTTCAGCCCAAAATCCGAAAACCCAAAAGCACCACTTTCCAGGGCATTTCAGGAACCAACTGAGTACCAGCCGGGGGTACATACTCTGAAATGACCCGGTAGAACAGTTGGGGCGGGACTTGTGGTTATAACTCATGCTGATTGGTTGTAACTCAGTGGGAAATTATAACAGCAGACGTCGCCAAACAACCAGCGTTTGTAAAATTGGAAGCGTTGCTGGCAAAGCAGAATGGAAGTTAAACAAAAAAAAAGAAAATCTACGAAAAGTGGACAGATCATGGCTGTTTATAGCAACATAGCAAACAGAAATGTGACAACCATTCCTACTTCTTCCATGATTGATCTCTTCTTATTTTCTGCTGCTGATCAGTGACGTCACTCACTGCCGCCGAAACGGTTGTTATACATCTTAGCAAGGATCGATCATCAATGCATTCTTGGAGTAATTTTGCTAGGTCAGCCACAACTGGAAAGGTTCACCAGTATTTTGTGTATCCTCCATCTTTGGGTAATGAATCACTGTGATTCTTTGGAGGCCATATTCTGTTCAACCAATTCTTTGATTGGACAAGGTTTTCTGTGTGGATGCGACTGTAAAATTACCCTGTGCTTATTTTCTCACCTTGGTGACGGTTGTTGAAATGACGTTTTCTAGGAGTGATGATTGCTGAAGCTTGGGGAGTTAAAGCAGATTTTTTTCTTTTTTAATGGGGAATCTTCTCTTGAGAACACTGGATTATTAGAAGACTATCTGTATCATACACGGTTACATTTTAATTGGCTTTTGGATCAATGTCTTGACTTTTACAAAGTAACGATCAATAATGATGAATAACAAGGTTGGAGTTTATTGTTATTCAAATTCTAAAGGACATAATTTCAGTGCTTAATATTTAAATTTCTGAATACACAGCAACAAATAACTTTGAAATAGCTTTCATTTAACTTATTAGAATAATTGTAAAAATCTTTTTTTTTTAAGGTAAAAAATAGCTAAATCTCTTTGGAAAGCAAATGTGGCAATCACCGTTGACAGATCGCTTTAAAATCCTTTATTGCATAATATTTCTGTAGGTTTAGAAACGTCTATGCTCGTCTTTTCAACGTCAAATCACGTTAGTGTTACAAAGACATGACTAAATGCGTTTCAAATCTCATTATCAAAGCAGCGAGCCAACCTAGCAATCCAGCCTTCAGAAGTTTTAAATAAACCTGATTCAGAATTGATTTATAGGTTCCTTATACCACACATATACAATTATAAAAACACACACATCTGACAGCGTGATCCCTCAAATTGGAAGCTTGCCCCCATCTTATTTCACCGCTCGAGCCCTCACCAACCAAGCAGTCACAGCTGTGCAGGCAGACAATTGACTCGTTTGTGAATTTGGGATTATAATTAAGTCTGTCCGACGACAAAATGTGTCCCTTTGCACTTCATGCTTTTGACGTGAGAAGAGGATTCCAGATTGTCTGCGTCTTCATAAATTACATTCCACAAAGCTTGTGAAGAGAAACTTGGTGTTTTTCCTCTGAGAAAACTTAATTACTGCTTAACAAGAAGCGCCTTGCTCGTACGTTTGTCTTCTTCAAATATTTTAGTTTTAAATGTATATATGAAATACCTTTAAGACCTCTTTTAAAAGAAGAAGCCTGTGTATCACTTCCTCACAATGGTTCATTTCCAAATAGAAAGGCAGTAATTAACACATCAAGGTTAAAGATGCAGTTATATAAATTTTTTGACCTTTTGCAGGTAGCAGTTTAAAAAAATAAAATCATTTGTTTCATAAGCATTACTTTTCTCTGATATGAGCCCTGGGTTAACACTCAAACGAGGGCAGTTAATGATGGATTGATGTGATGGTTTACCTCTTCCAGGCACGTCTGCGTTTCCAGCCTTTGCTCTGTTGACTTTGCCCCAGTCTCCTCCCAAACCAAGCGCACTCATTAGCTACCTATCCGAGATGTGACATGTGGAGCTCAAGGCCTGTGTTGAATAACGGCGCCTTTATTTGATTTCGTTCTGGGCAGTCGTTAACTGCATCTGAGCTCGGAGGTATTTTTGGGGGCAAGGACCAATGTTCTTCCCTTAACTACCTTTTTATTTTTGGAGTATACACAATAAAACGGCAGCTTGCCAGGAAAGAGGGTTCACTGTGAATTGTGACTGTGAATGAAGGATGATCACAACACTGCTGTTTTTAAATGAATATTCAAAAAGCTCTTGTCTTATTTAGAATAATCAAAGGTAATGAGTTGTTTAAATTTGTAGTTCTGCCTAATAATACAAAGTTCAACCTCACACAGGGAAACATGAATTAGTTTACTGTCTGTGGTGGGCAGCTTAGAAGCCTCTTTTTATTGCCATGATGTTGCATTCATCCAACAGAGCTGTAGACATTTATAATATGTAGCATCTAAGCTGCTTTGGAAACACATTACTATGGTTTTTCTTTCATCAAAGTGTTTCCTTTGCTAGACCAGGGATTTGGTAAAACTGGTTTGGCTTTAAAGGGGTGGATATCAGAAAAACATTTCCTGATATCCACCTCTCTGCTCATTCGATCACCTGTTCTGTGCGCACCGTGCGTGGTCGGTTCATTGGTGAGTTGGACCGGCCCTGGCCTTTGTTGGATGCCTGGTCTTGGCGCTCTGCGTTGCGCGGGATCAGGACTCGTGGTGGTGGTGCGTGGCGGCCGGGCCCTTGTCGGGTCCCTGCTGGGGGGTGGGGCGCCCCTGGGGCTCGTCACTGCTGCCCCCCGGGCCCCTGCATAGTAGCCGCTGGACGTTCCCCTGGGGTTCCCCTCTGCTCCTATCTTGGGGGATGCGGTCGGCCCCGCCCGGGTCCGCCTGGGGCTCTGGGCGTCCTTTGGACGTCTTTGCTCCGATCTCCTTCATGTCTGCATCGATTCCTGGGAGACGGATTGATGCCTGCTCACACCAGCTATTGAACACTCTTATGGAGAAACCTTATATGCCCCAGCATGCTCACACTCAAACATAGATGTGGGGTCTCTGGTGTTTACAGATATATTCTTGGGCTGAGGTTATCATTACTAGAGCTTGATTAATCGGTACCATGAGTTTTTCTGTGACATTGTTGTATTTTTATATCCATTCTTGTGTGATGTGGTTATGTAGTTCTTAGTTCACGATGTTAGGTTTGTGTTGTCGATGTTCCTTTTTCGTTTTTTGTTTAGTTTTTCCCCTCTCTCTGCCGTCCTGTGGGTATGGAGGAAGACTTCAATGTTTTCCTGTGTTTTCTTTGTTCCCCTTCCTCTCTTGTATTTTCAACTCACCCTCTCTCATGACTTTTTGTTTCCTACCTCTCTTCTTCATCTTCCTTCTTTCTTCCCCTTAACTTTCCGTCTCCGTGTCCATAACATCAGGAAATAAAACCCCCAGCAATTCATAATAAAGATTTTTTTACACATATATCAAGTGGAGTACTATAGCAAAAGCTGTACTGCTCCGGTTGTGAAAGTAAATCTGTTGGGCTTCTACTTGGTACTCAGACAGGACAAAACAGGACACGTTATAATAAAAAAAAAAAAAAAACAGTTCCACAGTTAGACTAATAAGTCCCTGGACCAAGGGAGAGAACCAACCAATAACCAGTTTAAATGTTGCTCTGTGTTTTAAAAGTGATTTTAACTTTTATTCACATTTAATTATGAAAAAACAAAACAGGGATTCAACAATAAGCTCATATTTTATATCCAGCTGAACACAAAAACACAGTTTGCGACTCTGTTCATTACCACTGTTGGGTTATGTAAAATAGCCGGGCAGTGTTAATAAATCCTGCTGTTTGAAACTGTTTTCATAACTTCTGTATGCATGCTGCTCATGAGTCAGCTAGTGGACAAGGATTTGAAACAATCATGATTTAAAGAGCGTTCACAAACACCGGCTGGTATTTGAAACTGAATTTCAATTTCATCTGTAGTTTATCTTTTTATAGGACCAGTTAAAAAGTAGCTTAAACAGTTACCCTTGGCCTGCAGTCTTCCAGCCAGAGGGCCAGCATGCTGATGGAAGTGCTACTAATCAAGCTTTTCTCCCAATTTGTATCTTTTATCTGAAAAGTTATGGTTCAAACTGGTTTGTATGACCAAGTATTAGGTCAACCGCAGATCAAGGAGTAAATTTCCCTGTAGAAAAAATCAAGGATTTCTAGATCTATTTGACATTTTTACAACAAAATAATTGGGTTTGTCCAAAACTCATACATTTACAAGAAAAAATGACAAAAAAGGGTATATATTTACAATATTTAAACAAGGATATCGTCTGACATTGTAAAGTCAGAAATTTATCAGAAAGTTCAGGGGTTTTCTGAGTTTATAAAGTCAGACATTGCCAAGCAATAAATCTATATCAGATGACATCTCTCGAGTACAGACTCTATGCAGACATGTTGCCGTTCTTTCTTACTATCCAGTGTATTCACCTTCAGCTGGCTCCTCTCGATGCGGAAGACCAGTGGCTCTTTATGCCTTCTATCTTGAAGAAGAAGAAAAAATCGAGCAAAATGATATTTAAAAAGAAATTAACTTTAATTTCAGTTTCTTTGGTGGAAATGACCTTCTCTGTTGTCACGTTTTTCTGTATTTATGCTGTATTAGAAAAAAAACTTGATTCAATGTGAACTTTGGTTCACATTTGAATTGATTATATATTTCGGTACCACTTTACGATAAGGCTCCCCCTTATAGATGGCTTATAAATGGTTTATAGATATATTTAATCTTAAAAACACTTTAAATCATAAATAAGTGTTTATTATGCCTTAATTAAGGGTGAGAAGGAGAAAAAAACTGCCAAATAATGAGCCAAATCTGTTAACCTATATATTTCAGCTAGAGTTGCTTTATTAAACATTTCAGACTTAATTACTACTTTGTAAGCATCAGCATTTGTAAACATTTTTTCTAGTCTGTAATGTACTGTATTGTAATACTGTATTTTATCACTGCATTATAAATATCTACAGCTATCAAAGCGATCCTTATGTTCTTATCTGTTTTGATTACTTGATTAATAATACCTTGAATGTCATAACAGTATGTTTCAATGTTCAATGAAGGATCTCCTGTAGCAGTCTGTGTTGCCGCGAAACTGAGAAGCTGCTGACTGAAGACACTTGTTGTAGGATAGTCCCATGAAGAGGATGCTCAGGGGGGTTCAAAATTAATAAGAAACGATCAGCTTTACATTCAGGAAATGTTTGCCGTAGACTCTGGCTAAAAGATGAATAGGTTAAAAGGGCCATATGTAAATGTGATATTAGACTTCCAAACAAAAGTTCCATTCATCTTACTGTATTTCCTTAGAAAAGAGCAAGAGCTTCTGGTTTTTTCCTTTATTTACACCCAAAATTGTTCTTTTTCAGTCATATTTCGGAATGTTAATTATTTGTGATTCATTCACAGCTACCTTGTGATAAATTAGATTAAGATTTTTAATCATTTGACAGCCTTGATTTATTTTATTATCAGATCAAAGCACTGTAAAAATCTGCACAGGAAATGTGCAAATCAGTATTGAGGTAAAGAACTTTCTACTCTTAAAAACGTCACTAAAAGGAAATAAATTAATAAATGCAATTAACTAATGTGTTTAAAGACATCACGTAAAAAGGGAGAACACAACAGGGACAAGGACATTGAATTGGTACAGTTAATATATAAAAATTATAAATGTACACAGAATAAATCTTCTTGGTTATAACATTTGAACCCTTAAATGTATTACTCATTATAAGCTTAAGTGATTGTCTAAACAAGACCTATGTTCAAAAACAAGTCCCACACAAAAACGACGATTTTCTCACCTGATGAAGTGCATTTCCGACTCAGTTATGAAGCTCTACCCACTGGATTTGTGATAATATGAAGAAAAAAAAACTGTCCTAGAGCCAAAGAGAGGGAAAGCAAAAATGATCCATACACGGAGGAGCTTATTTAAACATCCAATCACAGCTTATTAAGGAAAGTCCCTCCTATCAGTGCGTGACCACCAGTAGAGAGCTCAGAAAGGTCAAGCCAAACGAACACAGCCAGACACTTCTCTGTTGCTTGTTCAGGTTTTTCCAGCATGGATGGACGAGAAGATAAAGATGCATGTGCCTCTGCTAAGTCCATTGTTAGCGCGCGTTTAAAGGGATACAAGCTAGTAGCTAGGCAAGAACATAAGGATCCCTTTGATAGTTATAAATATTTATCATGCAGTGATAAAGCACAATATTACATGCTAGAAAATATGTTTACAAATGCTTATTGTGCTTTTAACATGAACGCGCTTGACGTCACATCCGCAGACAGCGCGGGAAAATCGGATCCGACAGAAAATAGAAAAAATTGGATACATGCTTATAGGTGCACCCACTGTGAGCTGACAAGGTGTCAGTATGCTCATCAGGAGATGTTTGAGTCATAAATGGTCAAACAAAAAGACTATTGTTACGTTTATTTTGGGGAAAAAGTTGCATATAGCCTTTTTTAGCATATTAAACACTTATAAATGATTTATAAAGTGTTTAAAGATTAACTTAAGTATATATCTATAAACTATGAGCCAACTATAAGGGTTGACTTATTGTAAAGTTGTACCTATATTTCTGTATATAAACTGGATCAGATTGTTATGAAAGTGCCTTGACGAGATGTTTGTTGTGAATCAGCACGTAATAAATTAGCTGAAATAAATTGAAATCATTGTCTTTTCAAGATGACTTGGATATCAATCATAATACTTACATTTTTTTTGGCCAGTAGTAACAAAAATATGACTAAAAAAAAATTTCTATTCACCATTTTCACTTGTTTAATCCATTAGCAAAAGTTAGCCTGCTAGCACACTTGCATGTTGGCACTCATGATTGACACAGTTTTACTCCCTCTACTGCATCTCTTCTAATATTTCAACAGATTTTTTCATTGTTATTCATGTGAACTCCCATAATTTTTTTTCATCTTGATTAACAGAACTTCCGACCAAATGAGCCGCAGCATTGAGAAACTGAGGTTATTTGATTTCTGCCATCCGTTCCACATCTGCTTTATAAGCCTCCGTGTGGCTCACCGGCACAATCATCTGAAGCTATGAGATTATTTTCTGTCAACTGCCATTGATTCTCTAAAAACTGTGAAACACACAGATTCCTCCTTTATTTGGTGTTGATCCAGATATATATATATATATATATATATATATATATATATATATATATATATTTTTTTTTTTTTAAGTATTTGCCGCTGAGGTATGTGATACACAGTTAAGGTTGTGTTGTGATATTTACAGCTGTCAGTCAGTAACCTCCTGAGACTGGGATAAGATAAACTCTGGAGACTTTGCATCCCACCACTCGCAGTTTCAAGGAGCACATACTCGTCATGCAAGCCATGCAATTCTATTTGATATATCCCAAGCCAATAGAAGCTGTCAGTCAGCATTAAAGTCAAATTCACATATTTACAGAAAAGTTGTCTTGTTTTCATTAGGGAGCAAAGGCCAAAAACTCAAGTAAACGACTCAAAAGCTTGTTAAAAAAAAACCCTGCAAAGCTTGTTAGCAAGTTTTAAGGTGTTTTTATGCAATAAACAGGGTCGTTATCTTTTAAAATAGGTAGATATTTATACAGCCAAGTAATGCACTAATAAACATACTTTTAAGTTTTCAGTTTTGAGTTTTCAATAATGGGATCATTTCTCTGGAACTGTTTTGACTAGTAAAACTTTATTTTTTGCTATTTTCGTTTCAAGCAAAGGAGCCAGCATTAGTGTGACAAACAGCATTAAGACTTGGAACTGTAGGAAAGTTGTTACTATTTTTATGCTCTCTTTGGATTTAATCAAAATCAGTATCTTGCACTACATCACCAACGGCTCTGGTCCAGATATGGAATGCTGATTCAATTCAATTCAAATTCAATTCAAAAATACTTTATTGATCCCAGAGGGAAATTAAGTGTTGGTATAGCTCATATGATCAATTCTTTAAGGAGTTGTTGTAGATAATGATGGCTGTGGGCAGGAAGGATTTCCTGTAGCGGTCTGTATTGCAGCGAAACTGAAGAAGCCTCCGACTGAAGACGCTCTGTTGTTGTGTGACTGTCTCATGAAGAGGATGCTCAGGGTTGTCCATAATTTTTTTGATTTTATGAAGAATCCTTCTTTGCATTATCATCTCCAGATTTTCCACAGTTGTCCGAAGAACAGAACCAGCCTTCTTTATCAGGTTGTTGAGCCTTTTTAAATCCCTGGCTCTGATGCTGCTACCCCAACAGATGACGGCTGAAGAGATTACACTCTCCACAACAGACTTGTAGAAGATCTGCAGCATCTTGCTGCAAACCTTGAAGGACCTAAGCTTCCTCAAGAAGTACAGTCTGCTCTGTCCCTTCTTGTAGACGGCTTCACTGTTGCGCCTCCAGTCCAGTCTGTTGTCAAGGTGAACTCCGAGGTATTTATACTCCTCAACCACCTCCACTTCTTCTCCCATGATGGAAACAGTGTTTGACTTGTCCCTGTTTCTTCTGAAATCTACAATCATCTCCTTTGTTTTGTTCACATTCAAGGTGAGACGATTGTTTCCACACCATGTCACAAAGCGGTCCACCAACTCTCTGTATTCAGCTTCTTGAATACAGTCAAGTCAGATTTCTCTTTAAAATAAAAAAGATTTTTCCAAACCCTTTATTATCTCTGTAAATCACTTTGAATTACATTGTGTATGAATGGTGCTACACATGGTTAATATTTGATCCAGTTCTATTAGGAATTGGCACTATTTGTGTAATCAGCGTCACTAAAACCGCCGTCTTAGTGTGGGTATTCTTGAGACTGCAGATGCTTGACTTTACATTTCCGAGAGCCTACCAAAATTCCCAAATATGATGAACTCAATGACTGAATGAAAGTTAAATAAAAATAAAGTTTAGAAATTTGGCTTTGCTTGGTTTAGCCTTCCGGTTATCCGTTTCAAATCTTGCTCTCTCTTAAGTTGAATGAATCCCAGAAATGTTGTAGAAATTACTTTCCTTTTAATTATCGTTGTGCACATCCATCTTGACATTAATATTATGCACATCCCGGATACTGAACGTGGCTAAATTGGAGAGTCGTCTTCATTCAGTAACAATTCCCCCATCAGGAAGCATCGTGCATGCTTTCCTTCAGGGCTAGGGTTGGGTACTGAAACTCGGTAGCTCTTTAGTACCGACTGAAAACATTCGGCAGGTATAAATACCGAAGAATTTTTTTCCCGATGTTGACTTTTGGTACTTTCCCATTAATGTTCCATTTATTGAGCCACTCAGCTCCTCGTCAGGTGACTGGGGGGAGCTGGTGCTCTCTCATTCACACACAGCCCTGCTTCTCATTTACAACAACACTTCTCTACTTGCTTGGCTAGCGTAGCACGAGTTCACGGATTAAGAAAATGGTGAACAGATAAGCAATTTGGCTGCCTTTTGTGAAAGTAGACGTAACATAGCTAAATTTAACATCTGTGATAAGATTAGTTTAGCTAAATATGGAAATTAACTAGGCACCTCATCGTTCATGACATCAAATTGCTAGCCAAAGCACCACCTTTCACTGCAAAAAAAGAAAAGAAAAGAAAAAAGACGCAAGTCCACAACCTTCCTCCTCCACTAAACATTTTTTTCAGGTTTTTTGAGTAGACGTTTCATATTTCTTGCCATAAAGAATAGATAATAGTTTGCACACTATCTATACTGTTTACTTTTTTTTTCACTAAAAGGCAAGCACTAACTTTTTATATTTTACACAAATATTTACATTTTGTTTTATTCTTGCTTTTAAAGGAAAGATATTTGTTAAATTATAGTTTACTGTTTGGACTGAAAGTTTGCTGGGGTTTTTTCTCTCTCATTTTAATAAACAAAAAAATGCAAGTAATTTTTAAATCAAAGGTGCCAATAAAAGTATAGTTCAGGCCGCGGTATTAGGCGCGTTTCTACTATGGGAACTATAGGGTAATTTTACGTGTCTCCACTACACTGGGCCGGACCCGCGGGCCGTTTTCTTGGCCATTTCAGGAACCAACAGAGTACCAGTTTTGGGGTATGTATTCGAAAATGGCGCGGTAGAATCACTGTGTGGGAGCTGTGGTTTAGTCACGCTGATTGGTTGTAATTCAGAGGGAAATGAGCAGATGTCGCCAAACAACCAGCTTTGTGAAATAAGAGTTGCTGGCCAAGCAGTTTATGACGACAGCAAACAGAAATGCAGTGACAAGTCCTGGTTCTTCCATGTCATATCTTATGTCATTTCTGCTGCTTTGGGCACCTTTTGGTGCTGATAAGTGAGGCTGCTCACTGCCGAGACAGTTGGGATATGCAGACGTCTTGGCTAACTCCTTAAAGGGCCACTTTTGTATGGAGAGACGATGGCTGAGAGGAGCGGGCCAAAAGATTACCCTGTCAGATAAAAGATCCGGTAAACTTAGCCTGAAGTTCCGATGGAGGAAACACGCCTATTGGAATCCAGGCGTCGTTAAAGTAATGGTAATGAAAAAAATCTAAAGGTACCCAACCCTGATCCGGGCAGATTTAGCTTGAAATATATCAGCCGTTTTTGCGTTTCATCTCTGATTTTCTCATCTTTTTATGTTTGATGTGGGTTATTATCTCTCTGGCCCCGTTCAGCCACTTTTTTGCCATTTGATAAATAGATTTACACACATGCGCACGTTTAACCAGAACTAAACACATGTTTATTTTTAAAAAATCATTCAAATTGCCACTTGATCTCAGTGATAAAGAAAATTAGATATGCTCAGCTGTTTAATAGCTGTGTAATGTTCTCTGGTAAAACATCCAAGTGGGTCAGGATGTACAATTTCTGTACAGTTTCTTTTAAAAGTTCCACACCTTCTGTCCATTGGATGCTTTTCACATGATGCCAGAACAATTAGGTTGAAAATGTGGAGCTTCTGTTTGATTTTTCACTTATTTCTCTCTTTGCTCAGGGTGGTGGTAGTGGTTGGGGGGTGGGTGGGGGATGTAAGTCTTTGTTGTAGTCACAGCTCTAAATCTCATTTGTAATGGCTATCAACTGGATGGGCTCCCCACAATAGCTAATGGGGAAAACAAATCTCTATTTGCCATGTTTATCATTTGATTAACCTTCATATTATCCCTGTGTAATTAGCCTAATTATGAGGCTTTACACAGAACGTCTGATAGCTCCTCATACAGTATAAGCAGGTCTGAAATTTCCTGGCCTCAGACCAGTGGCTCACTCCTGTTTTGAAGGCTGTGTGTGAAGCAGGTAGAGTGTGGCGGTGTCTCCTAATGCGGATCATACCAGGTTGGAATTCATAGGAAACACTTCAAGGACCAGTGTGTAGGATTATAGGGATGTAGTGCCGTTGCTGTACGTTGCACCCAAAGGTGACAGATATTAAACAAAGCACAGCTACACCTGTAAGCCCAGAACGAACAGTTAAACAGCATTTAATGGCCGTTGCAACAGCAACACCCTGCGAGTTCCCACCTGTGAAGCACTCGATGCACGTCTCTTTTTATCAGACCAGAGCCGGCCTTCGTCTCACCACGCTGGCGTCTGGGCGCTGACAGGATGAGCTCTGATTGGGACCCTCTTTCCTCACCGAGCTCCGAGCACACTTGCTTTGACACAACAAAAGGTGATTTTTGCCTGCTGGCTTTCTCCTCATTGTCCCTCTCGGTTTGTGTCAAGTTGCCAGACCTGGTTAAGATGTTGACTTACAGCAGGTGTTGGAATACGATGAACGGGTGCTTGTATTAGAGGGGAATTCGTTCTGCTAAGGTTTCAAGAACTTTCTTTGTCCACAACAGTGTTGAACTTTGTCGTGTTAAGACACCAACAGAGCAGCTGGGCAGCCAACAGATACTTTAAATCATTTGTTTAAACTGACATTTAAGTCATCAGAGTTTTTGCTCATGAAATATAGAATACCTATAGTGTCTAAATAGAATTTAGAACTAATGGAACAACTTAAAAAAATGTCTTCAGGTAGAATGCCCAAAATGCTATTTTACACAAACCTATTCGATCAATGGGCTTCACGGTGGACACTGTTGTCTTGCAGCAAGAAGGTCCTGGGTTTGCATCCCAGTCTGGGGTCTTTCTGCACAGAGTTTGGATTTTCTTCCCGTGCATGTGTGGGTCCTCTGCAAGTGGTCTGGCTTCCTCCCACAAGTGTGTCTCTGCCAGTCCATCACAGAGCAACACAATCTATCCAAGGTGTACCCAGCCTCTCGCCCAGTGACTGCTGGATGTAGACATCACCTACATCTGATTTAATTTTGATTAAATAAAGAATAAAGGTTGAATAAAAGAAGAAGGAAAGTGTGTGTTTTCTAACATGGACCTTTCCTGAAAGCAAAATTCACTGATTTAATTCTGTTTTAATGGGAATCAAAATATGCATGTTGGTTCGAACATGGAACTCGAGAAGATAAAAACATAGATCTGGCCCACAAGGAAGAGACGAGGGTTTTCTTGGAAAGCTAAAAGTCCTATTTTGGTTTGGTGTGTTTTGCAAATAATGTAAAAGTTTCACACATCACATGCCAAGCTGTGAAGAACCAACAGTCCATATACGTTTTCTCGCTCGCCCCAGTCTAAGGTGGTTCTGATGACTGTTTCACAAATAGAATAAAAGGTTCTGTAAATCTTAAACTGTTCAGTAGAGAGTTATAGGGATGTGTATTGGTAGAAATCTGGCAATACGATATATTGTGATACTATGAGTCAGACTATATATTGTGATTTTTTTTTTACAACTATTTAACTGTAGAAAAACATTATTAGTAGATCTGGTTGATCCACTGGAACGAAGAAGGTGAAAACAGCCACAAACTACCAGTCACACTTTTAATTTTACTACAATTTGCTTTTTAATATCACTACAATATTGGGAAATAAAATATTGCGTTATATCAGTGTATCAATATTTTCCTACATCCCTAGAGTGTTAGCCAGTTTAGTTATGAAAAGCCAAAGAATTGGAGCTGTTGAACTAGAAGTGACTTGTTCGTCTGTGGTGGGACTCTCATAGTGCCTACAAATCATTTGCCATTCTGTCAACTTTTCTCGTCTCTACCAAACATCCAGAATGCTGCCGATGAAGCATTTAAAACTGAAGTGGTGTTGGCCAGCCTGATAAAAAAATAAATAAAAAAACAGTTCATGAACTACTTCCTTTATTACTTTAAAGTAGAAGACTAAAACATAGATGCAGAGTATCTGTGGGAACATAATAAATCAGCTATCAAATCAACTATAAATTAACAAATAACTCAGAAACTGAATGGACGTTTTCAGGGTTCCCTTTGATGAGAAATATGTTGTTTTTTTTTAATCTTGAAAGATCTTGACACAGACATCAAACCTGAAGTTCTGAACACGGCAAAAAAGAAAATCACATTTGTACTGTACTGGACAAAAAATATATTCCACTCTACATAAAAAAAAAAAAAAGGATCATACAGTATTCAGAAGGCTGTACAGAAAGAGGTCCATTCCCATCGAACCATCCGTGTTTCCTGTTAGCGCTCTTGCTTTTGTTTGGTCGTGCACTCAGATTCTCCAAGTATGCAACCTAACAATTTATTTTGGAAATTAAAAACAAGCACACTTTGAGTTCTTAACATAAATGGTGTATTTTTGTACCTACCTTCCTACACTGGAATTTTATTCATTCCAATGCTTCTTATTTGAACGTGAACAGCTTCACTGAATCCAAACAACCTTTGGCCTTGAAACTACACACATACTATTCTATATACAAGAATCCAGTTTGTAAAAGGTCCCGCTGAACCCTTGAACTTCTTCAATAATTCAGCTGGAAAGGGTAAATTTGGCCCATCAACTGTAGGGGGGAAAAAAGTGGCTGTAGCATGATAAATAATTCTGTCATGTCTCAAAGATTTAGAATGATTTCTTCCTCTATAGATCCGTGTTGCAAGTTTGGCTTTTTTTTTGTGTGTGTGTGGAGGTTTTGAAATGAAAAGAGGCAGAGGGTGAGTCTTAGCGTCTCGGCGATAAGATCCCAGTCTTTGTTTTGGTCTTGTTGCTGGGAGAGCCTTGTCATGTAGCTGTAGTGTTTGGGGTGGCCATGTTTCAGAACATGATGTTTGACTTGCCCACTCATCTGATGTCCTGAGACTGCTATTGCACCTGATCTGTTCAATATTTAACACTTGAAAAAGGTCCTAAACAGCCCTTTGCTTTTATTAATATGTCAGCAGACGACATAGCGTTGCACTTAAAGCACCTTCAAATATTTACTCTCCTGCGAAAAACAAACAACAAAAAAAAACATTTCCAGATCCATAATGACCATTTGACCTCCTGCCTCTTCCCCGTTTCCAAACATAGGGACGAGCGGAGGACACACTTGTTTATTTAATGTTGCTTTCACCTGTTCAGCCATTCAACCGGCGCTCCAAAGCAGGGCAAGTCCAATGCTGGGAAGACTTGGCAACAACCTCTTGCAGATGGGAACCTTTAATTTTTAAAGTGTTTTCATTCCGCGTGGCTGATCCTGCGCAGGTTGCGTCATGAACTCTGAGTGCAAAGTCCCAGTCGCCTTCCAGCCCTTTTATTTGGAAAGAATCTGCCAGCCAAAGTGTCTCTCTGTCTTCATGTCTGCAGTGCATGTTGAAGTACTGTTTTGATCGGTGGTTACTGAGCCAAAAGCTGTGTAGTTTTAAGTGTTATCTACTCATGGGAGGAAGGCCAAGGTGGGAGAAAGAGATCGTAATTACCCTTTTAGTCTGGGACGAGGCATTTTTCGGCGATATGTTTAATTAATTAGATGTTTTGGTATGTGTAGATAAAACGAACATAAGGATTGGTTGTAAAAAGCTCCGCCAATTTATTTAGTCAACTTTATAATCTCAAACATTGCTCCAAAAACCCGACCCACTATCAATACTAGTGCCGTTAATGGTGCAAAAACACTGCCTATTAATCACATTTAATCACGCACAGTATGTAAGATGTTTTCCCAGAACAGTGGAAAAACCTTTCGAACAGCAAACGTAATAATCATATTAACAGTTTTTCAGGTCTATAATGTTTATATTATCACCGATTCATATCCGTATGCTGTTGATTTTCCTGGTAGACAATTAATGATACCAAAATGTTCATCCCTGCTTTGCTACTACAACTCAGCTACTTCCTTCTGAGTCATTTTATAGTCCGATTTATTTTTCTTTTGTCTTTTTTTCCAAATCAATAATAAATAAAAATATTTCTAAAGAAGGTGCCTTTACGAGCCAGACACCCAATTAAGCATTACTTTTGTACTTTTCTTCAACTTATTGAACAAATTACTCTCAGTAATGAACCTTGAAGACAAACCTGTTGCTAGGGAGTTGAAAATACACCAAGCAAAAACAGGGTAGGTTTTGACTCTTTCCGAAATTTTCTGAAGTTCACTTGAATACACTAAGCACAGTATTTCTTATTAAAAACTATCTGCATGTAGATGAATGGTGCAGATGTAGCAGTTAATGTCTGTATGTGACACTCTTTAATACTTTAATCTTTCATGCGTTTCACTGTTTTAGGATAAAGAAGAAAGAAAACCCTAGTTTCTTTACAGGCTGTGAAATTAAAAGTTCTCTTATGCATCAGCTGGTTAAACCTCAGCATAGATGTTCAGCTTTTCAGTTTCTCACATCGGAGCTTTAAAAGCAGTAAAATTGAGATGCTGACAGTCAGTCACCAGTCAGCAGAGCGTTTTTATAGGAGCAGCTTCCGATCACTCTAGTCTCTGCAGTTTTGATTATGTCTTCAACGGTTTTCAGGCCTCAGAGGATATTTGCTAGAAAGCATGTCAAGCCCCCGCCAACATAAAAAGAGTCTCTGAACCCTGCCATTTTGTGTTATAACTACTCTCTGTGGTCCTCTTTTTTTTGGATGGTTTTGTTTGATAGTTTCCTTGGTGGATATGAAAGATTAATGTGACAGAAGCACCTGCAGCAGTTTCTCAATGACAGCTGTAAAAGTGCAGAGAAACGCCTGATAGAAGACATTCTGACTGCCATGCCCTCGTAAAGCGTACTGTTTAACGTGCTGTCACAGCTCTGAGAGTCATCTCAAACTGCCCCGGCAATCACAGAAGGCTCTGCTTTCATGAGCCTCCACTTTGAATAGTGTTGTGTGTACGTTGGTGTGTGGTGGGTGTCTTTGTGTGTGTGCACGTGTTTATGTGGTGGGGTTAGCTTGCGGAAGTTCAAAGAAAAACGGAGACAAGACTAAAAACACAAAGTGATTTTTTTTTTCTTAAACCTTTTCTTATACTTTGTAATACCCCTTTCACACTATTGCATATCTGCCATATAAAGTACACATTGTCATAGAGAATAGACAGTCTTATTAAGCATTTGACACTGTAGCATAGACAATTTGATCACCAAATAAGTCAGGCCGACATGGATTTTTTTTTGGGACATTCCTAAAAGAAAAAGTTCCTGGAAGCTAATTAAATGCAACATTGCAATCGAAATCACTCAACAGTTACTCAAATACCGCTGCAGTAACCCAATAATAACATTACTTAATCTCACTATGAAGATAAAAGTGAAACGAAGGGTTTACCCTAGCGTCTTACTGTTTGTGGGCATTTAAAGACCAATGATATTTGCACTTCAACATTATCTTAAAATATGAATAAATAGCGACGAGACAGTGAGATCCTGGCAAAAATAATATACCCTGTCCTGACACAGCAGAACACCAGGAATTTCACACCCATGAACCTGATATCTATGCACTATTTGGAAAGACGGTGCATCAAAAGCAACATACATTCTTACAAAACAGAAATTCTTAACTTGCTCTTGTCTAGACCCATATAACATCCATTTTTATGAATACACCAGCATTCATGGCAACATAGGAAACAGTTCGATAGCAGTCTGACCTATCATGACAATTCTCCATTGAGCTTTATTAGACCTCAAATGCTAACATATTAACATGGATCATGGCAACACTCAGGTGAATTGACTGTAGGCTGTAGTAAATGCTGCAGAGCAAAAAAGCCAAACACTTTAAAAAGACATGCTTTAACATTGTCTGTGCATAGCTTCTATTTAGGCAAAGCTCTGCTTACTCTTCAGGGGCAAACTGTGAGATTCGGCTTTTCAGTAGAACAATGCAGCCTGAAGAATACCTGGAATATAATTTGGTTTAAGGAAACCAAGGTCAACATTTTAAGCTCAGTTGATGTCTAATAATTTATACTTTAACTGGGCCTGAATTACCACAGTCTGAACAGTGAGACACATACATGGGCATGTGATAATGTAGGCCTCCATGAAAAAAAAGGTATTGGACAAGATGACACTTTACTCTCTCTCGAGGCGCACAAAGAGTATTCCAGCTTGATAATGACATAGAACACCTATGGGTTTAAATAAAAAAATTGTAGAGTGATCTAAATCCTCCAGCAATGAGCATCATAAATCATCTGAAGAATGATGGAAAGCCTGTTGCTGGTGTGTATTCCATCTTAAAGAGTATTCAGCCTCGTCATTGACAACATATGCAAAGAAACTCTGTTCAGGTTGTGGCTGGCATACTTTTTACATCGGAAATTGGAAATGTAACTGTCCTAGCTGTTTTTTTTCAAAATCTGGCCCTGATAGAGAACAACATAAATCATTTTGAGCCAAATGGAGAGGTACCTATGAGAATATTGTGGCTGATTACCAAGCTCCTGGTTTCAGTAAAGCCATAACCTGGCAATGCAGCTATCAGCCAATTCTGAGCTCTAAGAAGAGCTAAGAAGTGAACATAATTCATACTTTCATACGGTTGTAAGCCATAATGGCTCAATAAAAACAATAGCAAAGCTAGCACGAGCAGGGACGATGCTAGTACATCCCCAGTCCTAGAGAGGTAAGTGCAACCTGGAGCGACATTCTGGCCCGCACTCCATAGCAGTCGGTGGCGTAAATGTACCAATTTGTTGTTTACCAGCCACCAAAAAACATCACAAAGAAGAAGGGTGCTGTGTTATTTTTAGGCTAATATGAGGACACTAAAAGTGGTTATGATGAAAACTTTGTGAGAAATACACACAAAGAATGGAATTGCCAAGGTTTTGAGCAGCAGGTTATGTTGGTATTGGACGTACGACTGCTCAATCGCCCTAATAACTCTTGCAGTAGCTAACTTAGTCCTCTCTCAGTAACAGCATCCGCCATTGAATAGTGCTATGTTCGGTGCAACCTGGTAGTCCTTAGGTTTGATGCACTCACTGATCACAAGAAGATTGGTGTTTGGGTTTCCATGCTTCTTCTTTTTCGGCTTTTCCCTTCAAGAGTCGCCACAGTGAATCATCTGTCTCCATTTTGTCCTATCCTCTGCATCATCCGCCCTTCATCACATCCATAAATCTCAGAGTTGGTCTTCCTCTCAGCCTCCTGCCTGGTGGCTCCAACCTCAGCATCCTTCTGCCTATATAATCGTCGTCTCTCCTCTGAACATGTCCAAACCATCTCAGTCTGGCCTTTCTGACTTTATCTCCAAAACAACTAACGTGAGCTGTCCCTCTAATGTACTCATTCCTCATCCTACCCATGCTATGTGACGCCTTATGGTTGCATTTTTTAGTTTCAGCGCCAAAGTTCACAAATGTTGTGGTCTGGTCATCATCTGATTTCTGGCCTAAATAAGAGTTCTGACTTATTGCAAGCACCCCTGGGCTTTTTTCTTTGTGGCTGTTGCAGATCAAGTCTTACAATGTAAGATTCCCCATTCCCTCCAAAGCAATTGCGCTTTAATCCATGTTTTATTCCGTTTGGCGTCATTGTATTGAGAAATTACAGAATTTGGACTGAAAAGACAGGTGGGTGTGACACACAGTTACTCCATCTGAATTGTGTAGCATGAAGAGCAGAGGGAAAGAAATCATAACTAAGAACCACCGAGAAGGCAGGGGGAGCAGGGGGATTTGAGCAGGTATTAAAGGATGATTGTGCGTGGGCTTGTCTGCCGTGCTCCTGAGAAAGAATGCAAACCCTGCATCAGACAGAGTGAGGATAATAAAGAGCAAGAAACATCAGAACAACAAACACAAACAAAAAGAAGAACGGGAGAGAGAGCGCGGGACATAAATAGTTCAAATATTTCAAGTGATTTCAGAAGGTTCTGGTGAAATACTGGATGTGTGTGTCCTCAGCCTCTGTAAGTTGCATTAATCTCTGATGATGATGTCCTCTGTACTGTTACTGTATTAAACGCGGTGTACATTTTAAATAAATAAAAGTTATTCATGCGGTGCAAATTGGCACTTTTGATTTTAATTACTTTCTAAACATACTCAGAAAAAAAGCAGAAAAAAAACGAAGTACTACACTAATCTAATTCATATTCCTTCATGGTTTATATATCAGAATGATCTATATCTCCGCAACACTGATCCTATCTCCTCTTTGACAGCTGTCGACACTTAAAAATGTTTTTGGTTACATATGCATTACATCATTTTTCAATACTCTCTGTTTTTAAAACGCTTTGTTTTCACAGCTCTTTGTCTGGCATATCACACTTTTTGATTTGTTGATCGTGTTGCAGGCATCGCGAGTGCGAGCGGAGACGAGGATCACAGTCGGGGTTCAAAGCGATTTCCTCTGCGCTTAGGCTCTTCATCGGAACGGACACATTGTTACACGTCAAAAGAGCACTCCGTGCATTGCCTTTTGCTTTCTTATTTTACACCATAAATCTGCCAGTTGCTTTAAACCTTGCGCAATAGTTGGCGGTGGTGGGGAATCTACAGACATAATTACTTACTTCCACTTCCAGAACCCAGAAATATTTTTACTTCACCTATTTATTGTCGGTTTGAAAAAGATTCAGTGATGTCATTTAATGTTAATGTTTTTCCATCTCAGAGCCATGTGGAACCCACCAAATGACCAGAGCGGACAGGTAGCTGCCAGGATGGAGACTACTCCGTCTTTGGGAAGTGCCAGCATCTCCATCTCCCAGCAGCAGTCCCCCAAGAAATTTGCCCCCGTGGTGGCGCCCAAGCCCAAGTTCAACCCTTACAAACAGGGGGGAGAAGCCAACCAGTCTGATCCTGCAGGTAACGACACAAAGAACACCAAAAGTTGTTTTTTTTATCAGCTAGTAAATCCTCATACTTGAGCTGCTTGGCCGCATCCCTCTGCTTTCTTTTTCTAGCTGAGCGTGTAATATTCAGTCGGACCATGAATCTGTTGTTGGTTGCAGATGAACTTCATTGTGTCTGCTTTTTCCTAAATGTCTGTCATTAACCGACCCTTTTGGTAACTGTACATAAAGTAGGTCTCCAAACTTTAAAATGTTTGTCTGACAAAACCTACTGTTACATGTAGACCTTAAGGGGATTTAGGTAAGAGCTTTTCAACCAAACTTAGACTATCTGAAATGGATAATAATAATATAAAAGTACAAAGACATTTGGAGCGACTTGTTAAAGTAGTCATAGAGTTTGTATGTGTATTTTGTCTACACTGGCTTTCTTCTTTGTCCATCTTTTGTAAAGACCAGAATAATAGTTGTTCTCCTGACAAATTTTTGCACCTGAGCTGTGGATCTCTGCAGCTCATCCAGAGTTACCATGGACCTCTTGGCTGATTCTCTGTTACCTGGTTATGCACTAGTTAGTGTTGGTCTGTCGCATAAAAACCCACTTAAAATAGAGGGATATTTGTGGTTGTAGCGTGATAAAATGTGAAAAAGTTCAACAGGTAAGAATACTTTTGCTCGGTGCTCAGCTTAGAAGGTGCTGACTCGCATCACCTATTCTCGCGAGATTTATTCTGCTACAAAAATCACTGATGGACGATTCCTTCGGTTTTAATTACATTTCACTTGAACATGGATGCTTTTTAGCTTTTTCCTCCATCTGATATAGTTGAAGCACGGGTGATTAGGGTGAATACAAGCAGAGAGCGGGCGGCTGACAGCGACGACCAGCGATGCTGCTGTTCTGACCCTCGTAGCACTGAGATATTTGCACATTAACCACCGTTGCACTGAGTAGTCCTGGTATGTGGTTCTGTTACAGGCGTTAATTTAAGAACCCTTGTGAGAATGAGGGACTCTGAGCAGTTTACAGTACTGACATTTTAGATGTGGGAAGGAGAGAGGTGGGGTTCCTGCATGAATAATACTGAATAAACAGTGCAAGTGTTGTGGTTTGCAGTCATGTGTGAGTTCAGGAAGCCTTATGTTGAGTGTTGTTGTTTTTTATGTCCCCCGGGGACACGATGGTTTATAAAAACAAAAATAAAGACTTATGTCTTGGTTTCAGCATAATTATTACACTTAGTGAATGTGTGGGTGTTTAAATTTTTTAAGTGCAAGTTGAAATCTTAAGTTAATAGTTTTGTTCTTCGTTTTTTTTTTTATCAACTGTCTGCAGAGGGTAATTGAATTTTAGTTGTGTCCTTTGTAAAACATAAGTGATGATAATTGATGTTCTTTAATGTTGATGTTGTTAAAAAAAAGAGTATTTGTGTAAAGTTCTTGGTGTTTACCACAAGAGATCCAATTTTTAAAAAAGGTTAAACATTCTATTTTAAAAGGTTTTTTTTTTCATTTTTCATTCTCAGCAACAAGCGAGGATTTTTACTCAAAGAGGAACAACATCGGGAGAACTCATGCAAATGATATCAGAAATATTTTATTTAAATAAGAGGACTGTAAAATACAGGAAGTAGGTTGCAGATGGACAAAAAGTATTGTGCGAATTTAAACCTCAGTGTTGCCTACTTGAGTTTCAATAATAACTTCAATAAATTGTAAATGTGATGCTCTATTACGGTTGTTTCTACAATGTGGTTTTACTGGCATGAGGAATGTTTTCAAGTAACCATCAAAACTATGCTGAATTTTTGTTGTTGTTGTGAAGTCTCCAGCATCCAAAATGTTCTAACGGCGGGGCCTGGCACAGAGGTGGTGGCGCACAGCCGTGTGTCTTCCACCTTCCTGTCTAGATGATGTGTTGCAACACTAGCATTATCTAAATGTCTACCCTCAAACCCCCCTGAGAGCCCTAGATTTCCAAAACAGGGGAAACGGTTATGAAATTTCGGCGTGTAGTGATCACACTGTGAGGCTGAAAAAACGGCTGTCAGTGGGGGTTTGTGGTTTGACTTTAGATCTTCTTGTACTGCAGATGTTGGCTTTGTGAGAATTGTTCTTAGACGGCTGCTCTTTCAGGTTTGCCCACCACTGAAAAGACGGGGGGAAAATACAAAGTGTTTAACACAGAGTATTAAAGAGATTCAATGAGGAGATATTTTGCATGATAAAAACACATGAATTTTGAAGAAACACATCAGATGTAATAATTTTTGTTTCCGTACTCCTGCAATAAACCAAAAGTAATTTTTAGGTGTTTTTCTGATCCATAAACTTCTGATGGCAAGGAACAACAACACAGCCCGGAACAAAGAAATCCAATTTTCGAAAATGTTTTGTTGGGCTGTGGGAAGACAGTTTAGTGAATAAAAAGTATATCTGGAAAGAAGTCTTGTGCACGAACCATTGGACTATCTGCATTCACCACTGGCATTATTGTTTTCTCTGAGCTGTGAGAATAACCGGGCTGCTTTTTGCTTCAGGTACTTGAAATGAGTCCGACCCATCTTGGAGACATTAAACAGCGTTCTGTTGGGAGTAAATAGGAGCTGTAAACTGAAAAGCCTACAGTATAAAGCTCATATTCATGTAGAAAAGTCATCTATATTTTCCCTTAAGGACAGAATCTTGTTGTCTTCTCTGTTTGGACCATGTGTGGTCAGACTGTCACGTCACTGAATCTCACTTGTTACATCTAACTTTTTCTTCCTGATCAGAAGACATGTTACAAATTTATTGTTGTAAACTAGGTGCACAATTTAATTCAGTTTAAATGTGGACAATAGTTGAACATAAATCTGGTTGTTTAAAGGCATAATCTGCAGATAGGTGAGGTATTTTACAAAAAAGGAAATAGTTTTAAAGTCAACATAATTTCCCCTCACTATGTTTGCCAAGAGAAGTGCTGGAGTAAGTGGAGTTCTCTCTAGCTATAAGCACTGCTGGTCCGTTGGCTGAAAGAAGGTTATTACACTTTTCCCTTGCTTACAAAAATAATAATTTTTGGCTGTCAGGAACTGTTCTCGGCTGCAAACAGATTGCCAGGTAAGGCTGCATGTCTGTTATGTAGCAAACTGTGGAATAAGATTACTGTCAAAAAGATGGGTGCGAATTTCTTCTGTCATATACGTGAGTCTGAGAAATTGTGCAAGTTAGGAATGTTTTTATGAGTTAGGCGAAGCATTGCAGTTAAAGTCAACGATTATATCCAGTATTTATTTATTTTTGTTAAAATTTTAAATAACATACAGTTCTAGGACTTGTAGATGTACTTTTATTGACATACAAGTACGAATAGGAATGGTTAGAATCATGCACACATCTTTTTGACAGTTGCCTTACTCCATAGCAAACTGCATGCTGGGTAACGGGGAAGATTGCTTGAGTATTTACCCAGCTTATATTAGTCCTTCGTTCTGGTGTTACTAAGAATAAAAAAGGGAACATATTTTACTCCATAAGGACATGCAAACGTCAACAAAAAATGAGTCGTTCTGTTTTTCCTTTACTTTCTGCTTATATCTGTGTATTACAATCAAACTAAAAATACATGAATATGACAGCTGGCATTATTGTTGATCAATATGCTTCATTATTTCCACAAGGAGGAAGAATAACTGGTTTTCTGTTGTAAAAAAACACAATTGGATCATGTGGTATATTTTTGTTTTAAATGTTTCTCTAATTACCTTAAACCCATGGTATTTTAATTCATATCTGTCATTACAGGCCCCTCCTGACCCATGGCTATACTGTCAAGTCACTGCTCTTAAGACATCAGTGGCTTGCACTAAACCCTGACTCCAAATTGCCTCTAATTTGGCTGTATACGGGTCAAAATTGAACTTGTAAATTGAAATTTGGAGAACTAATCTAAAGAAAATGATTCACTCCACCCCCTAAACTCTGGGTCTTTTAATTATTTAGGTAAAACTGCTGCACAAATCATTTTGGTTTACCGGCTGTTAGATTTAAAAAAATAAATAAATTTAAACGGGCAAAACAACTGACTCAAAGCAATGTCTATGCCAAAGTTCAGGGATGTAGTAAAGGTCAATTATTGAAGCTGAACAGAAATGATTGTATTCTCTTTTTGATAATAGTCTGGTGGAGAGGTCAAGTTTCCCTGAAAAGTGATTGTATTGATTCATGCTCTGTTGTTGTTCTGTACGCTTTATCAGCAACATTGACGCTTCCTTCAGCTCGTTCTACTGGAGACATTAAAAATGTTCTAAGCCACATTTGCTATGTAGATCTTAAAAGGCCTAAGAGTGGAGTACATGGAGGGGGGTGTATTGTGAGACAGATTCCTGAGCAGCTTGTCAGCACATTGATCCGGAGTTTGCATTGTTTTGACTGTGTGGCGCCGAGGCTGCATTAGTGTCATTGTTTTCATGTTTTGTTTCCCGGCTTCTGCTAATGATCTCCCAGTGAGCGTTTCCTCAAAATGCTCCAAATGTTTCCTCAAAATCAGACAGATTTTGAACCAACTTGTTAATCCAACCTTTTTTTTTTTATTGTTTTCGTCAAAGGCTAGCTCTAATCGCTGGTTTGGGCGTCAGGTTTGGGAATGCCAGCTAGCAGATGGTTGGTGTTCTAATGCAGGAGAAACCACATTTATTGCTTTTTAGATGCCCAGAATTTTTTGTCGAATCCATAACAGACAGATAATAGCATATTTCTTATCTCGTTGGCCCTTTAAAACCACAAACACATGCATACATAAAGCAGCTCTTTGTTTATACAGTGTCGCTCCAGGACACCACTTTTCTAAGGAGAGAGCAGAGTCATCTGCTCATCACAAGGTTTTATCCTGGTTTTCACAGTAAATGTCAAAGTAAGGGCTGTGCCTCCTAGGGGTCACTTGGGGTCATAACAGGAATAATATTTTCCCCATATTTCTTAAATAATTATTTCCTTTCCAACTAAGCAGAACTAATATATAGCAATTGAATTTTGCAACCTGGACTTTTGCTCACTTTACGCAATCCAAAAATTATCGTTCCCATGGGGACTACAACACGCATCAGGAGAAGAAAGTGTTTCCTGACTGGTGAAGGTGTCAGGGAGGACCTTTCTGAGTGATGATGTATACACTGGTACTCGGTGTGTTGCTGTGTCTGCCAACATTTATGTTACGTTCTCATTGATAGACAAGAACATAGAGGTAGAAAGAGAAACATATGACATCGGATAGGTTGCTATAGGCAGAGGTGGCCCTATCGGTTTTGGTGCCCTATTTGTCAGGACACTTTCAGGGTCAGGCACATTAAATTAAATGAGAAATAACCGGTGTTGTGGGCTTTTATCACTTTCTGCATTTAATAATTCACATAATTAACGAGCAATTAAAGTTATTGTCTGATCCCGTATGAAATGTTGCATGGATATGATGTCCCTAAATTTTAAAGACAGATTTTGATGATGAGGAGGCACTAATTTTCGACAGTCTGAAAACACATAGTGGGCTACAGCTGAAGAAGAAGAAAAATGGCCATGAGTTTAGCGAGTTTCACATCCTTCTGCCAGGACGAAGGAAGGTGCATTAAAAACTGGAGAAAACTGCTCTAAATCTGAACATGTTGAAAGTGGCAGCTACGCTGGGGAGAAATAGTCTGTGGAGTGAGAGGCAGCATGCGGGACAAGCTCTACAAGGTCTTAGTGAGTATTTCAAGTACTAGCTAATGTTGGCTACATGACTTCATATATGCGACTTCTTTTTTACAAGCAAATAAATCAGAAATCACATGACAAACACAGTCGAAATGCACATGATTAATTGTCATTTAAATTGAGGTACAGCATATGTGTGATTCAGGACTTAAAGCAAAGCGGACCAGAAAATAACTTTTATTGTTCCAATAACTTTCATTCATTTTTTTATTTATTTTTTTCAGCAAGGGGACATGGGCTGACCGGAAGGGGATGCTCCCCATTAGCTTCTGCAGTAGTGCCAAGATGATTTCCACTGTGAGAATGAATACATATTAAGGTATATTCAGTGTTTGACCCATTAAAATAGGCTGCTTAGAGAGCTATTCTTGGATGCCTGCGAATACCAGAGGTCCACTGTATATTGACAATTTATAGTGTATGTTTTTTCATATATATAGTGAAATTTGCCTCCATGTAGACAATAGAAAAAAAGAAAATTTGTAAATTTTTATTTCAAAAAATTGGACCTCTAAATTGCTAAAATTCTACTTCTACCTCTAAAGGAGTGCTGGCCTGAAAGGTTTGAGGCCCCCCTGCCCTGGACCCAGTGAAGTGCAACAGCAACCTGCTGCACTTTGGCTATGTACACACATAGCCGGCTTTAGAAAAACAAAACAAAAGAAAAACGAAATACCACCTCTTAAAAAACCCAAAAAAAACCATCCACACCTGACCACATAATGCCCTGTTCAAACCGCACGCTTTGTCGCCGTCTAAAAACGTTCACGAAGCGACTAGTTTGAAGCCTATACATTTTCAAGCCTGAAGCTTGTAAAGCCTGCCACTTGGTGAGCAAAAAAAGAGCGCGTGGGCGGGGCTTCCTCTGTTGACTGATGTAAACAATGGCGGATCATATCGAGAGAGTGGCTTGGCTTTATTTGCTAAATAACAACGTCGACGTCGGGCGCATCAGCGCAGTTTGTGGATACACCCCCATTCTTGGGAGGCATTCTAAGTTTGGAAAGTTTAACTATTTGCTCCAGGAGCTGCGTATGGATTAGGTTCGCTGTCAGCGCTACTGTAAATGTGTGGTGACGTCACTACAGTAAGACTCTCTGATTGGTTGACGCTCAGGGGACGACTGGCTTTTGCCGCTTTGAAGCTTGGAAAGCAGCAAAAGCTTCAAAGATTGCTGCGGCCAAAGCACACAAAGCACCGCAGACTCTGACGGCTCTCTGACAGCCTCAACCATAGACTTAACATGTAATCTTGCTATTCTACGCCTTGACATTTCGGGCGGTGTGAACGCGGCATAAGTGCATTGTTAACCACATTCATAGACATCCCAAACCTGTAGGGGGCAGTAGTTCCCCCAAATCATATCCAATCACAGTAACTTTCAATGGTCTAACTTCTACATACGAGCTTGTTAAAACGAGCAAGCAAAAAGCGCTTGGGCAGTCGATAATGCCAATATAGCCCTGAAGGCATCCATGCTTTTTCTGAGTGTAAACACAGGTCCCACATTTTAAACTTTAGAGAAATAAAACAAGACTTCCTTTTTTTCTCTCCTTGAATTTTGCTGTGGTGAACGGATTTGGTGAGAACCATATGCATTGTCTTTATTTACTTACAGCTTCTAATCAATATGGTTTAAAACAATAGGTACCAACCTTTCATTTGGATGTTCGTTGGACGATATGTTCTACTACTTCATGTAAATTCATGCAAAAGCTAAATGCTGCAACTCTCTAGTAGTAAAATGTTTTGTCTCATGTTTAAAGTATAAATATCACTTCCCTACTTTGCATAAAATCACTTTCTATCACCACTCCATTGCAGCCTTTCCTCATTGCCTGGGTACCTATAGGATTAATGAAACACTGTCGTTTAAAGGAGTCATCAATATTATTGTCTAACTATTCATTTTATCTTCCAACTGAGCAATAATACATTTCACATGACTTTATTGTTGAATGTTGTCAGCTGAGTGTGTGCAACTTGGTTAAATCTATTGCATTTCTAAATTGCTTGGACCTAATTTGGTTTTGGGTGATGCATTCCCTAAAATCCGCATTCATTTTCCTGTAAAACAAGAGTATTTAATAATGACACTTATTATTTAGATTAGTATCAGTATTCTGAACATGCAAACAGGAGCACTAAAGCTGTCTGCAGACTACTCTTCCTGTCAGAGGATAAGACATCTTTATGAACAGATTATCGGGGGTCTCTCTTTTTCCTTTTTTTTGTTAATTCTTTTATGCCAAATGGGGGGGAAATGTCTGATTAAAAAAAAAAATTGAGGATTAGCATAAAAAATTAGGGACAAGTCAATTTGGAACAACGCCTTGATGTGTCTTTTGTCTAGCAGGGGCCAGCATCGGGGCTGGAGTGAGCAGTCAGAGGCCATGTTTATTGTGGGGACAAAGAAGTCTGTGCAAGCGGGGTGGCTCAGAAAGAGCAAGGTTAGGCCTCGCACACATTTTTTTTTTTTTCTAAGGGACATACTTGTTCTGATTAAAGCCCAGCAGGAGCGCATCAAGTCTCAGACAGTGACCCTTTACTTAAATTTTTTTACATCAGATAACATGTTAAGGTTTTAAGGTTATCCTATAGACTGGAAGACATATGTGAAGGTCAGTAATGATTTTCTTTTAATTCTCTGTAGAGCAGATTTTGGTCCTTGCAGCAACATCAGGACTGAAGAATAAAGATGGTTTTTTTCTATAAAAACAACTTGAAAATATGGATTTTCATAGTTAGAATTTATTTATTTAGAAACTCAGTTTTATTCTCAGCATTATCCCTGGCAACACAGACAGATATTTGTTTAATATTTCTTGGATAAAAAAAAGGGAAACAAAGTTTATCATTTTATTTAAAAATCTTGGAATCATGACTGTACTTTAAAAAAAGAATTTAGTGCTCCACAATGGATATGTACTTAAATATACGGATGCCGCTGGGTCCGTTTGCCCCTTTGCTAAATCAAACCTCCAATCCATACCCTCCCCGGTGCCATTTTCTTCCTGATACGCAAGCCAGTTTACATTGGTTGTCAGTTTGTTTCTCTTGATAGTGAAGCATGTTGACGAATTTTGAAGAAATGGCACAATCCAAATGTTAAATGTCAGTTAAATCATTATTTTCTGAAGACTTAAATAACCTGTGATTAGTTTGATTTTAATGATCCCTGTTTGGGCAGCCTGACTCTAAAAAAAAAAAAGCAGTCACATTTATAGCTTGACACAAAATTAAATGTTAACTAAGATTTGGAGTCTGCAGTAAGCAAAAATGAATAAATCCTTTTCCATCTCTAACTTTTAGTTGACATATATAGAAAAGTACTTAAATTTTTTTGTGAGCTACTTCAAGCTAACCGGTCATGAAACGCCTGAAGAAGATGGTCCAAAACGGCAAACTAACACCGGAACAAAACTTTTCTGGTCACATAACTCGCTTCTTTTCCACTTCTTGTTTACAAAACCAACAGCAGCAGCAGTTTCACTTAAGGTTGTAATCGTTCGGCTCCTCCTGAGATGGTTTGGTTGCTTCTGCCGGCCACCTTACATCAGGGAAAGTAGCGCCACATTACCGTTCAGGTCTTTGGCTGCTGATGATGGCAATTTGCTGCCTCCGACTGATCAGGTGGAAGAAATGGGAAATGCTTTCTCCTCACTGTACCTTCTGGGTTGACCCGCTACTTCATAAATTGCCACCCCAGTATTACACATAGCACTCGTAACACATTGGTTTCAATAAAGACAACGGCATTTTAGTTCAAAGATATGATCAAACTTTGAAATATTCTCATTCTTCATGTTGCCGGTGCACAGTGCAAATATATTGAAACTTAAAGGTTACATTTTTTAATTTTCCCTGACATATGTTGTTTAAACTCCAAGAAAATCATAGCTGTGTTTACCAGATTTGAAGGCTGGTGCCAGCTTGGATCATGTGTGCTCCTGATGAGGTTTGTGTGTTGTAAACGTGATGTCGAGGACAGAAGTCAGACACTCAAAACAGTTTCTCCCTTAATCACGTGTTCACCTTTCAAATCGCCCGTTATTGTGCTCATGATATTTTAATCAGTCGTTTGAAAAATGCTTTCAGTTTTTTATACATCTTCTTTAAAGTCTCTTCAGAATCTTCTTATTTCTTACCGTTTGAAACAAATTTAAAAAAATTTACATGTTCTGAACAAATACTTTATTAAAAGTGTGTCTCTGTTTCTGTAGCTTCACTCAAAATGTCATATAGCGTGATCAGAATCTACTGTGTACTGATGAGATCAGTTGAAAAAGCCCAAAACCCACTCCTTTAATTACTGACTAATACGCAACTCTCAGGGCGGTTTCATAATGTCTGGTTTGCTGATCATCAAGGGCCCTGTGTGTTTTTGGGGGGCTAATCAAAGTGAAAGTTAAACATCCGAGGAGTGCTGTTTTTAGTTTGGGGGGAGAAATAAAAGTGAGCAACTTTAACATTAAGTTTCAACAAAAAGCTGCTAATTGTTTGCTAAGAGCAGTTCAAACATGTGCATAAGCTGTTTTTATTCCTCCCTGCTTGAGTGCCCAGAGGCAAACAGACTACCGGTTGTTATGTCAGAGTCCCTCATGGGTGTCACCAGGAGAATTTACAGGAAATCCATCACTGAGTGGATCAGTCTCCCCATAGATACTACAGGCTTGTGCTCTCGGCTCACACAAAGGCAACTTTTCTCTAAGTAGAACACAACAGACTGTGCCTCAACTTCTTGTTGTGTTCATTCTGCAGCTTGTGCAAAGTGGGTGTAAATCTTACACAGTGGTCGTTTTTTTTCTGTATTATTACTTTATTTAAACGGATCTTTTTCACTGTAACTTCAAGCATTTAGTTGGAAGCCTGATAGTGTCAGAATGAAATATTCCTCTTCTCCAAATGTTGTCACCAGCCTCTGTACCTGTACTATTGTGATATATTTTTTCTCACATCCTGCCTGATCATCTTCACTCTTGTCTGTATGATGAATGGAAATTGAGAGGCTGCTGACTAAGAACTCAAAAACTGAGCTTTTTGAGTTGAGAAATTTGGTAAATCTGTAAAACACCTTTCTTTTCCAGCATTTTCAACCTAAAAATGTCTGACAACAACCCTCGCCCCTTCTTAGTGAGTTTATATGTAAAGAAGGAGCAGCTCTAATATCACTAAGCCCTACATTGTAATGCTGTCTGCATGAATCTGCAGTTTCATTCACCAAGAATGGGGACTGAGTAGAGGAGATGTTGAACCCAATAATTTTAGTTTGTGAAATTCACAAAATCCGCTCCACGCCTTGCATATTTTGGTAGACACAACCAACTGATCTAAGAGGTACTTTTGTGGACCGCAAATGCACTCCGTTACACAATAAGAATAGTTTATTATTTTGTTCAACAAAAATGTATGTTTTATGGTAACATTTGCAAAGTAACTTATAGGTGCTCAGAAATCAGCAAGTGTCAGCCAGAGCAAGAGGTTCCTGCCCAGGCCATGCTTCATTTCAGATTTTAATAAAATACCATCACCGAATACTGAGTCTCCATGCCTTCTTAAAGTTTTGTTCTTGACACAAGTAAACCCTTTTTACTTGGCTTAAAAGTATCTTGTAGAAGGACAATTTGCGCTCCATTCAGCAAACATTTAACTGTAGGATGAAGTACATCATTCTCAGGAGTTTCCACTGTGCAGTATTTATTTTGGTCCACCGTTTAGTTGGTGGATTGTTCTTTTTACCCCCTTAGTGGGGAGAAATTAGTCTTATAGTAGGAAATGGCTTCTTTCCGACCATTATGCTGTTATGGCTTGGATTGTAGAGCGCTTCAGTAACTGTTGTCTTCATGGGAGAAATGCAAGGTGTCGGTAACAATCTACATTTCTGTAGCATGCATGCAAACTGTTTCCTCATGAGGAACTTTCAATTGAAATGAACGCACTGACTCCTGACCCCCATGATGAGGAAGACCATTAGAGTGAGCAACACTAAAAGGGGGCTAAATCCTGGTGAGATAAACCACAGCATTGTCATCTATCAGACGTGATTTAAAAATGTTGACCAGTAAGTTTGACTGTATGACAAAGACTTGGATAGAGCTGACCCAAAAGAACACAACTGTGTGTCAGCCAAGTTCCTGCTGTATTGTTCTTAAACCTTGAAGCCTTTAATTTGTTGCTTATCTAGAGTTTTCTCAGCCTTCTCTGCCAAATTCTTCAATTTCAAAGTGGAAGCAACCCTCTAAAAAGCAGAAACTTTTCTCATTCTTTTGCTAGATCTCTTCCTCAGTGCAACCCAGGCTTTAACGTCATGCTCTTGGTCTCCAGATCTTGGTCCTTCTATAGATGGGTATTTAATCATGACATCCAGTTATTTTACTTAAAGATTTATATATTTAGCAGCAATGAGAAAGATAAAGTGACTGAGTTCAGTTAATAGTGTCATAAAAAATGCCCTTACTACTATAAGATTGAATGTTCTGGTTCATTATTACAAACAATTACATAAAGCAGTCATTGAGACTGTTGAACCTTCAAGGTTTCCTAAGACTAAAGACAACTTGATCATCTCGTATGCCCCTGGACATACTGTCCAATTCAACAGATTAGAAAACCTGAAATACCCTGAGAAAACTGCAGCAGGGCCCGGTTCTGCTGTAGACGATTCCCGTCATGGTGGAGGCTGAAAGGTGTCGCGTTCTGAAACTAGCTGAGTGTGCGCAGCAGTGGCTGTTTGCAGTGACATTTGACTGGCTTCATTTACTCTCTCTCAGGCTTGTTTAGAAGAAAAGACAACAAAGACTTCCTACTCACCTTTGATGAATATCTCTTTGAGTCATTAGAACAATTTTATAGACCGCACAGTTCAGTGAATGTGAAGGCAATTTATTGTTTGGGCTCTCAGATAAGAAAGGTTGTAACTTTGAACCCATCTCTCAATATTAGTTTCTTAACTTTAATCTGAGAAAAATAGTCTGCCTGTTGTTCCTGATCTCAGTTTCTGTTCTTGCCGTAGTTCACCAAGTAGCTAATTTCACAGAGTTTTGTCCTTAGAACAAGTATATCTCTTTAGACTCTCTCTTTAGGATCTCTAAACTGAACTGAGTCGTAAGTCACTCTTCTATACATATCCTACTAATTAAGAGCTGGGCTCTGCTGCTCTTCTTCAGCGGAAGATGGAACTAAACTGGTCCATAATTATGTCAAAACAATGTGCTCTCCACCTCTGCCACAGCTCATTTGGGTCCAGGATGCGGAGATAAAACATGTGGATTGACACCAAGGATTTAAAAGAGTTATTCCAGTTTGTGTGGTTGTGGAAAGCGCTGCAGAGTTCTGCTTCCTTAGAGTGGAAAAGTCTGGATCAGCTGAAGTGAGGTTCTGTTAAAATCTTAAAACTCTGTTTGTGTCCTAATTTAGTGTTGGGGGTGTTAGAAGATCTTGTGAAATGAGATTCATCTTCACAGAGGAGTCTGCCACACGAAGTACTACTCAGTTGCTCGTTGACTTCTTCTGATGAGGCAACTCTAAGCTAGTACGAGCTCTGCACACGAGTCAACCGCTTTAAGCTTGACGCCCTTTGTTTACTCTTATTTTGAAATCTGGAAGGAAGTGTTTCTCAAACTGCCTTTGTTTTGAAAAAAATAAAAAGAAATAGTGACGAGATACAACTGATATGTAAACAATGTGATATCTGCCCAACGGGCTAAAAGCTAACATTGCTAAGGTTTGCATCTGCTTTGGAGATTCCTCTATGTGACATAAGAAAGGACGATCTAAAGGATTTGTGATGTTTTCTTTTCTGTGAAAGGAACCTAACAAATAATCTTTACTTACTTATTGCAGTTTTTTAATGCGATAGGACTTCATTAGATCTTCTCCGGTCTGAACTGAATAATTTAGCATTCTTTAAAACTGAATTTGAGGTTAATGAAACCTTTATTTTAATATAGAAAATTTTAATACAGTTGGTTCCTGATATTTATGGAGGTTAGGGACCACAGCCACTTGTGCATTTCTAAAATCTGTATAATAATAATATAATACTTGAGACCCCCTCTAAAGAAGCTTGAAGTTCCCTCTTTAAGAAGTTAAAAGATATACCAAATATACCTTACTATTCATTAATACACGCAATAGAAACCATCTTAGCACTATCGCAAAAGCTAACATCCACCGTCTTCCTCATCTCCACCCTTGGGGGTATAGCCAATGAGCGCCAAAGAAAAACGACTTCCACTTTGGGATTGGCTGCGATTCGTGTGTCAAATGGCATTGCTGCTAGGTATTTCAGCTTCCCATCTCCATTTTGTGATTTTCTAAACACATTTGCTATGTTTGTGAAGTAACAATCCATTGTATTATCCCATCCCCTGAGCTGGATGTCCCATAGCATTCCTGTTTAGTGTTATTTAGGATTAGATGGTCCTAGAGGCTAACGCTAACAGTTAGCCAGAGTAACCGAGGGGGACTTCTCACAAAAAGTCCTAATTTTAAAAACCTGACAGTGGCTTATACAGCACTACTTTATGAAATTGCAGCCTGTTTGTATTGGAGTGGTTATTTACATAAAGACCAATCATTATTATAAACCGCTCTCACACAGGAAGATCGTAGGTGGAGCACAACCTCCTTCCCTCTCTTTTTGTAAATGACAATAAAAGGAAGCCTTTCAAGATTATCAAAGTGCTTGAACTGTTTTGAAGTGTTTTGGTTATAGATATTTTAAGGTGGTAGAAGCTCACGTTGGTGTTGAGCCATCTCGGACTACCCGTTAGCTTTAGCCTCTTTGATTTCTATGAAATCAAGATGCCAAGAGAGTTCTCCATAACCTTTTAACAGTAGCTCACTTCCAGAACTGATGCATTTTGTCAATGTGGTTCTGCAGACCTCATCTGTCTGAGCCTGCAGACTCACATGGTCCGTAGGGCACAGGCAGTGATACGTACATGAACTGAGTGACCCTGAGGGAGCTGAAGGACCCCACATGGGGTTGAATACCAGCCAGCTAGAGCTGAGGATTCCTGTCGGATAAGATGTCTTCACAGACCTAAAAACAAATCCAGTCCCTTCCTTATCAGGAATCTTTACTCTCTGGTTCTGTAACTTTAACAGTTCAGCTCCACATGTAGACCAACATTCCCAGCACCCCCCTTTCTTTTTTTCTTTTTCTTGGCTCCTCTCTGCACCATTCGGAGGCTCACAGACAGCGGCGACTCCAGCTTTCTGCCGTAAATCAAGCTCAGGTTGTTGGAGATAATTTCCACTGTGTGCGGCCAAAAACACCCTCGCCCTGTATTTTAGGTTTCTTCGGCTTGCAGCCCCTTTCTTTCTGTGAAGTGTTGTACACTTTGTGTGAGAAAGCACTTCATGGCTTTGTCCTAAGTCCTTACAAGCCAGATGGCCGGCGCGTACACAAGTCCAACCCTGGTAACATGGTACATATGCAAATCTGCTAAAATATGCTTAACCTTCAATGTCTAATCTTCTTCCCCCCACTGATGTAACTAATCCTCCCGACAACTCTTAAATAAATAAAAAGATTTCGATGTGACCTGCTGAGGTTTGTTTCTCAATCTCTCTCTATAAGATATTTCTATCATGTAATTTTTCTGGAACAGTCAAAGCATTTAATTCAAGTAGGACATTTAATTAGCCACTGTTAGCCATATTTGGTAAGGAAAGCCATCATAGACATCACTAATATGAAAAACAAAGTCTAATATTAGTGCCAGTGTCACAGCTGGATCCATCGCTCCACTCTTATCGTCTGCTTCACAACACTGGTTGGCCCGATAACCAATTATACCTTATACGGCCTCTCCAATAGCTTTAATCACTGATTAGGATTCCTCGTTCACAAAGCAGCTACTTAAAAGTAATTGCTCAATAAAGGGAGGGGAAGTTGTCGTATTAAGGAGGTGTTCCTGCTGCTTCGCTCATTAGCGCTCACTTGGAGCTTTCATCTCCCAATTGTCACAAATGGAGTCGGTTTCATTCACAGCACAGGAGCCGTTCTCCCTCAGCCTGCTGCACGCCTCTTTAAAGCACGACACCATTAGCGCACCGCTAACCTGCAGCACAGAGGCTGCTCGCCCGCTTTGAGCTTCGTTGGTTTTTGATTTATTACAAATAGAAATATTGGGTGATGTAAAATAGCTGATTTTTTTCTCTCTTTTTGTTTTCTTTTTTTTTTTCTTATGGGGGTTTGATTTTTGCTGGTACTGTCCCAAGCATGGAAGTGTTTTTTGTAAATACAGAAGCTGCTGTGGAAACTTATGGGCTCTTGAAACAGCCTGATAGAGATGCAACTGATAAACAAAATTAACTAGTCTGCCATTGTTTTGTAATACAAACCTCCACTTAAGGATTGTTTTAAGTAACCAAAGCAATCTCAGATATGCCATGATTTCACTTGAGACTATAAGAATGTCCTATATTGATGAGGAAAAAAGGCAGCTTGGGAATTTCCTCTTCGAAAAGAGAAGTGGTAAAATACAGATTAAACACAGATGACGTCTCACCAGAGGAATTTCTGTTTGAACTGCAAATTTTTGCCCCCCTTTTTTCAATATTTAAAACCCACAACATTCTTCAGTATGAAAGCAGTTCATGTTTTGCAAATTTTCTCTTGCTAATTTTGCAATATTCTCTGTTTGTATTCAGACATACATTTCTTAGTATTTCTATCTACCTATCGGCCTGCAGCCCAGGCCAATAGCCATCAAGTGAGAGATGAGGCACCTAGGGCTGGGCGATATAGAAAAAGAGCATATCGACAATTATTGATAACTATTAAAAAAAAAAATGTATGTATCAAATGTATATTTTAGGTGCAGCCCTGGTCATTTTATGCTATTCTTTAATGAACTAATTTTAATTTAAAAATTCAACTCAGCCCTTTATTCAATCACTTTTCTTTTCTTTCTTTTTTTACCATAACTGAAAGTTTGTAAGAAACAAAAACAAATCAAGTTAAGAGACCTGAGTGACAAAGAAAAATAATGCTATTAACCATTATATTATAGTTTTTTAAAATGATGTTAGTAATTTAAAGTGAAGGCTTACAGTGGCTTGCAAAAGTATTTGGCCCCCTTGAACTTTTCCACATTTTGTCACATTACAGCCACAAACATGAATCAATTTTATTGGAATTCCACGTGAAAGACCAAAACAAAGTGGTGTACACGTGAGGAGTGGAACGAAAATCATACATGATTCCAAACATTTTTTACAAATGAATAACTGAAAAGTGGGGTGTGCGTAGTTATTCAGCCCCCTTTGGTCTGAGTGCAGTCAGTTGCCCATAGACATTGCCTGATGAGTGCTAATGACTAAATAGAGGCACCTGTGTGTAATCTAATGTCAGTACAAATACAGCTGCCCTGTGACGGCCTCAGAGGTTGTCTAAGAGAATGTTGGGAGCAACAACACCATGAAGTCCAAAGAACACACCAGACAGGTCAGGGATAAAGTTATTGAGAAATTTAAAACAGGCTTAGGCTACAAAAAGATTTCCCAACCCTTGAACATCCCACGGAGCGCTGTTCAAGTGATCATTCAGAAATGGAAGGAGTATGGCACAACTGTAAACCTACCAAGACAAGGCCATCCACCTAAACTCTAAAATCCTGCCACAAATTGCCTTAAGAATTCACCTACTTTGTATAATTGTATTGAAATGACTTCTTGTTAAGTGCCTTGAGATGACATCTGTTGTGAATTGGCGCTATATAAATAAACTGAATTGAAATTGAATTAAAGAGTGCTGTTCTATCCCTGATTCTTCACATCAAAATCTAGTGGCTGAACAGAGGTATCAAAAGTATTCACATTCAATACTCAAGTAGAAGTATAGATACTAGGGTTTAATAAGACTTCTGTAGAAGTTGAAGTATGAAGTTTTTTACTCAAGTAAAAGTACTGGTTTCAAAACTACTTAAAGTATAAAAGTAATGTAAATAAAAAAAAAAATGCAATTAAGGAGTAAAGCTTAAACTGTACCACACCTCCCCAAAAAAACATTTTTACTAAAGACCATAATGTTATATAAAAATGTAAATATTGAACATTTTGGGATACACTAGGCTACCTGTTTCAATCGCATCTATGTCCATTGGAAATTAAAAATATAATATAGAATTATTTAAAATAGTATCAAAAGTCTTACAACCTCAGGATAGACAAAATTGCATGGACCCCCTCCAATCACTAGTGATCCCCTTGGGGGCTCGCAGACCTCAGGTTGGGAACCACTGTTCTAGACGCTGAAGCCACACTCCCCTGCCACACTGGAGACTGGAATTAAGCACTACTTCACTCAATGTTTTGAAATCAGGGAACATTTCTCCAATTGAAGTGATCAGAATTTGGAAAGACTCTCTGATCCCAGCTTCATCAGCAGAAAATGCCGAAGCATTCTTTCCTTTTGCATGGGTGGTTGGCACGACACCGGGCTCCTTGAAGCACGTCTGTAACCAGCTGCTCCGGTCTCAGTTGCGTTCCAAAGCCCCCATTTTAGGGGGATACAGTGGGGCAAAAAAGTATTTGGCAGCCGCCGATTGTCTAAGTTGTCCCACTTAAAAAGATGAGAGTTCTGTAATTTTCATCATAGGTACACTTCAACTGTAAGAGACAGAAAAATCCAGAAAATTACACAGTTTATAGATTTTTTTTTAAAGGAATGTATTTGTATAATGGTGCAGAAAATAAGTATTTAGCACCTACAAACCAGCAAAAGGTTTGGCTTTCACAGACCTGTTACTCCTTCTTTAAGAAGCTCTTCTATCCTCCACTCGTTACCTGTAATAATTTCACCTGTTTGAACTCGTTATTTGTATAAAAGACACATGTACACACCTTCAGTCAGACTCCAACCTACACCATGGCCAAGACCAGAGAGCTGTCTAAGGACACCAGGGACAAGATTGTACACCTGCACAAGACTGGGATGAGCCAATCTACAATAGTCAAGCAGCTTGGTGAGAAGAGATCAACTGTGGGAGCAATTATTACAGTCTCCCTCGAGTTGGGGCTCCATGCAAGATCTCACCATGTGGGGTCCACATGACCTTGAGAACGGAGACGAAACAGGCCGGAACTACACAGGGGGAACTGGTCAATGACCTGAAGAAAGCTCGGACCACAGTAACAAAGGTTACTGTTAGTAACACACTACATCATCATGGATTAAGATCCCGCAGTCTCCATGCTTAAATCGGCACATGTCCAGGCCCGTCTAAAGTTTGGCAGAGACCATCTGGATGATCCAGAGGAGCAGTGGGAGAATGTCTTGTGGTCAGATGAGACCAAAATAGAAGTATTTGGTATAAACGCCACTCGCTGTGTTTGGCGGGGGAAGAATGCTGAGTAGCGTCCCAAGAACACCATACCCACTGTGAAGCATGGGGGTGGAAACCTCATGTTTTTGGGCTGCTTTTCTGCGAAGGAGACAGTGTCTGTCCCCTCTGTCTCTCACAGTTAAAGTGTACATGTGATGAAAATTATAGACCTCTCTCATGTTTTTAAGTGGGAGAACTTGCAAATTCAGATTTTGTTGTCACCGTTCTAAAAAACCAGACAAATACAAAAAATATTCAGGTAACACGACCCCTGTGTGCAGTATGCGTGGAATCGCATACAAAACGGGTGTCAGAATAGTAGATGTAAAATTATTATCAAAGCGCAGTCAAATTCTATCCGGCTGGTGCAATTTATCTGGATAGGTTTTTTCGTCTGTGTTTTTTTTTTTTACTCCATGACAAGCCAAAATGAAACAGGAGTAACTAGGGTATTTTTAAAATATAAGTAGAAAGTACAGATGAGTAAGTGAAAACGTAAAGAGTAGAAGTAAAAAGTAGACCAATCTATAATTTCTTCAGTGAAGTATAAATACCCAAAATTTCTACTTAAGTATGGTATATAAGTATTTGTACTTCGTCGCTTGACACCTTTGTGGCTGAATGACCTCCTCACCATGCAGTAAACTTCTACAGGTTCCATTTAATAACCTTATTATTTCATTCAATTGTGTCAAAGTTAGAAGATCCACACACTAGCCTTCGATGATGGGAGTTTTACTAACCTTGAATTAGAGGCTGCAAAAGCCTTGAGACTAGGCCGGTGATTCACTTTCCAGTAATTTTCCCTCATGCTTAAAGCAAACGGCCCAAAACATACAGTGGAAACTACACGGAATAGTTTAGATTGATGCTTATTCAGTTGTTCGAATGGCCCAGTCAAAGTCCAAACCTAAATCCATTTAGAAGTCTTTGGCAGAACCTATGACATTTCAATCCAAAAATGTATGTCTGTGGAAAGGAAAAGCTACTAGAGCAGTGGTTTCCAACCCTGGTTTTCAAGATCTACTGTCATTCAGGTTTTAGATGCATCCCTGCTTCAACACAGCTGAATCAAATGAATTAGCTCTTCAGCTTGCCATCAAGTTTGCCAAAGACCTGGTAACGAGCGATCCATTTGATTCCGCTGTGTTGGAGCAGGGATGCATCTAAAACCTGCTTGACAGTAGATCATGAGAACCAGGGTTGGAGACCACTGTTTTAGAGACGTATCTCTATAGTAGGGATGTCCGATATTACAGCCTACCAGTATTAGGACACAACTTTTCTACCTTACTTTCATACCGTGTACATATTATACAACTAACTCTTCACCTACTTCTTTTCTTTCTCAAAATGTCAAAAATATGACAGATCTGCGGTATAGTTTTTGAGATATGTTTGTTTGGCAAAACTCACAACTTGTGTCCTGTGGCTTCTGCATTTCTGAACCAACCTCGAACCTTTAGGTAGACGTGTATCAGCGGTGTTGGTTTATATTGCTATCAGAAATTAATAGTTTGACCACATTGGATATCGGTAAAAAAAAAAAAAAAAAGTTGATTTTGAACATCCATACTCTAAAGCGGGAGTGTGCAACTCCCTGGTTCAACACACCTGAATCAATGGATGTAGTAGTTGGACCATTTGAATAAGCTGTGTTGGAGCAGGGACTCAGTCATCTTATACTGGAAGGACACCGGCCTATGAGGGCTGACCTTTGGCACCCCTGCTCTAAAGACTTGCAGCAGCATGGGCAGTGAATGGTGGTTATAGAAGGTATTGTCTGAGGGGTGTTGAATACAAATACCTTGTAGATTTTTATTTTTAGGAAATGTTGAAAACTCTTTACAACCATGAGCCCCTATGTGCTGGTCTAGGCAAGGCAATTTTATTTGTATAGCACACTTTCAACAACAGGGTAATTCAAGATGCTTTACATGATTTGGGCTAGGGTTAGGGTGGGTTGGGACCTGAGTGGTCTGGGTGGCTGGTACAGTGACAACAGGTGTTCAACATACTTTGGTGTTAAGCCATTCAATGATGTATAAACTAGTAAAAGTATTTTGAAGTTTATTCTCTGAGCTACAGGGAGCCAGTGTAAGGACTTTAGAACTGGGGTGATGTGCTGTACTTTCCTGGTTCTAGTGAGGAACACGAGCAGCAGCGTTCTGGATCAGCTGCAGCTGCCTGATTGACTTTTTAGGCAGACGTGTGAAGATGCTGTTGCAGTAATCAATCCGAGATAAACTGATGGATAAGTTTTTCAAGGTCCGGTTGCAACATCAGTCCTTTAATGCTTGAAATGTTCTTCAGGTGATAGAAGGCTGACATTGTTATTGCCTTTATGTGACCCTGGAGGTTCAGGTCTGAGTCCATTACTACACCTAGATTTTGGGCCTGATCAGTAGTTTCTAGCTTCATTAACTGAAGCTGTGTGCTGACTCTTGATCAATCCTCTATCTCATGTAAATAACCCCAATAAAATGCATGGAGGTGTTTAGCTGTCATGTGACGGAATGTAAAGAGGTTCCATGAGCATGAGTTGCTTTCCAAGGCACTGCATGCAGAAAAGACATGCATGAAAGGACCCAGCTGAGCTTCAAGCAGGCAAATTTATTTTCTTGGTTGTGTTTAGAATAGCTGCACGAAACTAAAAGATAGTAACACTGAAATATTGTGTTTTCTACTGTATGAAAAATGTGTGAAATATTTATAAAGCTACTTGAAAGGCTCTATTTGGAAAGCCTGAATTATACAAGGCCCATTAGAGACACTTTTTAAGGTGTGTATCGTCTTAGAAAATTCATATAAGAAGAAAAGGCTGAAAAGTTAACTTTTTATTCTTTAAATGACTTTTTGCAATGCTCAGTACAACCTTTAAATAAAACATTTAAGAACCTTTTACAAAATCCAGTATGCTTTCTGAGTGTGACAGTAACATCTATCTGACTCCAGGATGATAGGACCATAGGCCTTCTAATATCAGAATTAGCTTTATTTGCTTTGAATTAGCTTTGTTTGTGCACACAAACCAAGCATTTGACTATGATTCCACTTTTACCTTAATGAAGACATTTTAAATATTAATATATAGGAAATGAAATAAATAAAATTGTTTTTCATTAATGTGTTCTTACGATTGACCATCCATATTCGCGAGGGTTAGAGAGCACAGTCGGCCATGAATAGTTTAAATCCTCCTCTAAAAATGTTTTATTACAGCACATTTTAATAGTTTTCATGGCAGATATACCTTAATATGCATTAATATGCTCAGTGAACACCGTCTCAGGACCGCTCTTGGGGGTACAGCCAACTCACTCCAGGGTTATACAAATGGTGCTCCTGGATTAGGTGCTTTGCAAAAGCCAATCAATAGCGAGTCAAGCAGCATTGCACCTAGATAATCCAGTTTCTCAAGCTGCATCTTCTTTAGAGTTTTTTAGATTTTCGCTTCAAAGAGAATCATCAAATAGGCAGATTTTCAGCGACCAACTTGGAGTCACGTTCCACAGAAAAATCCACAATTTGGTGAATCCGTGAATACTGAACCGCGAATAGGTGGAGGTCCACTGTATGTACAGGGTTTTTTACAAGAGAGGTGTTCATCAGACAAACAGTCTGGGGGAAGAAACCGTTTCTGTGGCACCGACTTAAGGGTGAAAGTCTAAATGGTTTATGTCCAACATGTGTGGGATCTGCAGAGACGTTAGCTGGCCTTTGCCTGAAAGTTCAACAAGTCCTGGATGGAGGGAAGGTCAGCCCTGATGATCCTCTCTGCAGACCTGATTGTTGCAGTTTGGACCTGTCCTGTTCTTGAGTTGCTGCAGTACGAACAGTCTCTACTGGGTCTTCTTCTGAACAGTGTATGTGTGAGGACCATCTCAGCGGTTCCTAGGACCTGGAAGGGATCCACAGTAGACACATTGTTGTTGAGGATGGTGAGGGGAGACAGTGTTAGGGTCTTCTTCAGGAGTCAATCATCATCTTCTCTGTTTTGAGTGGATTAAGCTTCAGGCGATTCTGTCCACACCCGTGAACCAGGGGATCCACCTTCTGTCTGTCTGCAGACTGTCCATTGTCCTGATCAGACCATACAGGCCTTGAATTCTTTTTCTAATTGGTGTATAAAACTCAAATTGGCCAATCCTGATAAATTTATTGGTGCACCTCAAGAAAAATATAATGATTTCTACCAGTTGAACAGGAAAGCAGCAAATTACATGGGCAAAAAAATTTTGGGGAGAAACTGACCTTTCACAATAAACCCTTTATTTTTTGCTGCTTTTCAAGAGTAAATTTCATTGAATTGTTTGTGACAACCTTCATTTACAAGTTGGTTTCCAACAGAACAGCTGTAACCTAACATGACTGAGTTAATTTGCCCTAACTGACATGCTGCATAAGGACTGCTGTACGTGCGTTTGTTGCACTGTCGATGCCGACACAACATTTTACGCGGCTCCATTTCAAAGCCAAGCAACTCCTTTTATAGAAAGTGCAATTATGGAAATGAGCCATAACATCGCATGCGGCTCGATTCGAAAGGCACTGCTCCTGTTTAGCGACCGTTTCTCTCCTGACCCTGAGTAGGCAACAAACAACTCCCAAGGTTGAGTGCAGTCATTTGAGAGAAAATGGTTATGCTTGAAGGGACTGCAGGGAGCACAAACACCGGCAGCACATGAGCACGTTTCGGTCCTAAATAACTGGCACGATGAGGAACGGCAGGAAAAGAAGGTCAAAAAAACCAGGAAAGAACCTTTCAGCAAAGATGCTTAGCGACTCCTGTTCCACTTACAAGAACCATAAGACCTGTACAATAAATCATGCGTCTCATTTACAGCCGTTGTGTTTCCATGAAATTGTAAGTCCTAAACATGTTGGATGTCTGAGAGAAATAGACATGAACTTAATGTTCTAATTCTCTCTAAGCCACAAGTTACATATGACATACTGGTCCCAAAGGTTCAGAGGAGCTGTTACATTCTAGAGATTGGTTTTTTAAAAGTTTTTTTTAATGGAGGTCACAAGTTTATTATATAAACAATTCACATGGACGGCCTCAAACGCCCAGCGGGAATGTTTAATGCAGCGCTCGCATTTTCCCCCTCAGTGTAGCCCCGTCGGAGACAAAAAAAAAACGTGTCCAGTTTGCACCGCGCCACATTATCTCTGCGCCTCCGTTCCTTTGGTGTGTTTTGTGGAGGCAGCTGAAGACCACGCTTAATTAATTTGGTCAGCTGCCTTGGATAAACTACACTGATGACATCAATTAGATCCTAATGAAAACGGATAAAAGCCACGGAAAGCAAATGGAATTTCTGAGCAGGACTCATCAAAGTCTTAGCATTGGAACAAATTCCCATTTCGTCTCATAAAAGCCTTTAATTTGCAAAGCTCATGTCTGGTTTGGTACTTAGAAGTACACGGTCAAATGATTCAGTGTAAGTCGTGCGCCGAGAAGAGCCAAATCAGAATTTAATTTGGCACGGAACCTCCTTATCCTGTCTGAAACATGTGGCAGGACGCAATCCTTGGATTAGTGCGGACTTCAGAACCACACATTTGGCATGTTTCGTGTCTTCTGGCAGAGCAGACACCTTGTGTGGCGGTTTGCAACATGGCATTTACATTTTCAATCTCGGGAGGTGGGGTGGGGGGTGCTTACTACAGATTATTACTTCTTAGTTAAGCAAATTGCTGCAATTATGTGTGTCAGTAGATTGACGAGGGATAACGAGGCGCTGCTTCTTTGTCTCCTCCACTCTCCTTCTCTCTCTAATAACTCTGTGACCTCTTTGAAAATGCTTGATTTGATTTTACAGCTGGAGACAGATAACAGTTCAGGCAAATGAAGATGAATCAATTAAATCAGCTGTTAGTGCTAATTTCTCAGCACTTTGCAGACACACTGGATTTAAAGCGTAGTGCTCTTCTTGGCTGGAAATCAGGGCAAAAGACTATTCATATGTCATGTGTGTCTTGAACGACGTGGAAAATCGAGTAAAGAAATCTTGCATGTGTGAATTCTGTCACAGTGCTTTGCACAAGAATTCAATCCCTCTGAAAGCTTTCCACATTTTGGCTCGTTGCTACACAAAACTTTAGTGTTTAGACCAACAAAAAGTTGCACATAATTGTAAAAGAATGAAACTGATGCATGGTCTTCAGCATTGGGCAAGGCAAAGCAATTTTATTTGTATTTCAGACTTTCAACAACAAGGCAATTCAAGGTGCTTTATGTAAATCTGGGGATAGAGTAAAGACAGCAATAAAGCATAAAACCGTACTCAGGTACAGCTCTAAACAGCCTTGATTTAAAACAGGTCAGTGTTTCAGCAGCTTTGCATTCGTCTGGAAGTTTTTTCCAGTTAAGGGGAGCATAGAAGCTGAAAGCTGCTTCTCCTTGTTTGATTCTAATTCTAGGGATGTTGAGTAGACTGGAATACGAGGACCTGATTGGTCAGGGGGGTTGGTATAGCGACAACAAGTCTTCAACATACTTTGGTGCTAAGCCATTTAATGATTTGTAACTCTGGAGAAGCTGCAGGTGCTCTGGTCCAAATACAAACTGCTGTGTAGGGTGAAAAACCCCACAAAAAAGGGATCACATCATTCTGGACTCACCATTTCCAAGATAAAACATGGTGGTAGCTTCATCATTCTGTGGGGGATGTCTTTTCATTGCGTAGAAGATGTGAACCTGTTGCCCATTGTACCTGTGGGGACTTAGCACTGCCCTCTATCAGTGTAGCATGGTACTTTCTGCCTCACCCTGTGCGTTATCACTGCAGATTTACTGCTGATCAGGAAGACTAAATACGTCACGCGCATCCATTAAATATCTTAAGACAGACTGTAGAACATCAGCATGTGTAGAACATGTATATCGGCGATATAAAGAGAGACAGAAATGGGCCTGAAACTGCCTGCTTCATTCAGTTTGTGACACACTGCCACCAGAGGTGAGGCACCTCGCACTTCTTCCATGTATTGGAACAGGAGATGTGTAAATTCAGCAATTTCTACTTTAAAAATGTTGAAATCATACAGAAAACAAAGATATAGAACAGGCAAGTGAACAATCTGATTTTCTCTTATCATTTTTAAAAGGCATCAAGTTGAAAGGACCCATGAGCCACAAAAAGTTTTCTTTTATTAGGAACAAAGCAAAAAATAAAATAAAAAATTACTGTGAGATAAATTTCTACCTGCTCTAGAATAAACTGAACACAAGCTATTTTAATAAAACAAGCAAAGTAGTCTGATCTTGGCAGAAAAGGGATCTGTAAAGCTTTGTGGATCCAAAACCTAAAGAAGTTCTCTCCTGTTTGGATCGCTTTTTTCAAATAGGCAGAGTGTCTTCAGTCAGAGGCGTCGTCAGTTTTGCAGTAACACAGACTGCTACAGGAGATCTCCCCTGCTCACAGCCATCAGCATCTGCAACAACTTGAAGAATCTTGAATAATATGAGTAACAACACTTCATTTCCCTTTAGAATCAATAAAGTGTTTTTGAACTTGACTTGAATGTCCCATTATTTTTTTTTATTTTTTTTGGGTGGGTGGAGGTTAAATTGTTTCCAGATTTATCTGTCTAGAATTTGTTTCCATTTTAAGAAATGTTTCTGAATCTTTTTTAAAAAGGCCTCACATCAGTGAACTTTTCACTCCAGATATTTTTATTTCAAATATCCCGCCTGTGCTGTTGGACCAAATTTGTACCATTCTAAACTTTAAAACTGATGTTCACTGATACTCTTCATCCAATTAGGCTGAGCTTGAACATTTTTTTTTTTTTAAAGGAATGAGGAAAAAAATCTGCCTGCGGTTGTGCTAAGCTGGAGGAGACATGCCCCAAAGAGATGAAACTGGAATGAAAAGTGGTTCTACCATGGATTGACTCAGGGGGGTTGAACACAAATGAACCCTGCACTATTTAGACTTTCATTTTGGGGGGGGGGGAAAGAAAATTAAAACCATGAAGCGTTTTTCATCTACTTCACAGTTATGCACTACTCTGTGGTGTTCTACCACAAAAAAATCCCAATAAAATACACAGAGGTTGGTGCTGAATACATTATGAAGTGGGGAAAAGTTCAAGGTGAGTTGATATTTTTAAGAGTCTCTGTAGCCAGAAACAATACTGTCAGTTTAGGATGAGTTTCTGCGGAGCTGTTGGTCGATTCTGACACCTTTAGCTCAGTGAACTCTGTGTTTACTGAATTACCTGACTGTGCAGAACAACCTGTTGCACGCATAGGTGCGTGTCCTGTTACCACCCTGCACCTGCTGCAGCGAGCGCAGCTTGTTGCAAAGAAAATGTCCGAAACGAAAAGGGTTTTCTTTAGGATCTGTGTTCCGCAGAGACTCAGAATTGTGACAGTTTGGCTGTAGAAAAAATGAGGAAGCTTTTAATAAGCTGTTTTTGTTTTCTCTGTGTTTGCCTCCATCCCAGCGGAATACCCTCCCCCTCCGCCACCTGCCGAAGAGTTGACCGGTTTCCCATCATCACCCGGCTCCTTCCTCCCTCCGCCGCCGGATAACTCGTACGATTACCAGGTAAGAGAAGCTGCTGCTGCCTTTCGTATTCGAAAGCCAGGCGCTCTGAATCAATGGACTCATACACATGCTTACTTTCTTTCCTCTCAGAGCTCTAATGCAGGATGAATGGAATGCTGACACCTAATGGTGGAGCTGGGTCATTTATCTTTGCCTTGCTAGTCATAATACCCACAGGCATTTGGCCCCCTGGGAAATGTGGCCTCCGAGCTCTCACTGACTCTCTCAGCACTTGACCTCAGCTGAGAAATCCTCCAAGTGCCTCACATTCCTTTGTTCGGTGTAAACAGCGGGAATAAAACACTGCCTGTTTAGGCGCCGCCGTCGATCCAGGCACTTTCTGTCCAGCTTAGAACAAAACCTGCAAGCCCATCAGATCGCTCGGTAGAGAGCCGATCCAAACTAGACGTGCTTTGACGCACGCACGAGTTGCAGTTGGAGTGTCAGCTCTTGATGCGATGCTTTTGTTTAGGTGAAGGAATGTAGGGCTGAGCCAGGCGACGGAGCTGCTTCCCTCTGCTGCGTTTAGATTTGGCCGGGGCTCAGAGACACACACGAGCAGCGAGGAATGCAGGGAGGTCCCAACAAAAATGAAGCTTCCCTTACTAGAAATCTACTCAAACATTTCAGCAAATCCTCAAAACTCAACTGAATCGCATGGGCTGTGGGGCAATTTCTCACTAACTTCCAGCCACAGTTAATGATCTGATACTGTTCCCTTTTCTACTTGCAGTTATAAATCTGCACGTCATCTTTACCTCTGGGAGCTGGTAATTATCAGGTTTTTATCTAAATAGGACTGGTTTTATAAAAAGGGTTGGACAGTGTTTTATCTAGCTTGTTTTATTCACATAAAATTCATCATTTTACCAGCTTTGCTTCATATTACAATTACCTTTCCTTTACACTTCTATAAGTGTAGATATAATGATAAACTTGTGCTTTGTTTTTAAAAATCATTTTACTGATAGAGAGCGATTCTGCTCTTTAATAGCATGGTGAAAATGATTTTTTTCCAGTTTATTGTAAAAACCGAGTCGCTGACATATTTCAGTCTTTCATGAATTAAACTAGTGGTGGGGAGATGAAACTAGTGGCTGTTTTTTTTGTAAAAACTCTTAACTTCCATCTGAAAACAAGACATTTTCTCTGTGCTAATGTTCCTCCAATATAACATCTTACTTTAAAAGAGGTGGAATTTAACATTTATTTATATTTTTCAAGACAGCTTATTAAAACAGCAAACCTCAAAGTGCTTTTTGGGGATTTTATGAAGTGCCTGATTGAAAAAAAGGACAAGTTTTTATTAATTGTTATAAAATCCTCAAACGTATGGCATACATTTGTATTCTTCCCCACTGAGAGCATACTAAGTAGAGCCCCATATCCCTGGAATTACAGTGACTACCGTTCCAACAGGATTTTGTCCAGGATTGGCTTTTATTTCAATTCATTCATCTTCCCATCAACTGTAACCAGCTTCCTCTCCCTGCTGGAATAAAAAGCATCCCTCAGCATCATGCTTTCACCTCCATGTTTCGCCATAGGCGATGCGTTCAGGCTAACGTTAATACTTTTTCTCACATATGTTTCCTAGCCCAAAAAGTTAAGCATCTGATCAAATTGCTTTATTCCACATGTTTGCCGTTTTCCCTACATGGCTCGTAGCCAGGGGTGGACTGGGACAAAATTTCAGCCCTGGCATTTTCTGTCCAGACCAGCCCACTAAATTATCAGCCGACACTACATAAAAGTCCACAAATCTCGCATCATCTCCTCTCATGCATACTACAGTACAAATGAGAGTCATATTCCTTGATAGCAGTTAACAAATAAAGCACAAAACTGTGAACTCAAGGACTAAAACTGACAGCTATGGCAATCAATCACTTAATATTTATTCATTATAGTCTCAACAGAACAACAGAAGTTAGGTCATGACTAGGGGTGGCACAAATGAAGTATGAAAATTATAAAACATTATAAGACACATGACATAGGCTACTCAAATCAGAGACGCCTCAGTAGTAGCCAAAAAGTGAAGTGGAGACAGTGAGAGAACAAGCCCCCAAAAAAGAAAAAGTAAAAAGAAAAATGTCCAAAAATGGTATGCCTGTTTAAATTCATGACGAATCACAAACACAAAACGAGGGATTCGAGGGTCATTTGTACTTCACATTGCATTGAATTATCTAATGCAAATCTTTAATTGCGTTTTTCTCATAATGAGTTTTTTTCCAACATTCAAAACGAATAATCTTGAAATCAGTTACACCTATATACACCAAACTTTCCACCATTGTTCTATGCTATGAACTGAAAAATATTTACAGAGCGATTTGTCAATACATCGTTCTAAAAAATATATATGTGCTATTTTGCGTAAAAACAACAGGGCGAAAATTTGTTTTTTGGAGCTACTGTTTTTTGATTTATGAAGTAATGAAATTAAATAAACTTATTTCCCTCTGTAAAAAGTTTTTGAAGTTTTTTCTAATCATATAACATATATGATTAGAAAATTCAAGAAAAATTCAATCTGTCTCACCAATTTTGAGATGAAACGTTTACAAATATATGCAAATTAGCATTTTTTTTTTTACCAGATTACACCTCATTTGCATATCTAAACAAAATTCATATCAAAACTTCTAATACAAAAGATGTTTGTTTTAATACTGGGATTAAGTTTGTCAAGTTTCATGAAGGAATCTTGAAGCTAACTTTTGTCCCTATTCACCTGTAGTGTCTCTCCTTAATGTTTACTGTTGCTATGGCAACCAGAGACCGCTGCTGTTAGTTGCTGTTACAACAACTACCAACAGTCAGCCCTTCAACTCTGGGCTAATATGTTGCCACAAGTATTCAGTTATTCAGGTCACATCGCAGTCAATCTAAAACCGTTTTATACTTCATTTTGGCCATGTCTCAAAATGTAGCCGAGCCAACTCCACGCTAACGTTACTGGATGTCCTCGGATGCTCCTCGCGCAGCAGCACCTGCTGCTGGGGTGGTGACCCCGGCATCAAATAGGTCTGTCAATGTAGTTAGCAGCTGCCACCTCCAGAGATTTCAGCTTTTTGAGCTGTACTTTTTCAGTACCACCGCGGCGTTTCTTACCCTTCTCCATTTTCAGCTCAGCAGCATTCTGTCCCACCACTCCGGCCCATGTCATGAGGTCCCGCCCACCCTGGTTTGTGTTGTGATTGACAGCACTTTCATGGCTCTCATAGGCTGTCAGCCCATGATGACAAACATAGACCAATAATGTGTCGATGCTGGCAACACACTGCTAGCCCTCTGTAGCCAATTGGCGGGCCCAATTGGAGGGAATTTAGAGAAGAAAAAAACAAAACAGCTGACCAGCCCACATTGGGTCAACGGCCCACCGGGATGATGCCCTGTATGCCAGATGGCCAGTCCACCCCTGCTCGTAGCAAGCTGTAAACGGGACTTGTTATGGCTTGCTTCTTGCCTCTATCGTGAACGGCAGATTTGTGGAGCGCAGATTCTTTCAGCTCAGCTGAGGATCTCTGCAGCTCTTCCAAAGTGATGATGAGTCTCTTGTTTGTCTCTGGTTAATGTTCTCCTTGCCTGGTCTGCCTATGTTCAAGAGATGTTCAAGGCTAACTCTGCCTTAAGCTTCTCCACAACTTCCTCCCTGACCAGTCTGCTGGGCTCCTTGGTCTTCATGATGCTGTTCATTGTTCCCTAACAAACCTCTCAGGCCTTCACAGACAGAATGTAGAAAAGTTTATTACTTTTTGAAGTCCGCTGCTACTCTAACATCATAGCATTAAGAGTGGCTTTTTAGATTTTGGGGGGCATTGTAGAGACATCATGAGCAGTTAATAACTTAAATGAAGTAGATGACTTTCTTATTGTCTCTGTTTAGTATAAATGCAGATATATTGTTTCACAGACGTTTTTAAAGAGCTTAGAACCCACATGACATTTATTTTAGGCAGTTGGTTGCATAGAAGGTCTACGGTGTTTACAGTAAAACGTAATCTGTTGAGTGCATCTGACTAAGGAACAATGATCAACAACAACACAGTTGCACATGAGTATCACTTATGTGTGGATTCGCCTGTTGAACGTTTCTTTTCGAAGATCATATCTAAAATATATATTTTTTTTAATGCAGCTTGGGAACCTGAACTACCTAGACACAGAGCTACTTGACGCGCCGTTGGCTGAAGTTTGCAACGCAGCCAATCCAGAAGCACCATTCATTTTACTTGGTGCTGATTGGCAGTTCCCCCAAGAGCAGAGATAAGGAAGACTGTAAATGTTTGCTTCCGATGTAGTAGTACACAGATGTTTTCCAAATCAAGTTTATTTCTATTGTATATTTCAGCAGCAAGGCAGTTCAAAGTGCTTTATATAATAAAAAATAGCACAATAAGTAAGCAAAAAAAAAAGGACAGTACGGTGACAAAATAAAGAGAAGTATTGAAAAACTGCATTCCATACGAGAGTTAACGCTGTTAATCAAGGGAGCTCTAAACAAATGGGTTTTTAGCCTTGATTCGAAGGAACTCAGTGTTTCAGCAGTTTGGGAATTTTCTGGAAGCTTGTTCCAGAAAAGATGAGCATAAAAGTTGTAAGCTTCTTTAAACGAGATCTCAAGTGTTTGTGGATTTCAGCTGTTTGCTGGCAGCTATGGTCCCTAACCCCCACAAATATCAAGGTTTCAATGTACTTAATTTTTTGTTAACTCTTTTTGAAACTTTGTAATTTTAAGTAGAGGTATTTGTGGCATTGCCAGATGTGGTGTTAGTATTATTTAATTTAATTCAAGATTAATCCACTGTTACCTTTACATTTAGTGCATTTTCTTCTGCACGTAAAACTGTATATGTTCATAGCCTCTATGCAGAACCCTTCATCCAAAACCTGACATCTCTGTAACGATTTCATAATAAGTGATATTCAACTAGAAATCAATCAAAGTGGATTATGATTGATGAATATAAAACAGTTGAAACAGGAAAATTTGGGGTTAATAATGAGGTGAAATTCAAACTGTAAATCAGTTTCCTTACAAAATTTATTTCCACTTTTGGATTGGCAGACTAAATGCAACGGTGCTGTTTTCAAGATCCCATTTAGGCCCAGTCATTAGTTTTTCATCATGACAAAGGAAATCACATTCTGAACACACTTCTGAACTGACCTGCCTCTGACAGAAGATGCAGAGAAGTCTGAATGAAAGTCTCCAAACTGTGACTTTCTCCTGCTGAATGGGACAAAATGAAACCCAACAGGCTTTGTCACTCAGAAAACCTCACTGGCAGAATGTCAGCTTTTTTCTGTTGTAAGAACGAATGCCAGCATTACAGAGAAGCCAAAGCCTTCTCGCCTCTGCTCTCCTCTGAAGGCCTCAAATGGAGAAGTATGCATAAAAACATTAAAAAAGTGATAAATTTTCAAGAAAAAAACACCCCTCATTAAATGCCTTTTTTTAAAATCGGCATGCCAGCTACTGCTTCAGCTTCTTAAGTTTAATTTAGTAATTTTATCATTTTCTTCATTTATTCATCTCAGACTTCCTGTTTCTACTCTTGGGTCATTCAAAGGATTCTGCCTGGCTATTTAATTTCATAATACAGAACTGCTATCCTAATTATATTTCCCCTAACTGGAGCACAACTACTTCCATTTTTCCTCTTTATTGCGAGGTGATAAAATATGGATATCAATCAGAATGTGTTTCTCTTGGCTCCAGTAGAGTATTTCTATATCTTAAATGAGTAACGCAGAGATTAAATGGTGTTTAATGGAGGAGGAGGAGGCAGAAATGTGCTCTTTATCACCCAGGCAGGGAGAGATGTCTGGATTATGACATGTAAAATCTGAATCTTTAGCAGACAAATCTCTCATCTTGGCCGTCGTTCACATCATCATAAATTCCCACACACAAAAGACTGCAAAATTTCCTCTCATCCTCCTTGTTTTCAGTCTTAAACAAGTTTGGCTGCTGTTTTATTTTTGAATATCCAATTTTTTTTATTTCTTTCTTTCTCGAAAATTCCTTTGTTGACTCGTTCGAAGCCATTAGTGTGCCTCTTTGTTTACCCCCGCTCGCGATTGCCTTAGATGTTTTTAGGGAGACGCTCCGCTCCAAATGGAGGCAAGCCCTGCCCGTAATAGCTTGTGACAGGTAATCCAAACACATAACATTAGAATAAGAAGCAGTCATTGATCCAAGCAACTCAAAAAGCCCCCGCAGGCAATTGCAAGAAGTCTTCTTGCAGTTGCAGCATGGTTCAGAGGACTAAAAATATCATTTCATGGAGAAATTCCCGGGAATTTAGCAGAAATCCCTGCCACTAATGGTCACGTCAATTTAAGTGTTTTCCAGATATCTCAGTCAAAATATTTGTGCCTCTTCTACTGGAATATTTAGGGTCCTATGATGTGATGAGGTAGCATATTTCTCTGAGGCGAAACGGAAATGTGTAGATTAATAAATCAGTAGGTGCAGTTGTAGTGTTCGTGATGCTTTCAAGCCTCCTATTATAAACCCGGTTCCCTCCCAAACACAGCGGTTCTCATCTCTGTTAAGAGAGCAGGGTGACAATATTGGTTAGAAAATATCCGGCTTTAATTTGACTGCTGCTGCCTCTGATTGAATCCTCCCTGCTCGGGGATTGTAGTGAATGTGTCGCTGTAAATGTAAAAGCAGGAAGAAGCTGGAGGTGAATAGTGCACGGAGTTACGAAAGCCTCTCTCTCTCTGATGATGCTCAGCCCCTCGCTTTTCCGCTGCATTTCTCCCTCCAAGAAGTCTCCGCGATTGATGTGCGGCTTTCAGGAGGATCGTGCGAGGTCAAGGTGAAATGTGAACTTTGAAAACCGTAATCCAGAGTTGAAAACTGTGGAAAGGAAAGGAGGAGAGAGTGTCTTTGTGCAGCGTAAAGGTAGAGTTACTATGAAGGCTTGACATTAACTTCAGAGAGTAGCATGTAAAGGCAGTTTAACCCTGTCAAGCTAAAAAGTGTGTGCTTTTCTTTTAGCTGGGGTTTAGGTTAACAGACTTGGATTTCGAAAGTTTCGAAGAAAAAACAGCTAGCTAAAGACGCTATAAAAATTAGTCATGCACCAGGCCTTTTTCTGGCAGATACCAATTATCAAGTTTTATAGTTTTATTCTTCCAATACAAAATGCAGGAATTCCAATATTATTCCCATTTATGCATCCAACCTATATCTCCAAACAATATCGTATTGTTTTTGTTAAATAGCAACTCCCCCCTACCAGAGTCTTGCTCCAGCCACATTTTCTGTGCCAAATTGTGCCATACTTAGGCACTGCCTGGCGGACCGAGAGGACTGAGCCGCATAAACATTTTCTTGTTGGTGGTGAATGAACTGAACGAGAGTATAAAATTAAATCAGTAAACATGCCTGTCACATTAAATATAATTTTCACCCCCATTTTTTTTCTTTGTAATGTAAGACCGGGACCCTGACAGGTTGAGGTTAGTGAATTAATTATGCATGTGTCCCGGTATTCAGAATGCTGAGCTTTTTCAGGCAGAAATGTTACTTACTGTAGCTTGTGGCCAGCATCATAGTTTGAAACTAGCAAAATCCTAAAGATCAATGTGTGGCACTCGCCTAGTGTTAAAGACTTCACTGCATGGGTTTTTCCACAAATGGAAAATATTTCCAGACAAGCAGCTTCATCTTATTGTGAAGAGGGGACCAGTCCAGAAGAACTGGAGGCTGGGGAATGGGAACGTTACTCTTGGCTACCCGCATACAAAAACTCCGGTCAAAAATCCCGATCAAGATTTCTCTATCCATGATACCCGTTTCACTCATTTGTAATTACTGGGTCTCAATCAGATGCTAGAAAAAGCCATCTAAGAGCCTATAAGCATTACAGCTTGACAGTGCAGTAAAATCCCAGTACATGTAATCAGTATTATTTTCATTACTATACTGACTCATCCAGTTAAGACTTTCAAGATGGTGTAGTATCTCCTGTTCTGCTGGACAAAGACAGCTACTAAGGGCTATGCTAATGCTAGCATATCTGCTCTTTGTTTTAATACCACTCATTGATTGTTTGACTTGTAACATATTTCAGTACAGTTCCAGTTTGGTTGAAACTTACAGAAAAAGAAAAAACTTATCCTGCTCCATAACTTTGCACTTTGCTTCATTAACTTTAATGACTCCTATTTCAGCTGCTCTCCTCACCAAAAGATGTGAAGATATTTAAACACAGCACTCACAGGACCTCACATTACTATTCAGACTGGGACTTGCAGCAGCCAATACTCTTTAGCTGTTTATGTCAATGTAAAAGTAAAACACACAGACTGGAGACCAACGAGTATCGGGAATTAAAAATGCCTTGATGTGGATGCCCAAAATACAAAACATAATTGCACTCATTTGGAGAGCATGATTCTGTTAAATCAAAGCAAACCAAACAAGACTGGCCTCCTCGAAAGTGTGATCCAGAACCCAGTGCTTTGTGTAACTGAGCTGCAGAGATGGAGAAACCTGTCGGGAGAAAAAGAGTACAAAGAGTACATTGCTTTAGTAAATAAGATAGACTGTGTGGTTTTATTTTAAAGCACTGTACAGAGGGTGTACTTCACAGTACAGCAAAGCAGTGTGATTATTCTCTAAAGCCATCTTTATTTCATGTTTTTTCCCAGATGAAAAGACCTGAGAAGACTCTGGAAGAGAGGCGCTCCAGTCTGGATGCAGAGATCGACTCTCTTACCAGCATCCTGGAAGACCTGGAGAGCAGCTCGCCCTACAAACCACGAGGCATGCAAGTAAGTCTCTAACTCAGCTTCACATTTTAACAAGAACATGAATAGAACTCGTATCAACCTGCACAAAGCAGGCAGGAAGCTGTCAGGTGTTTAGTCCTACTGTAAAACAGTTTAAAGGGAAATTGTTAAAACTTTTTACTTTACGGCAATCGTTCATTGATTGAAGTTTCTTCCTACTCCTGTGAATGTGACTAATGAAATCTGTTGGCAGACTCCATGTTAACGACTAATGAACCTAGCTTGTTATATAGAGTTTTGTGAAGTCTTGCTTCAACTTATTTACACTTGTAAAAGAAGAGAAGACCATTCATCCATCCATCCATCCATCCATCTAAATCTGGGATTTCTGCAGGTTTTATACTTAAATCCTTGTGACTAGGGATGCACCGATATGAAAATTTGAGCTAATATTGATATCCACTATTAATATTGTTGTTATGCCTGATAAACAGATTTACAATATTATATTAATATTATATATAGTTATTGACCCTTTCAACAATGTGAAAAGGCGCCCGCACCATCTACATTGCTTCTCTGTTTCAGTTAAACACTCCCACAACCCTGTTATGCATCACTGTCACTCGGTGCATGTATACACCGTAGTCCGGCTGGAGTCGAACTGAACTGGCAACAAGATGGAAATCAACATCTGTTGTTAATATCTGGCTAGCTTTGCTTATCGAAACGATATCGATGTTGACGCCAATGTATCGTGCATCCCAGCTGACGATTGTAGAAATATCTACCATAAATTCAAAGTAAACTTTTATACTTTAACCGTTTTCTAGAATTGAGCAATACCTCTAGAAAAGTCAGCTATTTTGCTATTAAACATGTGTAGCAAGCCTTTTTTTATGATTGGTTGTTGTTACGGAGTGTGTACTGATTATATGCACCATGCATTAGACCAAATCATTTAAAAATATTTTCTCCTCATATTGCGCTTAAAACCTTAAGATCAGTTCAGCTCAGACCTTTTGTTTACAGCGGTGGTTAAGAAAACATAAAAAGACATCAGTCATACTGACCCACCAGACAGTGCACAAGATATTGAACACTTAAACCAGTTCATTTTATATGATATTGTGCGAAATATACTGTATGCCTTTTAAGATATAGAGAAATTAGCTGTCTGTGCTTCGGAAATCCTAAATCTATAAATGAAAGATGGCATGGTACCTTTTGAGCGTGACTAAATGTCATCCGAGTTCAGGCAGACCTGGAAATCAACCACTTCCAGACTGGTGTGTGGAGAAAACCAAAATACAAGGTTGTAGTTGCTTAAGAATGTGAGCATGTTTGAGACCTGATCAACAATCTCACAGGGAATTACCTGTTCTGGTCAAACAGCATGGCATGAAGGAATCAAATCAGCAAGAAAGATGCTATTAGTTATTTGCAAAGATTTTGTATAGATATGTGGCATCCTGGAGAAAGAAATACTGCTATGATGAGATGAGTCCTGACCTATATCATTAGTCGATAGTAAATGATATTAAGAGCAACTGGAAAAAGTCAAAGCCTTGGGCAGTTTAACTAAATTGTTTGACACACAATAAATGTAGGACATGTGAATAAAAGAAAAAAAAACTCCAAAGCAATTGTGTTTAGAGTGGGGAAGCTCTTTGAGGCTTAGAGCAGCATGCAGATCATGTCTCCTGTGAGATATTCAAGCAAAACTGTAATACCTGAAAGGATCTATGATCTGTGAGGACCGCGCATACAGTGGAGAAAAGGTTTAAGAAGTTTAAAAAGTCCAAAAGGTGTTCTGAGGCTCATTCTGTTTGTTTCCTATGTTGTTCCCAATATTGTCTCAATATTGTCTGTTTTCGTTATTTATTGAAGGAGGCATACGCAAGACTGAAAGCAGAGCTAAGATGGTAAATTATTGACAGTGCTATTCATTTAGCTACAGATGAGGGCCTGCGCCCTCATACAAGATGCACACGCTTAGCTCCACAAACCTTGTGTGTGAGTCTTTATTCATGTGCAGGGAAAACTCTCAACTGTGGTTGGGTTCAAATGTGAAACGGCGTCGTTGTGGGAGATGGCGCAAGACAAAGTTTGGTTCGCAAATAGTCTGAGGAACCTGGTGTTTTCAGGGAAGTTCGCAGCGAGACAAAGAGAAAAAGGGACTGAAGGCTGCTGGTGCTGACGTCCTTTGGTTTAGGCTTTCCTGGCTTTGTGGTTAGAACAACCAAGGGGGGGGTATCAAACCAAGTTAGAATTATTGCCCCACTCTGAAGAAACAGCTGAACCATAAGAAAGGAAGTGAACATTGTGGCTATGAAATTATACGTGTTAAGAGGAATAAGGCGAGTGTGTTGATGAGCACCGCCTTGCTACAGTTGGAACTTTTTCACATTTTGTCACGTTACCACCGCAACATTCAGTGTGTTTTATAGTGATTGTAGGTTGTGGACGTACACACAGTTGTGCGTAATCATGAAGTGGAACTCAAAAGATGATATGGTGTCTAGAGGAACAGATTAAGGTAGGAATTGTCTACCTTAATCTGTTTTGTGAAGGCCATAGAGGTTCATTTGAGAACAAACAGCATCATGAAGACCAAAGAACACAGCTGAGGAGCTTAGGGGGAAACGTGGAGAAGTTTAAAGCAGAGTTAGGTTATGAAAGACCAAGCTTCAGACATCTGAAAGAGCACTATTCAACCCTATGGCACAATTGCAAACCTATAAAGACATAGCTGTACACATAAACTAGGAGGTCCATGGTAACTCTGGAGTGGCTGCAGAGATACACCGTTTAGGTGGAACAGTCTTTTGAGAGGACAACCTTTCGTCATGCACTGCACAAATCTGCCCTTTATGGAAAAGAAGCAAGAAAGTTATTTTTCCAAAAATCAGCAGAACAGGGTCCTGCCTGCTGTTTTTGTCACAAGGCATATAGAGGTGAAGCAAATATGTGGAAGGATCTACTCTCATCAGGTCAGAATAAAAATGAACCAATAGGCCTACATACCAAACACTATCTGGGACGACAATTTACCCAGAATATCACCCTGAACACACCATCCCAAGGGTGAAAGATGGTGGTGGTAGGAGCATGCTCTGGGGATTTGGAGGTTTACCTTCGAGCTGGACAACAGCCCTAAACATGCCGTCAGAACTATGATGTAATGGTTTGGATTGGAACATATTAATGTGTTAGAATGGTCCAGTCCAAGTCCAGTTAAGAATTTGTGCAAGAGCCAAAATCACATAAAATCCCAAAAAAATGCTTTGAAGCTAGGGCTGGGCGATATAGAAAAAGAGCATATCGATAAAGGGAACAGTCATATCGATAAATATCACAAAACGTAAAAAATATATTTTAAGTGACTCCCCGGTCATTTTGTTATACTTCAATGAACTAATTTTAACTAAGAATTAAATTAATTAATTTTTCAAACACCTCTTTTTATCATGAATAAGTTTGTAAGACACAGAAACAAATCAAGAGACCTTAGTAACATCAGTAAATACAAAGAAAAGTCATATTATTAACCATTATATTATATATTTTTTAGTTGTTAGTAATTAAAATTAAAGGCTTATCTTGATGCATTTTAATCTTTTAAACATTTTATGACACGTTATAATATTAATGGCTGAAACCTTTGGTCTTGTTTGTCAATAAAGCTTAGGCTATGTGCACACGTAGCCGTTTTTAAAAAAAACGAATATTTTCACCACCTCGTTTAAAAAAAAATCTCCATCCACACCTAACCGCATAAGTGTGTTAAGCACATTCATAGACCTGCGAAACCTGTAGGGGGCAGTAGTTCCCCCAAATCCTATCCACTCAGAGTAACTTTCTATGTTCTAACCATATACAGTCAATGGTTCTAACCTCTAACTTCTACATGAGCTTGTAAAAAGCTAGCAAACAGAACCGGCAGAACCGAGGGGGGCGTTTTTAAAAAGCCACAGGTGTTGTTAGCAGCGCGACCTGGGTAAGTTTCCTGTGTCTCTCTATAACGGATTCGCAGCGAGCCGGGAGAGGGGAGTCCTGCTTAAGACAACTGATCGTAGTATTTCATTTTTTATTATTATTGCTACGTTTAGTGTTTTAGTGCATCTAGGATCTGTTCAAAACGGGATGCGACCTTTACCTGAGTCACTGAAACATTTATCCGGAACAACTTCCTCCACTGCTCCCTTGCTGTGAGATCTGACCGACGTGAAGTTACGGCGATGGTTCGCTTAGGGACTGTCAAAAAATTCTGTTTCAGCTCAAATCATTTAATCCTTTTTGTGGTTTGAAAGGAGAGAGGGGTGGCTGACTGATCTGCCTATCAGCGGTAATGATTTGTTTGGAGTAAGTATTGATTGTTGTATTAAGCTACCTGATAGGCTATAATGAAAAAAATAAGGGAAAACTTTTTTTTCGATCAAACTTTTTTATCGACCCCTTTCTTTTCTATCTCACCACACGTCTATCGATCGATATATATTGCTATCGAATTATAGCCCAGCCCTATTTGAAGCATAAGGTTATAACTTGACTAAATATGAAAATGCTCAAGGGGGTTGAATACTTTTGTAAAGCACTGTGTTTTCCCTGAGCCTGTTTGAATAGACATCTCCCAGCCTCTTGTTCAGAACAGACAAAGTAAATAAACAGCAGACCGGTGTTTGTTCTTAAATCCTGTTGATTTAGACATCTGCACGTAATATTCACAGCTTCACAATATGTACTGTATTAGCATTGGTGAGCCTGTTATTATTCACAATGCAACAAAACACTGTGGGCCAGACTTCCAATAGATTGTGGTTACTTTTCAGATAAATGTTTTTCTTCCCCCTGCTTAAGCCAGCACATCTCCAGACCGGCTAAAGTTTGCCAGAGCCCATCTGGATGATCCAGATGAGGATTAAAAAAAGGTAATGTGGACAGTTGAGACCAAAATAGAACTCTTTGGTATAAACGCCACTCGCCATGTTTGGAGGAGGAAGAATGCTGAGTTGCATCCCAAGAACCCCATACGCACTGTGAAGCATGGGGGTGGAAACATTATGCTTTGAGGCTGCTTTTCTACAAAGGGGACAGGACGACTGATCCGTATTAAGGAAAGGATGAATGGGGCCATGTATCGTAAAAGTTTGGGCAAAAACCTCCGTCCATCAGTGAGAGCATTGAAGATGAAACGTGGCTGGATCTTCCAGCATGACAATGATCCCAAACACATCGCCCGGGCAATGAAAGTGTGGCTATTTAAAAAGCATTTCAAGGTTCTAGAGTGGCCTAGCCATTATCCAAGCCTCAATCTAATAGAGAATCTGAGGAGGAAGTTGAAGGTCTGTGTCCCCAGCAACAGCCCCAAAACATCACAGCTCTAGTGAAGATCTGCAGGAAGAATGGGCCAAAGTAGCAGCTACAGTGGGTGCAAACCTGGTGAAGACCTACAGGAAACGATTGACCTCTGTCATTGCAAACAAAGGGTATATAACAAAGTATTGAGGTGAACTTTTGTTATAGACCAAATACTCATTTTCTGCATCATTACACAAACAACTTCTTTAAAAATCATACAATGTTTTTTCCTGTATTATTTTTACATTTTGTATCTCATAGTTGAAATGTAACTATGATGAAAATTACAGACCTCTCTCACCTTTTTAAGTGGGGAAACCTTCACAATCGGTGGCTGCCAAATATATTTTTGCCCTACTGTACATGAGCAACGCAGATCATGCTTTTAATGGCCAGAACCAATTCTCGCTATTCTTTTTAATATCTTACCTACCAATTCCTATCTTGGACAATTCCCATTTTTCCTCTAAGAACGATGACACAGTCAAAACTAGATATTTACGTACACTGCATTAAGAATTTTCTTGTCTTTGATTTCTGACATCAAATCACACACAAGTTGTTGGTTTTAGGAGCAGTTAGGATTACTACAATTATTTGTGTTTGCTAAATGTCAGAGTAAAGAAAGAGTGCTTTTTAAATTTTGTGCATAGTCAGAAGTGTACATTTCCTTATGACATGGTAGACTTGGCTTTTAAGCTGTATTACTTGGGTCAGATGTTTAGGGGGTCCTTACACCAGTTTCCACCCCCTGTATTTAGTTAGAATTCCTTCTAAAGAATCTTGTGTTATGAGTCAAATTTTAAGGTCACCTTTTCAGCTTTGCTCACAGTGGGTTTTTTTTTTTTAAATAAGAGCAGGACTTTTTGATGGCCTCCATGATCTTAGATTTCTTTTACCCTGAGGTCACTTTGTAACCAGTTTGGCCGTGTGTTTTGGGTCATTACGTGTTTGGGAGACTTACTTGTGCCCAAGCTTAAATTTTTCGTCTGATGTCTTGGGATGTGGCTTCATTATTTCCACATATTGTTTTCCTCATGATGCCGTCTTTTTTTGTGAGGTGCACCAGTCCCTCTTGCAGCTAAACAGCCCTACAACATGAGGCTGCCACCCCTATGCCTCACAGTTGGGATGGTGTTCTCAGGTTTGCAAGGTTCCCCCTTTTATTAGATGTTTTAATGTGTTAAATACTCAAATAAATAGATTTTAAGAAAAAAAGATGTTTTCAATATCCACCACAAGAAAAAGGAAGTACAAAAACCGTGCCTGATGCCTATATATACAGTGGCTTGCAAAAGTATTTGGTCCCCTTGAACTTTTCCAGATTTTGTCACATTACAGCCACAAACATGAATCAGTTTCATTGGAATTCCAGGTGAAAGACCAATACAAAGTGGTGTACACGTGAGAAGTGGAACGAAAATCATACATGATTCCAAACATTTTTTACAAATAAATAACTGAAAAGTGGGGTGTGCCTAATTATTCAGCCCCCTGAGCCAATACTTTGCAGAACCACCTTTTGCTGCACTTACAGCTGCCATTCTTTTAGGGTATGTCTCTACCAGCTTTGCACATCTAGAGACTGAAATTCTTGCCCATTCTTCTTTGCAAAACAGCTCCAGCTCAGTCAGATTAGATGGACAGCGTTTGTGAACAGTAGTTTTCAGATCTTGCCACAGATTCTCGATTGGATTTAGATCTGGACTTTGACTGGGCCATTCTAACACATGGATATGTTTTGTTTTAAACCATTCCATTGTTGCCCTGGCTTTATGTTTAGGGTCGTTGTCCTGCTGGAAGGTGAACCTCCGCCCCAGTCTCAAGTCTTTTGCAGACTCCAAGAGGTTTTCTTCCAAGATTGCCCTGTATTTGGCTCCATCCATCTTCCCATCAACTCTGACCAGCTTCCCTGAAGAGAAGCACCCCCAGAGCATGATGCTGCCACCACCATATTTGACAGTGGGGATGGTGTGTTCAGAGTGATGTGCAGTGTTAGTTTTCCGCCACACATAGCGTTTGCCATTTTGGTCTCATCTGACCAGAGCACCTTCTTCCTCATGTTTTCTGTGTCCCCCACATGGCTTGTGGCAAACTGCAAACGGGACTTCTTATGGTTTTCCTTTAACAATGACTTTCTTCTTGCCACTCTTCCATAAAGGCCAACTTTGTGCAGTGCACGACTAATAGTTGTCCTATGGACAGATTCCCCCACCTGAGCTGTAGCTCTCTGCAGCTCATCCAGAGTCACCATGGGCCTCTTGGCTGCATTTCTGATCAGCGCTCTCCTTGTGCGGCCTGTGAGTTTAGGTGGACGGCCTTGTCTTGGTAGGTTTACAGTTGTGCCATACTCCTTCCATTTCTGAATGATCGCTTGAACAGCGCTCCGTGGGATGTTCAAGTCTTGGGAAATCTTTTTGTAGCCTAAGCCTGCTTTAAATTTCTCAATAACTTTATCCCTGACCTGTCTGGTGTGTTCTTTGGACTTCATGGTGTTGTTGTTCCCAACATTCTCTTAGACAACCTCTGAGGCCGTCACAGGGCAGCTGTATTTGTACTGACATTAGATTACACACAGGTGCACTCTATTTAGTCATTAGGACTCATCAGGCAATGTCTATGGGCAACTGACTGCACTCAGACCAAAGGGGGCTGAATAATTACGCACACCCCACTTTTCAGTTATTCATTTGTAAAAAATGTTTGGAATCATGTATGATTTTTGTTCCACTTCTCACGTGTACACCACTTTGTTTTGGTCTTTCACGTGGAATTCCAATGAAATTGATTCATGTTTGTGGCTGTAATGTGACAAAATGTGGAAAAGTTCAAGGGGGCCGAATACTTTTGCAAGCCACTGTATATAAAAGCAACAGCTGCTTAGGTTAGCGGAATTACTTCCCCTTTGCTGTAAATTTTACTATCGAGACCTTTTATAGCTCCCTAACACTCTTTACGGTAACATTAGAATGTACTTCTGTTAAACATGGGTAAACACTCCTGAGCAAGGCAGATGAGTTTATTGCTATGTTTGTACATAATTTGGGCTTCCAGCTCATAAATCCCACAAAAACAGGAATTCAAAAAATTAGAATACTGTGAAGAAATCACCATTTACTTCTCAGTTTTTGCAGAAAAAAAAAGAAAGAAATTAGGGTCACATCAAATCAAGGCAAGGCAATTTTATTTGTATAGCACTCTGTCAACAACAGGGTAATTCAAGATGCTTTACATGATTTGGCGATAAAAAAAGAAAAAAAATAGAATATAGAAATTATATAACATAGAATATGCTTGGACAGTCGAGCACTGTGATAGCATGGGCATTAAACCAGGTTTTGGTGCTTCTGGTGGTATGGACAGGGGGCCAGGTCCTGCTGGAAGATGAAATCTGCATCTCCATACAGATCCTCAGCAGTAGGAATCATGAAGTCCTCTAAAACATTCTGGTAGACTGATGCGGTGACCTTGGATTTAAGAAAGCAGAGTTTACCAACACATTAATGAGGACAGTGAGGGGCACCAGACCCAAAAACAAAGAAGAGCTGACGGCAAGCATCAAGGAAATCTGGGCTTCCATAACTCCCAGGCAATGCCACAGGCTGATTGCCTCAATGCCACGAGGCAGTGATTAAGGCAAAGGAATTCCCTACAAAGAATTGAAGATTGGCATATCGTTTTGAAAGTACCATATTTTGATTGATTTGATGTGATCCTAATTTCTTTATTTTTTTTTCTGCAAAAACTGAGAAGTAAATGCTGATTTCTTCAAAGTATTCTCATTTTTTGAATTCCTGTTTTCGTAAGTTTTATGAGCTGGAAACCAAATTATGTACAAATAAAGAACTAAATAGTAAAAATTCCATAATGGAATTATGGACATAAATGGAAAGGGTCTGTATGTCAAAATAGAGCAAGAACCAAAACCAGGGATCTAAATTTGATTGACACTTGACACTTTTGGATAGAGATGCACCAGTCAGATATTTACAATCAACACTGTTTGTGGAGGCTATAAATTAGAAAGCATGCTTTTGGAGTCTTCTGCCTTCAACACTTGATTATTTGGGAACACACAATGTGAAGGAGGGTCACGATTACCAAATATTTTCTACCTTTGATATTTTTTTCAGAATGGTGATGAAATCTGAAGGCCGTTTGTCATTTTGACAGATTACAATTTACACTCCCGACCAGGTGCAGACATTTTTCAACTTCAACGCACATAGTACTGGTAACTAAATCAAAAAGCATCATCTCAGACCTGGACACCAGACTCAATGCATCTCGCTAGTGAGGAGCTTATGAGCTGAAGAGTTACCGAGTCTTTGGAAAGCGTTGCATCGTCCAAAGAGCCTGGTGTCGTGCCAACCGCCATTGCAGTAGCGGTGCATGCTGCTGGCTTTCTGCCCGCTGAAGCGATAGCTTGCTGGTCAGGAAATGATCGGTTCAGAGAGTCTTTCCGACTTTTGATCATCTGAGCATCATCTCAGACCTAGACACCGCACTCAATGCATCTCGTTAACCGAGAGCTGACAGCACAGTGAATCGTTAGGGAGGCTTTGAAGCCCGTCTGTGAACGGTGCGGCTGGTTATAGATGCGCCCCAAAGAGCCCGGTGTCGTGCCAACCTCCAGTGCAGAAGCAATGCAGGCTGCGGGATTTCCTTCCACGGAAGAGATGGCTTGCAGGTTAGGAAATGGCTCATTCAGAGAGTCTTTCCCACTCCTGATCGCTTCAATTGGAGAAATGTTTTCTAATTTTAAAACTGACTAAGCTACGCTAAGACTACGCTTGTAATTCTAGTCTGGAGTGCAGATTCTGCCTCCAGAAAAATGTCAAAACCTCCATGAGAAGTCATCTGGCCGAGACAACACCTCATGAAAATAACCTCTGCAGCAATCCCACTTGAATCATTTGATTATGCACAAGCGGATGTGCAAATCGGCTCCATTCGGGCCATTATGAAGTTGTTAGACTTTGCGAGACTGTCAGGCCACAACTGTTCATATTTTATGTGCTATCATTTAATTTAATTGTTTATACTGTATGTAATTATTGGGGCCAGAGTCGAAGGCTTTTGTAAAAACTGATTGATGGGATTTTTTCTTTTTTTGACCCCATCAGTCAAAATGAAAGACAATGAAAAAGCCTATTGCGACCTCTGACCTTCACACAACTATATGGAAGCAGACGGTTCCAAAAGATATTGGGATTCTAAACTGCTGCATGTTTTTTTTCTACATAGAATAAAGTAGAAGTGCATATCTTTCTTGGAGGGAAAAAATGTGGATTTATACATTAGAGCAGGATTCTGAAAGCTTTTGTCAGCAGGACTTTAAAAATTGATAAGTACCTGTACGGCTCTGTGAGGGGCCAGCTCCTGAATGTGGCCATGACATAATGTAGGTGTCGAGCCCGTTGGAGTGGTTCTACCTGTCAGGATCGAAGTCGCTGCGTGTTTATTTTTGTCAGAATGTTCTGCAGGCTTTCAGGGTTTATGAATGACAGTCTGCGCCCCCTGTGTCAGCGGAGTGCACACACGTTTTCCGACATGTTTTAATCAGGAATTTCTCTGACTCAGACAGTTTCTGACCCAACCCTGTTTTTTTTTCCAATGTCCCTGCGTTATCATGATGGCCTTTTATGCTTCCGCTGTCTTCTCCGTCACAACTGTTTGCATGTGCAGGAGATTTAGCTCTCTGTTTGGTTGGTTCCTTGACATACACACAAACGCGTGCAGTCCCTCTCGTCTCATCTGATGCTGATTGTAGCTGATTAACTAGGTTTGACCTTTTCCCCTGCCCAGCTGCTTCTGTCAGTCAATACTGGGTCTCCTTTAATACATTATTGTGCAGCGTAACAGTAGCGTGTGCTTTTACAGGCCAGCTTTAGTGCTCCAGCTCCACCACAACTGCTGGACTATAATCTTCCGCCCATGCAAGCAAACGAGTAAGAAATGCTCCTGAAATGCAGCTTTTTGTACTGAAGCCACCTCAAAACCAGACTCCCCTGCCCTCTCCCTGCCTTTCTGTGTCTGGAAGAGGAATTCTCCCCCTTGACATTAAATCTGGAACCAGTGAGAGATCCTCATGTGCGCTAACTTCCAGGATGAAAATGAAATGGACGTTGGTGCTCATTCATACAAATCGAAGCATCGTTCCTGCACATGCAGCAGGCACCGGTAACTCCACAGACTTCAAAACGAACTTTGTTTCCCTTAGTTGGTTATTTTCGGTGGCATAATAGTGGGTAAGGAAATGTGATCATTATATAATTGCCATTTGTTCTCTCTCCATTTCCATCTTGGATGCCTTTTGTTTTTTTGGACACAGTTAACTAAGTTTGTGTTACAGTTTTCATAGCCGATCCTATAACAGGCAGCATTTTTTTTTCTGACACCTAATTGGTTCCTTATCTTAGCTCACCGAGCATTCGGAGCAAGAGTTTGTCAGAGTTGAGCACATGCCTGAACATGTATTAAGCGAGCGTGTGTGAGATTTAAACGCACATATGGCATCATACCACAAAATATTGAAACATAAATGAAACCGGCATTGTGAAACTAGCGTCCCCCACCTCACTCCCTCTCAGCAAATTGGCTCCTTGGCAAGGTAAGAAGAACAACAGGGCTGTGAATGACTATCACAGCAAGATTTCTCAGACTATTTATTGGAATTGATTAGTTTGGCCTTTTAAAGTGATATGTGGTTAATAAAATAACAGCAATGTTCTTCAAAAAGCAGCATTTATCAAACTGTCGATTTTTTTCAGTTTGATCAGACTTCATTGTTTTAAAATAAAAATCTACAACTGCTATATTAAATGACCATAGCCATTTATTGGTCAGTTGTTGAGGAAAAGGTTACAGCTAGAGGGAGAGACCTGTTTGAATGCCGGAAAAGATGATGCACATATCTGTGAGTCGCCTATCCCATATCTCATTCAACTAAACTCTGACAAATACAACAGTCTTGCAGAAATTATGAAGATGATTAAGCATACTCTGCCTTGTGAACCGGGCCTTGTCTTGCTTGTTAACAGAGTTGTGACAATATATTCATACTCATGTTGTGGATTCTACTTTACACAAAAGCTTTGACCTTGCAAAAATTTTTGAGTTCAGTCAGTAGGGTCAGGATTTTGCATCGTTCAGTTAGAACCTCTCTGCCGTTTTGCTGTTGTGCTTCCTTCTTCATGCCCTGCGTGCGGAAAAACCCCTTTCTAATATTCCCTAAATTCCCTTGTTTGGCCTCATTGGGAAATACAAGAGAGCATATTCATGTTAAATCCTTCAAGTACGCTGCTCTCCAGTCTGAGCCCAACCAGGCCCGCTAACATGCCACGCAGGCCTGTCTAAGCACATCAGATCTGTTGTGGGGGAGTTAACAAGGGGGTCCAGATGTGTGTCAAAACAGCGCGCTCATCATGCTCCAGAGCCGCACCGCCGCGTCGGTCCAGGCGCACAGAAGCTCCGACTGTTGTGACCTCTAATTCACTCTGACCTGTGGTGCATTTCTAGTAAACAAATGAATCAGTAGCCCTTCTTACTGGGATTCAGCAACATCTGGGCATGGGGATGTTCTCAATTTGTTGAAGTTAAGAGAAATTGGAAGGTATTTTTCTAATTTTGATCCACTGCAGCTGTGTGCTGTCTGATTCAGTCGGTGTGTGTATATATTTATATTCAAACTCCCTTTCTTCATAGCACAGATTGATAGAATTGGCCCACTCCTGGTTGCTCAACAAAGAGAGCCACATTTTCAAAGCTCCGCAGGTGGTAACTGTTACTGTTGCTTCCTTCCACTCACTCGCAACGTAAAACCTACAACAGATGATGTTGGAGCAAATAAAATGTCGCCCCTTAATTCCAAAGAATTATTTTTATATTGAAAGATACTTTGGGAATAAAACTCTTCAAGCATGACGTGACTTCTTTTCTTCTTTCTTCCTTTTCACTGAGATGAGGTGCCTAAGTAGCTACCCACTCTATGACCACTTTGGTTACTGTTATTTTTACACATTAGGAAGGTGACATTTTATCCCAATTAAACTCCAGCGTGCCTCTTCCATTGAAGTAGCACCTCACCCTGATCTGATTCTGTCTGTTTTAATAATACTTAAGTTGAAATTTAAAAGCTCTCCCTGTCTGATTCATCCGCACTCTGTGAAACAATAATGTGTGGCGCAGTGAATAAAATATTGAGAACCCGGGCTTGCTAAATGACACAAACTTGGCTCCATGAAAAACTTCCCCCCAGTTGGGTCTCTCTGCATGGGGATGTGTGTTTGTGCTCGTCTGTGTGGAGTGTTTTATGTGAAATAGCGTCTTTCCTAATGGATTCAAAGAGGAAGAACTATTCAGCTGCAACTAGGCTGCCTTCTGGCAGTGCCAGAACTTATGGGAACAAGGACGTGTGACTCACTTACTAGCCGTGGTTCCACCTCAATTAAAAGCTGCTCGGCTTTGCTTGGATCCGTGTAGGAAAAGGTGTGCATTCGTTGGATCCGTCTGAAAGGATGGCTGAAGCTGAGGATTACAGTGATTCCATTTAGAAAATGGCATGTGCTCCTCTGATATGAGCTTAAGAGTTCTGGTGTTCAATATTTAAACTGTGAAATCCTCCCACTCTCACACAGTGAATAATATCGTTACAGTGCTACAGAGTCATCTAATGGTGAGGTCCTTTAGGACTGAGAGCATTCCAGATCAGACAAAGATGAGATTCAGGTCGTTTTCACACCTGATAGTCCGGTAGATTGGGTTATGTAGAGTTATACTGTAGCATCTGATCTGGGTACAGTCAGTTGATGGAATTAAAGTTATTCTTTAAAAACCATCCAATTATCTTTTAATAGTTGTTTTACTCCATTATTCCCTCATTTGTCGCCGTGGATACTCTGTGCTTTACCTCCGAGACGGGATGGCGGTACGTAGTGTGATATCTCTGCAAACATCCTACATAACGGCTACTAAAAGAAGTTTGTATTTAGGATTAGTAGTCCATGCAACCACTGGCAGCATCTGCACCACTGTAACTGACTCAAGGTTTGCTTTTAAGAATCAGTCCTGGGACACTCTGCTCCGACTCCATACCCTCTCATCCTCAGCGTCCCCTGATTGGGGAACCTATAAAGTTTTGCAGCCGTACCTCCTGAAAATACGCCCTGTTTGGAAATTAATATTGTCAAGATTGTGCCAAATTGTGCCATTTTGGAGAACTCGCCTAAAGTTTCTGTATTAAACCTCTATAACATTGTTGTTCTTGATTTTATTAGAATCAAACTACAGATATTAAGATGAAGTTTAACTATGATATTATTGAGGTTTGAAGCTGCAAGTACACGAAAAAAGAAAGTCTTTACAATGTACCATGTTCATTTACACTTAATCAATAACACATACACTGATCTTTACACATCTTAGTAAATCTACCAAGGATTCCCTTTAATATTCAACCAAATGTAATCAATTAGACCTTGTGGTTACACTAATTTCATTACGGGCATGTCATTTTCGAGCAGAACTCTAAAAAAGAGGTCTTGGGTTTTCACACCAGTTTCTTTTCCTTTCTCTAGCTTTGTTTAAATGACGCAGTACACGCAGCCTGCATCTTCCAGTAGCAGTGGGCTGGTTTGCACTCGAGATATGGTTCAACTTGTAACACACTTTGTTTAGTGCAAGACATTAATTAGTTTCAAGTCATCCGACTGAAGTCATTGTTGTAAATGTCCAAGTCAAGTCTTATGTCTCTTGTGATTTGTCAAGTTGTGTCTGAAGTCATTAAAATTAAGTACCTCAAGTACCTTTTCAAGGCACTGTACTTGATAAAGCATCAAAGCTAAGAGTCGTATCAAGAGCTACATCCTTACATTGGACTCAAATGGCCCAAAGTCTGTTTAGTAACATGTCATGTGCATACAGAAGAGACGGGCATTATTGAAGCCTGCAGACAGTTCAGCTGAAGCTGAGTGCTTGAAAGGCTGCTGAGATGGATCCTATCACATTAGTGCCTCAAGGAAGCCCTACTTCACATTGTGCCAGTCAAGCCATGTCGTGACACTCTGTCGCTCAGCAGACAGGGCATTGCAGCTGGCACTCACTGTCACAACATGGCAGACTGATAGGCCCCGCTCGACATGCCCCCAAATCTCCCACGGATCGCACACTATGCAAAACTATCACTAAGGATGCAGATAAAACTGTTTGTTTTATTTAGATCAAGTTAAAGGACTGTATACCTGACCATTACAATTGTCTGTCATATTTGCATTCTCTTAATGTACATTTGGGATATAAAGGAGGAGTCTAAAGTGTCAGTGGACCATTAAGACACATTTAGCTCTTGTTTTACATACAAAGAATGACTGCATATGTTGAAATCAGAAAGTATTTGATGGTTCGTTGTGCAATGTGCAAATACTAATTATTTAGGCATAAAACAAACAATAACAATGTGTATAAGTGTTTGAGCTTTCATTTTAGGGATGTGGATATTCATATGTTAGACATAATATTGTTTTCTTTCCCCATCAGCTTGAGAGATTGCTTGATGAACCGCATTAACCAACACAACGCAACAAACTTGACTTTCCCTGCTTATTCTTAGGTGGATCTGACCTACATGTTCATCAGTGTAGAAAATTAAATCCCTCTGGAAGGAAGCAGCGCTTCGTTTGTTTTTGGCTGAAGCACGGAGGTGACTGAGGGAATAATAATGAGTTGAGGCAGTCTTTGGAGTTCCTGGAAAGCTCTGCTGTCATTTCTTTACTGTCAGTCTTCATGTTGATGCTCTGTGCTTTTAAATCCCTGAGAGTGGCTGTAGCACAAGCAACATTTTGGTTTATCATCAATTATTCTGTTATTTCCACATTATTGTGCATAATGTTGACAACATGCACTACCTTTTGGTTGGTATCTAGGTCACCTTTGGAAAATAAAATTAGAAAAGCTGCCCTATGGTCTCGGTGAATGTTTTACCACCAAATTAATGTCAAATCAATACATGCTTTCCCATTTTTTTTTCTTCCTATTTTTTGGTGCATCACCATTTTGTGCTGGCTCTTGGAGCTCTCTGAGTTGTATACTCTTCTTCAATAGTTTGAAAGCGCAAATAGTGATTCAGCCAATCACATGACATTTCAATGCATTTAAGCTAGGGGTGGGCGATATAAAAGGTATAAGGTAGAACTTATATAAATTTAGCCAAAGGTAGAGATTTGGACTAAACTGGCCTACCGTGATTGCGCATTTTGATGTCATCAAGCTGTCATCAAGGAGGATAAATACTGATGTTTAGTGTTCGTCTTTACGCTACATATTACTAGTTTAAAATTTGTTTTCCAGTTAACGGAAAATAAACCTGTTGAACTTGAAGCATTTTTAATTCAAATATGTGCAGTTTCATTTTTGTGCGATATTAAATGTATAAATAAGTAACCAGGAAAGCGGACAATTCTGAACTTTCTGTGTGTGTGTTTTTAAAATAACATTTAGCTTTTAATCTATTTAAAATATCTTCATCTTTATGTTGTGAGAATTTTTGTGTTGCATTTTTTGGAAAAAAAATTTGAATGTTTTTTCAAATGCATTTTGCACAATACATGTTCTTTAAATGGCATTCTAAACTTTTTTAAAGTTGTTGTTCTGCTGCAATGTATCTGGAAAGTGAGAATGTTCATGAACTGTCATTTTGACATATATAGAGAAAAGACAATATTGCAATAGATATCGTTATCGCCTTTAGATCACATCGCAATACAGATTTGAGGCTATATCGCCCAGCACTAATTTAAGCTTCTAGAGATGATGAAGGCAGCTCGCTGAAGTTCACACCGATTTTCAGATTGAGGATGAGAGAGGATTTAGGTGACTTTAAACATAGATTTTCTTCTTTCGGGTTTACGTAAAACGGCACAAAGGGAGAGAAAACACCCATGGAAAGGCATGGAAAGGAAATGCCTTGCAGAGCTCAAGTAGCGACCCTTTGCACTTGATGAACTACAGCAGCAGAAAACCACACAAGGTGCCAACTCCTGTCAGCTAATAACAGGAAACTGAGGCTACAGCTCGCACAGACTCACCAAAGTTGGACAATAACAGATCAAATGACTCTTAATTTTGTCTGCAATGTTAAGATAGTCTGGTAAGAAATCCATCTACAGTATTTTTGCTCACCACATTTATCCCTTTCTGACTACACTGTACCTATCCTTATCCTCCTTCCAGCAGGGCCAATGCAGAATGTCACAAAGCTCAAATCATCTCAAACTAGGTCCTTGAACAAAACACAAAGTTCAATGTATTCCGATGGTCTCGACATTCATGGTAGGCATGTATGTTAGCAACCTTGGTTATTTCTGTAAAAGGTGAAAGCCAAAGGCTCTGTCTCTCTTTAGACCCCTGAATGTGTTATTGAATGTCTTTTTTTCTCACTACAACCTAATCATGTTTTTTTGTGTGTTTATTTTCCTAAGCTGCATTTGTCTAATTGGTTTGTTGGTGCCTGAAGCAAAGATGCAACCATAGTGCCGGTGGCATCTATTTACCAATCCAGTAGCAGGTTCTGAGTTTTGACGGGAGCAGCCAACTGTGGGGAGATGAGCATGCCCACAGGCGCTCTGTTTTGTAATGTCAGTGTTTGTTAGTGGGGGGAAAAAGAAAAAAAAATCCATCATCCCCTTGTCTTTCATTTATGGAGCAAAGCAATGATAAATTGAACTTGAACCAGGAAGCTGTGTCAGTCAGTGTAACCTGCCTCCTTGCATCAGAAAGTCCTGGAAACGGTGCTATAAGGGCTGCAATCAACTGCTGTCACTGCACATCCACCACCACCCTTACAGTAACACACGCCAGCTTCCACGCAAACATCCATGGCTCCTGGTGCAACAGTCATCGTTTCAGGGATTCATGACACGGACACTGTAAGCAGCTGACGTTTTGGGAGTGTACAGCATTTCAACTCCTGCAGCGGGAGCGGAGGGGGTCACAAGTGCATGAAAGCTCATTAGACATGAGTCAGGGCTGTGTGGTGAGAGACTGGCCTGCAGTTCTGCAGGAGGTGAGTGAAACAATTAGTTTCTGCGGTGGGAGTGCTGCTAAACACACATACCCTTCTTTTGTACAGATAGCCTGCAGAAGTGTCATGATTGGTGACTCTCATCGGCTTTTTTCTTCTCCGCGCGGTAGCCCTGAAAATTATTTTTACTGTTGCATCAGTGAGTAATACGCCCTACTTTGTATGATGTTGTTACATCATCCCAGAAATCCTGCATACTGTTTCCCCTGGAACCCAGCTTTTTAAAGAGATTATATAACGGAAATTTGAAACATAAACTTCATGTTCAAGCACATCATTTCTGACCTGTATTTAAAGAAAAACAAACGGATCTGTGTGTCAGATATTATTATGTCGGTCTGCCTTTAACTCCTATAAAGTCAGAGGACAGGATGTGCTGCTCTGTTATCTGTTTATTGTGACAGCTCTAATATTTTTACCTGTCTTTCTTGAGCAGACTGGGTGCCTCACAATGTTGTTGTTTTTTATTATAAAAGTTTTTATTGATTACTAGAAAATAATAACATTAGATTAATTTTAATTTTCAAAAAGTACTTTCTTGTTTAAAGAAAAAGATTGCCTGAAACTGGATGTACACACTTTTTCACAATTTTCAGTTTTAATCTCAAACTTATAAATAATGAAAGTGAGGTTATTCCTGTATTTATGTAATAATCGTTATTTTCTAATTACAAACTGATATTGGCCTTGATAACATCTTTTAAAAGCAACTTTGAGAGTACAAATGATTTATTTTAATAGGCTTTTAGTGTAAAAATGACTAGAGATGGCCTGAGAAACCTCTTGGTGGAGTGTTTTTCAACCTTGGTCCTCAAGGCAAACTGACCTGCATGTATTAGATGTTTCCCTACTTAATTACACCTAATTTCAACTGATGACTGATTAACAAACTTCTGCTGAACTGCAATCATTTTAAATCAGGTGTGGAACCAGGAAAACGCATAAAACATGCAGGGCCATGTGCCTTGAGAACCAGGGTGGGGGAAACAACGTGCTGCTGAATCGGCTGATTTTCGACTTCATCCGCTCTGGACGATGACCAGCAATTCAGGAACTCCAAAACGTCTAGTCTTTTTTTAAATGTGCCAGACATAAGTGCTACTAGGTTGCGCTATCAACACTCTTCCGTGCTGAAGCCGTTACTGAGCGAAGTCTCAAAGTTACCTGCTAGCATCTGTGAGGTGTTTGAAATCACGGGAAGCCCAGAGATATAGGGACCTGTTAAACATGAAACTATTTTCTGCGATCTGCCGAGACATGTCTGCCGTTCAGTCCAGCTGTGAGAGTGCGAGAGAAAGCAGATAACAAGAAAGGTTAGAGTACAACAATGTTGCTCTGTTTTATCCTTTTGAGATTTTATGCAATCTCTCATGAAGTATTCTGGATTTGGAAATGTTTCCACCATTTTGGAAATCTAAGAACTATGGCAAGGATCCATGATATCCTGGGAGTACGCATGGGGACTGATGTCTTAGCAATGCTGCCTGGGACAGTTACCAACAGAAGGTTTCATAGTTAAAAATTGAGACTTCAGTGTGATGTTGCCTCCACTCTTAATATAAACAATACATGAAAAACAAAAAAACAAATAGTCAGTATCGTTATCTCACCTTATTTCATATAAATCACAATCTGCTTAAATCTGTATTGGCTGGTCAACGCTCTGCAAAAACCAGAGAATGTAAATCGACCACAAAGTCTTGATTGGGTTGTCCCTAAATAAGATTTGTTTGCAGTGTAAAACATAAGGCAGAAATGTATACAGCATGTATATGGAGCACTTTTAAAGAACTCTTGTAAAATTTAAAAAAAGTGTTTGATTCAATTTTGATTATTTCAAATTTAATATTAGCATTTAAGTTGATAAGACGAAAGGAGTTGAAAACTTTCATTTAAAGAAAGTGCTATAGGAATTTTATTTATTTAATAATTTAATAAACTAGTTTGTGAACAAATGGATCCCTGGCTGTTTTTCTTCACAGAAGCCATTAGGTTTAAACAAGAGCTGTCATCAGATTGGATAAAAAGAGTGGGGCCACTCAAACCTCAGCTGGGATGAAAACATGTCTAAAATACAGCATTTATACTTTTTTCAAGCGTCAGTTTGACAAATGCAAGTCTGTTCTTGTTCAGTACAAGACACCTCGTATCTGTTCCAGCGTAGGACCAGGAAATATTACCCAGGATATAGAAACACAGAAAAATCTGTTGCCCTCCAAGGTACAGATGTAGAAAAGGCATCAAATAAATTCATACTTTATTGCAGTAGCAAAATCTCCCACAGAGAAAACCTAACCTTTAATTTGAGTACCTTTATTCAGACAGAAAAAAGCCAAAGTTAAGGAAAAATAGTTTTCAACCATATTACTAAGAGGATTTTTTTTGGGTTAATAATAATAAATGAATATGACTGAGGCTTTTATTTTTCCATTTACACTTTACGTTTTTAAGTTGATCAGAGTTTTGCCAAACTGCTTACAAGTAATCCATTACTTTCTGTTTCCCTAGGGTATAGATAAGAGTTTTGTTTCATTTATTCGTTTATTTAACAGGGACAACGTGCTAAGACATTAATTAAAGATGTTTTACACCAGATTATAGCCAAAGCTAGTTTCAATCTGCAGTCCCAGAGCTGGTCAGAAATACAAAATAAAATATGTTACATGTTAAAAACACCTAACAATCACTGATTACACAATACAATTATAAAATAAAATCTCACTAAGACCAATATCTTAACTATTGAAATTCTTAATTTTGACAATGCTGGTTTTCCAATAATAACTTGACAAGAGAAATTCTTTAGGTCAGAGGAAAGTTTCAAATTCTGTGGGAGTTTGTTCCATTACTTGATGCCTTTGCTTCTTTGTCTGGAGCAGCAGCTTCTCCCAACCTCTCCTTATCTCTAGCCTTATTCTTTTTTCTTATTTTTTTCTTATTTTCATTTCTTAGCTTTTTTCTTAGATACTTCATACACCCAGCCTCTGGAGTCACTTTATTAGACCGGATCTCTTTTTTGTATTACTTTCTGAAGGACTGTGGATTACCAAAATGGCGTTTTGCTCAGCTGAGGACTTTGAGAAACTGCTCCAGAGAATTGAAACAATCGAGAGGAAGCTACACCATCTTAAAATTAATTTTGATCTAAACACTGGATATGGAAATGAGACAACTTTACCGATGAGTGCAAGCAGGGAACAATAACCTGGTAGCCCTGTGTTATCTCGGTCCAACAGTCTCGCACAGAAGCCACAGAACAACGCTACTCCTCCAGCCAAAAGTCATTTAACGGGTAGAACACCCACTCACAATTTGACAACGACTGGCCGGCTTTAAAGCGCACTGAATCTACACCTGCTTTCTCTGCTCACAACCTAAAGCAGAGAATATCTCTCCCCCTGGAATTCCGCTGAGAAACAGATTCACAGCCCTCAGTTCCCTGAAAGACGACACAGCCCCTAGGACCAGCCAAGGCCACCAGGAGGAGAAATCCATCCACATGAAGCGGACACAAAACAAATAAATATTAGGTCCCTATCAGGAAAGTCACTCCTAATTAATGAACTCATCACTGAACATAAAATACATGCCCTTTTTTTTATCAGAAACATGGCTACATATAAATAATGAAACACCTGTATTGATAGAATCTACTCCTCCAAACTACAATTTCTTAATTGAGAGCAGGGAACACAGACGAGGTCGAGGTGTAGCCACAATTTTTCACAATTCAATGAACTTTAAAAAGGTATCCCTGGGCACATTTGACTCTTTTGAATATCTAGCCACCCAGATAAATGAGCCTAAAAAAGCTCTCTTCCTAAGTTTATATAGGCCTCCTAAACATAACTCTAACTTCTTTAATGATTTTGGCGACTTTCTCTCCGTAATATATGTGTCAATTAAGACCAATTAATCATTGAAGGGGACTTCAACATTCATACTGACAACACCCAGGATAGACTAGCTAAAACATTAAGTGATACTCTTCACAACTTCGGCCTGACCCAGCATGTCAAACAGCCAACACACAATAGAGGACACACTCTGGACTTAATTATCAGCAAAGGTTTAACTATATCTGACATCTCAGTTATTGATACTGCAGCATCTGACCATTTCTGTATTTTCTTTGAAAGTACCATCTCTGCTAAACTATCTAGCCACAGTGAGATAACTGTAAAAAAGGGTTTTCTAGGGGACAGTTCTATTGAAACCTTTAAAAGTATTTACCCTTCCACCACACCCCCCTCATCTCCCATCTCCAGCTCAGTAAACAAGCTTGTAAATAATTTCCTCGTTAAAATCTCAGAAATCATTGATTCCATTGCTCCGATTAAACTGAAAGTAGTCTCAGGTAGAAAGAAGTCTCCGTGGACGAATGATCCACTGGTACGTAGCGAAAAAAGGGAGGGTCGACGAGCCGAGAGAAAATGGCGTAAAACTCGACTCCAGGTTCACTATGAGATCTACAAAGAGGGACTAAACAGATATCAGTTAAACTTGAAAAAAGCTAGGGAATCTTTCTTTTCTGAAATCATTAGCAGAAACAATAATGCAAGGACTCTGTTTGGAACAGTGGAAAGACTAACTAATCCTCCAGTCACAGTAACCCCTGAACTAAATTCTACCAGGGCCTGCAATGAATTTGCCAGCTTTTTCACTAAAAAGATTTTAACAATTAGAAGGTCTGTATGTACCGCAGCACCAAACCGAGCACCAATGTTATACCCAGCTAACACAAATGTAGAAAAACTGTCAGAATTCCATTAATTAAACCAAAAAAGCCTAGAAAAAATTATTAACAGATTAAGCTCCTCCTCCTGCTGTCTTTATATCCTACCCACAGCTTTCCTTAAGAAAGTTTTCCCAGTCATTGGGTCTGATCTGATTAAAATAGTGAACTCATCCCTTCTGTCAGGTGTCTTTCCCCAGGCTTTAAAAACAGAAGTTAATAAACCACTGCTAAAAAAGAATAATCTGGACAACACGTTAATGAAGAACTACAGGCTGATCTCTAATCTTCCATTCATCAGTAAGATTATTGAAAAAGCCGTGTTTCAGCAGTTAAATAGCTTCATAGCAATGACCAACAGCTTTGATGTTTTTCAGTCTGGTTTCCGTGCTCACCACAGCACTGAGACTGCCCTCGTCAAAGTTTTCAATGACATCCGCATAAATACAGACTGTGGTAGAACCACAGTGCTGGTTCTGTTGGACCTCAGTGCAGCATTTGACACTGTTGATCATGATATACTATTAGAATGACTGGAGAGCTGGGTTGGACTCTCCGGTACAGTACGTGGCTCGTTTGAGTCCTACCTAAAGAACAGGGACTTCTTTGTTTCAATAGGAAACTTTTCATCAGAACGAGCAGAAATCACATGTGGGGTGCCCCAGGGCTCCATCTTAGGGCCCCTCCTATTTAATATCTACATGCTCCCACTAGCCAGATTATAACAACCAACACGATTAGCTACCATAACTATGCAGATGATACTCAGCTTTACATTACGATGTCGCCAGGTGACTTTGAACCAATTCAAACCCTAAGTAAATGCATAGAGCAAATCAATGGATGGATGTGCCATAACTTTCTCCTGGTGAATAGAAACAAAACAGAAGTAATTACTTTTGGACCTAAAGAGGAACGATCAAGAGTCAACACACAGCATCAGTTAATACAGCTAGAAACTACTGATCAGACCCGAAATCTAGGTGTTGTAATGGACTCAGACCTGAACCTCCAGGGTCACATAAAGGCAATAACAAGATCAGCCTTCTATCACCTGAGGAACATTTCTAGGATTAAAGGTATGATGTCGCAACAGGACCTCAAAAATCATACATGCGTTTATCTTTAGTCGGATTGATTACTACAACAGCGTCTTCGCAGGTCTGCCTAAAAAGTCAGACAGCTGCAGCTGATCCAGAACGCTGCTGCTCGTGTTCTCACTAGAACCAGGAAAGTAGAGCACATCACCAATGTTCTAAAGTCCTTACACTGGCTCCCTGTAGCTCAGAGAATAGACTTCAAAATACTTTTACTAGTTTATAAATCAGTGAATGGCTTAGCACTAAAAGTACTGAGTACTGTTACTATACCAACCCACCAGACCACTCAGGTCCTCTAATTCCAGTCTACTCAACATCCCTTGAATCAGAACCAAACATGGAGAAGCAGCTTTCAGTTTCTATGCTCCTCTAATCTGGAACAAACTTCCAGAAAACTGCAAAGCTGCTGAAACACTTAGTTCTTTTAAATCACAACTAAAAACGTATCTGATTAGAGCTGCATTTGAGTAATGCTTTGATGTATCATGTTCTGTTTATGTTTCTTGCTGTTTAATGCCTTGAAGTATGTGTGTGCTTCTTCCTTTATTGCTGTTTTTACTCTATATGCTTTGTGTTTTAATGCTGTTTTTATTTTACCTCTAATCATGTAAAGCACCTTGAATCACCTTGTTGTTGAAAAGTGTGCTATACAAATAAAATTGCCTTGCCTTGCCTTTGTAAGAAAAGGCCGTCTTTGCAAAGGTCGAGCTACATTTAAGTAATCTGCAGTCATTATAACTTGTGGACCTGGATGTCCTGGTTGTCTGTTCAAAGCAGAGCTGGACAAATCTTTTCAGAGGGGGGGGCGCCATATTATTTAATATTTTAAAGATTAATCGTAAATTTGAATAGGCAATTAGATTGTCAAAGTTTAACATGTTGTTTTTTGTAATTATTGGCCGATGATGTCTCAGTGGCTTTTTATCCAGTACTTTAACAGCTTGTTTATACAAGGATTTTAGTGGCTTAATGGTTGTCTCACATGCCTGGGACCAACATGATATGCAGTAACTAATGTGAGAAATAATCATTGCCTCCAGGTGCATTTTTGCAGCACCTTGGGCCTGCGTATTTCGAATGTGTCTAAAAACAGACAAACTATATTTTAAAATATTGGACACTTTTTTAACATGTTTTTTAAAACTGAATGTTGGGTCTAGAACAAGTCCTAAGTATTTAAATTCCTCTACTGTTTTGATTTTGCTCTTGTTTATATGTATGTGTTGAAGAGAGAACTTCAGTTTGTTGACTTTTGGTAAAGTACTGTACATTGCCACTGTTTTGTTTATGTTCAATGTGAGGCGCGCAGACTGTAGCCAGTGTGAGAGGTTCTCCATGACAATGAATTGAATTGGCGCCCACAACCCCACCCTGGTCCAGCTTTGTTTTCACTGTCTCTATAAAACAGCAGCATGCGGTTTCAGTTGAATGGTGTTTCCTATATCAAAATTGCATGGGATGCAGCAGATTATTTCTGGAGGGGATATTCTTTTAATTGTTCAGAAATCACTCTCTCTGTGACCTTTGAGACAACAGGAAGTACACTGATGGGCATGTAATTGCATACCTCCTGTTTATTCCCTGATTTGAATACTGGAGTGATTACTGCTATCTTAAAAACAATGGGAAATATACTCTCCTCAATTGATTTATTTGTTATGTGGGTAATTGGAGTAAAAGGTATATATTTGAATTTTTTAAGGAGTGCATTATCCATTCTCCAACTATCTTGCTTGAATTGTTGTATCTTGTCTTTGTTAATTTTCTAATTATTAAAGTACGGTTGTGGTCAGAAAGAAAGCTGTTATCAGGTTATATGTTTTTTGCAATTCGCTCTTCTCTATTGTTAAATATGAGATCAATCATTGTTTTTGAGGATTTAGTTATGCGTGTTTCCTTCTCCATCATCTGTGCCATATAAAATTTTGTTATTTGTTTTTTCCTGCTGCTTTTGTTTAGCCAATCAATATTAAAGTCCCCTAGCAAAATAAGTTATTTATTGTTACACATTTTAATTATCTCTGTTAGTTGGGTATAGAAAATGTCCTGAACATGAAAGCGCTCTGTGGAGTTGATGGTTTTAGCCAATTCTCTGACAAACAGAAAATCCAGATTGGAGTCCGTTAGCAGATGTTCTAGTTGTTCAGTCTTTGACACGACACTCCTAATATTCAAATGTCCATCAAGAATCCCCTTTGATTTGACTGTGGGCTCCCAGAGTATTATTGCATATTTTACTGTTTGAAACAGTCGGAATGTTTCTTGCTTCAAGAACACTCTTTCTGAGCATAGTCCTATTTCCGTCACAACGCTGGGCTTTAAGGAGTTAACCGCAACATTTTTACTTTTGCTTTCACAGTTTGTTTCTTAACGTTTGCACGTTGTGGCGCATTTGCGCTTATGGATCTAAAAGCGTCAGCACTCACCACAATGGAAGCTGTTGGTCCATACAAAGCTATAACACGGTTTCCAACTGTTGCACCAGCTGCCGGCTGAGGTGGAGGCCCAGTTAGCTGTGATTGAGGCCTGGTAGCTGAGGTGGAGGCCCAGTTAGCTGTGGTGGAGGCCCGGGTAGCTGTGATTGAGGCCTGGTAGCTGAGGTGGAGGCCCAGTTAGCTGTGGTGGAGGCCCGGGTAGCTGTGGTGGAGGCCCGGGTAGCTGAGGTAGAGGCCCAGTTAGCTGAGGTGGAGGCCCAGGTAACAACCATAGCCCAGGTAGCTGAGGTGGAGGCTCAGGTAACACCTGTAGCCCAACTAGCTGAGGTGGAGTCCCAGGTAACAGCTGTAGCCCAGGAAGCTGAGGTGGAGGCCCAGGAAGCGGAGGTGGAGGTGGTTGCAGCCTAGTTAGCTCAGGTGTTCTGCATGCTAGCTGTGGTCCACCCAAGTCTGTGCTTAGAGCAGGTCCAGGATTTATTTCGATATCACCGGCCAGTAGCAGTATTATCAGAAGTTGCATAGCCCCCAGAAATGATCTAGATGTATGTGATCGATTAGGTTTACCTGGGGGTGGTCTAGCATGTGCATAGTCCAGAAATCTTTTGAACAAGAGGTATTGATATTAATTAAGTGTTTCAGCTGATCTGAGGCTTTCTGGGAGTTTGTTCCAGACATGTGGACCATAGAAGCTGAACGGAGCTTCTCCATGTCTGGTTCTGACTCTGGGAACTGATAAAAGACCGGATCCAGATGACCTGAGGGGTCGAGTAGGTTCATACTGGGTCAGGAGATCACTGATGTATTTTGGTCCTAAACCATTCTGAGCTTTATAGACCAGCAGCAGAACTTTGAAGTCTATCTTCTGACAGACAGGCAGCCAGTGTAAAGACCTCAGAGCTGGACTGATGTGGTCCACTTTTTTGGTCTTAGTGAGAACTCGAGCAGCAGAGTTCTGGATGAGCTGCAGTTTCCTAATTGACTTTTTAGGTAGACCTGTAAAGACTCTGTTAAAATAATCAAGCCGACTAAAGATGAATACATGGACTAGTTTTTCCAGGTCCTGCTGAGACATCAGATCTTTTATCCTTGAGATATTCTTAAGGTGATAGTAGGCTGATTTTGTGATTGCCTTAATGTGTTTTTCAAAGTTTAGGTCTGAGTCCATCACTATACCCAGATTTCTGATGTGGTTGGTGGTTTTTAGGTGTATGGACGGAAGCCCTGTGGTGACCTTCAATCTTTTCTCTTTAGCTCCAAAGACAATTACCTCAGTATGTTTTTGTTCAACTGCAGAAAATTGTGGCACATCCAGTCATTAATTTCCTCAATGCATTTACCAAGAGCCTATACAGGCCCTTGGTCTTCTGGTGACATTCTAATATATATCTGTGTCTCATCTGCGTTGCTATGGTAACTTAGGGGCTGTTTACACGACAACGTTTTTCAGCAAAACTGAGGTTTTTCTCTCCGATTCGGCCTCCCATTTACACGACAACGGGAAAACGGGGGGGCGAAAACGCATCTTTTGGGAAACGGCTTCCAGAGTGGAGAGTTTTGAAAACGCTGGGTGATTCGTTGTCGTGTAAACGCAAGCCGGAGAAGTTTGAAAACGATGACGTCACTGCCAGCCACCTACGGACGTGTTGCACTTGGGCACTCCGCATTTCTATAGAAAAACAACAATGGCAGATCCAATCCAGGTATGCTGTTACTACTGATGCAGCTTCTGACGTTATTTGGTCTCTGTAAGCAAAACTTAGAGATCATCAGGCTTCTATGCGATCGCCAAAGGAAACCCATACAGTACATGAGTCAAATACTCAATACGCCTTTATTTAAGCGGAAAACTACAAGAAGATTTTTAGCTATCATGAAATGTTTCTTTTCCGGGTTGTGAGGGGGAAACCTTGAAACACTACATACACGGGCCACACTGCCATCTAAAGGCTGGGCGTATGTACTACATCGTTTTTCATCGCGCGTCCTGTCGTGTAAATGCAGTGCGTTTTCACCCGCGTATTCAAACAAAAACGGCAACGTTGTCGTGTGAACAGCCCCTTATATTGTTGTTATTTATGGCCTGTGCCAGTGGGAGCATATAGATGTTAAACAGAAGAGGTCCCAGGATGGAACCCTGGGGAACTCCACATGTAATTCCCGTCTGCTCAGATGTAAAGTTACCTATTGACACAAAGTACTTCCTGTTCTCTATGTACGTTTTGAACCAGTTTAGCACAGTGCCAGAGAGACCCACCCAGTTCTCCAGTCGTTTGAGTAAAATAATGTGGTCAACAGTATCAAATGCAGCACTGAGATCCAGTAAAACTAACACTGACATTTTTCCACTGTCAGTATTCAAACAAATGTCATTAATGACTTTGGTCAGAGCAGTCTCAGTGCTGTGGTGCTGCCTAAAACCTGACTGAAAGACGTCGTAGCAGTTGCTTTGTCTTAAGAACTCATTTAGCTGATGAAAAACAGCCTTTTCAATGATCTTACTTAAAAATGGAAGATTGGCGATGGGCCTGTAGTTGTTCATTTGTGTCTTCAGCAGGGGTTTAATTACAGCTGTTTTCAGGGGCTCTTTAACACCCGACATTAAAGATGAGTTCACAATCTGTAACAGATCTGACTCCAAGATCTTTGAGACCTTCTTGAAAAAGCCTGTGGGCAGGATGTCTAAGCAGCAAGAGGAGGAGTTCAGTTGACGTAAGATGTCCTCCAGATCTTTGCTGTTTATGAGATAAAACTGTTTCATGGTGTTTAAACGGATTTTCCGTGGACACTGTACATGACCTGAACCTGCCTTTAATGAACCAACTGCTTGTCTAATATTTTGGATTTTGTCTGTGAAGAATTTGGCAAAGTCATTGCAAGCCTTGGAGGAATAGAGTTCAGGTGCTACTGACACAGGAGAGTTTGTTAGCCTGTCGACTACAGCAAATAATGACTATTTCTGGTGATGATGTCAGAAAAATATGACTTCCTTGCATTTCTCAGTTGTAAGTTATAAGAGGGAAGTTTCTCTTTATAGATGTCATAATGAACCTGAATTTTTGTTTTTCTCCATCTGCGCTTGGCTTTCCGACACTCCCTTTTTTCATTTCTCACCATTGTGGAATTTCTCCATGGAGACTTTCCTTCCAGAGATAACCTTCACCTTAGTGGGACAAATTGTATCCATAACTTTTTAATATTTTAGCATTAAAGCTGTTGACAAGTTCATTGACTAAACCCCCTGACAGGGCAGGTGTTAGAGAGAAGACCTGGTTAAAGATGTCACTAGTGTTTTCAGTTATACATCGTTTTGTGATAACCTCCGTTAAAACATTTATGTGAACCGAAATTATACTCTCAGAGAAAACACAACAATGGTCAGACAAGCCCACATCACGAACATTAATCTTGGAAATGCCCAGACCCTTCGAGATCAGTAACCAAAACATGACCCTTATTATGTGTGGGCTCTGTTATATGCTGAGTCAGCCCAAAGTTGTCCAGAGTGTTACTCAGGTCTTTAGACTCTATGTTCTGGGGATTGTCAATATGGATGTTAAAATCACCAACAATATTTATACAGTCAAAATCAACACAGATTATAGACTGCAGTTCACTAAAATCATCATTAAAGTCAGCACAGTAATTTGGTGGCCGATAAATGTTAAGAAATATGGCTCTAGATGAGGCCTTCAGCTGTACAGCAACATATTCAAAAGAAGGAAAACTTCCAAGAGATAAAGAGATAACTGCTTACACTAGAATGATTCATTAAATAAAACAGCAACTCCTCCACCTCTCCTGTTCTGTCTGGCCTGGTTGACAAAACTAAAGTTGGGAGGGGTTGATTCGATATGAGAAACACTGCTATTCTGATCTAACCAAGTCTCAGATAAAAGCATAAAATCAAGGCTGTGCTCAGTGATAAGATCATTGATTAAAAATGTCTTCCCTACTATAGACCTGACATTTAATAAGGCCATCTTAACAGGTTTAACAGTATTATTGTGCCCCTTGTGTTTTGGGGCGGGCTGTGTACAGCGTATGTTTACATTACTTAAAAACCTTTTAGAATGCAGTTCTCTGTTTTTTTGACATAACTACATTCCTTCTGTTACTTATAAGTACAGAAATGATCGAACCTTCTAATGAACAGGGTCCCAGCTTGTCCTGGGAAAAGTTCTGACTGCTGATATCCACGCAGCCTGGACCCTTAACACATCAGACTGTGTACATGCTTACGTGGTGGGGTAGGAGGGGGCCGGGCTTGTTGCCCTACCTTTGATCGTCCTGGTGTGGGGTTTATGGGTAAAGAAAACAGATTGGTCTGGGGGGTAGATCTGAGCCCAATGTTGACCCGCTCCATCATCTGCTCAGCGAATTTCAGATGGGGGGAGGGGGAAGACAGTGGGCTGTCAGGGGTTTGCGGGGGCGATGGAGGTCCGCTGTCCTGTTCTTTAGGGCTGTTGAGGGCTTTTGGGGCAAATAAAGATCCTTCTTCCTGCTTCTGTTCGAAGCGTCCCATGAGTGAGGGCTGAAGAAGTTCCTCCCCCTCTGCACTCAGCTTTGTTTGGTCTTCCTTTTGAGATAAGTCTTTGTGTATCTCCTTTTTGGCTCCAAGCACAGAGGGATGACGCAGGAAGTAGAAAATATTGGAGGTCAACAGTATTACACCTGACCTGTTCAAACTAAATCCATTTGCCTTAAAAAGATGTCTACGCTCCCCAAAAATCTGAAAGTTGTTAATAAATTATAGTTTTTGTTCCAGCACATGCAGATAAAATCCACTTTTTTAATGCCAAAAGACGGCTAAATCTTTCTTCTCCTCCTCTGATTGGTAGTAAAGGTCCACTGATGAATACTGCTGCATCCAACGAGCTCACGGTGTTCAATAATCCAGTGAAGTCCCATTTCAGAACCTCCGATTGTTGCTTGGTCACATCATTCGACCCTGTGTGGAGAAGGATGTTTTTCAATGTTGGATATTTAGTCACAGTTTTCAGAATCCTCTTCAGCAGAGGACTTTGGTGTTCTTTCCACACATCCACTGAATGTCCTTTACAGAGGAATCACCTACAATCAGAGTTTCAGGGCCAGTCTTTTGCTTTCTCTGTGGCCTCTCACTCTCTGACAGGTTATCAGTCCTCATCTCACTGCCTTGGGGTGGATGGTCGTCAGATAAAGATCCAGGGTTCTCCAACAGTGGAGCAAATTTGTTCTGCAGCTTCACATTTGGTTGTTTTGAAAGTCTGTGGCTAACTTTCCCATTTGCAGCTGTTCTGTCCCGTGTCCTCTCATGGACGGGGGTAGAAGAAGCCCCCTCTCTTGTAGGGAGTGCAGGCCAGTCGGTCTCATCACAGATTTCCGCTCGCTGTGTCCAGCCTGCACTACGTCCTCCCGTTTCCCAGAGACATGATTTAGTTTTTGGCTTAGCACCAAGACAGTTCCAGGGAGGATTATCACTCGGTGATTTAATGTAAGGAGCAGAGGCTCCCTCTTTCTTGGTCGTGTTATCTCTGCCTCTTAGCCATGTGTTAGCTTGCTCATTTCCACTTTTTTGAAACAGTGGTAAGGTTGTTTCATTTCCACACAATCCATTTACCTCCACGTTAACTTCTATCCGTTGAACTTTCCTCTCCAGTGCTGTTATCTTTTGTAGAAGGTCCTGGTAGTCCATTGTGGAGACGGAAGGCATCTTGTTGCTGTAGCTTAGCGTTAGCACCCTTACGAGCTATATCTAGCTTCAGCTGAATGCTAAGTACTTAGATGCTGTAGATCAGGCTTCAGCTGTGTTTAGGCCACGCACACAGAGCGCTGAAGATAAAAGATCTATGAAATATTGCCGTTACTACTAAAAAAGGTTTTTCCCATAAATTTATATGTATTCAAAAGTCCTGCAGGTCGGATCATAAGGGGGAAAAAAATAAAAATAAGCAAAAAAATGCAAGCAGAAGGGAGAGCAAAGTAGCGAACCAGCCGATTGCAGCGAAGCAGGAAGCATGGTTTTAATAGGGTAATATTGCACTGTGTCCTGTTAGCAACTTTTTACTTTCTGTAACATAGAAAGTTCTCTTATATCGGATCTTCTGTTCCTTCTGTGTTCTGCTCTGTCTTCTCAAACCCCCAGACGGTCGTGGCAGATGGCCGCTCCTACTGAGCCTGGTTCTGTTGGAGGTTTCTTCCTGTTAAAGGGGAGTTTTTCCTCTCCACTGTCGCTACATGCTTGCTCAGTATGAGGGATTGCTGAAGGATTGCTGTGGTTGGAAATCTGCCCAACCTCACGCCAATGACTGACGCAATCTGCTGGGATTCCTTAAATAGGAAACTTTTTAACTGATTGGAATGTTTGTATAATTGTATTGAAATGACTTCTTGTTAAGTGCCTTGAGATGACATCTGTTGTGAATTGGCGCTATATAAATAAACTGAATTGAATTGAATTGAATTGCCAGCACGGTGTGAGTTATGAATGCAGTGTGGCGGCCTGGCATGCTTGATAGTAATATTACCGCAATATTGCCGAATATTGAATGTGTGGAATGTGTGCTGAGCCCCGGCCGGCAACAGTATTTACAATGCTAGTGCATGCCGATTTCATTTAGCATTTGTGAACTGTATCAGCTGAAATGGCAAACTGCAGAGGTCCAGGAGCTTCTGGCCATTAGAGCTGAAGACCAGATCACGAGACAGTTCACAAGGACTGTGAAGGACAGCCACCTTGACTTGAGGAGTGGGGCTTCATTCGGTATAAAAAACAAGTTACATCCAAGCTATTTACTCTTCCGTCTGACGGTTTATACGCAACCCTGCACGTCGACTGTTGACTGTCATGGGTATAAGTGTCATGGTCTTTGGATTTTTGTGTAGCAAGTTTGAGTTTTTCCTTCCACTTGGTTTTCTTCCCCTTTTTACCCCAAGGTGCCCTCTTGTGTTGTTCCTCCTGTTTGTGTCTTAAGTTAGTAGTTTTCCTTCAGTGTAATTATATTTTTGTATTCTGGCACTCCCTGGGTTCTGTAGATGTTTTTCACCTTTGTCTATGTCCACCTTCCCATTTGTGTTTCCTTTATCTCTTTATTTAATTCCTCCTTCTGTTCTCCAGTGTGTCCTTACGTTTCCCTTAGTTTCTTAAGAATCCTTTCTAGTTTCTTTAGAGTCTTCTGTCTCCTAGCCATTCTACCTTCCATCCCAGCTGCTAATCACTTCCACCTGCTCACTCCCCGTCAGCTGCAACCGCTTCCCTTAATTAGTCCTGCTCCTTCTCTGCTCCACTCTTCACTCTCCTCCTCAGTATAAATTCGGTTCTCATTCAGTCACAACTCGCTGGTTCGTCGTCATCCTTTCCTGCTCGGTCCCTCGCTTCCCTGCAGTCTTTCTTCCCCGCCTGGTCCCTGCCTTCCTTGTTGCCCGTCTGGTTCCTGTTTCCCTGTTTTGCTGCCTTTTGATCCTCCTGAGTTATGTAAGTTCCTTGTCCTTGTTTTCATTTCAACCATTTTATTTTACGTTACTCTGCTGCATTCGGGTCCTTATAACCTTAAAACATGACAATAAGATGGACTTTGAGGTTAATTTCCACAATAATAGCACTGCTACTCATCCTAATTCTATTTAAAAGTTTTGCTTTCTACATTTTAATTTATCTTTAAAGCCACAATAGTAAAGACCTGAGACAGGGAGGAGACATAAGATCAGAGGCCAGCAAGAGGGACGAAGATGCAGGGTCTTCACCGGTAAGGAGAATTTAGAACTTGCTGAGGGGAAAAAAGATCCATTGTTGGGAGAAACCTGGCAGATATCAGGACAGGGTTTTCACAGATATTTCAGAACTATTCCTATTCCCACTCCAAGATATGTTGTCTGTATTTTAATAGGTAGCCCACCAGGATCAGCTATCCTGATCCTTCTTTTGTTTATTATTCTTTATAACCTTTAGCCATCTCCTTTCACACCAGATATTTTGTAGATAGTAAATGTATAAACGTAGATTATAGTGTTTGTTCTGGTAATTTGATTGATGTCAATGAGTTTGATAACTTGTAAAAAAAAAAAAAAAAAAAAAATCTTGTATTGTGAAGAGGTGATTTGTCATAATTTTGTTATTTATTGTGATTTCCTGAAGCCAGTGCTTGAACTCAAACCTTCATTCTTCAATCAGTTAAGTCCTTCCAGAGTGACACCAACAGTCATTTGAAACTGAAATTTGAGCTTAGTTATTTGTTTATGCTGAGCAGGTGGCGTCTTGTAACTATTCATTTTTATTGATGGTAATAATGACAAGAATTGTCTTTGAACCACTATTAATATTGCTAATAACTAAGCCAGCAAACTCATTATGCAACAGTGATTTAAATGGTTCTTTTGCCACTGAGGGAAGGTGTGATTGAATGCGAGAGGATGATAAATTACTCAGTTGAGCTCAGAAAAATTTGTCCTGTTCACTTTTAAGATGATGGTTACGAAAACCAATAAATGAGACCCACTGACCTACTGATTTCAAAACTTGGAGTCACAGGTAATTACGTGTGTATGCGCGTGTGTGTGTATATATATCTATATATATATATATATATATATACACTACCGTTCAAAAGTTTGGGGTCACCCAAACAATTTTGTGTTTTCCATGAAAAGTCACACTTATTCACCACCATACGTTGTGAAATGAATAGAAAATAGAGTCAAGACATTGACAAGGTTAGAAATAATGATTTGTATTTGAAATAAGATTTTTTTTTTACATCAAACTTTGCTTTCGTCAAAGAATCCTCCATTTGCAGCAATTACAGCATTGCAGACCTTTGGCATTCTAGCTGTTAATTTGTTGAGGTAATCTGGAGAAATTGCACCCCACGCTTCTAGAAGCAGCTCCCACAATTTGGATTGGTTGGATGGGCACTTCTTGCGTACCCTACGGTCAAGCTGCTCCCACAACAGCTCAATGGGGTTCAAATCTGGTGACTGCGCTGGCCACTCCATTACCGATAGAATACCAGCTGCCTGCTTCTTCTCTAAATAGTTCTTGCACAATTTGGAGGTGTGTTTTGGGTCATTGTCCTGTTTTAGGATGAAATTGGCTCCAATCAAGCGCTGTCCACTGGGTATGGCATGGCGTTGCAAAATGGAGTGATAGCCTTCCTTATTCAGAATCCCTTTTACCCTGTACAAATCTCCCACCTTACCAGCACCAAAGCAACCCCAGACCATCACATTACCTCCACCATGCTTAACAGATGGCGTCAGGCATTCTTCCAGCATCTTTTCAGTTGTTCTGCGTCTCACAAACGTTCTTCTTTGTGATCCAAACACCTCAAACTTGGATTCATCCGTCCACAACACTTTTTTCCAGTCTTCTTCTGTCCAATGTCTGTGTTCTTTTGCCCATCTTAATCTTTTTCTTTTATTGGCCAGTCTCAGATATGGCTTTTTCTTTGCCACTCTGCCCCGAAGCCCAGAATCCCGCAGCCGCCTCTTCACTGTAGATGTTGACACTGGTGTTTTGCGGGTACTATTTAATGAAGATGCCAGTTGGGGACCTGTGAGGCATCTGTTTCTCAAACTATAGACTCTAATGTAGTTATCTTCTTGCTCAGTTGTGCAACGCGGCCTCCCACTTCTTTTTCTACTCTGGTTAGAGCCTGTTTGTGCTGTCCTCTGAAGGGAGTAGTACACACCGTTGTAGGAAATCTTCAATTTCTTAGCAATTTCTCGCATGGAATAGCCTTCATTTCTAAGAACAAGAATAGACTGTCGAGTTTCAGATGAAAGTTCTCTTTTTCTGGCCATTTTGAGCGTTTAATTGACCCCACAAATGTGATGCTCCAGAAACTCAATCTGCTCAAAGGAAGGTCAGTTTTGTAGCTTCTGTACCGAGCTAAACTGTTTTCAGATGTGTGAACATGATTGCACAAGGGTTTTCTAATCATCAATTAGCCTTCTGAGCCAATGAGCAAACACATTGTACCATTAGAACACTGGAGTGATAGTTGCTGGAAATGGGCCTCTATACACCTATGTAGATATTGCACCAAAAACCAGACATTTGCAGCTAGAATAGTCATTTACCTCATTAGCAATGTATAGAGTGTATTTCTTTAAAGTTAAGACTAGTTTAAAGTTATCTTCATTGAAAAGTACAGTGCTTTTCCTTCAAAAATAAGGACATTTCAATGTGACCCCAAACTTTTGAACGGTTGTGTGTGTGTGTGTATATATATATATATATATCACAGGTAATTACGTGTGTACGCGTGTGTATGTGTGTATGTGTATGTATATGTATGTGTATGTGTATGTATATGTGTATATATATGTATGTGTATATATATGTGTGTGTATATATATGTGTATGTATATGTGTATGTATATATATGTGTATATATATGTGTATGTATATATATGTGTATGTATATATATGTGTATGTATATATATGTGTGTGTATATATGTGTGTGTGTATATATGTGTATGTATGTGTATATGTGTATGTATGTGTATGTGTGTATATGTGTGTGTATGTGTGTATATGTGTGTGTATGTGTATGTGTGTATATGTATATTTTTTTTACTAAACAAATTACTCTTAACATGTCCATATCCAGCCATTTTAGAACAATAAATCATGTGACATAGGCCTACTTTATATTGAAATGAACACATTTTAACACAGACGAAACTTTTAACGGAAGGAAACAAAAAACTCTATATTTAGTCAAAAGTGTGCAAATTGCAAATATGTTAAACTGATACAGTGAAAAGGAAAAAGAATTTGCACCAAATAATGAGGCTACTAGCTATATTGTTTGAAATAATTTACAGCTTAGCTGCTTTTATTAAGAAAGATCAGCATATCTACGTGGTCAGGAGAGAGATGTGTGCGCAACCTGTCGACAGTAAGACCAGCAGCTGAAGACACTTTCTCTGATGGCACCTTGAACACCCAAGTACTGTTGAGCGAGTACTGGCCCCGGCTCAGTTTGCTACGTGGCTTCATCTCCACGTGGTGCCAGGCTATGCGCTTTGATGTGGGGCTCATTGTGTTCAATGTCCCTCGGTGCCTCTGCTGCTGTCGGTTCACATTTTCCAACTTTCTATAAATGCATTTGATCCATGTGACGAGCTCACCTCTCTCTCACTTGTTTTGGAGTAAACCTATCTAGATGTGTGTCGCTCTGGCGCAGAAACATAGTACACACAAGTGCAGTAGAAGGACATGAAATCTGCATGTCTTTTATTTTGAAATTTTGCGGCCTGATTTCCTGTCGGATTCTATCTAAACTGCTGAGCTTGACGTATTCTGCAAGCGTACAAAAAAACAGGCCCGGTGTGTAAATTTAGTGGAGGAACATGACAATATGCGCCTGGTACGCGTCCAGATTTTGCCGCTGCACATCCGATGGAAACCAAGCCATTGATTATAACAGCGGCTATTAGCTGCATATTGCGCTTTGCAGAGTTTATGCGCTGCTTACTCTTCGGGTGGAAAAACAGGGTAAGACTTTAACCTCGTGCTTTGGTCAGGTGGGTTTGGCTTGAAACAACAAATGACTATTTGAAAAAGTGCCTCAAGCCCAATTCAATTCAGTATCTTTATATAGGGCCGATTCACAACAGATGTCATCTCAAGGAACTTCACAAGAAAGTAATTTCAATACAAATATTCCAATCAGTTTAAACATTTAGCTAGTTTTCTATGTAAGAATCCCAGCAGTTTGCATGGAGTCATTGCCTGGCAGTCGCGCCCTGCTGATGCAGATTCCAACCACAGCAATCCCTCATACTGAGCAAGCATGTAGCGACAGGGGAGAGGAACAACAGAACCAGGCTCAGTAGGAGCGGCCATCTGCCACGACCGTCTGGGGGTTTGAGAAGACAGAGCAGAAACACAGAAAGAACAGAAGACCTGATGTAAGAGTACTTTATATATTAAAGAAAGTAAAAAGTTGATAACAGGACCCGCGGGATGCTCAGTTAGTGGGATGCCCCCCATCCAAGAGGGGATTGTAGCTAAGCAGGATACCAGACTAGGTGTATCTTCTATGGAGAGAAAAACACTAAGAAAATAACCAGATATAATGCAACTGGAGAGTAGTACAAGAAGAAAGTAAAGTGAAGAAAAGTAATCAGTATTTCCTCCAGCGGTCTAAGCCTATAGCAGCATAACTACAGAGCTAGCTCAGGATGACCTTAGCCACTCTAACTATAAGCTTTATCAAAAAGGAAAGTTTTAAGCCTGGCCTTAAAAGTAAACAGAGTGTCTGCCTCACGGACTAAAGCTGGGAGCTGGTTCCACAGGAGAGGAGCCTGATAACTAAAAGATCTGCCTCCCATTCTACTTTTAGAAATCCTAGGAACTACCAGTAAACCTGCAGTCTGAGAGCAAAATGCTCTGTTAGAAACATATGGAACAATCAGATCTCTGATGTATGATGGAGCTTGATTATTAAGGGCTTTGTATGTAAGAAGGAGGATCTTAGATTCTGTCCTGGATTTTACAGAGAGCCAATGAGGGGAAGCTAAAACAGGTTTTGTCAGATTTGTCTATCTTTATTGCTCTATGCATTTATTTATACCGCGTATTTTTCATTTACTGTTCAAAGACTGTATTTACTTTTTGCACTGTGTGTATTTTTGCCATAATTTCCACCGCAAATGAGAACAAAGTAAATGTGTTCATTACTAATAATTATTTCTGCAGCAAAAGCACATTCCCATTGTAATGAGTAGTCGTGCTAATGCCTTTAAGAACTGTAGTATTTTGGTAGAAATGCATTTCAGTTGGCTGATTTGAATATCTGTTGTTTCATAAACGTGTGTGGAAACATTTGAGGGTGTTCATGCAGCTGTCACTTATAGTAGTTGAACAGTAGGCGACATGCAGACAGATTAGCACGCAGCCAAAAAGTTCTCTATGTGTAAAAGCACTATCAGCAATTAAAGAGATAGTAGAAAACAGCTGCAGGTCTTGTGACATTTCTGAACACAATGTTTAATCATCTTTTAATTGGCTTTATCTGGAACTATTTTAGGAAGAGGACTGATACCCTGTATTTCACGATCGCAGTGAGGCTCAGGGCTCGTTAAATGTGACTTTTGTTCCCGACTTCATCGAGACAAGAGGCCCGACTGTGGATGGGAGATAAGTGAGTGTCTCAGCATTGACTGGGAATTCCTCCATGGTCATTGTAAGTGCTGAAACGGGCAGATGCAAATAGACAGCAGAGCCAGCCGTCGACAGCAGCTGCGCCGTATGAATGCGAATCAGGAGAAACTTTAGAGAGGAATATCCAAGGTCTTAGATAAGTCTGAAATGATGCCACCAGAACTTCTTCTACTTCAGGGGTTTTTCCCAAGCTCGCTGGAGAAAAAAGAAAAAGACAAAGGAGAAAAAAAATCCCTCACCTCTGTGGTTTGAAGTGCAAAGTTAACAGTTTTACTCAGCCCCCCTTCAAGGCTTGTATAGTCTCTCCTAATCTTTTTTAATGTGTCGAAAGGCTTTCTTGAGAATCTCTGTGAAATTTCACACTTAAGTTGTTTGCGAAGTCAGTTTGAATTATGGTATGGAGTTCAGGTTAACTTTTATGAAGGTGTTTGGGGAAACTTTTGGAAAATTAATGTGTGTGTGTAGTTGGAGAAACAGCATGGAGTCACACCGATGCCACACGTATGCTGAACCTTCTACTAATATAGGCAAGCAACATCATGCAAACAGACCTTTCACCCTTAAACTGTGATGTATTTTGTTACAAACCCAATTCCTGTTGTATTATTGAATAAATGTGTAATTTCAAGATGGGTTTAAAATTCAGATAAACAGAAGGTGGAGTATTATAACAGGATATAGTGCAAAATGTTTAAAAAGGGCAAACAAATATGGAAAACAATGAGATTTGCTTCTCACAACAACAGCATAAAATGTTTTGAAATTGATACAGAAACATATTGGAGTCAGGTTTATAATATTTAGGGTTTAAGCCTGCAGAGGTACGGGAATGTTTCCATGCATCAAGTGAAACGGTAACATAACTTTTTTTTTTCTATCCTGTGGCCTAAACCAGAAAAAATGGCACCCTCCCTTGAAATTTAAGTCGAGTTCCTGCATCTTCACTCGCACAGAAATTCTGCACTTGTGGTGTCATTTGTGTCAAAGTGTTTATGATTGACACTGATGGGGTGACCGGTGGTTTGCCGGTTCAACACCCCCCCACCCCACCGCTCCGTCTGTCTTGGTCGTTGAGTTCTTGGGCAAGACACTTCCCCCGCCTTGCCTTCTGCTTATGGTCAGAGGGCCCTGCTTCTGTCGGCGTGCCCCAGGGCAGCTGTGGCTACAATATGACCTCAAGCGTATGAATGTCATTCACCCATTGTCACGTGGTCCTCTGACTGAAAAAGCGCTATACAAAAGCTGGTCATACCATTAGCCAAGCCATAAGAATAAACCTCAACCGCTACAATTTATTTTGTCAATATTTTTAGTTTATTGTAAGTACGAACTCTCTGATTTGCAGAAACATTTAATTTGAATTTCACATTTAAACACATAAGCAGCAACAGCGGTTAAGTGTCCATGAGCAAGGTTTGAATGACAAACTCTAAGCTCTAAACCCGATGAATACGAGTTTGTTGAACTCCTGTGATGTAACAGAACCGTAACTGTGACATGATTAAAAACGAAGACTGTTGCAGAAGCTTCAGGAGTCCGTTGTGTCATAGAGACCAGAGACACCGCATGATCTTTCAAAGTCTGTCTGATCTGAGAAATGTGTTGCTTAGCCGAATCTGATGCGGATCATAGCAAGCAGAGGATAGTGCCCAATAGGTGTGCTACATGAGGTTCAGCCCTTTGCTGAATTCCCCAAGTCTTACACTAAGGAGATTGTAGTGAGATTTAAATGTCTTGATCACTGAGAAAACGTGTAATACTCGTGCTCTTTGAAGTATGATTAACTTGCATATGCATGCTGACGAGAAAATGTTCTCCAACCCTAAGTGCCTGTATTAGCCACAGAAAGGAAATAGATGGCAAAAGGGGCGAGTCAGAAAAAGCCCATCTCTTCTACGTCACAGTGAAAGTTAGTATTCATGGCCTTGCCCACCTTGGCTTGCGACCGCCCACGGTAAGGCTATATTGATTTTTGTGGCCAGGAGTGAGCAGAGCATGTCTTTGCTAGTACAAGCTAACCATTAGCAACTCCACAACATGACAGAACATGTTCAGCCTTGTGTTATTTGTGGAGATATTGTGAAAATGCCTAATCTGTGTGACCTGTGTCAACCACCTTGAGATTCTGTAAGCATTCTTACCAGCCCTCTGTAATCAATTGCATCTCTTCTCTCTGACCCAGTAATTGTCTTATTTAGGCCTGATGCCATCTGTATTTGATCTCGGTGAAGTTGACCAGCCCAAGACAAACTGTTGAATCCGTTAATTTGGAATTATTTCCCACTACAGAGACATTTTCTGCTCTGATATTAAACATTAATTTCACTCCCCTCCCCCCAGAAAAGGATGAATCTATTCTCCTAATGTAATTTGTGGAAAACCCACCATGACAGCGTAATCATTCTAAAGGGGTCGATTTGCATTGCCTGCGCTATGCAAACTAAATGCTAGTGTAGGTTCTAAGGCCTCAAAGATAAATGAATAATCTCAAGTATTTAAAAGCCATGAAACATTTAACTAAGTAATATCTCTTCCTAAAGGGCATTGTAGAGCCGTTTCCATACATATGCAGACCAACTCACTTTTTAAATAAACATCAGCTCTAATCAGTGTGACAGAAATCAGAGCGAGAGTGAAAAATATTTTCTGGAGCTTTTAAATGGTTCCTTTGGGGCTTCCCTCTGACTTAGATTAGATAGGATTACACAAACTTGATGCATTAACCAAAACTTGGAATTCTCTTTATCCCTGTGCATTAGCAGGATAACACAGCAATGTACGTTTAATTTGTATTTTTTTTTGTCAGTTCAGCTAGCGGAAAACCTCCTTATTTGTGACATCTCTGCACTGCTTTGATCACCTTTGAGGGGAAAGCAATTGCCCCATTTTGGAAGACAAGGCTACAAGTGTTCATTTTTGTTCTTGTGGTGCTGCAAATTTACTAATTGACTTAGATTTTTGGCTTCAGGCGGTAACCTAATAAGCCATCCAAGGTTAATGATAGACCTTTTTTAGAATGGTTCAACGTCTGACACCAATATGCGGCGCTGGTGAAAACAGCTATTACTTACACAAGAGAGACTCTGCATAGGAGTCTCTGACATCCCAGTGAAGCACTGTGCTGCCGCCTGTTCTTAGCTGTTGGACACTAGATGGAAAACGCTGCAGTCGTTCAGCCACTCGGATCTCAGCTGAGGGTTGCTGCTTTATTGCCATCTCTTCCCAGGAACACCAGCACCACAAATTTCTGTGATTTAACAGCCCCAGCAAACAAGCAGCTGGTGTCAGCAGAAGTGTCGTTTGCCACTGCCAGTCGGCTGTCATAGTATCCTTTGCCAAGCAATTTTTTTTCCAACTCCCCGCTTGCTTTATTATCCATAGATTATAGGGAGCCATGGAGAGGTAGTTGCTCTGCTGTCCAGGTAACTTCAAAAGCGTAAAGCGGCCAGATGAATCATAAAGTGCCGTGTCTTGCAAAAGTATTCAAGCTTGTTGAAGTTTTCTTATGTTTATATGATTTTATATGTTACAGCACAAAGTAAAGCAGGAGTTTGAGGTGAAAGGAAAACGATTAGTAGTTTTTCAAATTTCTTACAAATACTAATCTGAATTGAGAATCTGCAAATCTGGAACAAACTTCCAGACAACTGCAAAGCTGCTGAAAGATTGAGTTCTTTTAAATCACAGCTAAAAACCCAGCTGTTTAGAGCTGCCTTTGAGTAATGTTTTCATGCATCATATCTTTTGTGTGTACTTCATCCTTTATTGCTTTTTTTACTTTATCCTAAATTCATGTCTGGCTTTGAGTAATGTTTTTATGTGTCATATGCTCTGTATGTTATTACTGTTTTTACTTTATCCCCTAATCGTGTAAAGCACCTTGAATTACCTTGTTGTTCAAAGTGTGCTATGCAAATAAAATTGCCTTGCTACAGCTCTGGTCCCCAACCTTTTTTTCGCCACAGATATCAATATCAGAGAATGTTTTCAAGGACCAGCATTCAAGGTGTGGCAGATAAATGCATCAAAATAAAAAGATATGACCGGCATTAAAACTGGGTTATTTTTAAAATAATAGATGTAAACCCAAAGGTTGCTCAGTACCTTATTAACAGTGTGCTCATATCATACAACGACCAGATAACATGAGTGTCATCCTCTCTGATCCCTAACACACCCTGGTTGGTATGGTAGCGTTTAAACATGCCTTTAAAATTTGATTTACCTCAAAAACAAATATAAAGTGAAAATACAATTCTCCACAACACTTAATCAGTGGGAGCCATGTAGCTGCGTCTCTGTAATAAGATGGTCCCGTCTACAGCAGTTTCAAAGGTTTCATTGTCTCATTAGAAAGCAGTTTTCCACATATGTAGAGTGGGGCCTTGGTACATGGAAATCGCCTTTTGCAATAGATCTATATTTTAAGCCTGGTATTAACTGTTAAATGTAGCTTTCTTTTTCTTGCAGAGTTCTTCTTCTGTTTCTTCACTGGACCTTTTTCGCATAGAAACTTTTCATAGACCTCTGTTTTTAATCATTTTGCTAGCGTGTGGGTTGATTTTTAACATCCTAACATGCATTAATTGGTGAGTTATAGCTGGATGTAGCAGAGAGAATCTGGTCAATATTCAAAACAAAACATCACTTAGACTCGAATAAAAAATAAAAAATTAAGTGATCCGGTACCAAATGACCCGGGGGTTGGGGTCCTCCGTGCTGCAGTCTCCCACATCCTCTACCAGGTTTGTTCTGTGTTTGAGATGTTCCGGTTGATGTGGAGTGTTTTTTTTCACTACAGGTAGCACCTTCTTCTACAGTCAGATTAAGTAGACAGTCACATCTTGGCAAACTTTCAGTTGTGCCATACATCATGGATTGAATAGAACTCTTCAAGAAATCCAAAGCTTGGAATTTTGTTGTATATCCTAACCCTGTTTCTCCACAATTTCATTCATGACCTGTCTGCTGTGTTCCTTGGTCGTCGTGATGCTCTTTGTTCTCTAATGTTCTCCAACAAACCACTTGAGGCCTTCACAGAACGGTTAACAAATCACTTGTAAAAAGGTCCTAATCTGTGTTAGGTGGTAAATTCCCTTCCAATGGGCCAACTTTAAGATAGTACCACCTCTAATGACATTTGCAATCTCTTGGTTACCCAATGTAGAGGCTAATCTTGATCTTCTGTGAATTCCTTGAGTTCTTAAAGTTTAACCACTTCTATAAAGAATGAACGACACAACTGTTTTATGTGTTGGACAACATATAGACGTCCTCCCACACTGAAACGACTGTGCAGCTCCACTGTCCATCTTTATTAAAGCAAAGATCAAGAACAACAGAGACTTCTTCAAGTGAAATACATGAACAGACACAAACTATGGATCTACGCCCTCTCATGTTCTTTCATAAAAATGACGTTTCAACAGTGAAAACTCTTTTTAGATCCTCAACGATCTCATGTGAAATGTTATGGTTCATCTTTTTCTGCTGTTTGCCCATCTTATAGAAGCTGTGGGTGGATATGTTTATTATAGTCTGTGATGAATCCTCAACAGGAAGCTGGTTAACAGGAAGCATAATGTGTGCCATTACAACTTTCTTGTGTTAGTTTTTTTCACTCTACCATAAAATATCTCTCATTGAACCCTGTCAGTCATCCAGGTCATGGTAACCCTAAGTGCTTGTATAGAAGCCAGCTGGAATAGAAAGCTGTGAATACTCCTACCTTTTCTTCAAGCACTTAGAATCTGAAAGGAATAAGGGCTGAGATGAAGAGTTTTATACAGAAATATGTTGAAGGCAAGTTACTTGGTGCTGTGTTTTAAATAGTGCCATTTCTTCTACTTTTCAGAATGCTGGCTCCTCAGGAGGCTCTACCCCCAACGCTCCAGTGACTGGTTACAAGCGCATGGTCATTCCAAATCAGCCGCCTCTGACTGCTACTAAGAAGACAATGCCCAAACCTCAACCCCAAGGCGGAGTCTCATCTGTCCCACCTCCATCTGTCAGCCCTGTAGCCAAGCCTCAAGGCAACATGGCTCCTCAGCCTGTCCCAGCTTCCTACACCACAGCATCAACCCCGAGTCAGCCCACCTTCAACGTCCAAGTGAGGTCCGCCCAACCCAACCCCCAGCACCAAGCCCCTGCTGGCCTCCACTATGGCCAGCAGCCAATTCGCAGCCCTGCACAGGTGCAGTACATGCCTGCCCAGCCCAAAGGTCCCGACTTTGCTTATGGACCACCACAACCTGGCTTTTCCCTCATGGCTTATCAGGAACAGCAGTACCCTGGAGGACCTCAGTTGGGCGGAGCAAGCTCAAGGAGACCTGATCCAGTCCCAGCCCAGGCCTACCAACATCCCAGCCCTAGGAAAACCTACATCACAGATGTTCCTCAAAGCTTGGCTCCGTATACCTCTGGACAAGATGTTCAACCAAAGGTAAGATCCGACGTGAGCTCTAGCACAAATTCAGCTCTGGAACTGGTTAGATGAAAATAATCCACTTAGATTTTGTGGATTATTGGTAATAATAATTGTATCAATACTTTAACTATAACTATAAGGCATATGAGCTTCAATTAAAAATACTTCAATTTATACTAAGGGAAAATTAAATGTTATAACTCATATCATCCAAGTATGTTCAAAGAGTCGTTGTTGTTGGTGATCCTGTGGGCAGGATGGATCTCAGGTAGCAGTCAGTTTTACAATGAGCCTGAAGAGGCCTCTGACTGAAGACTGTTGCTGTATGACAGTCTCATGACTGTGATAACATGCTAACAGCTCAATTTCGGTGAATCTAAGACAATATTCCACAGTAACATGTCCTGGATGAATCTTGAGCTGTTGGCAAGAACTGCTAATCCACCTAATTTGTTTTTGCCACTCCTCTGGTCAGAACAACCCAAAAACGAATCTCCTTTTTCTCTTGCTGTATGGTTAAAATGCCGAGTAGAGAGACATTTGAGTAAGGGGATATGATCCTTCTCTATTCTGATGGATGGAAGAGATGGTTTGAACTTCCTCCTTCTCTCTCTGCTCTTTGTTCCTGCTCTGCATCCATGGGGCCTCCTTTTCAAGCTTTCTCTGATCTGAGGTCATAGTTCATGTAACGTTTGAGCTTTTGAGATGTTAATCTGCTGCTCCCAGTTTTTAAAATAATACCTTGTTGCCACGGTTACGCATCATAACTTTCTGCAAGTAAAGACGTAAGAACAAAAATCCTTCCAGCTGCATAGCATCCAAAACCAGAGAGGCAAACCTACCATGCTTTTAAATAAATTCTAAAACTTAAAAAATTCTCCTTGGTTCTTTTTATGAAATCCTTCATTTTTCTACTTTCTTTCACCAATTAATTGATGCCACTAAGCTTAGTAGCTCATCCATCTATCATCTTCTTGCTACTCTGAGAGGTTTCTGTAGATTGGCTGGGTGTATGATTCCTCCGATGGGATTTTTGCTTGCCCTCAATGAGAAACCTCATCTAGGAGCAGTGCTGGAGGGAAGCTGACTTTTAAACCTCTTGTAGCTTTTATTAAGCGAAGTGCCTGTGCTTCAAACATTTCTACATCTTAAGCTCTTAAGTTAAAATAAAAATAAAAATAGATATGCAACAATCAGAATTTTGGGGCCAATTGCTGATATCTCGTTTTTGTAAATCTTTGTCCTGGCAATACTGATTTCAACCACTTTTAATTTCCCTTTAAGACTTAGAGAAGGAGAAGATTTAGGGACCACATATAAAATACTTGTTTGTAGCCTTCCTTTATTGCTTTCTACCATCCTTATTTATTTTTATTCCTTCCTTATTTATCATTTTTCCACTGTTTGCCTACTTTCTTTACTTTTCAAGTACACTCAAGTACAGCACAATATACTAACTCACATCAATCGATTAAAAAGAGACATTTATTATAGAAAACATGTACAGAAATTATGAATGTCTCTTTTTTCAAATGAAAAGCTGTCCTCCAACTAGCTTTCAATAAACAATCTGAAGAGCAGTTTCCTTTATCTTTATCTAAAATTAAAGAGACCTATATTTTGGGGGGAAATATTACTAAACAGTAGATTGTGTTGAGGACTTTGTTTTATATAGAACAGAACGTAATGGAGCAGAATAATAAAAGGCTGTCCTGTTGCTCAGAAGGAAGCAGCTGATGCCACTGAGACATCTTTTCAAATCTCAACATACCCAGCCTTTGCCAATCTCTGGAAAGTAGAAGGCCCTTGAGTTTTCTTTAATTCAAGGATTTTATGCTGGTTCAAAATCCAAACTGGGCCTCTCAGCCTCCGGGAATAACTCATCAAGGACTGTGCTTTACCAAATACAAATTAGAGTCAACATTGCAGCAAGTACATTAAAAATAACTCTAATAATATTTGTTCAAAACACTGGTCTACATTTTGCTCGAAAAGCTGGCTTTGGTCCCAGTATGATGCATTATTTATTTTTTTTAAAGAGAAAAAAAGAAAACAAAAGGTAGCGTTTAATAGATTTGTTGCAGTCTCTTTGATTTCAGATAAAAGCAAATTGCTAATTTTGCAGACATAGTTTGTGCTCTTTATGTATATATTTGTCTTGCTTTCCCAAGGATACAGTGAGGCAAGGTAACGGGCTTTGTGCCTCACCAACCCCCACCTTCTCTGCTTCATTTGCATGCTTTAAAAATGTCTGGAAACCCAAATTCAACTAAGGAAAGGGTCTGCATCGCAGCGTCAACTTTGTCCTAAACTATGAGCTCTAATCTGCCGCTTTAGTGTCTGTCGGGATACCAAAACTCCCAGAGATATTCTAAAAGCCTGATTAGAAAGAAAGCAAACTCTGTCCACTTTGCCTTTATGATCATCACTCTGCTTGACCCGATGTTGTGACATGTTCATTACCTTCTACAAATGGTGCTTAATCTGCTTTAAAAGGGTGGGTTGTGCTTCTGTTAATTTGTTGTGGAAATAAGCCAAAATATAGTCAATTAAAAAGGACTATTTAGCTCCATGTTTGTCATAATTAAAAATGACCTCCCCTCTTTTCATGTGAACGCCAGTTTTATGTAATAGCCATAACTTTGTCAGCTGGGGATCTGTGACTGTGATTGAAGACTTCATTAAAAGGATAATTTCACATAATTAGGGGTATTCATAGAAATTAGAAATCCAAGATAAACTGCTTGAAATTCCGTAATCTGGGCCGGTTCTGATCAGCCCCCGCCGGCTCTGCACTTTGCTTCACCCCTCGTCGCCCTCTGCCACCCTGAATCTAATCCTACCCAAGTCAAGGTGTGTGAGGGCTTCTTATACCAAAACACTATTCAAGGATGCTTACTTTCACAAATCCACCACTGTTTGATCTCTATTGCAGTTTTTACATATTTTAGAGCTGCCAGCTAGCATGTCCATTTCTATGAGTCTCTCTGTCTTTTCTGAAATTGGAGGAAAGCTAAGCTGTATGGTAACTTCTGTAACACCTTAAGCTTGATTGACGTTTGACAGGGTAAGGATTATTAGCCCCTCTAGAAGGTCAACACTGGGTTCAGCTTTCAAATGTGTTTTAATAATGGGACATTTTTCTGACCCCCAGTTCTGGTCACTTAGCGTTTTGCCTATATGCACATGATGTTTGCAGCATGTGATGAAGAAAACTCTTAAAATAAAAACAGCAGCTCATTCGTGGTAAAAGTAATTGAATGGTTGCCATGATAAAAAGACCCAATGGCTTTTAAAGTAAAATCAACATCACCGTCTTATTCTTGTTCGGACTAGTTTTCTGTAATCATCAAGGTCCCATACAGTGATGTGTAACCATACATTGTACTTGAACCAGTGTAATATCCAGAAATTGGAAACTAGGGTGTATGACCTTAAACTAAGCTACGGTCACAAAGGTTCTTACAATTAGTGGGTTTGTACGCATCTCCCAGTTCGGATGAAATCTCGAGTTTGTAGACATTTGTGGAGGGGGGCAAAGTTTACTACAGCCTTTTTAAGCAGTTGGTACGGCTTCCGTTCAATTCGCATAAGAAACTTGAGGAATTCTTAAGAAAATGAGGTGGTTTTCTGGCATACGCTGGCTGTAGAGTTCTGATATTCTTTGTAAGGGTGCCTTGGAACTTTCCTACTGTATACTTACTGTCATCTTACGAAACAGCTGCCGTAACGTACGGCACCCCATGAGTGACTCATGGAGCCATCTCAAGTCGCTGCTTGCTACGGCTTTCGGAACTTTTTGTTGGGATAGTGGCGACCATTCCAATATCTCTAAAATTCTGTTTAGATCATCACATCTGCTAGAAATTTTGTGGAATTGTTTCATGTCAGGAAGACTAGATCTGCACCTTCTGCAGGTGCAGTTACAGCACGACAAAGAAGAAGATTTAGTGGTTGTAGCAGCAAGACGACCCGAAGTGAAGACGGCAATGCTGGTGGGTGCAGCCATGGATACAGAGGCTGGACTTCTACGGCCAGTACGAGACTCTGTTTCATAAGCTGATCGGAAGGTTTTATATCCCATCCCCCCAAGACCTCCAAAAACACACTTCCGCCATATGAATACCTTACTTTTACCTGACGAATGACTGAGGGACATTCGTATTCACGCCGGACGAATCTCAGTTTGTACAGTGTTCATTGGAATGCTGTAAGGGCCTCCCAAGAACAACTTGATGAGTTCTATACTTACGGCCACCATAGGAATATGGAATTCTGAAATAGTCTCCTGACTCTAAAAAGTCCACGAACATTTGTATGGAGGCTTTACAAAGAGGAATTTTGTGGAGCGTTTGTAGAAAATCTTGGACAAGACCATGGCCTGGCCACGAACTTACAAACCCTCGACTCTTCTAAGGCTGCCAGACGAATTACGTCAGAAATGGTCCAAAAATCGTTTTTAGGGTGTTCGCAGTCATATAGCATTACCTGGAGGGAATACTTGACTGAAATCTTTTACAAAAACTTGAGTTAGTTCAGTTGGAAGTCAGTTTATGTGTCTTTCAGTTGTTTAGAGACAAATAACAACTTGGTGAAAGTATTTGTTGGGACAATGTGTAAATGGCATGACTAGTAAGGTATAATACATTTCTCTTAAAATGATTTAAAGAAATATTTCATCCCATTAACAACAGTCCTCAGACACATACAGAGGACATTAATGTTAACTGTACATTCTATGAGAGCCAGTGGAACAAAATGGTGTCTCAAATACATAACTGGTTTAGGATCTCATTACCAAATGTGGTTGACATTTTGTAGAATTTAACACTTTTTTCTTTTCATTACACTCATGATGACACCAATCTAAGCTCTGTTTTATTTGATTTTCACAGCAGTACAACAAAATCCACATTATGTATACAGTTTTGTTTAAAACATTACACTTTCTTTTTGTTATGCATCATTTTTCATCCGTATAACAGTAGAATAGCAAAAACTAATTTCTTTAAAAAAATTCCACATTTTCTGTAGCCTGTCAGAATCCTTTAATCTTCACTCTTTTTTTGATTAGAGTTGTGTAGGGCTGCACGATTAACCTTTATCGCATGGATATTGAGGTTTTAACTCCTGCGATAACCTAACCTCAGGAGGCTGAGGTTTTTTTCCCGCCCCTGACATTTGAGTGACAAACCTATTCACCAATCAAAATGGTTGAGTCTCGCATTCCTGGCTTGCTGGCCAATCAGAAACGGTGATGGGAAACAAGCTTGTATGCAGAGCAGTGTTGCCAACTTGACAACTTTGTCATTATATTTAGCGACTTTTCCGACACTGATCGGCTTTTCTGTCACAGTCCGGTTTCTGTTTGTTTATCGTGGACTTTGAGCAGATAGAGGAAACCAGCAGGTGTCGCGCTAAACAACAGCAGCACGTTTAAGCTTGATAAACTGTTGTTAGAATTGATTTAATGTTACTTTCTGATGTTTGCTGGAGCCACAGCCGTAACAGCTGCTGGTCATGATATCGTTTTGGATATGTGGTGAGATGGAAACATGAAGATGAAACCAGGAGATGTTCACTTCTTACTGACTCCTACTCATCAGAGCTGAACAGCTGATGGAGAAACACGTTTACCTTTTAGGTGACATGAATGAGTTGAAGGGAAGTTATAAACTGTTTCTGAGAGACAAATATCACCAGGATCATTTTTGAGCTGGCAGCTGGTAACTGTGCAGGGGCGGCTCTAGCAAAGTTTTGCCCGGGGGCCAGGTAGGGCATTAACAGGAAAAGGGGGGCACAAATACATACTTTTCTTATTCTCATTTAAAATGTCTAGCTTTAAATAAATAATTATCTGACTCTTACAACCATTTGGATGTAGTGGTCATAAATCCTTCATCGTATACAGCAAATATTAAGTCTAATACAGTATCCTACTAAGCTATAGTACTTTTTCCTTCGGGAAGTACCATCTGTGCAGTCTGCAGTTCTGTCAAAGAAAAATGTTGAATCTATTTAATTATTATAGAAAAATAATTCATTTCTATGCATTTGTTTTACACGTGGATTAAATTAAAGTCGATTAAGCATCATGGGGTGGGGGGTGGTTCCTTATTCTTTTTGCTGGGAGTTGGCAACCCTACTGTCAGGTTACTACGTCTTATCTTGCAGAAGGCTGGATAAGGTCTTGTTTTTAATTGTTATTGTCTTTTATTTTAAAATGTGTGCAATATAACAGTTTCATGTTTAGTAAATGGCAGTGGACTGCAGAAGATTTTGTTTTCTAATTATAAATCTAAATCTAATAAGAGTTCCTTTTCTATTTTTCAATGGCAAAGATTCGTCAATTAAAAAAAACTAAATAAATTAAGCTACCTGTTTAAGTCAATTTCCATTATGTCTTATTCTTTGGTATTTAGGTTCAGGTATTTAATAATCACGAAGCATTGGACAATCTCATTACCTCAATCACTATGTAGTTTATATTAGAGATTTTTCAGGTTCAACAGCAGACAAAAGCCAGAAGAGGGCCCTGGCCACATAAATATTTTTTTGGTTATTGTATATTGTGTGTCAAGTTGTACAAAACTGTGTTGTAAAACTAACAATATATTTCATTCATAATTTTAGTTTTATGCACTTAAAAATATCGAAAGTAAAAATTGAAAATCGCATCGCAATATTTGTCAGAAAAACTGCAATTAGGTTTTTTGTCAAAATCGTGAACCCCTAGAGTTGTTTGTTCAACTCTTGCACACTCCTGTGTGACGTCATATCCTCAGTTGGGTGACCCCAGTCACCCTAAACACGAGAGGAATGTGCAGGCCTTAAAAAGAGTAGGCAGACAGAGGGGGGGTTTACCAGCTAAGCTACAGATCACCAGAGAGAGGATTCTGCAGCTGGTGCAGAGTTAAAATGTGTAACTACAAAGCAGGAGCCCAAGGCTTCAACAAGATCAAGGCATGTTATCTGCAAGCCTGTGATCTTTACTGTGTAGACACACCTTGAAACAAATTGCACTTGTTCTATGCCAATTTTCCTCAAACAAATCAACCGATCTCTCTTTATTTTTTCCCCATTTAGAGTTTTTCTATTTACCAAGACTAAAAAAGATCCCCATCATATTTAGATTTTATTTTTATGGTACATCACCCTCAGTCTAGCTTTTTTTTTTCACAGTGCCATCAAGTCCTTTAATAAAGAGCTCCTTTAAATATAATCTTTCTTTTCTTTATAATCTTCTGGAGAGAATTTCCCTCTGGCAGTATTAAAAACCAATAAATACTTTCTGAGAAAATCTTAACGCTCTTCTCTATTTTTACCACATCATGAAGTGTTAAGATCAAAAAAGCTGCCTTGAATTCAAACGTCTTTTATAAACATATGTATTCATTTGTCGTTCAAATGCCTTTTTGCATAAAGGATACAATGTCTATTTCTGTTGAGCACTTTCTTTTATATAGTAACATACAGTAGCTCTCTGAAGAATCATGGCTTTAGAAATAAGCCTGTGTGTGGGTGAGTGGCTAGATGTTTTCAGGTAATAACCTAAGAGTATAATTAGAACATTTTCCAGGCGATTTCTCAGGGATATTGTCTTGACAGCCCAATTAAAAACATGAGCGTGATTTTTCCTCCTTTTTTTGTTGTTGTTTTAAAGCAAACCAGCTTAGAAGATTAATTCTCCAATTATACCCCTGTGCTTTTCTGTCTTTCCAACATTTTCTTGCAGTATGTTTTGAGTTTCTTTATGTTTTGGGTTATTTTTCTTGCTGTGCTCCTTCTAGACTTTGGGAATATTTAAACATACGTTGAAAAGTCAGATCTCTAGTGTCTTGTGGAATTTGTGGTTCAGTTGGTGAAAATCTCATGTCAAAAAATTTTTTTGTCCAAGTTTGTAACAATACAGACAACTAACAAGATAAACCAGTAGGCCTATTGAGTTCATGAGAACAAGCGCAGATAAGGATTTAGGTAATACGACCGTTTTACCAAAGTTCTTTGGGAAATCCAAAATGTGGCGGCAAGAGTTCCGCTGAATATTAAAAAGAGAGATCACATTTCTCCTGTTTTAGCTTCCCTTCATTGGCTCCCTGTTAAATCCAGAATAGAATTTAAGATCCTTCTTCTTACATACAAAGCCCTTAATAATCAAGCTCCATCATACATCAGAGATCTAATTGTTCCTTATGTTCCTAACAGAGCCCTTTGCTCTCAGACTGCAGGTTTACTTGTAGTTCCTAGGATCTCTAAAAGTAGAATGGGAGGCAGATCTTTTAGTTATCAGGCTCCTCTCCTGTGGAACCAGCTCCCAGCTTTAGTCCGTGAGGCAGACACTCTGTTTACTTTTAAGTCCAGGCTTAAAACTTTCCTTTTTGATAAAGCTTATAGTTAGAGTGGCTTAGGTCATCCTGAGCTATCTCTGTAGTTATGCTGCTATAGGCTTAGACTGCTGGAGGACAAACTTACCAATTTTCTTCACTCTGCTACTTCCTTTTCTCCTACGACTCTCCAGTTGTATTACAGTACATTCTGTTATTTCGACTGTTAACTTTGTGTTCTCTCAGTGTTTTTCTCTCCATAGAAGATATACCTGGTCTGGTATCCTGCTTGGCTGCAATGCCCTGTTGGACGGGGGGCATCGACTGGGATGATCCTCCCAGCAACTGAACATCCACTGTGTCCTGTTATTAACTTTTTACTTTCTGTAACATAGAAAGTTCTCTTATATCAGATCTTCTGTTCCTTCTGTGTCTCTGCTCTGTCTTCTCAAACCCCCAGACGGTCGTGGCAGATGGCTGCTCCTACTGAGCCTGGTTCTGTTGGAGGTTTCTTCCTGTTAAAGGGGAGTTTTTCCTCTCCACCGTCGATACATGCTTGCTCAATATGAGGGATTGCTGAAGGATTGCTGTGGTTGGAAAGTCTGCATCAACGGGGCCCAACCTCATGCCAATGACTGACGCAATCTGCTGGTATTCCTAAAATAGGAAACTTTTTAACTGATTGGAATGTTTGTATAAATGTATTGAAATGACTTCTTGTTAAGTGCCTTGAGATGACATCTGTTGTGAATTGGCGCTATATATTCAGTTACTGGGAGCATCATCCCAGTCGATGATCCCCGTCCACCAGGGAATTGCAGCCAAGCAGGATGTTACAGCCCTCTTCTACAGGGTGAGACTTTTTTGGGCTTGATCTTTAAAGATAGGTCAGGCAATAAAGATGGAACCTGTCTGTGATGCAACAATCTTTTATCGGAGCTTCAAATGAAAAGGAGTTGTGCTGTATTCAAATATTGTATTGCTATTTACTTCAGACACTCAAATAATTTCTCGTAAAAAAAGAAAGGGATTTTATTTTTCCATAACATGGTTCCAATTTATATTGTTTTTACAGATTTTAGTGCCTAAAGATGCCGTTATTTTCCTTTTGTTATTTTTAAAGTCTGTTTTTCCCATTCCTCTAAATAGGGCATTAAGGACATTAAAGGATGTCACTATCAAGGACGTGAAAAAGTGGAATTACTAAAATTTAGATATGAATTTGTGTGATTATAAGTGGAGTGTGTGCTAAGCTCCTGTAACAGACCATTAAGGAAGCCACATAAGGCAGTTCTACCCTCTCACCCTGAAGCTCATGTTAGTTAGGAATACTAAACCCGTAGCCTCATATCAGTTGACTGACTGACTGCCTGCCTTGTAATGATGCAGCGCACATTCTCCTGTTGGATCATCACAAGCTTTTCCTGCTCTAAAGGGGGCCGAACTCCGTGACAGGGATCAGTTAGGCTCTCCTGGCATTTCACATGTACATACTGCTGTTTAAAATGACTGCTGTGCCAATGACCATGTTGTTATTGGACACAGTTCATGGAGGTGATCCTCAGTGGCTCTGTTTACTGACTCTTTTATTGAGAAAAGGTCACTCTGCTGGACCTGATCCTTGAGGTCTGCAGCTTGATGTGGGTCTGTTTATGGGTCCCTTTCTCATTGCAACACATCAGAAAGCTTCCCTTCAGTGGTTGCTTCCATGTTTAAAACAGCCTTACTGTTCATCAACAAATCTCCAGAGTCAATAGAGTCATTAACAACAAGAGAGAAAGATCAGAGCCATGAAAGCCAACATGGAGTTGTACTACTCATAGACTTTATAATACAACTTATAGAAGCAGAATCTGCGCTCTGTTGCCACACTGCAGACTTAAGAGCGCCACTTGAGCCAAGGTTTTGAAATCAGGAAACTTTTCTCTAATTGAAGTGATCAGAATTCTGCAAGACTCCCTGAATGAAGGCTTTTCTGATCGCTTCAGCAGGAGGAAATCCTTGCATTAGTAGAAGTGTAGTATGGAATGTGTTAAATAATTTTTGTAGGAATTGCAAAGACGGTGAACCTTAGAAATCTGAACCTTGGTAAGCATTTCACGCTCTGATCAAGGCTGTGCAGACAGACATTAGATGGAGCTAAAATAATCTTTTATTCCAAACATTACATGTCTTAGACAGTCAGAGCATCGTTTATGACCCTGAAGCCTTTGTTAAAAACTGTTTCCTACAGTGAGTGATATTTTTCTGCTATTTTAGAACTCAGTAAGCTTTTCAAATAAACCAGAATTGATGGATGAACAGATATAACTTTTAAAGCACAATTGTTTGTTTCTTTGAGCAGTGTCTCAGTAGATATTTAGTAGACTGCAGATCCAGCCAGTGGTTTATCTCATCTAGTTTGTTTTAGATGCATCTTTTATACTGAATCATAAACCTTAGAAAAAAATGTCAGAATCGATTTTTCTTAACATATATCCAATTAGACGTGGTAAATCCACGTTTACTAAACCCCAACCGTGATCAGTGACTGACATCACAGGGCATCCAGCAACATTACTTTTTAGTATTTCCTACAAATTGGTTCTGAATTGTAAAGACAGGAACCACTGCACATCCAACAACTGTGCCAGACGAACACAGCAGGTGCTTCCTGGGAGAGACGAAGTTGAGGACGTTCAGAACTGCAGATCCAGAGACACAATCTGGTTCATTTAGGGGTGGATCACAGGAACCAGGCCAACGGTATCTAAGGTTTTATTCTGACATTGGAGAACTGATTGACCGCCAGACTTTTCCTTTAAAGTTAGGTCAGGTATTTAGAAAGCCAACTTATGTGAATATGAACTTCAAAGAGACACACATTGATGGATGCTTTTACCTAAGTTATACTTTTGATTGGCTAGTTAAACTCTGAATGTTTCCTCTCAGCCACTTTCAGGAACTATCTTTGAGTATTTGCTACTTTGTTTCTTTTCCTTTCCTAATGAACCGTTAATATACATTAGTTTGAGTACTAATTGGGTAATTCTGGATTCTATTAATGACTTGATCCCCCAAAAATTCATTCAAACACCAACTGAAGTGTCAGTATTGGGATTCTAAAGAGAAATTCAATCATTTTAAAATTCATATGCAAAATTGATGAAGAGGCGGAGAGTGCGCTAGATATTTTTGTTGTCGGTCATTTTGACTGACTGGGTCAAAAACATCTGATCATAATCTATTTTTACTTGTCAAATTTTAAAACCATAATAATGACATATTCAATATTACCCTTTTTTTTAAATTCATTTTAAATAATATTCACTCCGAACAAGCGGAACAGAGAACTGCATATAAAAAAATAACTTAAACGATTCCCCTTAAAATATGAACAGATAACCTGCTGTGGCCTGAACGTACAGTCTCACAAGTTCCTCCTGCACCTGAAAAGCCCATTTGTGCGTAGCCATATGTCTCAAGAGGGATTGTTGCAGAGGTTATTGTCATGAGGTTTTGGAATTTTTACCTCAGACTGATGGCTTGTCATGGAGGTTTAGATGTTGTTCTGGAGGCTGAATCCGTGCTCCGCTGCCACACGGGAGACTGGGATTAGGAGCGCCACTTCACCCAAAGTATTGAAATCAGAGAACATTTCTCCAACTGAAGTGATCAGGAGTTAGAAAAACGAGCCATTTCTTTACCCGCAAGCAGTCGCTTCAGCATAATGAAATACCTCTGCATGTGGTTGGCATGACAGCGGGCTCTTTGGAGCGCATCTGGAACCAGCCGCACCGCTCCAAAGCCTCCGTGACTCTTCGACGCGCTTTCAGCTCCCGGTTAGCAAGATGTGTTGAGTACGGTGTCCAGGTCTGACATGAGGCTCAGATGCTCTCGTGGGAATCCTAAAAAAAATGGATTTAGTGACTTGTTTTGTAAAGTTGAAAATGTCAGCGCTTCTGCATCAACTGCTCAGGGGTGTGAATTGTAATCTATCAAAACGATGGATGGGCCTTCGGATTCTTCCATCACCATTCTAAAAAAAACGTCAAATACGGAAAAATATTTGGTTTGAGTGACCCGGTATGGAGGTTAAATTGAGGTATATAGAATACTTCACAGTGAAGAAGCCTAAATCTGTCTAAACATTTCAAATAAAAGCGTTCCATTTAACAACTGTTTTTGTTCAGATGAGCTGAACCCCTAACTCATTCTGTATAGCTGTCTTCTACACATGTAAGTTTACTCATACTGTAGCACAACTGCCATGGAAACGAAGGATCTGAATTCCTGTAATGCAGTCCCAGAGTGTAGTGACACAACTCGCGCGCGCACACACACACACACACACACACACACACACACACACACAACCCTGACTTAAGGGTTCAGTGTGTTGAGCTGAAGTCAGGATTTATAAGGTAACCTTTAAAGAATGACATAACAGGAGTGGAGAAGCTGTTGAAATCAGCGCGGTGACGAACCGCCGTTTAGTTTCCCCATCAGCCTGTTGATTTCACTCTTGAGATTCTGAGCTTATTGTCAAGTTTGGGTCTCTTAGCTGCTGAGTGGCCAGTTCACTCCCCACTGTAGAGTGTTCTTTTAGGTGTTTGTCACGTGCCTGCTCTTAAATAACATCCCTCCCCGCCGCCCTGTTCACCTCATGACCCCCTGAGACAAACAGCACTAAATAACCGACCGGATCGATAGCTGTCATTGCAGTTCAGTGAGCCCGAGCAATCCAAGATGTCCAAGCCGTGTTTGTTCTCGCTCTCCTCCAGTCTCTGCAGTGGAGAGATACTGGTGTCTGACCAGGTTTTGAATTAAATAAAACTTTGTTCTGAGGCCAGTTTTTTAAATGTTTTTATTTAAGACACTGAATGAATGGATTATCACTTACTTCTTATAAATGTTTTAAATGGCTCCTCTACGTGACCCTTTATAAATGTGTTTAATATACCTGTGTTGTAGTTCATGCATGGACGTGACTACAGTAGGCTAAATGAGAAACAAAGTGAGAGTAAATGCTACAAATAAAAGTTCAGAAACGTATGGGAAGGTGATTTACATTAGACCAAAGGATCTAAGACACACCTAGCTTATAACACACAATTTGATGTTATATTGAATGTTATAGGGCTATCTTTTCTGTTTGTGTGTATGTCAGGTTTAACAGTGACTCTATACAGCGCCTTGCAAAAGTATTCATATTCCTTGAAACTTTATATTGTCACGTTACAAGCACCTATGTGGGTGAATGTTATCAGGGTTTTATTAAATTGACCAACAAAATGTTGCGCATAATTATGAAGTGGGAAAATAAGGGCTATGTGGTTTTTAAATGATTTTCCATATAAAAATCAGAAAAGTGTGGCGTGCGTTTGTATGATTCTCTGATACCCCTAAAATAAATCCACTCCAACAAACTGTCCTCATAAGTCACATAATTGGTAAACAGAGTCCAGTTACATACAATTTAAACTCAGTATAGATCCAGCTGTTCTGTGAAGGCACCGGAGGTTTGATGGAGAACATTAGAGAACAAGCATCATGAAGGCCAAGGAACACAGCAGACAGGTCAGGGCGAACCTTGTGGTGATATTTATGAAGGGTTAGGTTACAATACTGTATCCAACGCTTTTAATATCCATAGCACAACTGAAAACCTACCAAGATTTGGTCCTCCACCTAAACTTCAAGCCTGAAAAAACGGAGAGCAATCATTAGAGAAGCAGGCAAGGTGCCTATTGTAACTTTGACATCCATAGCCCATGTGGAACAATCTGTTGACAAGACAACTATTAGTTATTCATCTGGCCTTTTATAAAGAGTGGCACAAAGAAAGCCGTTGTTGAAAGAAAATTAGAAGAATGACTTTGCTCATTTAGCCAGAAGCCATGTAAAGAACACGCTCTGGTCAGATGACAGCAAATTGAGCTTTTTGTCCTTCATGCAAGACATTTTGTGTCAGAAAAAAAAACTACAGACCACCCTGAGTCCACAATCCCCACTGTGAAGCATTGCGACGGAAGCATCATGCTGTGGAGATTTTTGTCTTTAGCAAGGACAGGGGAGCAATCCTTGAAGAGAACCTGTAAAAGATGGGAAAGAGCGACTGGGCCGACCCTGGCTCAGGAGGTTGGAGCTGGTCCTGTGATCGGAGGGTTGCCAGTTCGAACCCCCGCTCTTGCACCCTGCTTTGGGCAAGACGCTTTACCTGCCTTGCCTGCTAGTGGTGGTCATAGGCAGCTGTGGCCGCAACGTAGCTTACCATCACCAGTGTGTGAATGGCCATTTAACTTTCCTCTAATCATACCGCCAGAGCTATGATGCGGTGGTTCAGATAACGGTCTAACTAGTCAAAGTCCAGACCTACAACCGATTATAAATCCTGAACATCAGCCAGACTTGACCAGTTTTTATTTGTAATTTATTTAAAGAAACATTTTCGTCCCACTTCACAAACGTGCACCATTTGTCACATTCAATCCCATTAAAATACACAGAAGTTTGTGCTTACAGAAAACGTGCCAGAATATAGAAACGTGTTAACATTTTGGACATAGTTTAAAATAAAAAGAAACCTAGTGTAAATTGAATTTGACCGTGTTAATCTACATCCAAACACATTAGCTACGCAGAATAATTTAAAGCAGGCTTCAGACTTGCCAGACAACCCCCCCCCCTGCTTCCCCTGCATAAAAAGTGGCCCCTGCTGGCTCTTCATGTGCTATACCCCCACCCCACCCCCAACAGTGTCATCTCCTCTGAGCTCACAAACAAGTTTACCTCTGTTTATGGAGAGTTGCCGAAACTTTCTTTCTCCCTGAGCTGCTCTCATCCTCCTCCTGTCCGCAAATAGGGAGCCTTTATTCCTCCCCCGGGTTGGAGACTCTGAAACGTGTGCACTTTCTGTACTTCTTCCCTTTTTTTTCCCATCTCTTCGTCTAATCAAGGAAGCATCCCCGAGCGGGTCGGCCGGCGTGTTTCGTTGGCTGCGGCGCCGGGGAGCGGTAGTGTTGGGTCAGGCTGTCATTCAGATGAACCATGTCGTTGTTTAGAGGGGACGGTAGAGGGATAAATCATGGTTTGCTGAGGGGGTGAAATTACACAGGAGATGGACAACAGTGTGGATTACAAAAGGGAAGTGCACTTGGCCAGGACATGGATTTGAGGAGACTGACCTGTATGAGTCCTCATTATGTCCACCACATGGGCTTAAATATAGATTCAGGTTCCCACATGAGGGCGACGCTGGACAAATACTTTGAGCTCTCACCCAAAACCAGGAAAACCTGCATCCTGTTTAATATAGAGTTTGCAGCGTTCACAGGACTGTAATGGTACACAGAGAGGCGCCAAATGAGTTTTATCTCAGTCCCGGCAATTTGTGCAGTCATTTGTTGTGGTTGTTTTTTTTTTTTGTTGTTGTTGGGTTTTTTTTTATTCAGATTGCTCGTGGCGCCCCTCTCTCTTCACTCTGAGATTTTCAAATATCTGTTTGCAGGGGGATGTGTCAGTTCTGAACAGTTGACCTAGTTTTTATGCACGCACCATCTTACACGCATAGAAAGACCCCTCTACATACGTTACATGTCTGCGAACACGCCCGAGTCGAACATGCTATGTGAATTCTGTTAACACCGCAGATTTGAGCGTCTGTGGGAAGGAACCCCCCCCCCCCCCGTCAGTTATAGAATTGCTTTATTTTTAATTATCGCTGGCTGCTCTGTACACAGCTGCTCTACGGTTGACTGTTATTTTTTTTATTTTTTTTCTTCAGCATTTAATTGGAGCTGAAACAGCATGACCTATTTTGTTTGGAGAGAATGTATACTTTATCTGTGCCTCCTCAGAACGTGGCCCTGAGCCTAATTTTGCAGCGCTGTAATGGTTCCCCTCAAAGTGTAATGCAGTGCAGATTACGCATAACCTGTTTAGCATTGCAGGCAGCAAATTCATCAACTGGATTACATAAAGCCACAGATATATTCAACCCTTTGTGTGGATTTGCATGAAATGAATCAATAATGCGGCTGATGGGAAAGTGACAAGGCAACTTTAGCTTTGAAAAGCTGCTATTTTGTTTGCATCTTAAATGAAGCACCTGTAATCAGATCCTGAGTTGCTTCCTGTTGGTCTAAATATGCCTGGTCAGGCTTCTGACTGAGTCACTGTGCCACTTTTCTATTATAGTGCTCTGGTGTGTCGCCGAAAAGGAAACGTAAAAAGGTCAGCCATGAAACTGCACTCTGCAGTATCGAATCAAATAAAGCCACTCTGTAAATTTATGAACCCAGATATTAGCCTTTTAACCTCCTGCAGTCAAAGTAGAAGGGGAAAAATGTTAGTAGTCATGTCACCAAAAGTAAGATAAATATGCCTTCCAAAAGAAAAACTGAAAAATCTGAGGTTTTTTAAAAATGATTTCGTCAGTTAAAATTCAGTCAGATTGCAAAAAATCCTCAGAAACTGCCCAACCTCACTGCTACCTATGGAATAAAAAGTAGAAGTAGCAGCCTGGTCCTGCTAGTCAAATAATGCAAGAATTCATCTGCAACTGTTCCCGAGCATATTTAGCATGTTTTAACCTAATTTTACTGAGTGAACTCAATAATAATTTTAAAGAAGCTGGCTGCTTTTTCCTGTACAGTATGTCGTTCGACAGTGAGAAAGAATAAATAAGTGGGAAATATTCAGACAACTGCCAGTCCTCCCAGGTTTTCCTTTTGATCAGACAATCAAATGCTTAAAAGTCTCATTCACAAAAAAACTTGTTCTTTTTGAAATAGGATTAGTCACTCTGAGTTGTATAGGCATACTGCACATGAACATTTTCTTCACCCATTGTTGCTTGCATTAGCTGCAGAAAGGAAATAGACAGGAAAAACAAGCCAGTCAGAAAAAGTCAGTCTTTGACGTCACAGAGAAAATTGGTTTTCATGGTCTTGCCAACCTTGGCTTGCGACTGCTCATGGGAAGGCTGTTTTGATTTTGTGGCCAGGAGAGAGCAGAGCGCGTCTCTGCTAGTAGAAGCTAAACATTAGCAGCTCCACAACGTGGCGGAACATGTTCAGCCTTGTGTTATTTGCGGACATAAAACATCAGTGTTGCATTTATTTTTTTACCCAAGAAAGAAGAGCTGAGGAAGAAATGATTGGAACACCACCAGCAAAGTTAGTTAACTTACTTATTTGTTCGAAGGCAGCATAACAGTCAAATCACTGTTAGCCAATCAGCCACTCCTCCGACAAAACTGCAACTTCCTGAGACAGGACCCGAGAGCATTTTTTCCCACAGAAAATGACTCACAAGGCATCCATACAAGCTAGAGACCACAGCTAATTTATTGAAAAAAAACAAGCGAATGAGACCTTTTAAAGAAACTGAACACAAACAAAAAAAACTAATAACAAAGAACTACTTCCTAGACTTTACAGGCCTTAGTTGGTAGGTTACATGTTATGTCAGAATTTGAGGTCCCAAGGTACTGATGTTCTGGCTGTTCCAAAAGTACACAAACAGTTGGCGAGAGAGCATTCTCTTTTCGTGCACCAATACTGTGGAATAGCTTGCCTCTGGACATCAGGCAGGCATCGACTGTTGATGTTGTTAAAGTGAAGCTAAAAGAACAATTTTTTACACTTGCATACAAGCTCTGATTGGGATGAGATGATTTTAGGTGAAGCTTGTCCATTTTATGTAATGTCCATTTTATTCTACTTCATGTAATGAGTTTGTTTTATCAGTTGATACTGTACAGCACTTTGATGGAAATTGCTTTATAAATAAATGTAATAATATTAATAAAGTTAATGACGGGACACTGAAAAAAGATGGAGAAAGTCTTCCTTTGTAATGATAGAGAGAGAACACCTTTTCTCCTTAATAAGGACCTGGCATCACATCTAGTCTTCTTCTGGAACATTGGTTTCTTGATCAGGGTGGAGATGTGTGGACACAATCGCTGCACGTTTGTTGAAAGTCAACTGCAGTGTTTGAGAACTCCTCGTTCCAGCAATAAAGCATGGTGGTGGAAGGGTGATGATATGGGCTTCCTTTGCCATTGCAGGACCTTGGCACATTGCAAAATCAACTATGAGCTCCTCTGTTGTCAAACATGAAGTGATTTGTGTGACAGCTAAAGCTTAGGCCACATTGGCCCAGTGAAGGCAGAATTTATGGAAAAACAGTAGAATCAAGCTGATTGGACCTTAATGCCATTGTCCACCATTCAGTTTCAAGAAACCCCTTTAAAAGAAGGAAATGCATGAAATTCCACCTGGGAAGTCCTTAAAGAAGAATCATACAACTTGTTTCTACTAATTGTTGTTCTACAAGTCACTGAATGATGGAACTTGGATTTTCCACTCGGTGTTTGTAGGACTGTACTGAATGCATCTTCAGTGTTGCTCTACAAGTTCTTAAGAGGAAAAATATTGCTGGAATGTCTGACTTACAACAGAAAGCGGTGTGCTTGAAATCCCCAGCGATCAGCACAATCTTGTTTAAGTGCTGTGTTTTCTTTAACTTGAAATAATGAATCGTTTTGTGATGCTCATCCAAGTTTCAGTTCTACCCAGAGGAAGGATCAGATGATTGATATTTTCTGTCCTAATGAAAGCTTCAAATTAAAAAGCGAATCAGTCGTTTGGGTGTAGACACACAGAGACATGCACGAAACGCGCAGAAACTCCCGGAACAGAGAGTGGGCCTGATCCAGCAGTGCTTTCATTGTTGTGGTAAAACGGAGTCGCATAAGCTGCTATAATCACTCGTTTAGCGCGGCAGCAACAAACTCTTATTTTTAGATATTTCCAATCCAATAATAAAGGTGCAATCCCTAATGAACCCTCACTAATGCAGTGGTCCGTTCATCGTTGTTGGGTTTATTAGCTCTCCTAATAGGCCTTTTCCTTTTTCAGGACCCTCTGTCCATTTCAGATAAATCCATTGTGATTTGGGGAGACAAAAGGAAGCAGGATGTCAGATTGAGCCGACTGAAGCGTCTCTCCTCGGAGCCTGAGTTAAAGCTGCAGCTCCATTGACAGTAAAGAGCATTTACCATTGTAAAGTCCATCATCATTTAATCTGTGGATAAATATGGCTGCGAGTGATTATGTCTCCCTCAGTTTGTGCTGATGGTGCAGGGGGATGTTGAGCTGTTATTAAAGGTAAGGCGGCTGCTTGAGGTTTGAAGTGCCGTTTGGCATTGGTGAGCAGCAGAACGCCGGCACTATGCAACTGATTGATGGCTGCAGGTATACAAGCACAGATTAGGATTTAGCTGTTGTTTTTCATTGGGGCTCTTCCTCCCTTGTGGTTGTCACATTCAGCTTAGTGGGTTGTTGTTGTTGTTTTTGCTGTTTCTGCAGCTGCTCCATCTTATTGTCTTTGCATGTTGCATCTGGACAAAGCGAAAGAAGGAAAATGATTAACCTAATTAAAAGAATACAACTTTTAACTCCTCATGATGTTTTCCATCACAATTTGAGCCTTCCTCAATCAATAAACCTGAGCGACCTGTTTGAAGCATGCATCTTCCATTAGATGAAGACCAAGAAAATCATGTTGTCCTAAAGTCAACAAAGGTCGCAATGGGACACTGGATTGTTCAGATTTTTAGTTTTAGTAATAAATCATAATTTTTATCATTATCACAATAGTACAAAATATTATGTTGATTTCGGCAACCCCTATATTGGCCTCATAAATATTGCATCCAAGCAGTCTTGTTATTGCGATGTTCCTCACAGTGAAATGGCAAGTGATTTATTGTGCAGCCCTACAAAATCTCTTTCTTAGAAGATATTCTGGCTTGGGTATAAAATCTACTTTTAGGTCGACGATAAATCAATTTACAAATGTCAAAACCTTAATTTATTTGGTGTTTTAGTATAATCGGTCCGTAAGGGCAGGACCTGGACTGAACCATCAACCAGAGGGAACACCAAGCAAGCAATGTCAGAGTTTTCGTTTAATTTGAAAATGTTGATAGAACTTTCATTGTAAAGAATTTGGTTCTGTATTCAGTCAAAGAAGCATAGTGTTAACAAAATTGATAGAGCTAATATAGAATTGGACAGGATAGCTCTAACATGTGACGCAGGGATTTTATCACTGATGAGTGGCAGGTAGCAGCTTATTCACTAAAATCAACAGCAGTGGATTAATTGAATTTAAATCTTTTTTTACTACTGGGTTGATTTGTTTAGATATTTGGGAATATAAACCACATATATTTGTACTGTAAAGTGTCTTTTAAATTACATTTATTGTGAATTGGGACGTTATGCATAGATTGAATCGATATAGAATGGATGAGCAGTGAGCAAAGGTAAAATGCCAGAGTTTTTGTTTTATTTAATTAACATATTTATGGAATTTTGTTTTTGTTGAACTAAAAGGTCTGACTCATTATTTCTGACTAAAGAGAGATATTTATTATTTATTTATTGATGCATTGATAATCATTTCCAAATAGCACCCAGCCCTCTGAATTGTGACCAAGTCGTGAAGATTCCCATCATTGGAAGTGACTAGAATAGCTCTCTGTAGAGAATATATTCAGATTAAAACATTACACAAGGCCCAATATTAGGTCCACAAGAATGAGACAAAACTAGATTTTAACTTTAGTTTTGGAAAATCTAAGATTTTGTTGTGCTTTTTGGCTGTCTTGATGCCAATAAGCGTTTTCAGAAGAAAAAGTCAAACTGTTTATTGTAAAACAATAGGGTTCAGGTTGGCCTATCAAAATATTTCAGATTTTACACTAGAGGTGATCATTATGTTCTAGATAGCTTTAAAACAGGGGAAATTGGCACTTTATTTAGCACAGATTAGTACCTTTGTATCAAACTTCCTCTTTAGCTAGCTTCACTAAACGTCTACGGTCTGCTACAAGGTAGGCGATTTGAGTCTGAGTGTTGTTGGCCAGTATAACAAGTTAAAAGGTCTACTTACTTTATTATTTCAAAATAAGAGTGTTAAATGTAGCCACAGGGTGACGAGCTTTAAGCACTCATCGATAGAAACCCAGATAAAACTACCCAAGGCTGAAGTCTAGTATCGGGACATTTTAATATTGCCAGATTCCCTGGCCATGAGTTCTGGTTACGCTTTCTGGCTCTAAGAAAGTGAAGGAAAGGTACGTAAAAATAAAATTGTAAATTGCCTGGATAATAATACATATTTTTGAGACATGGGCCTAATTTATCAATATTTCAAATAAAGAGTGCAAAATTGCGTGCAGCACAAAAGAATTGCGCGAGAGTCGGGTTCCTGATTTGCGGGTGATCTACTAAGATTGTGTGCGCAAATCATAACAGGCATGAAGAGCAGAATTCAAATGAGGCCTCTGCCGTGTGTTACAGGCTTTCTGCCCCATGCACTGTTCCACAGCCAGAGAGAGGAGGAATAGGCGCAGTGAGTTATGATACGTCTTTTAGAAAAAATTGAGATAACTGTCAGGTTTATGGCTATAAGTATCAATTACCATTAGGCTAGAATGTGTGTGAATGATATTTTTCGTTTGTCAGTAATAAACTCATGTTGAATCGTGGTGACGCAAAGTTAAGACATGCCTTTCAGAGGAGGTACAAAAAAAGGCGCAAAAACAGCTGCTGCAAATAGTTTTATGTTTGATAACTCACACTGCGTGTGGAACGCCTACTTATTTGCATGTTTTCCTCCCAATATTTTGTGCCCATATTAAATATTCATCAAGGGCAAAAGCGCTAAATGGATTGCGTGCATCTTGCTGCGCGTTTAACAGGCGCAGTCCTCCCTGCGTCTGCTCACTAAATCACCTGCTGCATAATTTTGCGCCCGCTGTGAGGTTTGCGCACTTTTTAACAAGCGCAAACATTTGATAAATCAGGGCCATAGTGTTTTGTTAACCTGCATCCAGACAAAAGAAACATCAGATCAATAAGCTATTGTCCTCCTCCTTACATTACAGCCCACTGAATGATGTTTTTTCATCTCTGTGCCAGAGCCGACACTCTCCGCCGTATTTCACCCTCCAGATCTTTATGTCAGCCCTCGCTCTGTACCGTCGGGGGCGGTGAGATTCAAATAGTGACAGCTTCTAGTGGCATTGCCCTCCTTTGTTGCACCTCTTTCAACTAAGGTGCAGCTCTGATGCCCTGTGAGCAGTTGTCTCTGTCAGGAAACAGAGAGCCTGAGGTTTTGGATCTTAGCAGGACACAACATTGTCAGGGCATCAGGTGAGAAGATCTCACGAGCAACCCACCCACTTCCACTCCACCACTCACTTAATCACTTCTGACACAATGCCAATTCCACAGTGAGCGCTCCTCACGGCTTTATTCTTAGATGTGGCAGCCGGGCAGTGATCAGCTCCCAGAGTCTGTCATCGTTCATCGAGCAGCGGTCGCTTTTCACCTGTTATTGTTGATTTTTTTCTGATTACAAGTGCTCTGGCATTTACAAGCCTCTGTAAAACCAGTGGTCCTTCTGAGGGCATTTAATGGTCCATCAGGACGTCTTTCAGGAGGATCACAGCTGATGAGAGAAAGCAGACAGCGGATGACCTAAAACCCCTCAGCCTCATCAGACTCGGTGTACATAAGAGAAGACAACAGGTGCAGCTGTTAACCCAGTCACCACTAAATTTACGCCCCAACTTCAGTGAAACTGGGGCTGAGTGTCTTGAGGGCACAGGCAAAACAATTTACTGAATTGAGCCAGACATAACTGTAAAAATCCTGCCTGCCGCACGCACAGCTGCTTTACAGCTTCTATTGTTGTCTCTGAAAAGCTGAACATGAGCTGCGAAGCAATCACAGAGCATGCAGGGAAGCAATTTCTTTCTCTTATTCAAGTGAAAAATTATTCCATGCTGTCACAAAAGACTCCCTAACAAGGTGCTTTAAACTCTCTGGCAGTGCATTGCTGCGGGGTGGCGAAGACCGGGATAAGATATAAATGAAGCTTAAAGTCAAGAGTCTGTTTCTGGTAATAGGTGCATTTCCTTCGCTCTCCAACCTGCTTTTGATGTGGAGCGAAGATTAACTGTGTTCAACTGTCTACTTGACTCTCTTAAATTAACAGCACGGGTTGACAGCCAGAGACCTTCTGTGAGGCGTATGAACCCTAAAGAGATTTACGCTGTTTCCTTTTCTTTCTCATGCTGCTTGTTGCATCTATTTCAAGCCCCCTGTGCATGGCACCTTTGGTCAGTGTGCGCTCCTAAGAAAAGCCGTGGCATTCAAGGTGACAACAAAGAAATACTCAACCACTGAGGAATGTTCCCCTTTCATCTCCTCCTAATCCTCCCATCATGCGATCCGGGCTAATAACCGCTGAGCGGGGGCGCAGGGTGCCGAGGAATCCCCAGCCCAGCTGCTTTCTAGAAAGAAAGTGCTCCTGCAGGGCAGACAGACTCTTACATCCAACATGTTGATCCCTCACAGCTAATGAGGCCTACCGTCTGGGCTTTCTTTATCAGCGGGCTGCATCCTGAGCCGGGCCAAGCAGCAGTCATGCATCATAAAGTTTACACTCCTGGATCCACGGTGGACAGAAAGCACAGCTCAGCGATTCTCACTCCCTCTGGATATAAACCACAGGTTGGAATCAATTCAGTATATGCTGTGTATTGGAATACCACCTTAAAAGTCCAATAGAAATTAAACTTGTATTATTCTAGTATTCAGGCGTTATGCATACAATTAGTCAGATTGCAGGATATAATTTTAATGCTTTTGATGCACATGTGACAAACTTAATTAAATGGTTGAAATCACTTTTGAGCCAAATTTGGATTTCCAGCAAAGCATAAAAACAGCAGTTGAACCAGAATGTCTAAAATTGTAGTTCCTGTTGATGCATAAGCTATTGGTAACTCTGCAGCACAGCTAGCTTAGCGTGACCATATTTTGATTTCCAAAAGAGAGGACTTGACCCAGTCCTGAAAGAGTTTCAGGACTTGGACAAGACTTTTGATTTCAACTATTTAAAGAGAGCATTCTCCATGTGGTCAGAATGAACAGTTAAATAACAAACACATTTTTGGAAATTAATTCATAATAGAAATAATTACTCTTCTGAATTAGGAAATTTACCAGTAACAATAGAAGTTCACTTTTTAAGTCATACTGGACAAAAATTAAACAGAAATCGGAAATAATATTCTGAGAAAACAAGTTGTTTTCTTTTCAATGTAATAATAAAAGTAAAAAGCAGCAGTCTTAAACAGAAAAGAGAGTGCATAGTCAGTCTTTAGCTTTCATCTTCATCCTCCTCAGTCAATTTATAGATGAACTCTCACTTTACACAGCCTTTTTACAGTTTTGTGTCCATGTGACCGACGGGATCTTTGCCACTTGTCACACACTGAAACGCATGCCAGCTTTGCCAGCTCTTTTCGTCCATAAAGCTACACTTGCGCTTTGACATCTTGTAAAGAACGCAGCGCAACACGATGTGGCACATCACTGCCTGCTGTCTGTTCCGTCTATGATTGGATCAGAACCACCCACTAGGTAGCAGCTCTGTTAGGACGTCAGATTAGAGACAGGCTGTCGTATTCCATGCATCACACCAGTTAGTTTAAGTATGCGTATTGGTACGGCCCCAGACATTTTCATCAATCTATGAAATCCTCCCGTATGCGCCGGACAGCACGTGAAAAGTGGACATGTCGGTCACCCTGAGCTAGCTGCTGAAGTAAATTTGCAAAGTAGTAGAGGTTGTGGCTGTACTACACAGGTTATGTTTTTAACAGATGTTCTTTCTTCTGTATGTAGTGTCTAATGTGGTTTCTGGGAATCCAGTCCAAATCCTCTAATATCTAGGCTGCACCGGTAGGTGGTGACAACATTTAAATGACCAGAATCAATGCTCAAATTTTCTTTGACACTATTTTTCAATTTCTTCTCAGGCATTAAGTTCTTCATCTTACTTTTGAAGTGAAGCACACTAGAATACATTAAAATTACTTTACTGTTTGGGTCGGGAAAGCAGTATTAGGAATGCCCAAAGCAGGAATGGAATACTCGAGTCACGTTAAGGGACTTGTTACTTGACTCGAGCAGCACGCAGATGACTTGGACATGAACTCTGACATGTAAAATAGCTATTGTTGGAATTAGCATGTAGATGATGCTAATGTTAGCTTAGTGTATTAAGTCAGATTTCTGGACAAATTCAATAACAACTTCCCAAAGCCTTTGTAAAGTGTTCAGCTCGATTAGTTATTGTTTTCAAATTTATTTTAAGCATGTTTTATTATTTTGCACATGCGAACGTTAGCTTAGTGATAGCATGGGTCATTGAGCACCATTAAAGAAAACAAACAAAAACAAAAAAAGTAAATCATTTATGACTGCCATTATTTTTAGTCTTAAAATCTACACCCTGCTCTCTTATTTTTAACATGTTCCCAGGTGATAATGACTTGGCTTGGACTGGAAGATGTTTTTGGGATACGGACTAGGACTTGGCCTTTAGGATCTGGACCAAAACTATGTGACTTTGACTTGGACTTGAACACTAGGTGTGACTTGGACTCGAGATAATGACTTGACTACAACACTAGTCCAACATAGCCCCTCTCATCATTTACAATAATCTCTACATATGAGTAACAGATAGCTTATACAGTAATTTAAAACTCGCTTCAGTTAATTCTTCAGCCGTTGTGGTAATATGGATGTTACACTGACTCGAGTCAGCAAAGATTAAGATTTCAGACTTGACTTAAATTCGAGATTTAACTTGTCTATGGCTCAAGTTTTTCAAACAATCTTTCCTTCAATCTGTCCAAACCTCGATGTAAGTTGCAGATGACAGCTCTGACAGATGATGTGTTGCATATTTCACTGTGAAAAGATGCACTTGATTTGTTAGCCGGTGATGTTCAAAGATGATTGGCTGGATTTATAAGATGGATTTATAACAATTTATAGCAATTTCGCTTTAAGTTTCATGACCTCCCTGATGCCTCTCTAACTGAACACTACATTCAATGACTTTGGCTCGTTTGTGGAAAAAAATAAGCCTATATTTTCTGTTCAGAGGGATGAGAAAAAAAGGCTCTGCGCCTCCTATACTGAAGGAGGAGTGGATAATATGATATGACTCATTATAAAGAAAAAATAGAGAAAAAACAACATAAACAACTGTTGATCTCTTGCTATTTATTTATTTTTCAAAATGAATGCATGTTCATATCTCTGATCTGGTAAAAAATAGACATCAGTTTTTAAAATAATGGCTTATCAAAAAGGAATATTGAAAGGCTAACCGATATTTGTTAATAAGTGAAAAAAAAATAAAGAATAATAGTGAATAATTGTTCAAAGACAATTGTTAAATGTTAATTCAAGCCTAAGACCAAGCATTACAGGTTTAAATTCCTAATGTACAGCAATGCCGTATTTTTAATGACTAGTATTGAAATTGATTTTAACTGTTTACGTCATCAGTTTACTGTTCTTGCGATGTGGGAACAATTCTGGTAGAGTCGTTGCTGGTCACATTTATTGACATATCTGATAAAGATTTCTTTTTAAAAAAAGCCTGAAAGCAATTTCATCTTTTAAACCATGAGCTTGAATCCACAATGGAAAAGGAGTAAATAATTTGTGTACATTTATTCAGTTTGAAATTCCCTTAAAATATAATTGTTTTTAGGAAAATCACCAGTGGCACAATTAGTAGAAGCCTTTGAAATAAAAGTAACTGAAATATTTCATAATCCATATTTAACTTTGTTTAATTTAACAAGAGTTTCTCAGAACTTTCTCAGAACAGAATATGATGCAACACATTGCAAAATCTCCAGCAAAACAATACGACCGTTGACACGAGCGGAAAGGTGTGTGAACTTCAGCAGTTGTCTGTTCATGTACGTGCTGTAATAACGTCAAACAAAAATGAGCTAATTTCAGGCATAAATTCAAACCCACACAACTCTGATTCATAACTACAGGGAAACAATCCGTAAACATACAAGCTTGAGCTGATACTGAGATGTGTTGCTTTTTTTTAACAAATAATGCTCCAAATCTGTCTTTCTATCTAAACGGTGATTTTCCTGTAGTCTCCATGAGGCCCTTTAAGTCTTGGAGTGAAACATTTTCCTCTCTGTTTAAATCATATCAATAATTTATCACATCTTTACATCGTTTATACATATTGGCAAGGTTTTGTTTTTTTTTATTCATGAGTGTTTCTCAAAGAGGTCCCGTGTGTCCTATGGTCTTAAGTCCTGCATAGCTACCAAGCAGAGCCTTATGGTGAACCCATTTTCTCTTTCACCTCTGTGTGCCCTGTGGAGCAGCAGCGTGATGGTGTGCTGCACGTGTGAACTCACTCTCAGATGGCTTACAGGGAAAATTCAAATCCACTGACACAAAAACGACTTTTAAGATCGTTCAGATACAGTACATCGGAGAGATGTGTGTTAGGTGCATTATCCTGGTTAGAAATGCAAAGCAGACGTTGATTATAGATCAAATGAGAATGCGGTCTTCTATAGCCGGGTCTCCCAAACCCTGGTCCTCAAGGCACTCTGCACTGCATGTTTCAGATGTTTTCCTGCTCTAACACGCCTGATTTAGATAATTTCCGTTCAGCCAAAGACTGTTAATCAGCCATCAAATGAAATCAGGTGTGTTGAGGCATGGAAACATCTAAAACATGCAGGGCAGTGTGCTTTTTGAGGAGAAAGTTTCTGCAGTGCTAGCTTGCCGGTTCTCTATCAAACTACAAAAATGGCTGAATGGCGTGGTAGTGGAAGGTTCAGCGACCTGGAGGGGGGCGTGGTATGCAGCACATCCTTCACATTTAAAGGGACCGCAATAAAACGAGTCATTCTGCAAAGAAGAGGAGCCTATAGATCTACTATCATAAACAATTCCGACCTAATAACTGCAGTTCCACTATATTTGGACCACAACTAAATGATTTAGATGTAAAAAGGAAGAATTTAAAAGCATTTGTCCACTTTAAGTAACCTTTTGGGAAAAAAGTACTTTTAAGAGTAGCTTTACTGCACCAAACTTTTACTTTTTACTTGAGTAATATTATTATGAAGTATCACTACTCTTACTTGAGTAAAATTTCCAGATGCTCTATCCACTGATGCCTTGTCCACACATATCTCACTTCGTTCTGTATCTCACAGAACGAATGTATTTTTTAAGTATTTGGCCTGTCACCCAAACGAAAATGCAAATTTAGGGCACCAAAAACAATTCTTTCTAAAAACTCCGACCAAGGTGAAGATTTGCTCTTTCCCCACTTTAAGCATTTGCTTGTGGACAGAATGAACCGGAGTTTTAGGTTTCGCAATGTCACTGTCCGTGACAGAAATGCTCCAACATCACTTATTTTTCCACTCAGAATCAGCATTTATGCCCTCAGAGCTGTGTTGGCATCATCGATTGAGAAGTTAGAACGTAGAAAGGTTCTCTTGAGTTTGATTGGATTTTGGGTAACTACTGCCCCCTACAGGTTTGAATGTGCGTAACGATGCACTTATGCGATGAGGTGTGAACTGAGTTTTTTATTTTAAACTAGGTGGTGAGAATTTTATTTTATTTTTTTTTAAGTTTGTACATGGCCTGAGTAAATTTACTGAATGAAGAAGAAACACTTTTTAGCAAAAAATACACCAGACACAGACACACACCTACAGTTTATTAAACGCCACCTGTTTCTACTCAAAACTTTGTTTTTATTATGCAGTTTTCTATCTGTTGAGCTTGTTTTGTTGCATTTTGAGGTCAAGTAAATAAACAGTTAAGCACCATAAATTTTCACTGAAGGACTTTTTACCTTGTTCCAAGATTTATATGTATATTACCTACTGTAAGTATTATATTGAAAAAAAATGACTTAGAAAAGTGCTTCTCCTGCTTAAAGTGTTATTTTGTAATTATTTGTTTTGTATTAGTATTTTTTATTTAGTTTGATCTTTAAAAATCTGAATTTGCCCATAACGTCTGACATAATAAAAAAAAAATAGATCAAATGTTAGTCAGTACTCAAGTAAGAGTAAAAAAGTATTTTCTAAAAAGCCTACTTGAGTAAAAATATGTTGAAGTAGTGCTACTCGAGCACAATTTTTGGGTACTCTACCCACCTCTGGCTAGGCCAGTGTTTCTCAAACTTTTTTTATCATTCCCCACTTTGGACAAAGGACCATACACAAGCCCCCCAGGCTTTTATCGCCCCAACAGAATGGTGACCCCACCTGATTTCTAAAGTGTTTTATTTATTTAAATAGCCGAGTTAGTCTACAAGTTTTTAAGGGTATAAATTAGTTGGAAAAAGGGGTTGCACACTGGTAGAAAACCGGCTCAGAAATATATGCTGTCAGTAGTTGCTACATGTAGAACTTCAGCTCACAGTTGGAGAAAATAAAAGTTGTAGTTTTATCAAATTTACAAAGCTTTCAAAAGTTCTAAATAATAAATAATAATAATAAAATAAATAAAGATCAAGATACTCATCCCTGTATTTCCTCCGTGGTTGAGCGTGTGACTTCTCTTACTCTGAAACCTTCCCTGATCTTTTTAGATATTTGTACATTTTGTAGATGGAATCTCTGATAATGCGGCTACTTCAGCTTGTTTTGTTCTGCTGCGATATATTCCAACGTTAAACTCCCAGCCCGATGTTTCAGGTCCCGGTTCTGTTTACAATGATGATGCCAATTGCTAATTTATTTGAGTGTGTTTAATTTTGTGAGAGGGGGGAGCTGGTTGATTTAATTTACAACGACAGAATCTAGGGGGGAAAACTATTTAAATCCCATTGATGTCACACCCCAACTGCAATACCTCTGCGCCCCACTAGTGGGGCTCGCCCCATAGTTTGAGAAACACTGGGCTAGGCCAAAGATGTTTCCCAAACTGTTCATGTTTTCTTTGACATTGTTTTGTACAAGATCTTCTCACTATTCGTATTCTAACTCTACATTTCTAATCCATCGTTCAGTACTGCTCTGAAGAGCATATTTACATTTTGTCCTGCTGGATCATAACCAGATTAAGAGTTTTAACGAAAACCCTTCAAAACAGAGCTAAAAAAGGGAAAGCCCCTCAATTCTTGTTGATCGCTTGAAAAATTCATTTAGACATGCTTGATGTGTTTCTAGAAGCCTGGTGGGAACATTGCTCCATGCAGTGAAGATAGCTTTACAAGTGGCTTTTATGGCTCTTTTTTTGTAAGCTTCCCTTGACACCTATCCCCAAACATTTATAGTGGGACTTAGATCAGGTCAGCATGCAGTGTGGTCCAAGAGTGGAGTGTTATTCTCCTGCAGGACATGTCTACTTCAGCCGTGTCTTTTTGAAAGACCCAGTAATCACTGCACAGATGAGGGCCCTCACTTTAGAGTAATCCCTGCTGCAGCATCTTCTCATAACCAGCTGTGGGTATAGAACTTTTGAATCCTATCGTTCCCTTGCTGGAATAAAGCTCCCAGATCATGATGGAGCCTCCTCCTAAACAGCTGTAGATGTTCATATTCTCTTCAGTCTTGATAATGAAGCTGGTTTCTTTTTTACAAGACAGAGACAAGGTTTTACCTTTCTGTTGGCTTTGACATGTTTTGCCTATTTCTGGTAGCCTTCTTCAGAAGAGTCACGTGACGTTTTTTTGTGTGACACATCTTAAACGCTGTTCCTGAGGAAACCGGTACGCCCCCTGCTGTCTGTTGTCTTGTGAAGCACTGAATCACAGATGTGTGAGAGGGTGTGCATACCATGTCTAAAGCCTAGTTCTTCGTTTATACTCCGTCTGCAGAGGTGCGGAGACACGCAGCGCCATTATCCGTTGACGCAACGGCTCTCCGTCACTCACTCGTGGACTCACGGAGTACAGCCCAATTTTTTAACTATCTGTCAAACGCAACAGAGAACGCACGTCTATGATTGGCCAGCCCAACAACAGCCCCAGATAATTTCACCAGAACGGTGCGCTATAGTCGATGTAATTAGTAGTCAATGCTGCTTTTTCCACTAGATCTTTATATTGCAAGGCCAGTTTATCCAATATGGTTTTTGGGTGATTTTGAACACCAGGATTTGTAGAGAACAACAAAACAAACCGCTGTGTTTGTTTAAATGAGTTTTTAAGAGTATTCTATGAGCTGCACTTCTAGTAAAAAGCTTTCCAGTTCAATCGAAACTCACTCTCCGTCGGCCATTGGTCCTTGAGTGGATATGCATTCATAAGCTGAAGAAAATAAATTGTCGTTGACCAGAGACGTCATTGCAGTGGTAGGCAGACCCGCCAGAAAAGGCCTGCTGTCCTGGCGGAGAATTGCTTTGCAACACTGACACACCAACGGGAAAGTTTAAAATGAAAACATCTCCGTCAATATGTGTCTGTTTGGATCAAACATAGTGATGGAGAAGTGTAAACTAGGCTTCAATGTCTTTGCTGCTGTCCAGTTCATAATGTGGTTTTCCCTTTTGCAGTGGTCTGCTGTTGCTGATCTGAGGTTTTGTTGTGGGACCTCCTCCACTGTGGCATGTAGAAAACATCTCAAGTGGTACATCCTTGTCCATCCAGCCATCTATTGTTTAAACCCATTTATTCTTGCAGTGTAGCATGGGGGCTGGTACCTCTCTTCAGTGGTCATTTGGTGAGAGGCAGGGAACCCCATAGATAGTTCGCCAGTGGGTTGTAAGCCAACCAACAGTAGTGTAATAAGGAGGGCAATAATCTGATCGTTTTTGTTCAAGATGGATTTGTTCCGTCACTAATGAGGCTTTGAACGGTGAGTTTCACGTTATGTGTGTCTGCTATGTTTAAAGTTATGATTGTATCTTTGATTGGCATATGTCGTTGGTATCGCAAGAATTGTAGCGTTCCAGTGATGTAGAATATGTATATGTACATATAAATGGTTTCACAAAAAAGGCAGATTTGGCCTTGAAGTACGTAACATACTGTACCACCTGCAAAATGTAAAATAAAAACGTTAAGGGGAACACTTTCCTCAAAACCCTGCTTACAGTTCTAATAAGCAATGTTCAGCATCCCTGTTAAAAAACTGCCATTACCAAATAAACAACCACTAATAAAGTGAGATCACTGAGTATTTTATGTGATGTATTTATATAAATAAGTGATATGTGTGATGGCCAGAAGACCATGTATTAATTATTATTAATTATAATTATTGTTATTTAACTGTGCAAAAGACTTAATACACTGACTGCAGTCAACTATCTTGTTTATTTTCAATATACTTTCCCTACGCAGATGTCTCATAAATATAATCCCTCCTCTCATGGAAGTTGACCGGTTTCAGCGCTATGATGGAGAAGAGACAGAGAGAATCTCTCTTCCCTGAGTTCAAATAAAGAACCCGCTTTCTGGAACCGATCTCCATTTACTATCCGGCAATCCTGAACTAATTAGCTGCCCGTTATTCTTGGATGCGCTTCGAAAACCAGATTTAAAATAGCATGACAAAAAAAGCATACATGTTAAAGCCAAACAGTATCATTAGCGTATTTGTTCATAAAACAAAGTTAGCTAAAATCAGCTATGGCATCGTAGCAAAATAGTACTACCTACCGTTCTTTATGGAACTTCAAATGTTGAAAGAAGTTGGACGTTGTTCTCCTTCTGTGATTGTCTTCTTGCATGTTTTTACATACTGCACTGCGTTTTTTTGTCTACTTCGTATATCATGTACCCCAAAGAAATGACTATTGGGAGCATGATTGTCGTTGGCTCCAGCGCCATATAGAGAGGCAGAGAGTTAGGCCTTCTTTTTTTAATGTGGTAATTTGATTGGCTGTTCTGCAGCTCTTGGACAGATGTGTTCAAAGAGATAATCTCTATTTGTTATGACGGGATGAGTGGAAGGACGTAAAATTAAGCAATTTTGAGATAATAGGGGCATTCAACTTTAGATATTGTGTAAAAGAGCAAGTCTTTTCAAGTAAACAGGTTCAAGTCCAAGTCAAGTCCCAAGTCATTGGTGTAAAAGTCCAAGTCAAGTCTAAAGTCACAAAATTATTGACTCGAGTCCAAGTCATGTGACTCGAGTCCACACCTCTGATTGTTTCTTTAACATCAATGATTCTGAAAGAGCATTATTATGTTGTCAGGGTAGAATTTACTACATTGATGTTCCAAGTTTTTATTCCAGCATGCTGCTAGCTGCAGAATCTAAGCCATTGACTACTCTGCTTTGTGTCATCGGCACCTTTATGCTCTTTAGATAGAAAACACAAAAGCTTTTTATAATCATTGTTGACATTTTGCTCAAAAACATAAATATCAATAGATAGTGTATTGAATTTCCCAGGGTGAATTTTGAAGCCCTCGTTATATACCAGCTAAGTATCCAAAGGTCTAACAGTCAAATAATAGACAATCAATAACGGCCGGATAACTACCCTAACATTCTGGATTCAAAAAGTATTTTTAATTAGGTCTCTTATTGAAGATGCAGATTTGTGTGTCTAACACATGAAAGTGTGAGTAAAAATGACCAAAACTACAGTGCTCGTTCCCAGATGTCACAATTAGGAGTAGCTCAAAGGTCAGCACATATTTCTGGGTTATTGAAAATCAAATCTACTGTAAAGATCTAGGAAGGCCATCGACATGTCGCTGTTTTCTGAAAAAGCTTGTCCACACAGCAAACAGAGAGAATCCGACGCAGGCACCTGAGACGGGATTGAGCCCAGACCCGGAGCTGGAGGAGAAGGGGGATTTACAAGCTCTGAAGGATGATTGGCAGAAAATGTCAAGCACGACGCGTCAGCCCGAAGGAGAACAACACAGAAGACAGATGTCAGAGACTGCATGATAAGGAGGAGGGCAGGCTTATAGGGAAGAGACCGCTTCAGAGGGTTATGTCCTCCTTTAAGAATCTATTTCAGATTAGGCGCCGTCACTGATCTCATCTAAATACCCCTCACCTGACCTATCGCCCAAGCTTGAATGCAGCTTTTCTGATATTTACCTTTTTTTTCACATTCACTCAGGGTTCTTTTTCTTTCATTTTTTTTTTACTTTCTGGTACAAAAAGCAAACCTGCTGGTCCGGGCCTTAACCAGGGTCAGATATCCCAGAAGGCAGAGGCAGACTGAAGAACATACGCTGCATGTTAATTACTCTGAACGTGTTTGGTTTGGCCTCGAGACTGTGCTGCTGCTTCTCTTATTCAAGTTTCTGCAGAGCTTTAAGTTTAACCCCATCACAATGTCTGGTTTTCAGGGCGGTGCTCCCGTGGCGCACCCAGAGGACGAGCTAGAACGCCTGACTAAAAAGATGCTGTTCGACATGGACAACCCTCCATCTGAGGAATATTTCGGTAAGACGCCGCAGCTCATCTCAGCTGCAAATTTTATTGACTTCCACTAGAAGCAAAACTATGTCTGTTAATAACTCAAGAAATTACTCTTTTAGTCAAAATGTTCACTCATGTAAAGACGCAAGGATGATTTTTGATTAGAGGGGAGGGTTCCTTTCTTTGAAAACGCAAGTATGTTATAAATTTGGGATTATCTTGAGAACTTTTCCAACAGAACAGTTGTTCTGACCATGTTCCTTGCTGAGAACACGATGCCCTGAGCTCTCCTATGCTCAGGCACATTAAAATGAAAACATTATAACCAACCATTAATCCTTTTTCTATCTGTGTTTTTATAAGTAAGACCGGAGGACAAATCTGGATTTTTGACCTTTTATTATTCACATCCATGCTCTTAGCACCCCAGTGCAGGTTGCTTCTAAAGGGAAATTGGGCCAATTATGGAAAAGATGGAAACTTAAACAAGAGATAAAATGTTTTTATGAGCTGAGCTTTTCTCCTCTGCTGATTTAATCACGTCGCCTCCTTACTGTTCTGTTCATAAAAATGGTTTCAAAGCTTTTGGTCGGCACTGCCATGAAAATATTTGCTCCAGTTGAGAATGCGGGGCCTGAACCAGTGCTGAATGGGTTTGTGGAACAGGGGAGCACCTACAGAAAGTTTCTGTAGGGGTCACCAGATGGAGGCCGCTAATGATGTTTGATGACTCATTAAATCTGGCCTCTTATCATATATCACGTGAGTGATCATATTCACAGAAGTATACATATAGTATTGCTGTAATTCAGATAAGATATATCCAGATTATAATACTTGACTCTGCTTTATATAAATTATGCAATTATGTCTCCTTGACCAGAATAGTTTCAGAATTGATTTCAGGTAGGTTTTTTAAAATTATTATTATGTTCTAGTGATCCACCAGGTTTTGGCCATATTCCCTTCACTACAAGGTAAGATTGCTTCAAGAATGAAAACCCAGCTTCCTTCTTGCCCAGCATGTCAAATTACCAGGAAGTAGAGAACAGCGAATCCATATGGTCTACTACCATAACAATTCATCTTTAAGTGTAAAAACAAAAATGGAGTGTATATCAGTTAATCGGAAGTTTTCTCCATGCTGGGAGTCACTTATCATGGTGATTTATGCCCTTTGTGTTGGACTGTGGGACAATTTAAAGAGCTGCTTCCTGTAATTGTGTTTGAATGGAGATGAACAGCAGGTTTTGCTATTTGTGGACTTGTGTCCTCAGCTCAAACTGCTGCTGGCATGACAACAGTCTCCTCATAATAGCGGCTGTCATAGGTCCTCGAAGAAATGCTGTCTGAATGAACACCTGATGCATGTGTAATGGCGGCCGATAAGAGCTTTGTAGAGAAAACAGAAAGCTATTTAAACATGTTTCATTGGTGTAATTATGTAAATCACAGTGCAGTGAGCGCCACCGTGTGTTTTTCACTGTGGCATTTGGTGAAGCTGGAAGAAAAACATACAGACTCCTTCTAGCCTGTGTGCTGCAAGGTTTCCCTGCAGGACGGAGTCATGTGGGATAGTGGGTTATCAGAATACCAGTATGGTTTCCTAGATTAGACCCCATAGTTTAGCTTAGCATCACTGGAAGCCAATTTTAGTACTTGTCTTGAGGCTGTGGTGTACAGTGCAGGTTTTTGTATGCAGGCGAAGCTGTGCATAACCTGCTGCTACTACTCTATTTTTATAATGTAGTGATTTTGATATACAATTGAAACCAGAAGTTTACATACACTGAACAAAAAGACATCTTTTTCTTTTTTTTCACTGAAGTTAAACCAGACCAAACTTTTCTTTTTTTTAGGTCAGTTAGAATTACCAAAGTTATTTCTATTTGCTAAATGCCACGATAATGTGAGGAAAAATGTCTGATTTATCTATTAATGTTTTAAAAATAAGAGGTTTACATACAGAACATTTGCCATCACTTTAAACAATGATGGAAAGCCCAGGTTATGATGTCATGGCTTTGAAAACTTCTGACATTCGAGTTAATGATTGGAATGTCCAACCATCATTCCGCTCAGGAAGGAGACGGGCTCTGTGTCCCAGAGATGGATGTTTTGGTCAAAAATGTACCACTCCACCCCCAGAACAAAAGCCAAAGAGCTTGTGAAGATGCTGCTGAAGCTGATGAGACAGCGTTATTATCCACAGTGAAATGTGACACGTCCTGTGGTCTGATGAAACTAAAGTGGAACTGTTTGACTATGATGATGATCTTTGTTATATTTGGAGTACAAAGGGGGACCCTCGTAAGCCTGGGAACACCATCCCAACTGTGAAGTAAGGGGGTGGCAGTATCATGTTGTGGGGCTGTTTTGCTGCAGGAGGAACTGGTGCACTTCACAAACTAGACGGCATCGTGAGAAAAGAACATTAAGTGGAAATATTGAAGCAATTTTGAAAGACATCAGCCAGAGTTAAAGCTCTGTCGCACATGGGTTTTCCAGATGGACATTGACCCTCTGTAACCACTTTAGCTGGATGCTAAGTGGCTTAAGGTCAACAAAGTCGATGTTTTGTCGCAACCATTACAAAGCCCTGTTCTCAGCCCATGAGAGAATCTGTGGGCAGATCTGAAAAGACGTGTGGGAACGAGACAGTCTACAAAATTGACTCTGTTCCACCACTTCTGTCAGGAGGAATCGGCCAGAACTCCAGCAAACTGTTGTGAGAAGCTGGATTAAGGAAACGCAAAACGTTTGACCCAAGTCATCCAGTTCAAAGACAACGCTACTAAATACTGAGGAAATGTATGTAAACTTCTGACTTCAAAGATATATCTCTGACATATTCTTTCTCTCAATATTGTGGCATTTTGTAAATTGAAAAAATCTTGGTAATTCTAACCGACCTAAAACAAGAGAAGTTTAGTCTGAGTAAACTTCAGATAGTGAGAAAAAAGAGGTGCAAGTGTCTTTTTATTCGGTGTATGTAAACTTCTGGTTTCACTGTACTGTAGATTGTCTGAACTGACAAGACCGCTTTTGCTAATTATTTCATAGCCATTAGATGTAATCAGTATTTCATACTGCTAACAATTTTTTTTTTATTTTCAACAAATTCTGAGGCTTCCTTCATATTTTCCTTTAGAATATTTTCCTTTTTTTCCCTGGCTGAATCACTAAATATTTAATTCCCCCTCCCCATCTGAAAATATGGAACTGTCAGGATTAAACAAGATGCCAGTTTTAATACTATTCTGCAAAATAGGATTCAGGAGGCAAGGATTCTGTGCATTTATACATCATCTCTATTTTTCCGCCCTCTGCTCTCTGAGCTGCCAGAGAGTGCCAGCCCTGTGCTGCTCCCTCTGCTTTAGCCTTTAATCCCCTTTGCCCTGGAATTAGTTCCCATGCCCATTAGATAGCTCATTCAGTAAGGTTCTGCAGAAGGCTTTATATCGCCTCATAATCACACAGCACACCACGATAGTGTGTGTAGGTGTATTATAGCAACAGGGACTTGTATTTAACTGGTATTAAGAGATATTCAGCTCCACGTTGGTGCGCACGCATGTAAAGACCTTAATTGGTTCACATTAGACATTAGGTCGAATGGATCTCTTGGCTGTAACAAAGTGTAGCCATTTGACGGAGGATGGGCCTGGGTGGACAAATGGTTGGGGTGAATGTGGACATGATACAGGCTTGATCTGGAGACAAAAAGGACAGCAGTATTCAGAGAAGCAGCCAGGAGCACTGTGGTGACTCTGGAGGAGCTACAGAGATCTACAGATCAGGTGGGAGAATTTGTTGACAGGACAGCTATTCGTCCTGTAAACAGAACGAAATGAAAAGTCCTATTTTCAGTTTACCAGCAAGCCATGTAGGGAACACAGCAACATATGGACAAAGATGATCTGTTCAGATCAGATCAAAGTCGAACTTTTTGTCCTTTTTGTAAAACTCTTTGTGACAAAAAAAAACCCTGAACACACCATCAGCACTGTGAAACGTGGTGGTGAGAACTTCATGCTATGGGGAGGCCTTCTTTTAGCAGGGAGATCTTGCATCACACAAATGTTCACTTCATGGAAATTTGGCTAGAGGAAAGTCATTGAATGTGTGTGCCGTTAGATGAAGAACATCAAAACAGCTCCAAAAGACATGAGAGCGGGGCAAAGGTGAGTGCTCCAGCAGGACAACAACTCTTAAAGGAATATTCCACTCCTATGTGAATTTCAGTCTGTTGCCATTTTCCCGAGAGTTAGATAAGTGAGAAAAGCATTTAGTAACCAGCCTAGTCATTCTCCTAATCTGACAGTAGTTGTTTGCTTTAGCAATTGAAGTGAATGGTAAAAACTAGCATGTCGTGTGCAAAAGCCATGAAAACTACTCGGTAATGATCCTAATTATTCCTGGTGACCTCAATACCCATATCAATTGCAAATGAAAATACTGAACACAAATGAATTACAGGAGTCGATTTAGACCTGGTACTACATTACGACAAAGCACCGCTCTAAGCCGCCGCTGCAAGGGGCAAGGACATGACGCAGCGTCGGCAAAAGACAACTACTTCCATAAACCCAAATGCGTGAGCTGCACTGAGTTTCACTGCCATAGTTTGAGTACGTTATAAGTCTAATGCAACAAAATGGTTCTGACTTGTGTACCAAAGGGTTGTGAAAACAAGTTGAAGACATACAGCAACACGAGGTTTCATCTAATGTGGAACCAAGAAGACCATGGCTTGCTGCCCTGGGAACTCCTCGACCAACACCCTTTGAGAAAATTAACCAATATGTGTTTGCGAGGAGCATTTCACATCTGAGTACTACGAAGAAAAAATACTATATTCTACCAGAAAAATGGTACTGCATCTGAAGAATAAGGCAGTCACACCGATTTTTGTACAGATACCGAACGACGTGTATCATCAATGGCTATAAATTGTAATGTTTTATTTACTCTTAATTCCTTGGGTGTTGCTGGGCTATTATGAATTACTATATCTGTGATGTATGGCTGATATTGTCAGCTTCACGTTTACTCTATAGCATTTGCAACATTTCACCCTAATGACTGTAAACGGGGGTTTTGTAGAGTAAATCGCCTTTAGGTGGGTTTTGCAGGTGCTGCTTCATGTCCTTGCACCTTGCAGCAGCAGCTTACAGCAGTGCTTTGTCGTGATGTAGTCCCAAGTCTAAATCAGCTCCTGTAATTTCTTTGTGTTACTTATAATTTTTATTTGCAATCGATATAATTATGGAGGTCACCATGAATAATTAGGATAATTATTGAGTAATTTTCATGACATTTGCACACAACATGCAAGGTGTTACCATTCATGTCCATTGTTTATGCTAAGCTAAAGCAAACAGACTGATGCCAGATTAGGAGAATGACTGGGCTGGTTACAAAATGCTTTTTCTCGCTAATCTAATAAGGGAATATGGCGAGAGCCTAAATTAATCTTAGGGGTGGAATATCCCATTTAACAGAGCTACAATGGTTCAGATCGAAGCATATGTATTTATTTGAGTGGCGTAGTCAAAACCCAGATATAAATCCAGTAAAAAATGTGTGGCGAATTTGAGTTTTTTAAAATAAAAGAATGGACAGAAATTGCACTTTCTAGTTGTGCTTTTAGGTATAACCTATGTAATTGCAACAAAAAGGGGTTCTATAAAGTACTGTCTGGATACAAATGCATGCCACACTGTTCAGATTTATATTTGCTAAAGACTATAAAAGGCATATATCTTTTTCCTTCCACTTCACCATAACTTTGTTAGTGTATCACACGAAATCCCACCTAAATGCATTGAGGTTTGAGAGTGGAGCATTCCAAAAAGCGGAAAGTGTTCAAAGGATGTGAATACTTTCGCTAGACAGTGTAGAAGGGAGGACATGGAAGTCTGAAAGAAATGAGACACAAGTGATGCGAGGTAGCTGGAGCAAGCTAGTAGCTGGCATGTGCATTTCCAGCTGACAGAGGCTGGCTGTCTTGTGTCTGAGCGAGGGTCACGTTGTGGTTAAACAAGGCAACAGCTGAGTGAAGTGAGAGACGGGAAGGGAGTGAGGGCAAAAGCCCACGACTGAGGTGACTGCTGGGACTCGTTAGCAGAGAGTTCAAGCGCAGAGACACGCTGCTCTGCCTTTCCTCCCCCGCTGAATAATGTACATATAGTCACCCCAGTAATGGTAAATTTAACTTCAGTCCGGCAGTGTTCTTACACTGCTGGGGAAACAAGTCCCAGAGCAGGAGACTTTTGTAATTACAAAGAACCTAATGGCACGCAAGCCAATGCTTTTTTGGGGGGGGGGTGGTAGCAAGAGGGCTCGCAGTTGTTGACACCCTAAGGCTAGTAATTAACAAGATTAATCAAAGTGGGGCTGCGATCTCTAACGCATCACTGGACTGGATCATTGTCTCCGTCCTGAAGAGTTTTATAGGTGTCACTAATGTCTTTGATGAACTCGAATCCGAAGCAGCCGTGGTGAGTTTTCATTGGTCCAGAGGGGGTTAATTCAACTGAATTAATGTTACACTCCGTCTCTGTGATGTCACGGGGAAACTTTTCATTAGATTCCAAGTTCCACAACGTGATTCTGCTCTGCGGGCCAGCAATTACACTGGACAGGTCTTTGAAGACTTTTTTCCCAGCGAAACGAGTCGAAAAAAGCTGTCGTTCTCATAAAGAATTGTAGAGCTGTGAAAAGCACGAGGTGGAGGGGGGATAAAAAATGGTGCACTATAGAACATCTTTTCTTGTGAGAAACTCTGTTTGTAAGCCAGAAATCCCCCCAATGATTGAAGCTTCTTTGAAAAGCAACTGATTAGTCCTGATTTAGAGTTCCAGATTAGATTTGAGTAATCTGAAAGAGCCTTTTCTCCAAATGTCATCATCCGTCATATTTAATCCACTTAGGTTGTGCGTAGGTGTACTGTGTTTGTGGAAATCTAATAAGACACAGCTACTCAGTGCGCCGTACAGATGCCTTGGCGTTTGTGCATCAGAGGAACTTAAAATATTTTGTCATTGCCACGTTTGTCAACCGAAAACCAGGACATAAAGCTGAATAATTGAACGGATGAGATGCTTTGCATTATTCACAATTAGTGATGATGATACTTATGCAGTGTTCAACTGCAGAGGATGACTTTGTATTTCTCCTTTCTTTTTTTTCTTTTTTACATCCATGGAGCACTTGGGGAATTCCTTCATGTGATCCCTGATTCTGGGTGTTGTACTGTACAGAAGAGAATTACCATAAATGTGAAATTTTTATACCCAATCAATATTTATACTGATTTTCCTGTGGGAACTTTTGAGCAGTGCCATAAGTGTTATTGTTAGGTCGTGGAGAGGAAGTTATCAGGAATTACCAAAGATCCATGTGGGCACGCCTCGCTCTGTGCAGGACTCGGAACTGTCGGGAAAAGCCTTTTCTCCTGGTTTGAGCTCCCCTTTGTTTTCGTCTTTTTGATAAGAGTGAGAAAAGAAAAAGCAGCCATTAGCATTTTTTCTCCTAATGTCAGCTGGAAGAGGCCTCATAATTTATTAGACGCCTCGCATTAAAAGTTCATGAAGAATCTTGAAGGAGATATGAACGGCGGCGAGACTCCAGTAACACCACAGGCCAGAGGAGTCGGAACGTATCAGCCGAGGTAACTGGGTCACAGAAAGTTGAGGTTCCCGCGTTGTGATTCTTCCCAACACAACATAAGATCACGACTTAATGTATTAATAGACTTCCAGTTTAGACAGCTTTGTGCGACGTCTAAGACACTCCGGTGGAATTCATTTGCATTTTACTGAGGTCGCCCTCAGCAGTCTCTCAGGAGTTTGCTTTTAGATGTGCCTCTACATGTCATAACGAGTGGGATATGTGTCAAAGTGAAAACCTTTGTGTTGCCTGAAACCGAGACACCCCCACTCCCTTTATACCCAACGAGCTTTCCCAACATGTTCTCACTCCGAACTTCGTAGCGCCTTTGGCCAACCTTTTCCCCCATTACACAGAACCTCCAACATCTAGGTGTGCTTCTAATGCACCACCATCCCCGGTAGTTATTGCTCATTTCATTCTCCACACTTTTATTTTCACTTTCTGTGTCTTAATAGTTTTCTCTGTTTACTACTTTTCTGAATAACTTCAGCTCAGTTACTCTTAATTTTTTTCAATGCCACGTTGGACCTTGAATTCAAGATGTCTGCTTGAACTTAATCCAGAATTTCTGCTTTCCAAGGACCTTGGAACATTTTTGCTCTTACATTTTAAAAGTGAAGTAAACATACTAGCTCTGACAGAGAGCAGGAGACGGTCCACAGAACCACCCACTATTTAACCTTGGTTATTATAAACTGATATTGAGTGGGTTCATGACACCTGTTAGCAACCTGATCATTCCAACCCAAGTTTTCTAGTTTTGGTGTAATATGATAAATTTCTTGATTTCTTCGCTTCTTAAAGAAATGAAACATAAACGAGTAGAAACGCTCTCAGAGAGCACTGACCTGCTCTAGGTCCACTCATCCAACCCCATCCCCATGTTGTTTTCTAATTCTAACTTTCGGTACTTTTTCAATAATATGTCTGTTAATGACACGCATGGCTGTGTTTGTGTTTTCGCTGTGCTCTTCTAGCAGAAAGGGAAGATTTGCGCATATCCGATTAATTTGCTGTACATACAAATCTGTCTATAACTCTTTAAGTTATGTTGCTAACAGACAAACAAACAGACGGGAATGAAAACATTTACCATATGCAGGTAACAAACAAAAAATAGCTAAAAATGGATCACATAAGGCAGTAGATTCATTCCCCCCAGAACTTTCTTGTTGCAATACAACAGTGGTGTCAGCTGTTAGTAAGTGTGAGATTCTTAGAGTAAAATCTAAACGTAAATATATAACACGATGTTGCTGTTTTCATTTAAAAACCAAAGTTCAAATACTATTACTTCTGCTGGCTCAGTCAGTTGTTCACATTATTGTGGGTAAAGTTTGAGTTAATATCACATTTTGTAGGGGCTTGGGTTGGCTTGTTTCACAGCGTTGATTCTGAGACTCCGACCTCCAAACGGCCAATCCCAGCCTTGGGTCAAGGGCTACACGTTTCATTTTAAGCAAGCTTAAGTAATTACAACCAAATAAACAACAGAACAAATAAAACAACACAGAAAAAGAGGCAAAAGTGGTAAGTAAATTAGATTCACGAAAGAAAGTAAAATTTGAACTTCTAAATTCAAATTCAAATTCAAAAATACTTTATTGATCCCAGAGGGAAATCTAGTGTTGGTATAGCTCATATAATTAATTCTTTAAGGAGTTGTTGTAGATGATGATGGCTGTGGGCAGGAAGGATTTCCTGTAGCGGTCTGTATTGCAGCGAAACTGAAGAAGCCTCCGACTGAAGACGCTCTGTTGTTGTAGGACTGTCTCATGAAGAGGATGCTCAGGGTTGTCCATAATTTTTTTGATTTTATGAAGAATCCTTCTTTGCATTATCATCTCCAGATGTTCCACAGTTGTCCCAAGAACAGAACCTGCCTTCTTTATCAGGTTGTTTAGCCTTTTTAAATCCCTGGCTCTGATGCTGCTACCACAACAGATGACGGCTCTGCTCTGTCCCTTCTTGTAGACGGTTTCACTGTTGCGCCTCCAGTCCAGTCTGTTGTCAATGATGAGTTAGCTCTACACACAATAAAGCTATTTTTTGACTGACATCTGGTATAAAACAAAAACTTGAAATAAAAATGATTGCTATATAACCTAGATCAGTGGTTCCCAAACTTTCCAGCTTCTGACTCTCAAAATAAAAATGTGAGCGAGTCTCTTCCAAGACTCTTGGTTGCGTATACAAGGATATAACAAGGATAAGAACAGCAAATATATTGGTCAGCATCTTCCTTTTAAGAATTGTCACGCCCCGTTTTTACCTTTTTAAAATATTTTTAGGATGCAAATGATTTCATTTCATCTTTATTTTCTGTATTTAGGTCAATTTCTGAAGAGGACTTCTACACCCCAGACTTACATATTCATGACCAAGTGGGGTCCTGACCCGAACTTACTGAGCTAGATGACATCATGTAAAAAGCTTTTTTACATTACATCACGGCGTAGGGCAGCAGTGGCTCAGGTGGTAGGAATCTGTCCTGGAACCGGTGGGTTGATGGTCCAAACCCCTGCTCCATCTGTCTCAGTCGTTGTCTTTGGGCAAGACACTTCTTCCGCTTTGGCTGTTGGTGGTGGTCAACAGGCCCGGTGGTGCTGATTGAACAACAGCCTTGCTTCTGTCAGTTGTGGCTACAATGTAGCTTACCACCATCAGTGTAGGAATGGGTGAATGACTGATTGTAGTGTAAAACGGTTCAGAGTCCTCAGACTTAATAAAGTGCAGGCCATTCACAATTTAACCATAATATATCCAAACCAACCTGGTCCCGAATTATGATGCAATTACCCCTCTTGTTCATATCATATATTAACTGTGATTCACCATATTTTATTTAGTTCAGTATCACTAACCACACCCAGGCATGATTACTGCCAGAAATCACTTGAATAGATCCTATCTAGCAGCATGAATTAGCCTAAAAGATCTCAAGAAGTGACGCGAGCTATAGAAATTCAACAACCCTGAAAAGGATTCCAATGATTGTCTAAGGCTTCGGGGTGGCAGCAAACCACAGTGAGAGACATTACCCACAAATGGAGAAAATATGGAACAGGGATGACCACCCAACCTCAATTTCTCCCAGACTGCATTGACCACCCCTTCACGATGCCCGATAGATAGATAGATAGATAGATAGATAGATAGATAGATTACTTTGTCTGGTTTACACTAAAACAGAAATTTGTCTATGAAACGGCTTCATAAAATACATAATACCCTTCCATTAATAACATTCTTAAAAACGAGAACCATTTAAAAGCACAACCAGCACTACAATGCAACCTATTTTATGCTGTTTAAAACGGTTATTGCGGATGGAATGAATGACTTCTTGTAAATGTTTTTCCGGCCCAGTGGGGTTCTGTATTCTTTGCCCGATCGCAGCGGAATGAAGGAATCGTCCAGAGGGTGAGAAGTATCCTCGGCGATGAGAGTGGCTTCCCTCACCTACAAAGTTCAGTCAGCGGGAGATGAGGTTTTCTGATTATTTTACTGGCCTGATTTATTATGTGGGAGAGTTTTGTCTTGGTTCTGATGGTAAGGAAACAAAACCAGGTTTAAATATTGTAGGTACGAATGGATTCAATGAGTAATCTGTAAACAAGAGTTAAAATGTCTTTGCTGATGTTAAAGGTTCATAATTTCTTGAGCAGGTGGAGGCACTGTTGTGCTTTTTTTGTAGATTGAGTTTACATGTTCAAAGAAGGATAGGCAGGTGTCAATCCCTATTTCCAGGTAGTTAAAGCTCTGAACCTTCTACACTAGTTGATTGAGGATGCTGAGTGGCTGGAACAGCTACATGACTGAAACTGGAAAGTTCCAGTCATTGTCGAAGCCATTAATTTTCATATAGGGCCAGGTTGGTTTGAATAGTTTTAAGTTTTATAATATGTTAGCTGGTAAGGTGCTGTCACTGGTAAGGAGCATGACTGTAGCATCAAATGATGTCTCACCATCTTTCTTTGTCTCCGAGTCTCTTTAACAAACTGCTCAGGCTGCTAGCCCAGCTCTCACCATGTTTGTAAACCATCCCGCTGCTTATTCTGACATCACGTTGGCTAAAATCTGGGAAACGTTCCCATGTAAACAACCAAGTAAGCACAGTAAATTAGGTTTAGGCCATGTGTATACATTTTACAGTAGGTAATTAATGTGACAGGCCGTATTAAACCCTATGTGGTGTTACCAGGGGACCGTAACTGGAGGTTTCTACCTTAAAATCTAATGAAAGCATCCAGCAGTGGCTGTTAGACAGAAGTATAATGCTGCTAGAAGGAGGTCATGGACCACCCAGGGGGAGGAGGCGAGCATACAAGGCAGTCTGGTGACATGGCAACTTGTCTTAAGCCCCAGCATCACTATACCACCTACAGTGGATTATAATGTACGACAGCAAAGGGCTAAATTATCCAACACAATACCCAAGGATGATCCATTATCGCTGCCTTTTACAAGAAAAATCCTGCATCCCTGTCAGTGCGAAGCTGCGGATTTGACTTCTAAGAGCCTTTTTCTCATGGAAATAATATGAAATGCTTTGAGTCTTAATCTACAAATTTACCAGATTGAAGAAAATTCTGCAAAACCCAGCAGCTTTTGTTTTGTTTAAACTGCCTACAATTCAGTCCTTTCATGAATGGGAAGAGAGCTGTTTTTCTGCCGTGTCATCAGTTCATAGTATTGTTCATGTGGTGTTTTCAGTACTTCATCATTATTTTGAGCAGAATGTGTGCAGATTTTTTTACCCGCTCTGGCTTCTCTGCCGGTTTTCTCTCCTCCGTTTCCGTCAGTATCTTTGCTGGGGCTGACCTCTCCTCGCTGCTTTCTAGTTTCTGAGCTGCTGCAGCGTGCCAACATCGGGGCTACTTTTCCCAGCGGATGAAGCGCGGTTTTTTGCAACGGTTCACGTAAGGTGACCACCCTTCCACCGCTCGCTTGGCCCCCCTCCCTCTCCCGCCATGCTCGGCGCTCGCTGCCCTGCCTCCATGAGACAGCTCCACTGAGGCTTGCAAGATCAGCTGCCGTGCGAGCCCAGCTGAGGCTCGCGGGCGCTCACATTGCTAGATTTCATTTGTGAGTGAACGTTTGACCACAGAAACGAGTCTGCGCGCTGCAGTTCACTGGCGCAGAGATACTGGTGCGCATGGATGAGCAGCGTGTAAACACAAAGCCAGCTTGTCTACAAACACTACTTCAAACATGCTTACCTGTTCTCAGTCTGAAACCCCCCACCACCACCACCACCCTACCCGGCTCTGCTTACTCCCTGGCACCCCTCCGTGTCGCTCCTGCCAACCTGCTCTCCTATAACATGTAATCTACACAGTCTCCCCCCGCATCCTTGCTCTTACGGCCGTGGGGCCTGACGGGCCCAGCCGTAATGCTTCGTGGCACAGGCTCGCCTCTCCTCCGTCCTCCACCGTCGCCCCAGCAGTTTTCTGCAGACTCCCTTTTGCTGACACTGAGAATGAGATTAAAGGCTGGGGTTGGAAAAGAAGCATTCAGAGATTGAAATGCAGCAGTGACAGCTATTTCTGTTGTCATTTCGTGGCAACTGTGGGCCACAGCATTGTCAGGCTGCACAGAGGGCAACGCGAAGCAACAACGCAGATGAACCCAGAGGGGGAGGAGATGAAAACGCACAAATGGTGGCCTCTGGCTCATCAGAGGCTGGTAGTTGAACTTCTCTTTATTTATTTTGTTCCGTCACACACTTGCCAGCCCACTGTTTCGGTCTGGAACTTCTTCATACTTTTGTTTAAATCCACTGAGTTTGGATAAGAATTCAGAATACAATACAATGCAAAGTTAATAGTACTCCTGGAAGTTTTTCAACTTTAATTAATTTAATTGAGATTTTATTTGACAGGCGAACACCAGTAGTACATAACAGTGAAGCTATGCATTACATTTTATCTATACTTTGCAAAAAAATTTTAGGATAATATTGCCGGCACGGTGTGTCCTTTGAATGCGCTGTGGCGGCATGTCAAGGCGAGAATATTGCGGCATTCGTGCCGGCATGCTTGATAGTAATGTTACCGCAATATTGCCATAACACTGGACTTATGAGTGAAGCTCACACCTTGGCGCAACAGAGGGTGATGTCATGATGATGTGTGAAATGTGCGCTGAGCCCCGGCCGGCAACGGGATTTAAAATGCAAGTAAACATGCTGAGTTCATTTAGCATTTGTAAACTGTGTCAGCTCAAAGCGCAAACCGGAGTGATGCAGAGGTCCGGGAGCTTCTGGCCTTTAGAGCTGAAGACCAGATCACCAGACAGTTCACGAGGACTGTGAAGGACAGCCGCCTTTTGGAGTGGCTCGCAAAAAGTCGTGTGGAGCGGGTCTTCATTCGGGATAAAAACAAGTCATGTCCACAAGCTATTTTGTCTGTTTACTACGGACACTTCAGTCTCACGGTTTATACGCAACCCTGCACGGCGTCAACCCGGACACCACCCCCACACCCCCCTTTTATCCCGTCATTGCGTAATCCTTTGTGAAAAACACCCGATCGCGCCACAGGCTAACCAATTATGAATGACCAAAAGCCTCACTAATGGCGGCATTGATGCCGGCATTGTCTTTTGAAATGGGCTTTACTTTTCCTGCACACCCGGCATTTTGCATGCAGATTAAAAGGTACTGTTTGGGTCTCATATGACCACCTTTCTCCACATGTTTACTGGCTTTCTTCAGTATTGTGGAGTGCAAAACTAATGTATTTTTTTATCATGAGATTCTCCCACCTGAGCTTTGGATCTCTGTAGCTCCTTCAGAGTTACCATGGGCCTCTTGGCTGCTCCTCCAATAAAACTGCGCCATGTTCAACCTGTAACTATATATTGGTAGGTTTACACTTGTGATATAGAAGTTGGCCATAAATAACTCTCTATCCATAGTGTGACTAAATGTGAAAAGTTGAAGGCCCAAATGAGGTGCATTTCTGTTGGGTGAGCTTTGATTCTTCATGTGCGGTGCTGTAAAGATTTAAAATGTTTGGAGTGCTTTTTCACCAACTCATCTTTCAGATCTTTGAATCCAAGCATAGAAGTTCAGATGAAATCCCAAAATGGATGTTGAGCTTCTTTTATTAGTTTTCGATACCTGGTGCAGTTGCTAGCTTTGCCTTCGGGGTTTGCCAGGGTTGCACCAGCAGAATTGTATACTTTAGTTACATTGTGTGAAAAGTTTGGTCTCCCACAAAAAAAAGGAAAAAAAGTTCCTTGCGATCCTTCTTTACATGCACGATCTTTGATTTCTGACGATGTAAGATCAAATTGAGCTGCAAGTGTGCTCCCTCTCTGCCTTTCATGCTGCTTCAATCTCACGGCATGAAAAAACAAAGAAGGCAAAGACTGAGGGAAATCTGAAGCGTTCTGCCACTCAACATCCCCCAATCCCAAACAACGGCGTCTCACTGCCACTACAAATACATTAGAAATCAATTATTTATGGAACAGAGTCAGGGCCGCTTTAATCTTTTCCTTTTATCCAATTAAATTGTCTAACCATTCTAAGCCTCTGCAGCTCACAGGGAATGTGCTTCTTTAAAAAAAAGGAGAAAAGAAGAAAAGATTCTTCTCCTCAGTCCTCCTTTTGACTTTCGATGTAACAGAGAAGAGACACTTCTGAGGGTTGAAGAATGAAAGCAAAGAAAGTGAGTAAAGTGTAAATGAACTCACCCCCCTCCCACCCGTCGCCATCGCGTTGGTTCTACGGGAAATATTTGAAGTTTTCATATGAAGACTCTGGTTCCACTCCCCGTGCAAAAGAGGACGCAGGGGAGCGCCGAGGCTTTTCATGATTCCTTTATGCCCAGCTGAAATAGTTCGAAAGTATTTGGGATGAACTCCACAGGGGTAAATACGAGGTTGCTTCACTTGCTGTCCTGTATTATTCAACAAGTCAATTGAAGTCGTGTCTCCAAATTGAAAAAGCTTATTTCCAACACAGCTGTATGAAATAATTGATGTGAAGAATGGTAAAACACTCCTGCCTGTTAACAGACAGCAAGGCTTTTAGAAACAACACAGAGACTCCGAAACCATTCGCACTTTAACACTTTGTGGAAGAAATGCCACGGCCCACACTGAGCAACTTTACAGGAGCAGTAAATATCTTGGAGTTAAGTTTAAGAGAAAAAAAATCAGCGTCGTTTTTTTGTGTGTGTTTGAACAAGTCAAATGCAGCTTTAAAATGTATTCCCGCTCTCCATGTACTCTTTTCCTTTTGCCTGCAAACAGGACAAACATGGTGTAGAGAATCCAATTTTGCACCCAGTTTTATCCTTTAGTAACACTGTCGGGACACTCAGGTGGTGCTTCTCTAATCAATGGCACCCTGACCTTGACAAGCTCCTTCTCCACCACCAAAAACACACAAATTCCCTCAACATAGCCCAATCAGTAACTAATTATGTAACTTTTTGACCCATTAAATAGATTAGCCCATTCTAAGTGTTATTTTTTGAGCAAGAGATGATCAAAAGCAGGCCAGCCCAATTCACAAGAAATTGTTAGAATTATTAAATTAGCCCTTTATTTTAGCACCAAATAGAACCTACAAATGTTATTTCAGTTACAGCGTCATTAGCCACGCTCCTTGTAAAGTAAACCCCAGATATTCATTGGGGTTAGGGATCACAGCCGCTCACGAATAGTTAAAATGCGTAAATACATCAGACCCCCTCTAGAAATGCTTACAACTGCCTATTTTAATAGTTCAAACAACAAATATACCTTAATATGCATTAATACTGGGGATGTCTATTGGCAAGAATCTGGTGATGCAATATGTATCAAAATACAAGAGGAGGATACGATATATTGCGATACTATGAGTAAGACTATATATTGGGATTTTTAAAACTGAATTTAACTGTAGAAAAACTGTCCCAACTTTCTGAACACTCCAACCTGTGTCATAGTTAAAACATCCAATTTTATTACTAGATCTAGTTGATCCACTGGAACGAAGAAGGTAAAAATAACCGCCAACTACGAGACATACTTTTTAGTTTACTACAAAAATTACTGTCATCATTAATGGTTCCATTCAAATTCTAAAAATAAAAATAAAAATTATACATTGCTTTTGACAGTGGAAACGATCTTAGCTCTACTGCAGAAGTTAACATCTACAGTGTCCTTATTACCACTCCTGGGGGTACACCCAATCAGCAGCAAGAAAAGGGAATGCCTCCCCTGAATTGGCTGCTTTGCAAACACCAGCCAGTAGCATTTCAAGTAGCAATGCTCCTACGTATTTTATCTTCCCAAGCTGCATTTTCTTGTGAACATTTTAGATATGTGCTACGGAAAAAAATTGCGAATAGGTGGGTTTTCTGCGAATCATTTGGAGTAAAGCTACACAGAAAAATCCTGAATCGTCAACAGGCAGTGGTCCACTGTATTACTTTTTTTGGAATCAAATGAATGACACTCAAAGAAAGCAAATTGGACATTTTTCTGTAGCCTCTTCGCTTCATTTTATGATCAGCACTGTTTTGATCAGGAACATAGCATTAAACAGCAAACCTGATTATCACTGAAACCGAGTCGCAATGTTTCTCACAGCTGGAGCAACACATATTTTAAACTGACAGGTGAAAATAATGTGATATGGTGCAGTCGGAGTCACTGAATGTTAGTCAGTTTGCGTTAAATGAAAATTTATTCAGTACCAGCTTAGGGACGGTCATCAGTCATCTGATCAATATGTAAAATAAACACATTTTTTTACTTTAATAGTTAGCCATGTACATTTTGAGAAAAAAAATGAACTACCTGATTATGTATGAGCAACACAGGTGCAGACAAATTTGGCACCCCTGGTAAATATAAAATAATCTTTTATTGTGGCACCATAAACTAATAAAAAATGCATAGAAAATCCCAAACTTTAGTATGTGTATGCAGTGGAAAGAAAAGTTTATAATAAAATTAATGGTGTTGGCTGCTTGAGCAAGCCTTTCAAAATGAATCTAATTGAACCATTCGATTTTTGCTTTAAGTTTAAGAATTTCTGCCAACTTTTAATTGATCCGTGATTTTTTCCCAGAGGTTGAGCTATGAGGTGACACAGAGCCCCATTTCTTTTAGCTACTGGTCACAGGCCTGGAGGAGGTCCCATATTTAGCCTGCCACTAAGCACAGTGAGCAGGAAGGTAAGGGTTGCAAAGAGTGACATCTTGGGGTTTGCAAAGTCTTCACTACAACCGTTCAGCTACATCTACATTGTGGCTTTTCTGTCCTACCATCACCAACATAAACATGTGGAGTTTGCTAAACTACACTGGGACGTTAACTGAAGCATGTGCTTTGGTCAGACGAGGCTAAGCATGAGCTTTTTAGCTACAAACACTGCAGTCGGGTTTGGTGTGAAACAATGATAAATATGTAGACGATGTATCCCCACTGTTAAGTATGGTGGAGAACCTGTGTTGCTGCTTTTCTTTTAAAGACCCTGGAGAACACAGTCAGGGTGCATGAAATCATAATCTCTGGAATTAAACTAAAAATGGGTCATTATTGGAACTTCCTCCATTTCCAACTCCCAAGTCCCCTGATTTAAATCTTACAAAAAACCTTTGGGGTGAGCTGAAGAGAAGAGAGCTTGAGAGAGTACCCAGGACTCTGGATTGTAAGAGGAATGGTCAAAGATCCCTCTACCTGTGTGCTCTAACATTATGAATGCTATAAGAGGAAAATAAGTGCTGTTCCATTGCTGTATAAAGTATCAACAGTAGGCGTACCAGTAATTGTACCGCCTAAAGTTCTCTTAAAAAAGGTTATTTCCTAAAGCTCTTTCTCTACACAATAAATGTACCAATGGGTTACCAGTTAGATTTTCCTACACCTTACAGTGCGAGTCTAAGCTACTGCTATAAAAGATTGTTTACTTGAAGTATTTCTACTCATCTTTACCAGGGGTGCTCACAAATTTGTCAATATAGGTTTCACTCTTTTGCTGGATCTCAGAGCCTCTACGATGTTGTCCTCCTAACAACAGAAGAAGCTTAATGTCTGTTTAGAAGAGCAGAGATCACAGCGTACAGTAGGTTGAAGGCCAGCCTCAGCTCTGCTGCTGTGTGGGTGCACGCAGCACGCTATACTATACATGTCTCTGAGTTTAGATCTCCTTGTCTACATGTGTTGCATTGCCTGGTGAATATATTTTTTATTATTTATTTTCCCTCCCTCGCTGTGATGTTAGGATATGTGTGAATTACGAGTGCCGGGAAAACTGCATACATTTCACCCACTGCCGTGCACAAATATCTCTTCGGGCCCCTCCCGATCACAAACCGCCAAAAGGAAAAGGATTTCCGAGAGGTTTCCTGCTCGTTATTTAAAGTGGGAGCCCTGTGGGACATGTTTGGCATTCTCATCCACTCACTGAAGATGGCCTGTGATCCGAAGCCACTAACAGGCTCGTCTCAGGCTTCGTCTCTCTCTCTCTCTCTCTCTCTCTTTTCTCTTTCCCTCTGGCTCTCTGAAGTGATTACCCTGCTTGTGATTCCACTGACACCCACATGTCCCCCGGAGACGTGCCTTCACTAGTTTGTTTAATCTGCCTCCCCGTACAGTAGGTAACGCAGCTGTAATTGAGGTGTGGATAGAGCTGCGGGAGCAGATGAAACCGATTGCATGCTTTATGAAAACTTGTCGGCGCTCGGCTTCGCTGGGGAAGACAGACGTTTCTAGATTAACGCACAAAATGCGGCTGTGATAAGAATTTCGAGAAGTTAAACGTCAGGTCTTTGTTTTGTAATTTTTCTTTTTCTCACCCCCGTCAGTGAATGATGAGCCTCGTTAACATCAGAGTTACAGATGTTCAGTATTCCAGTAATGCTTTCAGAAACGCTGCCTATGAAGTTGTGGATCTGCTCATCCTCTCAGATACTTTTCTCCGTTTGCGGAGCCGCCTGTGATAAGATAATGACTTCTCTGAGATTAGCGCACTATTAGCGAGCCTCGCAGTCAAGCAGATATTTGATCTCGGCAACACACGAAGAGCAAAAGTTGTGCTGATACCTGAGACAGATCCCGCTTTCCACTCCGTTTGAATTCTTGATATGAAAAACAGCGAGTGGAACTGTGAAAAAGCAAGCATCAGATACTCTATCTGCCCCCGGTTAGCGTCTCGCCTCTGTCTGTAACACGCCTGAACCGCCACGTTCAGAACAGACGGAGCGTCAATCATCAGTCCAAATCAGCTTTGAGATGAAGCAAAAAGGGGAAATGCGGAGGAAAAACGATCCATTGAACTGAACTTGAATTAATTAAATATTACTGTATCATGCTTCCACTGCGAGATTGCATCTGTCCTCAGATGTGTAAAAAATAAAACATTCTCAGATATCTTTTCAAACCCCATTATTTGGAGATACCAGTAATTAAATTGACAGTGTCATTAATTGGGTTGAAGATAACTTGCATTGAGTCGAGGACATCTTAAACTCAATTAAAGATATCTCCAACTCAATTAAAGATATCCAAATGCCATGTCCCGCAATATGCAATCAGGCTCTTTGTGGAGCAATAATATCAGTTCACTTGTGCCCTTTTTACAAAGGCTTCCTTGTACTTCTAAAGTTTTCTTTTTATCGTTTAAAGCCCGACTTTTTCAGCAGATGTCACTCCTTAGTGATGTGTATGGTTTCTTTAATGTGCCATAATTATAGTATTTAATCCTCCCTTATCCAGTGGGTTTGAAATAGAAATGAAGATGAGGCACTTCTGACATGAGGAAATGAATTTAAAGAGGCAGCTCGTACCTTTTAGGGATGATGTAGGAGAAGCTGAGCTGTCTATCCTGTCGCTTCTAGTCTTTAATCCACTTCTTTTTAATGTTCTTTGGTACAGGTGCAGACCAGCAGCAATGGCTAAATAAAAAGAGGGGTTTATAAGGGGCTGGTAGATCCTTTGGGGTCACAAGAAGGCAAAATTGGTGGGATCACGACTGGAGCGGTTGACGGAGCATCCATCGGTCAGTTAAAACAGCTGGTGAAGGCCGCCAGTCCTGGTTACCTCACTGATGGATTTCACATTATTAGGCCCGTTTCCACTGTTGGAACTTGCTTGATAGTTTTACTGGACCTTCATGAAATCTGCATGTCTCCATTTTACCAGGCCAGTCAGTTAGGGCCGTTTGTCCATGTGTGCCTATTATTTTGTCCCATAGTAGTGTTCTTGGTTTACACCTCTACTTACCACAGTGTGGAGTGTTTCTCAGGGTCGGTGAAGCATTTCCAGTTTTTACCACATCAGTGTTGGGCAGCTGTAAAACTGATGTCAAGTCCATGTCAAATTAGGGTTAGGGTTTTCAATCATGAATTTTAGGTTATCTAATGTGTTAAACCAAATGTGTGTTTCTATCCAAAACTTTTCTCTAAATTTTATCTGTACTTTTGATCAAAAAAACTATAGATTTCAACTCCAATATCTTAAGATGCTTTTCCACCTCTTCTCATTTCCACTCTTCTATCTTTTGTGTCATGACCCCATTACAAAGCATCAGGTCAAGCTTTTTCTATCCGCATGACCAGTAAAGTGGGGTATAGTCTTTACTATGATATACAGATTTTTCCCCCTGTATTTTTCAGAAGCTGAACACCTTGTTCATCAAAAATGTTTTCGTACTTTTTATTGACTTTTTAGTGGATCTGTGCTCAGCCCTCCTTGTTTCTGCCACTCAGGACGCTGTGCCAGCTGTGGGGAGAACGTGGTGGGCGAGGGCACCGGCTGCACCGCAATGGACAAGGTGTTCCACGTCGACTGCTTTGTCTGCATGACCTGCAGCACCAAGCTGCGCGGCAAACCCTTCTACGCTGTGGAGAAGAAGGCATACTGTGAGCCTTGCTACATCGTAAGCAACTTCCTTTAATTTTTTCCTCACCTCGTCACACTCTGCTTTTTTCCATATGTTTCAGTGCATATGATTTCCTCAGGTAAACCTTTGCGAGAAGTGTTTGTTTCTTCATATGTTGCAACCACATTTAACAGATTATTGAAGTGCTTTTTGTTGCAAGTTTTCTCAACCTTGTCTCTAAATCCCTTTTCAACACAGTCCTCTGTGTCTCACCTTATGTCTGTTTTTTGATGTGGGTGCTCGTGAGACGAGGTAAGGTTCTTGTAATATTTTTTGGCAAACAGTTTTGATCACTCTTAAACTCATTAAAGTCTAAGAGACTTTTACAAATTATCAGATTTAGGCAACACTTAAAAAGCTGTTGTTTGCTGTTAGGTAGACACGGTGATCTCCCAGTTCTTACAAATCCTTCATATCTTGTCTGTAACTCAGTTTTTGCTACCAAACAAATTATGTAAAAGAGATGCAGACTTCCTCAGTGCTTTTGTAATGAGTGTTCATTAAACGACTCAGTCAACACAGCAGTACAATAGCTTAAGAACCACTTCCTTTTATACTTAGTCTCTGAAACATATACATGGTGTCAAGCTTAACATATATCCAGGACTGACAGTAATGCCTTACACTCAGCAGTCACTCAATTAGATAAACTTGTATATAGACCGATCACTTGGCAGCAACACAATGCATTTAGGCATCTAGAAGTGGTGAAGACGACTTGCTGAAGTTCAGCTAACCATCAGAATCTGGAAAAAAATTTGAATTTAATTGACGTTGAACGTGGTATTGTTGTTGGTGCCACACGGGCTGGTCTGAGCATTTCAGAAACGGATGATCTGCCGGGATTTTCATACACAACTGGAAGTGTGGTTGGAAATGATAGAAAGACAACAGTGGCTCAAATAAGCAGTCATTACAAGGACCAGAACACCCGTCAGCTAAGCACAGGAAACTGAGAATACACTTCACACAGAACTAGGTATTCTTATGAAATGAATTAATTACGCCTTATTCATACAGACTGCGGTGGAGATGCGGAGCTCTGTTAACTTTCCACATGAAGTCGCTTTTTTTCTTCCAGACACCACATGCGGGTGGGATAACTTTTTGTCTTGGTTGAGGGATGGGCCATTATCATGCATGGGTCAGTGCAATGTATCCACCCCCATAAATGCCACTGCATGACATCGTGTTGGTAGTAAAACATATTTTAGAGGTAGTAAAAAAGGTACTAAAAGTAGTAAATTCAACCCTAGGATTCCTGTATAAACCCTGGAGATGATGCAGGGTAATTTATTGGGATCATGTGGAGGAGGCAGAGAAAAACTGGACTTGTTTGAGCTGCAAGAGATGATCATCATCTCTTGAACAACCGAAGAGTTTGTGATGTTTTATTTTGTTGTTATAACAATGCAGTAAAACGAAACCCAACTCCCTTCAAACCAGACGAAAGATTTGTAAAAAATAAAAATGAAAACACACAGGAGAGCCTTAAAAATGCAACAGCTTATTGAAGAAACCTTGGCCACTAATTAATTTGGGTTCACAGAGTAGGTTACCCTGTAACTATGGTAACTGACCTAGTGTTTCTCCCATCAGCAGATCAACAATGAAAACTCTGATACGACCGGTTTAACATAATGCACCTCAGCAAACACACAGGACCACACCATACGAGTTCTATTTTGCCCATTCAGATCTGACCTTTTCTTAGGTTATGATTCCATATTTCACCTCAGATGCATTCAGAGATTTTGTTCTTCTTCCAAAATGAACTGAGCAACCATTGCTGTGTACAGCAGTTTTCTTTTCACACTACTCACTAGGATCCCACATGGCTTCTCCAATTACTTCTAATCAGGTTACCCAAAAATTGTTGAATTACAACAAAACATAACAAAGGGATTTTTCCTATATATTTTGTCTAACTTAAAAAAAACTGTTTTATTATCAAAAGTTTCCCAGAAAGGCCATCTGCCAGACAGAAGTCCCAGAAATTAACTGTTATTTTTAATTTTCTGTTTTTTTTTATTCCACCTCAATCTGTGAGCAGTTTTCTTATCAATGCGTTGCACAACAAGCGTAAAAGTGCTTCCTTTGTCAGGAAAGACACATCAACTTGTAAGACCACAGGGGAATCACTTAGCAGAATTGCCCACCCCTCCCCGACAGCTGGAACTGAGTGGGTTTGACATTCTCACGATCAGCCATATATGGCAACAGGTTGCTGTAAACTCATGTTCAATATTCTTAGGGAAATTTGGTTCAATATCCCCGACAAATTGATGAGATCCCACATCAAATAAATGTTTTAGATCTTGAATTTTTTTTTAAATATTTTATTCAATTAGTTTATTATTTAGAGGAGAGAAGCTATCCCCAACAATTTGTAAAAAAGTTATTGCACCATAAATCAAATGATAACCTTTGGCAGCAACCACTGCCAACAAGCGATCTTTGATGACTGGCTTACATTGCTGTGGACAAAGTTTGAGCCACTGTTCTTTGCAGAATTGTCTTTATTCAGCCATATTGAAGAAAATTTAGCATGGCTTGTTTAAGGTAATTTTATTTAAGTCTGAACTTTGAGTTGACCTCTTCTAAACCTTCACTTTTGTATTTTGTAGTCATTCAGAAGTGGACTTGCTGGTATGCTTTGAATAATTTTCCTGTTGTATAATTCAATTGTGTTTGAGCTTAAAGTGCCCCTGGCATGAAATTCCCCGCGACGTTTGGGTCCTTTTTAGTCACACTCTAAGTACCTTAATACTGTATCAAAGGATCGTTTGCCATAGTTCAGCCTTGTTGTAGAATTGCAGCCCCTACTAGGTGGCCCTTCTTTTAGCATTAGCAGACAACGACTGAGTTTTGGTGGACGGGGCCCAGGCCATGCGCCTCTATTGTCAATTGAGTCTCTAACGTCCGCATCTGATGAAACATTGACAGACATGCATTTGCGCATCGCAAATTGCCCAAATTCCAATATTTTGTATGAAATGTAATTAGGTTTAGGCCTAATTATATTGTGTGTTGAACAATAATCTGTTTACAAATTACAGGCCTAATAAAATATTTGATCATCCATCCGTCCTCATTATGTCTCTAGCTTCAGCACGACAGTAATGGCTCAGTTATCGGCTACTGTAATGGCGACTGTAATCTGATCCGGAATCTGATCCGGACGGCGAGGCACCTGAGGAGGAACCAGAAAGGTAGAGGACGTCTTCCACAGGTGATCCAGACAGACGTGCTGTGCACGGAGGGAAGGAGCTGTGTGTGTGTGTGTGTGTGGGTGCGTGTGTGTGTGTGTGAGTGTGTGTGTGTGCGAGTGTGAGGGAGACGTGAGTGACAGAGAGACGAAAAGAGAGCAGGGAATGAATGCGCTGCGTGTTTTTAAATAGCGTAAAAAAGAAAAACGAAACGCAATATGTGACGGTCGGTGTTTATTTTTTTATTTATTTTTTTTGGTCGGTGTTGAATCTGTGGCGGTCGTAGTTTAATCTGTGGCGCACCGCCACAGATTCGTTTGTGTGGGAAACACTGGTATAAAACAGCTGAAGGACATTATTGCGGAGATATACTTACTTGTATAAGGATATTTGCTGGTTCACGGAGGGTTGGTATTGATCCTGGTAAAAGTTTAAGACGATCTGCGAATCCACTGCTGTGTTGTCCCAAGTTAATAAAACATTCGTCAGAGAAATGTTTGCCACAAATGACCAGGTGCTTAGGGAGTCGGTCGGGTACATTCCCTGCATAAATAAAGTCCATCCACAAGCTTTACAGTGGCTCGGAAGAGGGGAGGACAGTGTTGATGCAGTCTGGACTCCATGCTGTCGGTTTGTTGTTTGCCTTTTACTGTAGCTCTCGTTGTTTAGGTTGTAATATGCGCCGCGGGGGGAGGGACTTAGAGAATGTGATTCAGAGAAGGGGGTAATTGGCTGGAACTCAGTGACGACATTTGCCAAAACATGAGGTCATATGCCAAACTGCAAAACAGCCCGTTTTTGAGTGCTAATTTCACTATGTAGGCAGACATACCCGGGGACAAAGGAAACACTAATCAGTAGTTTTAACCCCTTAGGGGACATAGGCAGGCTAACAAATATGGCCAAAAAACTCAAAAAATGCAAATTTTATGCCAGGGGTACTTTAAGCTCAACTCAAGCTTAATTTTACACCTGATATAACAGGACACTCTTCCATAAAGTCCCACTTTTGTCTTGTCAGTCAGAATATTTTCTAAAATGATTTGGGAATACTCAAGATATTTTAGAGCAAATATGAGCCAGATCTTCATGTTCGTTTTGGTCAGTAGTGGGGTTTCCTTGGATCTCCCCCATTGATGCCATTTTTTCCCGGCCTCTCCCTTATTGTTGAATCATGAACACTAATCTTAACTGAGTCAATTGAGGCCTGCTGTGCTTTAGATGTTGTTCTGGGTTCTTTTGTGACCTCGTGGACAAGTCATCGATCTACAGTAATTTTGGTAGACCAATCACTCCAGTGAAGGTTTAACTCTGTTCCATGCTTCTTTTTCTTCATTTGTGGAATCCCAAAGCCTTAGAAGTGGATTTGTAACTTTCCAGACTGATAGATGTCTTTGCTTCTCATATGTTCTTAGGTTTCTTTGGATCAGGTTTTCCTCTTTTAGCCTGCTTTTAGCCTACTTCATGTTCTCAGACTGGTTCTTTCAAGTGATTTGTGATTCTAAAGGTTAGGCAGTAACCAGTTAACAAATGTGATTAATCATAATAACTTCAGTATCTTACAAAGTAATTTAAGGGTTACGGGGTGGCTCTGTACGATAGCAGACACTTTCAAAATCACATCTTGACACAGTTGTTCAGTTTTCATCTGCATGGCTTGCATAAAACGTCTTAATGTGCAGTCTACCAGAAAAAGTCTTAACACTGAGCTTCTTGACAGTCAGAGCTGAGGCAGGCCATCTCGGAAGTCATCTCTCTTCGGGGGCACTCACTGTGATTGTAGTTGTCTCGTCTGGAGTTTCTCCAACTCCGATACATGCACTAAAGAGGAATGGGATAATTTAATAACTTTATTTATGCATTTCATCAGCATAAATGTTCTTCTGGCACTAGATCAAAAGGATGGAGGAAATCTGAATTTCTTAATGAAAGTATTTTTTTCTTTTATTCTCATCCTGAGGGTCAAACGCCTCTATACGATTAGAGAAGGAACTTGAAACCCTGAGACTCTGAGGAGCGATGTTGGATCTCACTGAGTCGAGGGAAAACTCCACATTCGAGTCAGTCCAGGAACATCTCAGATCTAACCAACAATGATCACATTCAGCAAGGTGGTTTGTTTTTATTTAGATTCTCATATTGGATTTTTCCAAAACATTTCTTACATCAGAAACACAAACTTCAGTAGATTTTTTTATGCATATCTGTATGTGTGGAATTATTAGGTAAAAGAAAAATTTGAAGCAGTCTTCACAGTATATAAACTAGAAAAGCACTCGTAGAATGCATACCTCTGCCAAGGGAGCTCGTCCTAACCCTAGTCGGCCCATGGGTCGAATGAAGGTCAAAGGAGCGATAAAAGTTAAGTGTTCTGGTCCGCTTTGCCTTGAATCACACATATGCTGTACCTCAATTTAAATTAGAACTAATGACGTGCGTTTCGAGTGTGTTTTTCATGTGATTTCTGATTTATTTGCTTGTAAAAATTCGTACTTAAAATGACTACAAATCATAAGTTGCATTTATGACGTCACGTTAGCCGACATTAACTAGCAATTGAAGTACTCATCGAGACCTTGAAGAGCTTGTCCACCATGCTGGCTCTCACTCCACTGACTATTTCTCCCCCAGCGTAGCTGGCACTTTCCACATGACCAGATTTATAATAGTTATAGTAGTTTTCTCCAGTTTTTAATGCTCCTTCCTTCGTTCCGGAATAAGGATGCAATGCTTGCTAAACTCACGGCCATTTCTCTTCTACTTCAGTTGTAGTCTACTACTTGTTTTCACACAAAACCTAAAGTAACTTTTGCCGCCTGTCGAAAATTAGCGCTTTCTCCGCATCAAAATCTGTCTTTAAAATGCAGGGACATGATATGTTAGATCCATGGAACATTTCAAATGGGATCAGAAGATAACTTTTATTGCTCCTTTGACTCATTGATATTTTTTGACAGTAGGGGACCCATGGACCGGAAGTAGATGGCCGTGACTTAGGGTCCCCGTTGAAAGAGAAATATCTCCCATTTGGCTTTGTTCATCTTATCATTAACCATGCTGAAAAAACAGAACAGCAGTACCTCTGCTGTTCAACTGTAAGAAGTGTGTTCAAGCTTATGTTTAATGTTAAGTTTTGGTCTTCTCTGATCAGAGCACCTTCTTTTTTCTGAAGTTGCCATGGATCTCTAATAGATTCTACACAGCTATGTTAGATGGACAAACCTAACCCTGCTTTAAACTTCTCCACTACTCTCTCCCTCTCCTCTCTGCTGTGTTCCTTAGTCTTCAAAATACTGTTAGTTCTCTAATGTTTTCTAACAAACCTCTGAGACCTTCGCTGAACTGCTGGATTTATGCTGAGATTGAATGACTATTTAATATCAGGTGACTTCTTATGGTTGTTGGTTTGACAGGATTTTGTTTGAGTATCAGAGTAATAGAGACCAAATCGAAATGAACAGATTTCTTTATGTATTCGTAAAAAATGTTTTACGTCAAAGACCTTCTTGGTGTTGGTCTGTCGCATTTTAGTAAAATACGTGGATATTTGTGGTAACACGAGAAAAGTTTAAAAATATGACTGTTTTTTGTAGGAGTAATAGGCTATCTAAGATCTGAAAGAAAACATTAATCAGATTCAAATTACAAATACTCATGTTTTGATTCTTAATGGGAGTAGAGGTTGCACTACAATTTTTTGTTGAACGTCATTTTGACTGATGGGGTCAAAAAAAATCTGGTCATATCTATTTTTACCCATCCATTTTTAAAATGACAAAAATAACATATTAAGTAGTGTTTATTTTAATTAATATTCAAACTGAACAGAGAATCCGCATTGTGCCATCACACATCAAGCCAATTAATAGGCTACATGTATTAATTATGAATATTTCACCTGCTGTGGCCTGAACTGTGCTCTCATTTACAGAGGCTGAATCTGCGCTCTGTTGCCACACTGGAGACTTACGAGCGCCACTTCAGCCAAAGTTTTGAAATCAGGGAACAGTTCATTAACTGAAGTGATCAAAATTCAGCCAGACTTTCTGAATGGCAGCTTTTTGATCGCATCGGCTTCCTCTGCATTAGTGGTTAAGCTGCAGCGATCCGTCACAGTCGGTCTGTACGGTGCAATCACAGATGCGCTCCATGCCTCAGTAACTCTGCAATGCTCTGTCAGTTCGCGGATAGCTAGTGTCCAGGTCTGAGATTATGCTCAGATGCTCTTATGGGAGTTTCTTTTTGTATAATTAGTCACATGTTCTGTGTGCATGAAGTTGAAAATATCTGTGCGTCTGCACCAAGTGGTCAGGAGTGGAAGTTGCAATTTGCTAAAATGACCGATGGCGTTCAGATTTTTCTGTCACCATTTAAAAAACTGGTCACATACAGAATATATTCAGTTTACCCAACCCCTGATTGGGAGGTACAAATAAAGCATCAAAACTGGAGTACACTCTTTGCTTCATTTATTTGTTCTATTGAAGGTTTTCCATAGAAATACAAATTCCCAGATCTTAAACACAAGGCACCTGATGGCATTTCTGGGAAGGTTTTAGATTTCAGCTCAGTCTAACACGGTCTCTGTTTTGTCTTAAATTTAGCTTCGGTTATAAAATGCTTCTGTTAAAATGTTTGAATAAAAGATCTTCTTTATTCTTCAATAATGTCATGTACATACATGTCTTTGGGGAAAGACACATTTGCTCAAAATCAGAACGTTTCTCCAACTGATTCAAAATCCTTCTTCAATAAGCCATTTGAACACGTCTTAAAAACTGGAAACTCATTTCCCAGTTTGTGTTTTGGTTATGTGTTCTCCGTGCTCTGCGTGTGAAATGGATTCATCCAACACCCCATGGCAGCTCGTCACATTTGATGTTGGATGTCTTTCAGGTAGAAGAGCACTCTGGGGAAACTCGCCCTGCAAAGATTCTGTGTAAGGTTACGTTGGTCCCTTTGCCAGGAATTGCAGGAATACATTTTGCACGCTGATTGCCATCCAACAAAGTACACTGCCGTGTATCAAAGTAGGCGATCAGCAGGGCGCTTATCTTGGTTGCCGCTTTACATATTCTAGGGGGGGACAATAGTGGCATTTGAACGGGTGAGATGTATCTGTTCCACTGTGTGATTTGCCTCCTTTAGACAGTTTGCCTAGATATTACACTCACACTGCTGGCCCTACAACTGCTGCAGACTTCCCTCCACAGTGGACTTATCGCTGCCTATTTGAATACACAGTGTTGCTGATAAACTCTACAGCCGTGCAATTAATGTCTCATTTTGCATGGAGTGATTCAGAATTGTGGTAATGCGAGAGCATCGGCACGTCATTTCTCTCTCTCTCTCTCTCTCTCTCTCTCTCTCTCTCTCTCTCTCTCTCTCTCTCTCTCTCTCTCTCTCTCTCTCTCTCTCTCTCTCTCTCTCTCTCTCTCTCTCTCTCTCTCTCTCTCTCTCTCTCTCTCTCTCTCTCTCTCTCTCTCTCTCTCTCTCTCTCTCTCTCTCTCTCTCTCTCTCTCTCTCTCTCTCTCTCTCTCTCTCTCTCTCTCTCTCTCTCATATTTGCCTGAGGTGTCCCCCGTGCTTCCATTTACTTGGTATATACACACATAATAGAACTGACAACCGTGTGTGTATGAGCACACACCTCCCACCAAGGCGTCCATCACTGTAACTGACAAACTGAGCTTTCAGCTTTACTGCTACCAAGTGTTTTCCAAGAAAGCTCTCCTGTGAAAATGGCTTCCAGTCGATTCAGAGTATTGCTGACTATACCAGATAAATCAGATGGCATCTGGGAACTCAGGAAGCTGGATATGAGAGGAAGCCAGGGGTAGAACAACTGACCATACAAATGATCCAGTCAGGATTTTTTTTTAATCCCCAATGCTGATTCCAGTCAGATGAACAAAAGGCATTTGCTGATACAGAGTCCCAGCCAGTGTATGAGTACATGTTCTGTGATTTAAAGTACAATAAAAAAAACATTTCCACAGTATTACACTTAAAGCTGCAGTCTGGAGAATATATTTATGTATCAAACTTTAATAAATTTTTTAAATGATAGTGTGGTTCAATACTATGATATACTGCTGGTGCTCCACCACATGTTATTCTTCCTCAGTCCCGCACTCTTCCCATAGACCCCTGTGCATTTCACACTGACTGCAAAATGTTTGTAGCCAATAGAATTCGAGTTACCGCTACGTTGGCTGTCAATCAACTTCCGTGCATCGCGCAAACATGTGACGATGGGGCCGTGCACACAGGTCCCTCCCGTTTAAAGTCGCCATATTAAAAGAGAGCATCAGTCATGTAGAACTCGTTCACTTCTGAAATGTCCATAACAAAAATACAATCGGGTGGTGCTCGATAACGCTTGCTGCTTTCCTCTTTGACTCGCTGTGACGCCACAGGTGTTGAGGTGGGGCTAGAGGGAGCGGGAGGAGGGAGAAGGGATGTTTTGGGAGGGGCCTTGGTAGGCTGGCTTGGAAGAAATCTCTCTTCCTCTGATACGCAGCTTTAACTCAATTACTGGTGGGGTTCTAGGTGTTCCGTTTGTCATTACGACATATATTTTTTCCCAATTAAAAGGTGTACAGGTCAACTTCAATCTTCTGCTCCAAAATTGGTTAACTCTGAAATTTCTGAAATTTTCTTTACTTTATCATTTATTTCCATGGCCTAATTCATTCCTCTCAGTCAACTCTACTGTCCACTCAACCACAAAGCCTCTGTGATGTAAATTTTGTCATCTATACCTACCCACTAGTGTCTGCTAGGGGTCTCTGCGGACATCAACGCACAGCCCAAATTGGCCCAAATGATCGTTCTACAACGACAATAATGCTCCCAGTCAATGGTAAAAATTTAAATGGTCGTACTTGTATAGCGCTTTATGTAGTCCACAGGACCCCAAAGCGCTTCACAATACATTCAGTCATTTACCCGCTGATGGTGGTAAGCTACATATGTTGTCACAGCCCTGGGGCACCCTGACAAAAGCAAGGCTGCCATACAATTGGCGCCATCCGGCCCTTCGACTACCACCAGCAGGCATGTAACGTAAAGTATCTTGCCTAAAAACAACAACTGAGACGGACGGAGCGAGGGTTTGAACCGGCAACCGACCGACTACAGGACAAAATCCTGAGCCACCATCATCCCTCAATGGGTCAATGGGTGGCGCCAAACTGAAAACCAAGAAAGAAAACTAGCTAAACCAGCTAAAACCAGCTAAATCACAAAAAACTGCAATATCCCTTGTTTTTCAAATGATGCAATTGGTTACATTAATGAACTTCATATTTAACAAAGTATTCAAACTGAGAACCACTAAAAACATCCTGATTACCACCAATGGAACACATACCTCAGTTTGACAATCACGCTCCTGGGAGATTAAAAATAACAGGAAAAACTCAACATATCAAGAGTTCACTAAAGAAGAATCCAGCTTATTTTATACCAAACCTCTGGGTCCGGTATAGAATGAATCGTTGCTCTTGGCTTTGAATAGTATTAATAAATAGTTGCGTTTTGTGCCGGGACTCTTTCCTGCAGTTGCAATGAGCATTTGCTGTTACCACAGTAACTCAAACCAACCGGGAAGAAGCTATGTGCATATCTAATGTATGCATGGTATATTCCTGCAGAAACCTGCACTCACTAGTGAGTACAACACAAATAGCAGGCCATCTAATCACATGGCGGCATCTCGATGCATTCAGGGATCTAGACGTGGTGAAGACGACTTACTGACATTTAAACTGTGCGTTGGAATGAGGGAGCAAAAGATTTGAGTGGCTTTGAACATGGCATGGTCGTTTGTACCATGTTGCTGACCACATCCATCCCTTTATAAGCATAGTGGACCAGTATTCTGGTAGCTTCTTCCAGCAGAATAATGCACAAAGCTCAAATCATCTCAAACTGGTTTGCTGAACATTCAAACGAGTTCAGTTTACTCCAAAGGCCTCCATATTCTCTGGATCACAATGCAATAGAGCACCTTTTGGATGTGGTGGAACACAAGATTCTCGTCACCATAAATGTTCAGCCAACAAACCTGCAGCAACTGTGGGAGGCTATGTCAAATATGGCCTCAAATCTCCTAGGAACGTGACCTAAATCTTATTCAGTCTATTGTAAAAAGATTTAAGGCAGGGGTGAAGGTAAAAGGAGGTCCAACCCAGTTCAAGCAAGGTGTACCTAATAAACTGGCCAGTGGGTGTGAATCTAAGACTCCTTCTTAATTTACATGATTGTTCTGTGTTCTTTCAGCTCTCATGCCTTCATTTTAAAAGCCAAAAAGCTCAGAATTAGTGGGATTATAAGAGTTAAAGCATCAATTTAAAAGTGCAGTCTTGGAAGGGAAGGGTAATTTTCTTTGTGCTTTCACTTTAGGAAATGTGCCTCTAACCATGAGAGCACATTAGTTAACAGAGCTGAGAGCAACTGGGACCCGTCACATATCTGATGGCTGCGCTGGTCTTTGAAGAGGTTCAGCAGTGGGATTCGGTGTCACTGAGGTTAATTACTAACGCAGGTTACCATGCCTACTGTTCTCCGGATCATATCTGCCTCGTTACCACAGCAGCAAGCTACTTAAAAGCCGTATTTCCACTGCTAAGTTTTGATCTCCCAAGTTCTGGGTTCACTCCTTTTCAAAGTGCTATTTAGCAACCATTTATTTCAGACACTGTGATGAACAGTTTTGTGTCCTGTTCGCCACTCTGCATTCCTGTTGATTCTCATGCTCAGAAACAGATCCCCTGGAGGGCAGCGGGTTTAAAGGTGAAGTAAAGAAGTGAGGTAACATCAGGGGCTGAGCTTCATTCTGAAAGAAAACTAATGAAAGGATGTGCCAACACAAGGAGTTTGATCTATTTCAGCCTCTTTTGACTGAATTTTTGAGACCACCAAGGTCATGGACGCCATAAATATAATAAAGCTAATTTTCTTTGTGTTATTTAAAATAAATTAGCTTTGCTGCTATTAGCTGATTTTCCATCCTGCTGTTGTAAAAGACAAGTGCTCTGAACTGCTAGTCATCAGGAAGATGATTGGCTGATGAGCTTTTAACCCCTGCAGAGTGTTTTGGAAAGTCCGATTTCCCCTCTGTCCACCCCAACAGAACACTGTGAATCACACCACACTATTATCAGTATACAACATGCATAGAGTACCCAACGCATGTGCATTAACAATGTCATCGGACACAAAAACACCATCACACTTAGACCCACCTAACACATGATTTTCAAAACATGCATACATGGCAACCCAGGAAAAAGTGTGAATGTAGCTTTAGTTTTTCAATTACTGGTGAATGAATTGTTGTTTGAATGTATTTCTTACTCATTAAGAGATATTTTTACCTCATTTCCTACAGAATTTAAAGAAAAAACCTATTGACTGTTTATTCTAATAGTTCCAGCAATACTGTTCTCCTTCTTTTAGTTGCTCCTTTTATAAGTATGAACTGCAGATCCTTTGCATCCTTCTCACCATATCCCCAACATCCTCTGATAGTCTGAAGATCTGCATCATGTCCTCCTTTATTACTGATACTGACTTTGGATGGTTGACCCCTGTTACTTAAACTCATCCACCCTTAATGTTTTTATTCCTTGCATCTTCACTGTTCTTTGGAGCACCACAGCCCACCTTTGTTAATCTACAAAATACTATCCAAAGTTAGTTGATTCCCAACCAGGTCTGCTTTTATAGAATACTAAATAAATGCAAAGATAAACTGGGAACTGGCTGTGGAGCCACTTTTATTTCGCTGCTCTTCCCACAGCACCACATACACTCAGACTGCAGAGCTGATCTAATCTGGTACCAATCCTGCTAACTGCTGCTGCTGCCTTGTCTGACTCTGTCAGATAACCACATCCCCTCATTTCAATACTAGAGATAGAGATGAATAGAGCTGTGAATAGCTCCCTGCCGCTGAGGTAAATGCAGAATTTACAGGGTGTGACCAAATCAGTGTTTTACGGCGTTGCTAAATATAATGAATCAAAAGCTGAATTTGTTATCAGAGTGCAATATTGTCAGGATGTAACAGTCAGAAAACCTCAATGTATCTTTTTGGGATTTTCTTTGACTGATCATCAATAGTAATTTAGTGGGAAGAAAACAATGATTTTCCAGTTTTTCACACAAAAATTAGCAAATGTTCCATTCATTTGTATTTAGCCCCCTTTACTCTGATACCCCTCATAAAATACAGGGAAACTAAGTGCCTTTAGCAGTCACCTTCTTATTAACGTGACTCCCCTTGTGTGTTAATTTCATCTCAGTGTAAATCCAGTTGTTCTGTGAAGGCCTCAGAGGTTTGATAGAGAACAAACCTTTAGTACCCACAGAACTCCACAGCTCAAGCAGAAGAATCTGTCAACAGGGCACCCAGTAATTAAATTCATTTCAATTCAGTTTATTTATATAGCGCCACTTCACAACAGATGTCATCTTAAGGCACTTTACAAGAAAAGTCATTTCAATACAATCATACCAACATTCAAATTATTAGTCATGGATTCCAGAAATATGTTTTTTGGAAATAAACATGTGCTCTACTCAGATGAGAGCAAAACTGAACTTTTTAGCTGACACAAAAACTAACACCACACATCTCCCTGAAAACAACATCCCCACTTTAAAACATGGTGGTGCCGACATCATGCTGTGGGGATGCTTTTCTGTAGCGAGGACTGCAACTAGTTAAAAACAGGGCGATTCTGGAAGAAAGTTGAATTGAATTGAAAATACTTTGTCCCGTCAGGCAGGAAATTTATCTTCGATCTCACTAAAATAAATACATGATTCACAAAACGGAAACAAAAGCAAGCAATCATTTGAACAAACACACAGCAGAAGTCTCAAACAAGTCACACCCACCAACTACATGACTCCGCGGTCTGTTTACAGCAGTTTATAGACTACGGTACATGCATTGGGAATAAAAGAAAACTTCTAGATCCTTTTCCTTGTCAAGAGTATGTTGTCTTTGATTATTGTTAGGGCTGTCCTATAAACTGCAGAGCTGTAAGGTTCATCAAAGGTGCTTTGTTGGCGGCCAGCTATCTTTCCAGCTGTTTTCACTACTCTGTTCAGTTTATTTCTGTTAATTAGTGTCAAGTGATCAAAACTACACAGTAATTTTAAATGGGACATATTATGCCTTTTTTAATGAAGTTATAATAGGTCTATGATTTGTATAAAACATGCTAATGAAGTGCTTTGCACAAAATCACTCTCATAAAGTGATCTCACCAGCTCAACTCTGGACAGTTTCAGTCCCTTTCAAAATGAGCTGTTTAGAGGGCTCTGTCACTTTTATGCAAATTAGCAGCTGCAGACCACGCCCACTCATATTTTTATTAGGCTTTTATTATGGTTTACCACATATGAGATTGGCATGGAATTGGAATTGGTGGGCGGGGTTTGACATGTGAAGGGGGGGTAGTTTGACAGGTGAGGGGCGGTTATATGCAAATTTCTCAAACAGCTTGTAGAAGCACAAGATTTCTGGCAGCAAAAACTTGCAAAAAAAAATTTGGAGGGATGGTTTTTATTCGTGTTTTGAGTGTTTATTGAGGCAGCCAAGATCCAAATGGCAACACAAAAGGATGACAAAAGTGAAAGTTTCAATATGTCCCCTTTAAAAAAACAAGTACACTCTGAATCAGACTCACAAACACCTTTTCTAGGACTTTCTAACACTGTAAAATACTTGGTTTTTGTGTTTCTTAAAATGTATTACTAATAATTTGGAAAAGACTCATAACTATTTCTGTCCTCTTATTGTTGCAGAACTCTTCAAACTTTTGTGACAAAAATGCATCAGTAGCAAGATGAGTACTCAGTGGAAAAGCTGTTTCGGCTGCAATGAGTACATGCAGAATGTGATGCGTTGCGTGCCTGCATTGGTGTTGGGTTCATCTCTTAGCAAGGTGGGGGAATGTCAGCTTAAAAACTGAGCTCCAAACAGGGCAAAATAATCAAATGATCCATGTATCAAAGGCAAGTTCCCCAGGGAATCAGAGAACCCGGGGGCCACAGACAGGGTGCCAGCTGCATTGGGGTCCCCTGGTGATAGATGTCCTCCACAGCACAGAACAATTGACTCTCCAAACTAACAATTGGATATCCCCAAGAACTCCCCCGCAAACCGCTGCTGTCATTGACAAAGAGGACATTTGAAACAATGAGTCTAGCAGAAAACATCTGAACTCCGCTATAATCCACAGAAAACAAGGTGGGGAAAGTCTGCAAAGTAGCCGCGATATGGTTCTAATCAGAGATGACTGCACACCGCCCACACACCTGTCACTTCTCTGTGATGGATATCCAGGTAGTCAGATCCAGGAAATCTCAGCCGGCGCGGTGCGTTCAGGGCCTGCCGTGGCGAGGCTACAGGGCGAGTGGCCACGGCAGGTGTGCACCCACACCGCTTGTACTCGCACAGAGGTTCTGCTTTCTGCTGACTTCGTCATCAAATATTCATGGCTGTCTGCATTAGCTTGGTGAGTTCTAATTGAGTTCTGTATATTCCGACGTGATTAACTCGGTCTAATTCCTCAAAGGAGAGAGCCAATTAGATAGCACTTGCATGAATAGGATTTCACATCTTAGTGTGTCTCCAGACTTGCCAAGACAATTATGTGCGTGTATAATTTGTGCTGTACAGTGGGTGTGAGCCCACAGAATTCAAGCAAGTCATTACTTTTTATTACTGACCCGTGCTACAGGAAATGCAGCTGTCCTATATCTATTACAGACAAGTGAGGAAGAAGCACCATGGGTGTTAGAAAACACAAAGCAGTGCAGTTTTCTCCATTTTTTGCAACTGTTTTGCTCTATTTTCTTCTTTTCTGCACCAGATTCAAAAAGCAAACTGTACTAAAAATAGGCTGTAGCAAACCGGCTTAGAAAGTTCAGCAGGGGGAAAACTATTTGAACCTTATTTTTGAGTCAGGTCGCAAACACGCCAACTCGAGATCTAATCAGAGAGAACATGTCTTCAACAGAGAAAAAGGATGCATTCATTTGACTACCCCATACAGAGATGAAGCATTGATTGAAGTAAAGTAGTAGTATAATACCAGGGCCGTATTTAGGATTGAAGAAAGTCTGGGGCTTAGTCCAGACGACAGATGGCATTTTGTTTAGCATGTGCAAAGAATTGTTGCTTTAAATTATAGGGCATCTCATCTTTCAAATTCTGACCACCTTAAAACAGACAAACAGCACTCAAATACACATATATATTAATATGATTAATGAAGCAAAACAACACTATCAACCAACAATATTAACCGTAAACAATATCACAGTTAGCTGCTGAGTCAAGTCACCTCGGAACACTGGTCCAGGGAATACACCTTACATCCATTAAGAACCAATGATATAAAGCAAGAAGGTTACTAAGTTTGACTATATCATTGTTATATTGACAAAAAAAAAAAAAAAGGATCTTATTCTCTTAGACATGATCATGGCTTCTGCTGTTTTTCCTGCTCTGTTCTTCTTTCTTACTGATTTAATCTTGGGTTTCTTTGCCTTCTGCACAAGTTTTATGATCAATTTCCAATTCTGTCATTCATAGAGTTGATTATTTAGATTAATGCAAAAACCTTCTATAACTTTTATTATAACAAACAGGTTTTATTTAAAAACCAATGCAGAAAAGATATATAGTATTCACTTTTGCTACCATTCTTTTTTTTTTTTAAGCTTTACTGATAGTAGTCTAACATTTAGCAACCCAGCACTTTTAAAATGAGATTCACAAACCTGAATCGTGACCAGTTTCATTACAGCTGTTTTTGTCAAGCTCTAACTTTTATGTTAAAAAAGTTCCTGATATCCACGTCAGTAAGAAGTATTCTCACGCAGGCGCCTGATGGGCTGTATTAGCAGGCAAGCAGGCCGCTGAAGTGCTGCTTCTTCAGGGGGCTCTGGCAAGCTGTATGAAGGCTACTTTAGGCAGCCGCCGCCCTCTATGTTGGACTCCGGTATTGCAATTTTCTTATGAGAGGCTATTTCCCCCCCTTCAAAAGGAAAATTCAGATTCGGGGCTTTTCAGAAGGCATCCCAGGCTTAAGCCCAAGCAGCCATCCCCTAACGACGCCCCTGTATACTATAATATAATAATAATAATAATATTAAATTATTACATGATTTATTTTGTGTCAGGTAATTTATAAAACACAATACAAGTGGGGTCTTCCTTGCAAAGGAATTATTTGGATTTCTTTTTTTGTATGTATGTATGTGTATATATATATATATATATATATATATATATATATATATATATATATATATATATACACGAGGCCTCTAATGGAAACTTTACACATTCATAAGCTTTATATTCTGTATTTCAAAAAAAGACAACATAATTTTATTTGCAAAAATATGAGGCACCCTTCACTAGCAAGAATGACACCTACAGTGACATCCTTCGCTTGATGTTTTTCTTAAGAGCAGACGGGCCTTTGCGTCCTGTTTCACAATTAGAAGCTTGTGCAAATTGAGGTTTGCAAACATTCATTACCTGCAAATCCACTTTTTAGGCAATAGATGTGAGAAGATTTGTATAACAGATTATCTTCTGTTTACCTCCTAAAGTGTTTTTGTTGGTCCAACACCCCCAGCGCCCTCGACAGGAGCAAGCAGGAGAGGAAAATCTCCGTGACCCACTGCTGACCCACCACAATGTCACTCTAACTCATGGCATGAGCGCGCTACTGCCGGGGTCTTTGTCAGTTTCTCTCTGTAACCAGAGCAGGAGACATTGCCCAAAGTCCAGAGGGGTCGCATTCTGCTGCGGAGCTGAATTTAAGGCAGACAGGCAGGCCGACTCAGAAAGAGAGAGAGAGAGAGAAGGATCTGGGGGGCCCTGCTGCCACCTTTTTTATTTTGAAAAAAGGCCTGAGCAAGTCATGAGCTGCATGTCAACCCTGTCTCTCCATGTTGGATCTAGTCTGATGTTATCACGCAGCTAAAATAAGATGTCTGAGTGAACAAGTGAAGCACGCAGCAGAGCAGAAGCGTAGAATGTAAATCTCACTGGACTTGTGCTGTTAGATTAGTCTGTCCGGACTGCGGTGAAAAGGATCTCACTTGGCTGGGACTCCAGAGATTGTTCCAACAGGGTTCTTTAACTGGGAGGCTCTGGCAGGATGCAACCCCCATTCCTGCACGCACTGGTCATCCATAAACTGGTGTGAACTTCTCACACTGACACAATGAGCTGAGCCGAGTGTGGCAGACCCACACTCAGAGGAAAACGTGTCCATTCCAGGTCAGAGACACCGAAACCTCGGGTCGCTCGTCCGGACTGAGTGGCGTGTCACAAACCGTCCGTCTGTGACATCCACAGCTGATGGTTTTAAGGTCACTGAGCCTCTGAGTTAGCAAACCATTAGTGGAATCACTTTCCGCTGCATGACATGCTCACTCACACCCACACGTAAACAAAACAACATGTACACCTCAGTTATGGGCAGCAGACAAGAAGATTTGTGTGAGTGATTTACATGACGCACTTTTTGTAAGGTGTCGAGTCCTGTTTGTGTATCTTCATATGATCACAATAGTGGTCCTGATGCTTAGACACACCAAAGACGGATGGATGGACTCAGAGTGTCAGAACCGCTCTCTGGAAAGCAATCCGAGATATAAAGCTTTAAGACAAATGCCAGAGGCTGTGGATGTGAACACATCAGGGCTCTCAGGTGAGAGTCGCTGCACGGCGCTGCAAAACATCAATCTGGATCAGCTGAAACAATGCACTCCTAAACTTCTCCATCTCTGTGGCCTGAGCAGACCACAGATCAGGAAAGGGCAGTGCTCCCGCAATATTCCACAAATGTGTGGAGGTTTAAAAACCGGCTAAGCTTCCCTTGACCAAAAGCAAATTTCTGGTATTTTCCTCCGGCCAACACCGACGTGATTTGGCTTGAGCACGCAGTAACACACCCTTTAACCCCTGCACGTTATAAATCATTCTCCTGCTCAGTGAACTGGCTAAAGGTAGCTCCCAAAATCTCTGTCCATTTTCTGCATTTTTTGGGGCTTAAGCAAAATATCTTACAAGCTGCTTCTCACATTTATAAGCAGCTTTTGTTGGGGAAACTAAAAGTTCAATATCAAAAGCATCATTAATGTTTGAAACTAAGAGACTATTTTGACAGATTTGCTTCTGAAAAATGCATTTACTTCAAATACCTAAAGGGATACAAAAATATATTTCCTCAGTGCGGTTTAGTTATCTTCAGTGCTAGAGGACGGGGGTTGGGGTTATTCAAAGCTACCTATTGAAATTAAGCATAATTGAGGAATATCTTATTTTAAGGATAAAGTGTTTGGATAAAAAAAGAAAACATCAAGTAAAGTGGTAATTTTTACTAATGAGTAAATCATCTTCAAATAGTTGCCACTGTTTAGTTTTATTCCAATCTGCTAATACTAATGTTTTGCTAGTTTTAACTAATCTGCTAGTCCAAATTTTGTTAGTTGTGCTAATCAGCTAAAGCCGTCTTTTTTTTTTTTTTATTACGTGTCCTGTCTGGCAGTGTGGCTCTCAGAGTTGGTGCCACAGTACCAAGTAGAAGCCCAACATATTTACTTTCAGAAGTGGAGCATTACTGATATATATATATATATCTTCATTATATATTGCTGTGGGTTTTTTGTTTTGTTGATACTATGGACACAGAGACGGAAAAGAAAGGGGAGAAAAGAAAGAAGATGAAGAGAGGTAGGAAAAAAGTTGAGAGGGTGAGTTGAAGATATACCCTGCTTCTATACCCAGCAGGACAGCAGAGAGGAAAAAGCAATGATAAAACGAATCAAACAATGTGAACTGAGAGCTACACGACCACAACCCACAAATAGATATAGAAATACCACAACAGCATCACTGAAAAGCTCATGGTACCGATTATTACAAGATGTATTTGTGGTAACCTCAGCCCAATAATACATCTGTAAACACCTGCACACCTGTGTGTATGAGCTTGCTGGTGTATATAAGGTTTCTCCATCCGAGTGTTCAATAGCTGGCGTGAGGAGCCATCGATCTGCCAACCAGGAATCGATGCAGACATGAAGGAGATCGGAACCATATACATCCAATGGATACCCAGAGCACAGGAGCCCCAGGCAGACCAATGCCGGGCAGACCGCACCCCAAAGAGAGGAGCAAAGGAGAGCCCCGGGGGAACATCCAGCATCTACAATGAAGGGGCCGCAGTGGCGCCACCCTGGGCCAATCCTCACAGCAGTCATCCCAATTGTCCTCTGTAACAAGTTTGAGCTAATCCGCTAATACCTCTTTTCACCAGTTTTAGCAAATCTGCTAATACCAATTTTAGCTACGGTGTGTCCAAATTTTACATGCCGAAGAGCAGGAGGAGCGGACAACAGAAGGTTGTTGGACGAAGAGAGCAGCGCGGGATTTAAGAAGAAATTAGACGCCTTTAGGAGAGAATAAGAGGAATACGAACACCTCACATCAGGAGAAAGGAGCGGAAGACACTTTTTACTTTTTTTCTTGAGCAGACAGAGACCAAGGGGACAATACATTGACTATTAACCGCAAAAGGCAGGTAACGCCACCAGAGGGCTCAACACAACCGCTTGGTTGTGCTGACTTACCCTCAAAATTGCTCACCGCCTACGTTGACATCTCCGAGGTCATCAAAAAGACCTCAAGAAAGGAAGTTAGATGGTCGTATGTTATTGATACTTACAAAGTTGAATTCTTTAAAATGTTAATTGTTATGTTCTGTTCGAGTAGCAATGGGTGTCATGTAGCAGTAGAACTCACAACTTATCCAAAAAACAAAAAATGGCTTATCCAGCTCTAATACGTATTGGAACATATAATGTAAAAGGAGTACTAAACCCAATAAAAAGATCAAAAATATTGGGAAAGATGAAAAAAGAAAAAATAGATATTATTTTCCTCCAAGAAACTCACATGCCAGAAAAAGAACATAGCAAGTTGAAAAGACAAAGTATTGGTCAAGTATTCTCTGCTTCATATATATCAGGGCGCAAAAGAGGTGTGGCAACAATAATATCCAACAAGGTTGTTTTCGAAAAAACTTCTGAATGCATAGACAAAGAAAGTAGATATAACATGGTTATGGGAAGACTTAACGGGCTGGATGTGACTTTTGTTAATGTGTATGCGCCTTCATGTTCACATTGGGCATTCTATAAGCATGTATTGGATATGATAATACCTAAAGCAGAGGGTACAATAATATGTGGAGGAGATTTTAATGTTAGACTAAATCCAGAGGATTCTTCAAAACAACTTTTGCATAATAACATAGGCAAGAAAATAAGAAAACTTTTGAAAGATGTGGGATTAGGTGACGTGTGAAGAGAATTGAACCCCCATAAAAGAGATTATACATTTTACTCAGCAACTCACCATTCTTACTCAAGACTCGACTATTTTTTCATGTTTAACAAAGATATTGGCCGGGTGAAAGAATGTCAGTTTGGAACAATGGATTTATCAGATCATAGCCCAGTTTATATAAAAATTGTTGTTGATAAAGTTAGAATGCCTTTTGCATGGAGACTCAATTCCAGTATACTGAAGGGGAAAATTAAAGAAGTCAAATTAGATATCAAAAGATACATAGAAAATATTGATATTGAAGCTGTCTCACCTAATGTACTTTGGGACGCCTGCAAAGCAGTTGTAAGAGGCAAATTAATAGCCAAAGCAACTCATCTTTTTTTTTTATTATTATGAATTGCTGGGGGTTTTATTTCCTGATGTTATGGACACGGAAACGGAAAATTAAGGGGAAGAAAGAAAGAAGATGAAGAAGAGAGGTAGGAAATAAAAAGTCATGAGAGGGTGAGTTGAAAATACAAGAGAGGAAAAGTAACAAAGAAAACACAAGAAAACATTGAAGGACGGCAGAGAGAGGGGAAAAAACAAAACAAAAAAGGAACATCGACAAAACAAAACAAACATCGTGAACTAAGAACTATACAACAACAATGTCCCAGAAAAACTCATGGTACCGATTCATCAAGCTCAAGTAATGAATACATCAGCCCAAGAATATATCTGTAAACACCAGAGACCCCACATCTATGTGTGTGTGTGAGCATGCTGGTGCATATAAGGTTTCTCCATAAGAGTGTTCGATAGCTGGTGTGAGCAGGCATCAATCCGTCTCCCAGGAATCAATGCAGACATGAAGGCGATCGAAGCCAGGACGTCCAAAGGACCCCCAGGCGGCCCCGGGCGGGGCCGACCGCATCCCCCAAGAGAGGAGCAAAGGAGAACCCCAGGGAACGTCCAGCGGCTACTATGCAGGGGCCCGGGGGGGCAGCAGTGATGAGCCCACAGGCCCCGCCGGCAACCAGCCGCGCCAGGGCGGGCCGGTCCATGGACTGGGAGAGCCGGGGCCCAGGGGCGCCCCCCCCCCCAGCAGGGACCCGACAAGGGACCGGTCGACGAGGGGCACCGCAGGGGCCGCGGCCGGCCGCCACCACCACCCGGGCCAATCCCCACCGCCAACATCCCAGCGCCCCACGTCAGGGCGCCCCACCGATAGCCGCAGCGGACAGACGGCTTCCCCAGTCGCCAAGCTCAGCCAGCACCTGGACACCAAGTTGTACCAGCTCCCAAGTCCTGATCCCACGCAACGCAGAGCGCCGAGACCAGGCATCCAACAAAGGCCAGGGCCGGTCCAACCCACCAATGAACCGACCACGCACGGTGCGCACAGAACAGGTGATTGAACGAGCAGAGACGCTGGATCCGTATCCCGCCGAGCAACCGAGCAGGCACCACCCAACAATCCCAAACCTGGCACCCCAAAAAAGGTGCCCCAACCAACCAAAGGAAGATATCGGCCCAGCGCATCAGCCGACCGACACACCGGCCTCCCCAGGCCCGGCCAGGCACGCACCAGGTCCGAACCGGATTGACCACCGACGCACCAGTAGGCAGGGGCATCCATCACTGGCGGGGAGTGACGGAGGGGAAATAGGCCCCCCATTAAATGTAACGCCTGAGTTCCGCCAGGCGAGAGGGCAGCCCAAGACCCAACCTGACAGGCAGACAAAGACATACAGACACAGTCATAATTCCCTCCCTCTTAAACACATACATTCTCACTAACTCACCAAGACACCCAAGAAATGACGCTGTACCCTCACTCACACACCCCATACACACTTCATGCTCCCAGGTCCAGGTACCGATGCCCCAGTAGAGCCACCAGCCCCCGAGGGAAACCCCTCCTCGCACCCCAGTGATGTGCCCATGCCCAAAGACCCTATATGAGTGGTAAAGTGATGGAGCGGGTGGACAGAGGTGTTCGGGGATGGGGAGGGAAGGACTGGTAGACAAAATTTCTTCCCAGGGAGCCAGCCTCTGCCCTGGCCTCTGACCTGCTCTTTTTGCTTGTAATGCTCGAATTTAGCAACAATAGGTCGCGGCCGGCTGTTGTTGGGCTTCTTACCTCCGAGCCGGTGGACGCGGTGAAACAAAAGCCTGAACCGCAAAAATATCATCTGGCAAAAGCAATTAAAAGGTTAAAACCAAACAAATCTCCAGGGTCGGATGGGTACAGTGGTGAGTGGTATAAAATATACCAAGAAGACCTTTCTCCTCTGCTCTTGAAAACGTTCAATTGGGTTTTAAAGGGAGGTCAGATTCCACCCTCATGGAGAGATACAATAATTACAGTAATCCCAAAAGAGGGGAAGGAGAAGTTAAACTGCTCAAACTATCGTCCAATTAGTTTATTAAATCAAGACTAACATTTTTACTTCTATACTTGCTAAAAGACTCGAGCTTGTCCTTCCAGACATAATAAATTTGGACCAAACCGGTTTTATCAAAAAAAGGAAAATCAGAGATAATATTAGGCGAAAGCTCCATGTGATCAACCATATACAAAAAAACAAATACAGTGGCTTCCAAAAGTATTCGTCTCCCTTGAACTTTTCCACATTTTGTCACATTACAGCCACAAACATGAATCACTTTTATGGAAGTCTGCGTGAAAGACCAATACAAAGTGGTGTACACGTGAGAAGTGGAACGAAAATCATACATGATTCCAAACATTTTTTACAAATAAATAACTGAAAAGTGGGGTGTGCGTAATTATTCAGCCCCCTTTGGTTTGAGTGCAGTCAGTTGCCCATAGGCATTGTCTGATGAGTGCTAATGACTAAATAGAGTGCACCTGTGTGTAATCTAATGTCAGTACAAATACAGCTGCCCTGTGACAGCCTCAGAGGTTGTCTAAGAGAATGTTGGGAGCAACAACACCATGAAGTCCAAAGAACACACCAGACAGGTCAGGGATAAAGTTATTGAGAAATTTAAAGCAGGCTTAGGCTACAAAAACATTTCCCAAGCATTGAACATCCGACGGAGCGCTGTTCAAGCGATCAATCAGAAATGGAAGGAGTATGGCACAACTGTAAACCTACCAAGACAAGGCCGTCCACCTAAACTCACAGGCCGAACAAGGAGAGCGCTGATCAGAAATGCAGCCAAGAGGCCCATGGTGACTCTGGATGAGCTGCAGAGATCTACAGCTCAGGTGGGGGAATCTGTCCATAGGACAACTATTAGTCATGCACTGCACAAAGTTGGCCTTTATGGAAGAGTGGCAAGAAGAAAGCCATTGTTAAAAGAAAACCATAAGAAGTCCCGTTTGCAGTTTGCCACAAGCCATGTGGGGGACACAGCAAACATGTGGAAGAAGGTGCTCTGGTCAGATGAGACCAAAATGGCAAACGCTATGTGTGGCGGAAAACTAACACTGCACATCACTCTGAACACACCATCCCCAATGTCAAATATGGTGGTGGCAGCATCATGCTCTGGGGGTGCTTCTCTTCAGCAGGGACAGGGAAGCTGGTCAGAGTTGATGGGAAGATGGATGGAGCCAAATACAGGGCAATCTTGGAAGAAAACCTCTTGGAGTTGGCAATAGACTTGAGACTGGGGCAAAGGTTCACCTTCCAGCAGGAAAACGACCCTAAACATAAAGCCAGGGCAACAATGGAATGGTTTAAAACAAAACATATCCTTGTGTTAGAATGGCCCAGTCAAAGTCCAGATCTAAATCCAATCGAGAGTCTGTGGCAAGATCTGAAAACTACTGTTCACAAACACTGTCCATCTAATCTGACTGAGCTGGAGCTGTTTTCCAAAGAAGACTGGGCAAGAATTTCAGTCTGTAGATGTGCAAAGCTGGTAGAGACATACCCTAAAAGACTGGCAGCTGTAAGTGCAGCAAAAGGTGGTTCTGCAAAGTATTGACTCAGGGGGCTGAATAATTACACACACCCCACTTTTCACTTATTTGTAAAAAAAAAAGAAGTGATTTTCATTCCACTTCTCATGTGTACACCACTTTGTTTTGGTCTTTCACGTGGAATTCCAATAAAATTGATTCATGTTTGTGGCTGTAATGTGACAAAATGTGGAAATGTTCAAGGGGGCCGAATACTTTTGCAAGCCACTGTACCAATCAGTTATATTGGGTCTGGATGCCCAGAAGGCATTCGACACCGTGGACTGGGCATTCCTATATAAAGTACTCTCACGTTTCAACTTCTCTGACATATTCATAAGAACTATACAAATACTTTATGATAATCCCACCGGGAAAATTAAAATAAATGGAGGCTTATCAGACCCGTTAAAGATTGAACAGGGCTGTAGACAAGGCTGTAATCTTTCACCACTCCTCTTCAGTTTATTCATCGAGCCTTTGGCTCAACTGGTCAGACAGAACTCCGGAATACATGGTATGCAGATAAATAATGTGGAACGGAAGATAGCCCTCTTTGCTGATGTCTTAGTCTACCTGACAAAGCCTCGTGACTCCCTCCTTGAACTTCACAAAACCTTAACAGAATTTGGAAAAGTCTCTGGCTCTAGATTAAATTCACATAAATCTCAGGTTTTGACCTTCAATTACACACCTGACAAGTCTGTCAACGAACACTTCAAAATAAACTGGGGAATGAAATGAATTTCGTACTTAGGGATTGACATCCCAAAAGATACAAAAAAACTAATTTCAGCCAATTATGACCCAATGATGACTAAAATTAAAAGTGATTTAGACAGATGGAATTTGGTTCCCTTCTTAGGACTTATGCAAAGGGTAGGTGCAATAAAGATGATTGTATTGCCTAAACTATTGTATTTATTCCAAACAATACCAGCTGAACCATCCACTTCAATGTTTAAAGAAATTGATAAACTATTTTCGAGATTCATTTGGCAAGGGAAGAAACCTCGGATTAAATATAAAACCTTGCAACTGGCCAAAAATAAAGGAGGTCTCTCACTCCCAAACATGAAAAACTACTATAGAGCAGTCCAAATAAACCCACTGATAGACCTTTGGAATCCATCTTATGTAGCTAAATGGAAAGAAATAGAAGGTCAAAACGATAATATTCCCACACAGGCTTTGATAGGAAATGTAGACCTGATCAAAAAAATTGATACACCCAATCCATGGACAGAAGCGGCTCTCAGTACCTGGTCAAAACTTGTTAAAGAATGCAATGAACCCTGCCTAGAGATCAGGTGGATAGCATATGATGAAGATTTCATTCCATCGAGGAATGACAAAAAATTCAAGACATGGATTGCAAAGGGACTGGTGAAATTTGATGACCTATATCATAAAGGCTGCATGAGGAATTTCCAAGATATTAAACAGACTTACCAATTGGATAACAAAGATTTCTATAGATTCTTAAAAACTCGTCATTACCTAGACAAGTTGAACAAAACAGATGCTGACAGACCACTTGGTGGAATGATAGCCATTTTTCTCAAAGCTTATAAATCACTTCCAAATGATAAATGAATCTCAAAATTGTACACGGAATTGCAAAACATTAAGGGTGATAACACAATATATATTAAAGATAAATGGGAAAAAGAGGGTAACTTTGAATTGCATATGGACGAATGGAATAAAATACAAGAAAATTCATGGAAAAGTACATCTTCACTCAGCTGGAGGGAATTTGCATGGAAAAGTGTGATCCGTTTTTTTTAGAACACAGGCACAAAGAGGTCCAAATGCAGATAAATCATGTTGGAGGTTATGTGGAACAAAAAAAGCTCGCCACCACCATGTTTTTTGGAGTTGCCCCAAACTGTCTCGATTTTGGGCAAAAATTAAGAATGGTATTGACAAAGTACTTGGAATAAAAATTCCTTTAAATTTTGAGACCATGTTCCTAGGTAAGCGGCCCAATTGTATCAATAATTTTAATAAATTGTATTTGTGGAACATTATACTGGTTTTTAGCAGGAAAGTGATTACAAGGAAATGGATGACAGACAAACTACCCACACAAGAAGAATGGACAGATCTTGTTACGGAAATTGCCCTCATGGAAAAACTTACATTTGCAGTGAGACAAGAACGTGAAAACTTTGAGGAGCGCTGGAAACTATGGATGGACTTTTTGAACACTGAAAAACAAACAATACACTGACACCCACAGTTCTACCACTACTCTTGTTTTTTTTTTTGTTCTTTTTTGTTTGTTTTTGTTCTTATTGGTTTTGTTAATTAAAAAAAAAAAGTAGGGAAAAAAGGAAGTAAAAGTTGAAAGCCTTGGAGACCACACGGAGCTAAATATTTTGAAAGGGAACATTTCTATGTGACAATGTGAATAACTGTAACATGTGACTGTAAGTAAAAGTGACTTCTCTATTGCATAACCAAATAAAAATTTGAATTAAAAAATAAAACTCCAGAGGACATTTTTGGTGTCACTGCATAAATATGCTGAATTGAAATTATTTCTAAAAGGCCTTCATAGAATTAGATTTAAATCTGCAACAGCAAAAGTCGCCTCCTCATGTTAATGATTAGCAGTGCAGGTTAAAGCTGCTACACTGAATCTGCAGAAGAAGCTAGCTTTTCAACATAACCAAAGTCACTGAACTCTCACCCCTCCTGTAAGCCATCATCCCTAGGCCACGCCCCCCTGATATGCAAACACGCATTGCCACAGTAAACAGGAGAGAGAAAAACACCAGTTGCAGTTTCCGTGAAGTAATATGGTGGAAACGTCTTTTGTTTTCCACGACTTCAAATGCTGTTTTTCTTTTTAGGACTCTGGTACTTTGTCCTACAGTTGAAGTGGTAGCAGCCGTCTGTTTCTCCTTCTCTGGCATTATTGAGCGGAGAACCTCTCACACCAGCGGTGTTCTGTTGCAAAATGCGGGAGCTCGTAATGAGTAGAGGAGCCACGTAAATGCGGAAATGTGCTTGTTTAGTGAGACAGACAACCAGATGGTCCAATTGTTTGTTTTGGACCGAGCCATGTTATTGGCTGAGGTTTTTAGACAGATGCGACAGAACCACGTAATTATTCTTTTTGTTTTTTTGTTTTTTTAATCTCCACAAAATATTTATAGCTACACTATGTTAGAACGTTATTAGGAGGCATGGGAAAAAAAAGTTTTATGCTAGCTTGTTTTTCAGATTTGCCATAGCAGGTTTAATATTGTTGATGCGTTTATTTTCAAAAATAATTTTTTTATTATTATTTTCACCCAAATTCCGACTCCCCTTGCTGCTGTTTCTGGTTTGGAGCATTGTCTTTCTTTTTCCTGCTTCACTTCCTTCACACAGGGCCTGACAGGTTAATGAAACTACCTGTCATGTTGCAGGCTTCCATGGTTTGTAATTAGACCATAATGGTTTTTTTGGAGAATTGGATTTCTTTTTTGTCCTGCTTGATTGGCCCACATTAAACAATAAAAGGGAGAGAAGCTGCTTGTCAGGGTTTGTTAAATCAGCAGACACCTTCCCTCAGGAAGTAAGAGGGTCAGTGTTTTGACTCATAGTTCACCAAGGAGTCAGTATCTGTTGTTGAGTCCATAGGAAAGCCAAACAGCAGCAGCAGCAGAGCTCCATCTTCTATCAGACCTGTGTTAGATATTATTGAGCTGCCTTCACTATGGTGAAGTTAATTCACACAGCCTGGCGCTGACCGTCACATTCTTTAAGCATTGGACACACACACGCACGCACACACTCCGAGTCAGATCATCTGTAAATTTGGACCACTCCAAGTTCAGCGTGCCAGTACATAAATTGCGTGCGTTCTCTCTGCACTCCGGCCGGCTTCCTGTCAGCCCGACTTTGCCGTGTGGGGAAAAAAAAAAGGAACAGATAGGTGTAAAATCTGTGTTGATAGTGTTGGCAGAGAATGCAAGCAGCTTAATCTCAGCAATATGCTCCGTCACATTCCCAACTGTTTACCTTTTCAGCTGCAAACATGCTGCAAGACATCCTTGGTTTAGGCCTGGTTTTACCAGCGTCCACCGTAAACTGATTTTTCTGTTGCTTATCTGATAGAAGTCCTAAAATGAGTGTGTTCTTAAAGTCTGAATGACGTATTTTTGTAAAATCGTCAAAGCTTCCCTGTTGTAAGATTAAATTTTTTTTTCTTTACTCTGGGATATTAATTAATTAAGCTCTACTTTATGTAAAAAGTGAACGATATGTCAATAATACTTGATCTGAATAGGTCTAAGAGATGAACCAATCAAGTTGAACCTGGCCAGTACAGACTTCTGCTTGTCTTTTAGGTCTGATATGCCAATTCTCATTTTGATTTTTTTTTTCATAAGGAATATAAGACGTGTCCAGGTTCCTTGATAGAGGTAGAAGTTAATCACGGTACATGTGTTTATAGTCTAAAAATGGTTTGTATTTTATGAACAGAAAAAAAGGGATTTTTCAGTTTTAGACCTGCCAGTCGAAAGTAAATTGGCAGATTCTGAACTCTAGCTGATAGATTGATGACTATTAGGTACTTTTAGTATTTGCTCCCTTACAGATTTCTTCAACTTTTTTTTTTTTTACCTTTAAATGTGTTATCTCATTATGCATAGCAGACAAACATATTCTAAATAAATAGAAAATGCAGCTTTCTAATAATTTTATTAAATAAAGAAAAGAAAGAAATGACAATCTTGTCTAGGGCACCATAAACCCTAGGGCCGGCCCTGGCTTCACACGAGATGTAACGGGACACACACCTTACAAACAGTTCCACTTCTGTCTCGTCAAATGTGAGACGGGCCTCTATGTTCGCTTTCGTCAGCAGTGGTTTTGGACTTGGAACTGTGAGGCCTGCAGTGATGTCCTTTAGGTGTTCTGGGTTTGTTCGTGACCTTCACTGAGTTGCCGACAGGCTCTTGGAAGTTATTTTGGTAGGTCAGTCACTCCTGGGAAGGTTCTCCACTGTTTCATGTTTTCTCCATTTGTAGATAATGACTCTTACTGCGGTCCACTGCAGTCCCAAAGCTGTGGGAAGTACCGATAGATGTTTCTCATTTATTCTTGAATTTCTTTAGATCAAGGCTTGAAGTTTTGGTGTTTACAACGTTTAACCTTATTTCACTTTACATAACGGGTTCTATCTCTTAAAAATAGGAGTTTCATTACAGTTTCATCATGATCCTTTAACAAGGGTAGTGATTTATTTTTTGGACATGAAGTCAGGGGAGTGTTTATAACTTTTTTTCCTTTTAATAATCCTTTAGTCAGGTTATCTTTTTGTGTAAGGACGCAAATACTTTTTCACAACACTGTATGTAGGTGCTGATTTTAAGTTAAAACTAATAACATAACACATGGGGTTTCTCTTTTTTTATATATATATGTATACACGCTTTCCCCTCACCCTATGCTAACAGACAGCTGTGTGGGACTCCTGTTATTAAAGCTGAGCCGGACCATGTTGAGCTTTTGAGCAAAAGGAAACCGCTTAAATCAAGAAAAAGGGCCACAATTGACTTTAGCGCACTTCACTCACCCCTCGGTTCGGCAGGAGGCTGTCTGACCTAAATTCGCTTTACCTCATCTGCCTAGACATTTGTTTAGCCTTCTGGGCAAACACTTACACAAATGTATGAAGGAGAGAGAGGTGGAAGGGGAATGGGGGGGGGGGTTAAGAAGCGAATACATATGCTTGAGTACATCACATGTAGCGAGGAGGTGGTGGGGTGGGGGGAGCAGCATCCGAACATGTGCAGACGTATACAGCCCTCTAGTGGCAGACTGCAGAGGGAGCGGGACGTGTGAACGAGAGGGCACGGACTGATTTATGCAGAGCCGCTCAGACCGTAGGTGGAAGTGGAGCCCAGCCAAAGAGACCGGGAGCACGCGCACGTTTCCTCTTGTTTTGACATCAGAGTTGGGGGGGGTTTGTGTAACAGAGCAGATAAACGTTACCTAACCTCCAAACAAGAGGAGTCACGAGCCAAAGCCAGAATAACAGGAGCTGCATCAGAGCGAGCCTAATCGAGGTCATAGAATCTCACCATCAGAGGAAACGAGAGGAAAATTTTTTTTTTTGTCTTTTTGGTAGCGAACTCATTACAGTGGCCCGGAGGATCTGTGTGCTGTGAAATCATATGCTCTAGTTAAGCTAAACAAGGGCAAGGTATTCCCACATGAAGGCCAGATGAGAATAAGGAAGTAGGAATGCAGACAGACGAGTTGAGGATGGTTTAGTGCTGCTTGGCCCTGGTATCTTACTCATATTCTCAGGTTGTAAATATAACCCCCCCCCCCATCCCCTCCATACTCTACCTCTGAGTCTGTGTGTGCGAGAGGCAAACCTCAAGGGTTCAGTGCAGCGAGCTCATTAAAGGCTTTATTCCACTTCCAGGATCGCGCAGGATTGCAATATGGACATTGTTTACACACAAATGTTGCCCTGGGAATAATGTTTATTTCTATTACCATCTTGGAGGAGGAGGGGGAGGGGGGGGGGGGGTTGGAGGATTGTCTGCACACATTGCTTTTCATGAAATACAGCCTCTCCAGGAGTGCTTTGAAGAAACGGCCGTTTTTCAAACCGCTTTCTTCTCCCGCCTCGGGTCGTACATCACCCCCCCCCCCCTGCCCTCCTTCAACCCCTCCGGTGCCACGCCGTCATGTTGCAGGGATCGTATCAGGGGCTGCTTTACTTTGCAGCCTCATTCTGGAAAAAAGGGGGGTAAAAAGACAGCATTCCACGCTCATTAGGATGTAAACTATAAATGTCAGTGCGTGTGACACGCAATCGGGTTGGGGGGAAGTGTGGGGGGGTGGACGTCTGGGAGCTTTACCTCGGCCGAACGGTCACATAAGTGTCATTTTAAACGGCAGGGCCCCGGCAGCGCATCTGGGAGGCAGCCCATGACGCAGCGCAGTGTTGCTACACACCCGGAGCTGTGTTTGGAAACACTGAGGCAGCTTGCTACTACAGCGGGGGGCAATAGGAGCAACTGAACCGTGCACTGTTTAGCCCAGCCAAGCGCACAGACAGAGGGAGAGGGGGTGGGGGGGATGCTGCACAGATCCAGGAAATGCCTGAGCCGAGAGGCTGCGACAGCGGGGGCCCATCAGCTCACACACAGCCTCATCAGGCCACACATTGATCACCCTCCCATGATATATATACACCCCCACTCCACCCCCTTAACAGCGCCGCCGTTTAGGGAGCCAGTCGTTATTTATGAAATATTGAAATAACAAATGGCCTCTCTGGGCAGATATTAAGAAGAAGAGAGATGCCACAGATAAGTCAGTGGTGGGGGGGCAATCCCCCCTCCACGGGCTGCCTGCCCAGTCGCCTGGCTGCAGAAAACCTGCAGTCATCACAAAGTGGAAATATTTACAGCACTTGCTCTTGCATAAGGCGAGATGGAGTGTGGGAGAAAAATGACTGTGTTTGTGTTTCGGTAGGGTGGGGGGGGGTGCTAATCAGATTCCTTCAGCTTCTGAGGCATTTAAGGACAGCTCAGCCAAAGGTCCCCAGTGTGGAGCTGTTTGTTGCTAAAGCAGAGGGAGCAGAGTGGTGCACCCGCTGGATTCAGATCATATGTTCCACATTAGAGGACACTAACTGAACCCTGCTTTGAATCTGTTTGCCGTTCGTTACACGTTTTGAGGCTCTTGTTGCGTAACTGAGTGTGTGTGTGTGTTTTTGTGTTTTCGCAGAACACTCTGGAGACATGCAACATGTGCAGTAAGCCAATCATGGAGCGCATCCTGCGGGCGACGGGCAAGGCCTACCATCCTCACTGCTTCACCTGCGTGGTGTGTCACCGCAGCCTGGATGGGATCCCTTTCACTGTAGACGCCTCCAACCACATACACTGCATCGAGGACTTCCACAAGTACGCAGCCAAACTGCTCCAAATGCAGTATTCATTCCTCTTAAGCGTTCCACATGTTGAAAGAAAGATGTACGTCTTTTCACGAGCCATGGAGGAGAGACAGCAAATATGCGGAAGAAGGTGCTCTGGTCAGATAGGAGCAAAATGAGACCGGTATGGCAGAATAGTCATTCTATACATTAACTCTGGATGCCCCATCCCCACATTGAAACATAATGCTGTGATTTGCCGCGTTCACACCGCACGCTTTGTGAGCGTCAAACAACGCTCACATGGCGAGTAGTTTGACGCCTGTACATTTTTAACCTGATGCTTGAAAGGTTTGCAAAGCCCGCCCAATCAATCAATCAATCAATCAATCAATCAATCAATCAATCAACTTTTATTTATATAGCATGTTTCCACAACCAGGTAGCCATAAATGATAGAAGGGGGGGAAATGACCCTTAAGTCCCAAATGCCACCCGAAATAAGTGGGTCTTTAGTTCAGATTTAACCAATCAGAGCATCTCACTGTAGCGACGTCACTACAGTGAGACGCTCTGATTGGTTGACACTCAGGGAACGACGCCTGAAAGTTCAACTAGCTGAACTTCTGCGTTTCTCGCTTTTCCCGCTTTGAAGCTTGAAAAGCATCAAAAGCCTGAAAAGTTGATGCGGCCAAAGCGCATAAAGCGCCCTTGAGACTCTGACAGCCTCTACCTTAGACTTAACATGTAATCTTGCCGCTTTAGGCGGTGTGAACGCGGCATAAGGAGATGGATAGAGCTAAATGCAGGGCAATCATGGAAGGAAACCTGTTACCAGCTGCAAAACACTTGAACCTTTGTTGGAGGTTCTCCTTCCAGTAGGACAACAACCTTAAACATTAAATCAAAGAGGGTTTGCTAGAGTGGCCCAGTCAAAGTCCAGACCTACTTTAAATCGAGAATCTTTGGCAAGATGTGAAAATTCAATTCAAATTCACAAGTACTTTTTTTATAATCCCAAAGGGTCATTAACTGTTGTAACTCATATTATCCATGATCCTTCAAAGAGTTTCTATAGATCCTGATGCCTGTGGGCAGAAAGGATATCCTGTAGCGGTCTGCATCTGAAAAAGCCTCTGACTAAAAACACTTTGTTGTTGTATGATAGTCTCATGAAGAGGATGCTCAGGGTTGTCCATAACTTTTTTGATTTTATGAAGAATGCTTCTTTTCATCATCATCTCTAGAGGTTCCACAGTCGTCCCCAGAATAGAACCAACCTTCTTTATCAGGTTGTTGAGCCTTTTTAAGTCCCTGGCTCTGATGCTGCTACCCCAACAGAAGAGATTACACTCTCCTCATGGGGGAAACATATCAGGCTGCAGATGTTCAAAGCTGGCAGAGACCACCCCCAAAAGCTTACAGCTGTAATAGCAGCGGAAGATGATTCTACCGAGTGTAGACTCGAGGTGGCTGAATACAAATGCACACCACACTTTTCAGATTTTTATTATAAAATAAATAAATAAATAATAATAATAAATAAAAACATGCATAATTTTCTACTTTACCTAGTAAAATCCCCAATACAACACATTGGTGTTTGTGGTTGCAATGTGACAAAATGGGGAAGGAGTATGAATACTTTTTAAGGCATTGTGGGTAAAAGGTTTCTGTCGGGGAAACTCCTGTAATTTTGATTAAAACAGTTCCTGACTTTTTTTGGGTAGACCCGTAAGAGTCCCGTAATAAGTCTCTGAACAAAGATAAAGTGAGAAGGCCACTGAGCAGCTCCATGCAGCTCTGTCTGCTGGATGTTTAAAACACCATCAGGGTTGGGTCTATGAATTATTTTCTTGCCGATTATTAAACACAAAAACCCATTGTAAAGCATCAACACGCTGCACTGACTCCTTAACTAAGCCGGTAATACAGGATCTCAGACTTCCTTGATGGGAGTTACTGTCAACATCTTGAGAAAGACGTGGACGTGATTTTAATGGTGCATTCCTGTCATTGTATCAGACACCAGGGATTGTGTAAGCAGCATTTTACCAGAAATGTTCTTCTACTCAGTGACCAGAAGGGAAACAGAAGGAAACCGCTGGCTCTCAGTGTGAGTGGGTGTGTGCGTGTGTGTGAGCACATTGTGGCACGGCCGCTCTGGGGATGCTGTGTGATTCCACATGGCACGTGTGACCTCAGCAGTCGGGTCTTTGTTTCGAGGAATTTTCGAAGCCCCGGTCTGTGCAGCAACAGCTCGGGCCGTGGTTCCCCAGAGCCACACAAAGCCTTTACTTCCTTACAGACACTGAATAAGAATCTGGAATAGAGGAAGTGTTCGCCTGACTTCTGGTCACTGAACAGGGACCTAAAATTTAAGCTCATTTCTCAGATCCTGATTACTATTGTTAGAAAAAACCTCTTCTCCTCAGGGCAATTCCAGAGTTACTCCTGTGAACTCTCGTTCTGTAAATGGTGCTCTGAACGTTAGTTACGTACTGTAAATGGAGTAAACCCCTGACTTCTTGTAGCAACCTTTTTTAAAGTCCTGATCTTGGTGGGAAATGGACCGGCTGTTCCATCTGATCTGTTGGAATCTTTCCACATTATTTTCATTGTTGGTAAAAGAGACAGTTTGAGAATAAATTTCCTGCAATTTTTTCTCAATCTGCAAGGCAAAACAAAACTCATTTTATGCTGTGAATTCTGTTAAATAATTTAAAAAAGAGCAAATATCTGTTTTAGCTGATCTGGGTTCCACTGAATTCCACTTTTATTTCTTTACATGTCACATAACACGTGTTTTATGTGGCACACCAACTCGAAGTATTGCAGAACAGTGTGGGAGAAAAAAATTATAAATGGTTTATATTAGGGATGCACCGATATGAAAGTTTGAGCCGATACCGATATGCAATATGAATATTGCTGTTATGGCCAATTACCAATATTTACCAATATTGTATTTCCCCGCTCTTTGGACACTGTTAGACCCCACTGCGGACATTGGTGCTCTGCTCCGGTTAAACATTCCACAGTCCTGCGCTGCGTCACTCTCACTGTCACATGACCAACCTGCTCCCCTTTCAGAAACACAAACAGCAACAACATGAAAGTCAACAGTGGTTATTAATATCGGGCCAGTTTTACCCATTGGACCAATACCGACGTTGATGCTGATATATCATGCATACCTAGCTTATATCATTTGTATTGTGTGTATTTGTATTGATTGCAACTGAATCAATACTTTGTCGGAGCACCTTTCACATTAATTACACCTGGAAGTCTTTTTAAGTTAGATGTAAACTTTGACTAGGCAGTTCTATCTCATATAAAACCATTTTATTGTACAGTCGTGGCCATAAGTTATGAGAATTACATAAATATTGGAAATTGGAAAAGTTGCTGCTTAAGTTTTTATAATAGCAATTTGCATATACTTCAGAATGTTATGAACAGTGATCAGATGAATTGCATAGTCCTTTGGGTTAGAATGGCAGACTTGACATGTTAAAAGGAGGGTGATGCTTGAAATCATTGTTCTTCCATTGTTAACCATGGTGACCTGCAAAGAAACGCGTGCAGCCATCTTTGCGTTGCATAAAAATGGTTTCACAGGCAAGGATATTGTGGCTACTAAAATTGCACCTAAATCAACAATTTATAGGATTATCAAGAACTTCAAGGAAAGAGGTTCAATTCTTGTTAAGAAGACTTCAGGGCAGCCAAGAAAGTCCAGCAAGCGCCAGGATCGTTTCCTAAAGAGGATTCAGCTGCGGGATCGGAGTGCCACCAGTGCAGAGCTTGCTCAGGAATGGCAGCAGGCAGGTGTGAGCGCATCTGCACTTACAGTGAGGCAAAGACTTTTGGAAGATGGCTTGGTGTCAAGAAGGGCAGCAAAGAAGCCACTTCTCTCCAAAAAAAACATCAGGGACAGATTGATCTTGTGCAGAAAGTCTGGTGAATGGACTGCTGAGGACTGGGGCAAAGTCATATTCTCCCATGAAGCCTCTTTTCGATTGTTTGGGGCATCTGGAAAAAGGCTTGTCCGGAGAAGAAAAGGTGAGCGCTACCATCAGTCCTGTGTCATGCCAACAGTAAAGCATCCTGAGACCATTTATGTGTGGGGTTGCTTCTCATCCGAGGGAGTGGGCTCACTTACAATGTTGCCCAAAAACACAGCCATGAATAAAGAATGGTACCAAAACACCCTCCAACAGCAACTTCTTCCGACAATCCAACAACAGTTTGGTGAAGAACAATGCATTTTCCAGCACGATGGAGCACCGTGCCATAAGGCAAAAGTGATAACTAAGTGGCTCGGGGAAAACGTTGAAATTTTGGGTCCATGTCCTGGAAACTCCCCAGATCTTAATCCCATTGAGAACTTGTGGTCCGTCCTCAAGAGGCGGGTGGACAAACAAAAACCCTCTAATTCTGACAAACTCCAAGAAGTGATTATGAAAGAATGGGTTGCTATCAGTCAGGATTCTGCCCAGAAGTTGATTGAGAGCATGCCCAGTCAAATTGCAGAGGTCCTGAAAAAGAAAGGCCAACACTGCAAATACTGACTCTTTGCATAAATGTCATGTAATTGTCAATAAAAGCCTTTGAAATGTATAAAGTGCTTGTAATTATATTTGAGTACATCACAGAAACAACTGAAACAAAGATCTAAAAGTACTTTTGCAGCAAACTTTGTGAAAACTAATATTTGTGTCATTCTCAAAACTTTTGGCCACGACTGTAGCTCTGTCTGCACAGGGACCTTTCAATAAATTTGAATGACATCTAAAAGGTGATTACTCAATTGACCTGTGGCTCAGGACCCCCGAATGCAAACGAACCAATAGCATTCAACTACCAGTTTGGCAGAAACAAACCGACTCTGGCATTCTCGCTGTGTCGCTCCATAGAAAGACCTGCAGCACTTTTGACGTTTTCTGGGCTGCATATGTATTTTAAGGCTCAAAAATGATTAAACAATGTGAGGGGCACATGCACAAGGGATAGACAGTATCCCGAGAGGGTAATCAATCAGGTCATATAAGTTAATATCAATCACATAAAGCCTATCGGTAATGAGCTTTCTTAAGAGAGCCACTTAGCAGGCTATTATGTTAACTGATGGTAAATGATTTTAAAACATTACCCTGCTGTACATGAACAATTCAATTCAGTTTATTTATATAGCGCCGATTCACAACACAAGGCGCTTTACAATGACAAAACATTCCAATCAGTTTAAAAGTTTTTCTATCTAAGGACACCGAGCAGGTTGCATCGAGTCATTGACTTGCAGCATTCTCTTCTTCTGAACGAACATATAGCGACAGTAGTACAGTTGCCTGCGTTGTGTCGTTGACTTCAAAGCAATCCCTCATACTGAGCAAGTATGTAGCGACAGTGGAGAGGAAAAACTCCCCTTTAACAGAAAGAAACCTCCGGCAGAACCTGGCTCAGTACGAGTGGCCATCTGCCACGACCGTCTGGGGGTTTGAGAAGACAGAGCAGAAACACAGAAGGAACAGAAGATCTGATATAAGAGAACTTTCTATGTTAAAGAAAGTACAAAAGTTGATTACAGGACATGGGGGATGGTCAGTTACTGGGAGCATTATCCCAGTCGATGCCCCCCCCCCTCCAACAAGGCATCACAGCTGAGCAGGATGCCAGACCAGGGGTAGCTTCTATGGAGGGAAAAACACAGAGAGAAAACAAAGTTAACAGTTGAAATAACTGCAAATAATGCAACTGGAGAGTAGTAGAAGAGAAAAGTAGCAGAGTGAAGAAAAGTGGTCAGTCTGTCCTCCAGCAGTCTAAGCCTATATAGATGGCACAGGATAACCCAAGCCCTATAAGCTTTATCAAAAAGGAAAGTTTTAAGCCTGGCCTTAAAAGTAAACAGTGTGTCTGCCTCACGGACTAAAGCTGGGAGCTGGTTCCACAGAAGAGGAGCCTGATAACTAAAAGATCTGCCTCCCATTTTACTTTTAGAAATCCTAGGAACTACAAGTAAACCTGCAGTCTGAGAGTGAAGTGCTCTGTTGGGAACATATGGAACAATCAGATCTCTGATGTATCATGGGGCTTGATTATTAAGGGCTTTATATGTAAGAACAGAGCTGATCTTCAATGATGATTCCCTTGTCAAAGCCAATTGATGCCAGATGAGGCTTCTCCCTCTTGCTTTGAGATCTGAAGAGCCATGCCTCTGATTTCAATTTATTTTCATGGAGTTCCTCTTTGAAATTTTCTACACAGCCCTCCAACGCATAATACTGACCTTTCTGAAGACTCCTCGAAGATATTAACCGTTGCTGCCTCCAAAAGTTGTCAAGAGGCTCTTGAGGAATTGTTTTGGCACTGACCGCTCTCATTGTAAACATGCAGTAAGCTGTGACAGCTCATCCAAGTTAGCAACAGTAACTAAGGAGGGTGGGGCTTAGCAGGACTGAACGACGGGTCAGTTCCCTTAGGGGAACACCTCATATAGATTAATCACACAGACTTATATTTTCAATCCTTTCTGCTAATTATGATGATGATGATTATGATGATTTTCTGCTTCCAGCTGATGAAACCGTGACATTTAAGATCAGAATCAGATCAATAAAAATAATTTTTAATACAGAAATGTTGGCTTAATGAGAAGTATGCTTAATATCTGTTTAAAGATTTTTATTTTCTAAAGATACTTTTGGAGGGGAACCTCAGTCTCGGGTCTCTTGCAACCTCCTGTTACTCTTTTTCGAGGATGTTCTATGTATTTACCTCCATCCATCTTCCCATCAATGCTGACCAGCGTCCTTGGAGCAGTGTTAGTTGTCCTTCACATATAGTGGTTTGCCTTTTGGCCTGAAATGTACATTAGTAGAGCACCTCCTTCCATATTTGCGATGTCCTCTACATAAGCTGTGGTAACCTACAAATGGAACTTATGACTTTTTATGGCCATTCTTCCATACATTTGTGGAGGGGTCTTCATATAGTTAGCCTCTAAACAGATTCTTTCTTAGCCTGTAGATCTCTGCAGCTCCTCCTCCTCATTAAGGCACTCCTAGGTGGTCTTTATTTGCTAATTACATGACGTCTGGAGGCAGCTGGGTTGCATTTAGGGGTATGGGCATACAAGAGAACGAATACAGAAACACGCCGCACTTTTCAGATTTTTCATTTGTTAAAGGTTTTGCGAGCCACCAATCGCTTTCCTTCCTATCTGCAATAACGCACTACTATCTGTTGATCTACCAGATAAAAATCTCTAAAACGACACTTTAGTTTGTGGTGGCGATGTGACAACGTTCAAGAGCTATGAATTACAGAGTCACAGTTTGTGCTGCATCATCTGCTGCTGTTCTGAGCTCCTCTCTGCTGTTTTTCACAGGAAGTTTGCTCCGCGCTGCTTTGTGTGCCATGAGCCCATAATGCCGGCACCGGGCCAGGAGGAGACGGTCCGTATCGTGGCACTGGATCGTGACTTCCACGTGCAGTGTTACCGCTGTGAGGTATGCATCCTTCCTCTCTGTATTTTTTTTTTCTTTTTGGTTAAGTCTGATACTTGCCAGGTCTCCGCAGCATGAAGCTGTCAGGTATAGGTCCCTGAGTCACCTTTTCAAGGAGACGAGTGAATCATAGCTCTCTCTTCTGCTCTGGAATAACTTTCGCTCTCTCCCAGGCGACGTTCACAAACTTACATGGTAACCAGTCTGTCAGAAGCCGTGCGATTAGCTGATAAGTGCTGCTGAGACAATATGTGCCCGGCTGAAGGAGGAGGAGTTCATCACATTGTCAGAAAGCTGTGCTGGTGCGAGCACATGGTGCTGCTGGCAGATGGAAAGGTCAAAGGAAAGGAAAGCAGATTAGTTCAGCTGAAGAGGCTCAACAAGAGAAGAACTTTGTCACCAGGGAACCAGGAGAGGATGGAGAAGACAGTTTGCAGTAAAAAAAGATAGCAAAGGTTGCCTTTAGGCTTTTCTTACAGACAATAGAGATTTAATGACAACTCTATTCACCTTTACCTTCTGCTACACTTTTTCTGAGATGTCTGTCTCTCACTCTTCTCTATCTATCTGTCTGTCTGTCTGTCTGTCTGTCTGTCTATCTTGCATCTCAATAATTTAGAATATCAGTGATGTTATTTATGTTAGGAATTCAAAAAGGAGGACTGAAATATTAAGTAAATCCATTACACACAGAGGGTATAGTTCATGGTTTTGGGTGTTCGTTAGCTCTAACCTCACACAGGTTTCACTTTTTAAACTGAACTACCGTAAAACATTAACTTTCCTATAATATTCTAATTCAAACTGCACCTGTATGCAGGAAGCATTTTCTGAGTCCTTAACCAGCCATCATCTTGAGGTCACTGAAAATATGTTACTCTAACGGATCATGTTTGTAAATTTGCATAAAGCAAAGGAAACATCTCTGGGGACTTTTATTGCTGCTAAAACTCAGTTTAGAATCATTCAGGATGATCTTCTAAAGAGGCTGTAAGTCAGTAAATTAGGGGTGTCACAAATGATTATTTTGATAATCGACAAATCCCCATTTATTTTTGCCGATTAGTCGACTAATCGGATCAGGTGTAAATTGTAGCTTATCGCGCAAACATTGCAGCTACTCTAATATAACCATCATTAGCTTTTAGCTTGAAATGTTATCTCTGAGTGTTATGTGCTATCTAAAAATAATGACAATTAGGATTATAGCTCATTCAACAACATTTAATGAACTAATTATAAAATAAAACATTCGCTTTTGTAACATTACAGCAAACACGTGACTTATGTGTGCTAATGGTTATGAAATCACTACTGTTAATGTTACAGCTACCAATGAATGTAATACAACAGTGTCTTCACTCAGAAGCGTCTTCAAACTTGCTGTAATACAGACTGCAACAGGAGATCCTTCGTGCCCACTGCCATCTAAAATCTAAAAAGCCTATCTAAAAATTATTTTCTGAGAAAATAAGTCATATTTTCTTTTCAATGTAATACAATTAAAAGCAGCAGTCTCAAAAAGACAAAGAAATGCGTACTCCAGTCTTTAGTTTTTCTTTGAATAGATGAACTGTCAGCCTTATCATAGCCTGCATCCATGTGACCAACAGGATCTTTGGCACCTCTCATACACAGAAACAAACATGTCGGCTATAAGCACTCTGCACTCCACCAAACATTTTTTTGCGACCGGAGCGGTATAAAGTGCATTTATTTTGCAGGTAGTCAGAGTGCAGGTGTAGCTTTATAGACGTCTTATAAACAGCAGCAGCAGCCCGCTTTCTGTTCTGCCTATGAATGGATCAAAACCGCCCACTAGGCAACGTCTCAGCAGCAACATTTTACTCTTGTCAGATAAAAAATAGACTACTTTTTGCCTTGCTTGGTCCCCATCTGATAACGTTGATATATGTTGTGATTCCCTATTAGATTCCCAATGAATATCGGTTGTTATTATTTAGGATGGTGTACTATAAGTTATGTTGTTGTAAGCCGTTTAAAAGTTTTGCTTTATGTTCCCCCTTTTTAACTTTGAGCAGCTGCCCGTCCAAAGGTCTCTGCACGGCCCTGCTGGAAAAAACGATAAAAATCTGGACATGTTTTATCAATCTATTAAATCCCCCTGATGCCCCGAACAGCATGTGAAAAGTGGACATGTCTGGGGAAAAGAGAACATTTGGTCGCCCTACTGTTGATGTTAAAGTTAGCAGCTAATTAGCTTACAGAGGTGACTATCTGTCATCAGCCCCAATGTGCTTCCCTTTAAGATGTTCATCCATCACCATTGTACTGCCATGGAGGGCAGGTTCTCCCTTGCAAGTTTCGCGTTACACATTTTCCTCTTGAACTTTTATGAAATTCTCCCAAACTTTATGAGCTCCGTTGCCGACTTGCCATGATACTGGCTTTTCTGGTGACGCCACGTCTGACCCCAATGACCACTACAGTGCATGTGCATCGTGGGCAGAAAGACACACAATCCAGCGAAAAGTACAGCAGCTGTTTTAAAAGAAAAACAAAGCTAAAAAAAACAGAAACGATGACATTGATTATTAGATCTGTCGCCATTGAGACATATCAAGTACTCGTGGCAGCACAAGAGTAAATATACTTGTAGAAATGCTGATAAGTGAAAAATATAAATAAAAAAGGTTGTGATTGGAATACAATCCAGGTGAAATGTAAAAAAAAATTAATAAATAGAACTCACTGTTGATAGAGAAAAAACAGCAGAAGTACAGTGAAGCACCTACAAGATATTGGAACTAATCAGCTGTATAACCTTGAAAAATAGGTAGGTGTTTAGGAAAAAATCTAAAGATTAGACTCTAAAGCACAAGAAAAATGTCTTGTGTTTTGATAATTAATTTAATATCAGCATGAGGGTGGCAGTACTATGATCAGGGGTAGGTTCAGGGGGATAAGTCAGGGTTCATGAACAGGTACCTAAAAATTAAAGCTGGTTTTTCAGGAGCCATTGAGCTTTGCTGTGAAAAAGGGATGTTTGGACATCATTTCCCCATGAAGTCCACACCTCAACGGGAATCTGCATTATGTCTGTCCTTGACACATCTGAATGCACCGCAGATCAGTAGATAGCAGGGGTCGAATTGGAAAATCTGAAACTGAAAAGTCAGATTTTATGCAACAAATGAGATTCTTTAAAAATGATATTGAATGCAACCTCTGAGTTTGCTTTTTTGCTGGTGGGTCTCTCATTATCACTCAAGTGAAGTTGGCGAGCTGAAAAGGTTCTATTAACTCTAGGAAATTATGTGGATTATCAAATATAGCTGCAGGGGCATGAAAAAAGCTTTTTTTTGCACCGGTACTGACGTTCTTATAGAACTCAGGGAGTCTGCTGTCTTTGTCATTATTAGAAAAGGTCAGGTGAGTTAAATCTCCAAGTTTTCTTCGAATTCTGCTGCTTAGATGTTCTCTGAAACGATCAAAGACAGCAGTAGCTGTTTTGCGTTCTGACGTTTACAGACAAGGATAGAACATGATTCATAAGGCAGTTATAAGATAGCAAGGCCTTTTCAGGGAAAACTTTTTTTTCTCATAATGTTGTCAAGAAACGGCAGGAGAGGCCAAGGTGCTGCACAGTGAATAACTAAAAAGACAAATTGAAAATCCAATTTCTAAATGCTACAAAGCTGCAGAAAGACAGACAGTGGATTGACAGAAAGTCATGAGCATCTGTTTTCCAAGTCTAGAAACATATTTTTTGATGCTGCCGGACATTAAAGGGGCTGTAGAAAAATTGACAACTGGGAACTTCTTTGAGCCTCTATCTAGCATATGAAACTTTGTTGGGGTTAAACATGGCCCAGGAGTTCTTATAAATTGCCAAGTACAACCCTATAATAAAGCCCTACAATGGACAGACTGGTTTACCCCTGTCTACTCTGCTTGGACATGAATATTAAACGAGCTGTGTTTGGTTTACCCTGATGGCTCTATAGTCTCCTCCCCTTCCGGTTGGGCCATGGGCCCCCTGGCCGAAATGTTTTTTTAATGAATTTACTTAAATCAAATGAAAGCAATAAAAGTTAAGTGTTCTGCTACGCTTTGCCTTACGCCCTGAATTACACATATGCTGTACCTCAATTTAAATGATAGCTGATGATGTGCATTTTGACTGTGTTTGTCATGTAATTTGTGATTTATTTGGTTGTAAAAAGTTGTAGTTAAAATGACTACCAATCAGAATATGACGTCAGGTTAGCTAGAAGTTGAAATACTCATCGAGACCTTGTAGAGCTTGTACCCCATGCTGCCTCTCACTCCACTGACTATTTCTCCCCCAGCATAGCTGCCACTTTCCACATGGTCAGATATATAGTAATTTTTTCCTCATTTAACCAGGATTTAACCACATTCCCTTCCTTCCTTCATTTGTCTTGGAAGAAGGATGCGAAGCTCCCTAAACTCACGGCCATTTTACTTCTACTTCAGTTGTAGTCCACTATGTGCTTTCACACAAAAACTAAAGTAACTTTTGCCACCTGTCGAAAATGTGCAGTTTTTCAGCGTCAAAATGTGTCTTTAAAATTCACTGATATGTTAAATCCATGGCCCATTTCAAACGGGATCAGAAAATAACTTTTATCGCTCCATTATCTCTAATTCATTTTTTTTGACAGTAGGGGACCAATGGACTGGAAATAGATGGGCGTGGCTTAGGTTCCCCACCACGCTGCCTGATACCAGAGACTACCTAAGCTAAAAAGTCTGTCAGCACCTATGACATGTTATCGCCGCTTTGCCCTGACTGAACAGTTTCTTCGCGGCCGTTACAAAATGACACATTTGCATAGGAAAGCAGGTCTGAGATTGCACAGACTTTTTGGTATGGTAAATTTGACACCCCATATTCAACAATAACAAGGTAAATGTGGTTTTAAATTCTAGAACTCCTTTAAATCATACTATATTTGTCCGGTTTAAGGTTGGTGAGATGAATACCATTAATTCTAGTTACTAAAAGCCAGAATGTTGAGAGAGGACTTTCATATCGTACTTTCTTTGTCTTCAAACTGTAAGTTGGTCAAACATTTTCAATGTCCTCCCAAAAGCTTCTCACAATGGTTTGCTGGGATTTGTATTAAACGTTTGGAGCTGGAACTCAAAGATGACCCGTGTCTGGAATTTTAAACCGGAAAATGTTTTGGTACCGTAGCCTCCTTGGAGCTTCTGTTTAGGGAACTTGATGACCAACAGCCTGTTTTCTCCCCCTGACATAAACATTTGGAACAGAGCTCCATAACAGCTGTTGGTTTCCTTTTCAGCGACCAGCTATTCCTTCTGCAGACAAATCAGAGTTGGGATAAAATCAGTTAACACCCAAAAGATTCAAGAATCAAACAGTTATCATAGCAACGATCAGCTCAGCGAGGCTTTGAGCCAAATGCTGAAGTTAACACGCTAACGTGTTCACTGGGACGCCACAATTAGGTCTGAAGGACAACGCGTATGGAGGTCTTCATAATCCTCATCTGTTCAGGCCTCATTTCCTAAATTAGTTTGGCTGCTTCATATTTTCAGTTTTCTTCTGCACCGACATACAGCAAACATCAAACTTTTCTGAAGTATTCACACTTCCTTAGCTTTTTCCCATTTTATGACATTTTAACCTGGGATATTATGAGATAGATCAATACGAAGAGCAGAATAACAGTGAAACGGGAGAAAGTGATCAATGCTTTTCGAAAGTTTTTTGGAAATACAAATGTTGAAATTGTGATGCAGATTTATGTTCAGCCAAACTCTTTCCATGTTTGGATGTTGGTCCAAGAGATGTTCTTTCTTCTCGACCTGCTGTGTTCATTGGTCTTCATGTTGTTCACTATTGTTCTCTAACGAACATCCTTTATAAACCTTTAAGAAAAGCTCAATCTATACTGAGATTAAATCCCACACAGGTGGATTGTGGTTGGTTATTAGGAAACTGAGGGATATTGTTTGTCCTAGATTCTATTCAGGGGCAGCAGAGTAAACAGTTCTGAATATAAAATTAGGGCACGCTTTTTAGATAGAGATAGATTTTTACTTCTAAGAAGAAAAAACTACGAATCATTTTCCTCCCACTTAGGATCGCTCTGAAATAGTTTTACATAAATTTACTTTTGTAAGGCAGTGCATTTATAGTCTCACTCTTCTTTCATCTTCAGCCTAAAGAAGGTTCTGCTGTATGAAATCACATGAAAGGCGACAATTATTGGATTTCGAGTCATCTCATTAACATTGAGTGTGTGTCTCCTGCAGGACTGCGGCTCTCTGCTCTCTGAGGGGGACAACCAGGGCTGCTACCCTCTGGATGGACACGTCCTCTGCAAAAACTGTAACACCAGCCGCATCCAGGCACTCACCGCCAATGCCACCACTGATCTCTGAGCAGCCAGCCGACCCGCTCAGCTCCACTGTGATTACCCAGCAATCGCTCTTTCCTTCTTTCTTTCGTGCCTACATACCATTCACTGAAGCCCTCAACCTCCAACATCCACACACATACTCCCTCACACACACACACCTGTATATCCTTCTATATTTATGTTCACCTTAAGTTACGAGAAACGACATCACGTGTTCACCTTTGACATGTAGCACTGATGCGGTACAATCACTGCAGGGAAGCTTTATGTTATCGAACTCCGCCTCAAAGCCAGGAAGTGAGCTGCTGCCTTTCATATTCGCTCCCAACCTATCAGGTATTAATCAAAATAATACATCGCCTGGCGTTGCGTTATAAGTCAGCATCTATAGCTGAGCTTGGTTTAGTCAGGCTGCATGAATTACTATTCCTCAACCCCAATCTTTCTCTCTCAGGCTTCCCTTTTATGATCTAAAAACCAGTCTGCCTCAGCGCTACACAGCATGTTTGACACATCCACCCAGCAGGTGAGGTCAATGGATGGACATGTTTGTGTATGTGGCAAAAGCGCTGGCTATTTTTATTGGTTTTTTTTCTCCCTGACTTGATTAAAAAATGTAGTGCAGAACCACCAAACAGCAGGGGATAAAAAATGACACAGTGACGAGCAGAACTCAACACTTCGACATGAATGGACACCAAAGACCTGACTATAAACCTCAGCGCTTCCTGTTGTCTTGGTTTGATATGCAAGTGTGCTAAACGTTGTTTACTTTGCGCTGATTGGGAACACAAACAGTACAAATAATCAGTTCCGCTGTCAGGAACAAAACTCCCAACACACGGCTGTTTGGCTCCTTTATGACACGCTATTTTCCTTAGACTTTCTGCTGTACTCAGTAGATATCCTTCAAATGGCTTAAACTGTACAATCACCCGACTTCACTTCAGATTGATGCGACCTTGTTTTAATATAAGCGTAATATTGCCTCCCCTTTATTTTAAGAAAATTGTAAGAATTAAAACACTCCTATGCAATTTTCAACATTAGGTGCATTGACACTTTAGAAAAATGAAATGATGAATAAGGAAATATTTTACTTGTACATATTGGAATTTTAGTGTCCTTATAGCAAAACCCTTAGATCCCCACTCTGAAGTTGGTACTCGGTGTGCCGCTGTGCTGTATATGTCAGTATTTACACTCAGCCTTTATATTTAGTATTAGTTTAAAGTTGATGGGAGAACAAGGGACCAAGAAAGATTTCCTGAAAAGTATTTTTTTTCCCACTGTCTTTAATCTGCCAGACGAACAATCGGTTTCTTCCTTCTCTACAGTCTAACTAGACTGATGAATATTTATGACAGGGGGTTTAGGGTACAGTGTGAAGTTTTAAGTGTTGCCTGACGGTTGTTTCCTGGACCATGAGCCGAGGGGAAAAGCTCTGCCCACAGAAGGTGTTGAAACATTTGCGGATAAATGATTGTAAATCAACAATTAATGAAGCAATCCTGAAGCGTCTTTAATGGCTGACCAGAAAACTTCACAGGGTACCTTTAGGCACCAAGCAGGGAAAAGACCAGTAAAAGCCCATTTCTGATTTAATTCTTGACAAAAACTTTAATTATAGTATTTTCTATCCTTTCACTTATGTGTTTTAACAACAAATGATGCTATAAACAAACAAACAAAATCTCTGCAGTGCATATGCTGTTACTGCAAATAAGGATGTGATTAGACTGTGGCAATATTGTTACCATGGGAACACTTTGGAAATAACTGCGCTAAAGAGGGCCATTTTTGCCTAACTCTGGAGTGCCTCTTCGACAGCCCAAACTCTGAAAGTGACATGTGACACATTTAGATGTCAGGGTGAGAAGGTGGCAGGCTGGACTGAATGAAGCGCCTAAAGGAGGAAGGAAGCGATGGCTGCTCCTCCGAAAGGTTAGACAACCCGAACCCCTGAGTCCTCGGGGAGTTCTCCATCAATATCAGGAGTCAGTTGGGTTTTTATTTCAATTTAATTTTGGACGGCCACGTTCTTCGTCGCAATAGAAAAACCAAACACTGTGAAATCTGGTTCAGACGTCTTCATGCTGCACAACTTTGAGACACAATTTACAGCCGAGTAAAATATGCAATATTTTAATTTAAACTGCAGGTACTCTGGAGAAAATGAGTGTCAAATGTTTACTTTAGACAGATCCTTAAACAAACTGATTGGCTCTGAGTTGTTTTTTATTCTAGGAGTTTTAATATTTAACAATCCCTCTATTGACGTTAGCTAGCAAGTGCCTTTAAATGATAGGTACACAAAAGCAAACAGAATGGATGGTTACCTTTTTTTAAAGTTAGGTTATATGCAGTTATCAAAACTGACTGCCGTATTGGTGGTAAATGAATGTTACATCTCAGCAGGTTTGTAGAAAAGAGAAGAAATCCTCATAGCGGTGAAAGGGCTAACAGCTAGCCATGCAACTAAAGGGCTAACAGCTACCCATGCAACTAAAGGGCTAACAGCTAGCCATGCAACTAAAGGGCTAACAGCTAGCCATGCAACTAAAGGGCTAACAGCTAGCCATGCAACTAAAGCAACTATAAAACAGCTCAAACTGTATTAGTAGATAAGTGTGTGCGCTTGAACATATATAACACTGATCGGTAGAGAACCATCAAAATCCGTTTCCTCTTCTTTTTTTAGATAGTTTTTCCCCAAACAAATGTTTTTACATCATAAAATATATAAAAAATAATGAAAAAATAATAAAAATGGTTTACGAGTCCTAGTTTTGTAAATGTTTTAAGCTGATTTGTTTTAAATAGCTAACTATTTCACTATTACACTTTTCTTCAAACCTAGAGTTTTATGACATTCCAACTATAGGCAAGGAAGCTATTGCTGATAACTTTGAACTATGCCTTGAAAATAAAGATGATTGACGTTTTCTGCTTTCCAGTATGAACTAAATCCTGCCTGCATGTCAGTGTTGGCTTTATGAGCAGGTTTTCTACAAAGTGTTCCCATGTTTTATATGTTCTCACTTCTTTGAAGCATCATATAGTTTACAGTGTGACATGAGAACTCTGAAAGACATGATTCCACAAGCGCAAAGATCAGTGGTCTCTGATTCTGTTTTTGTATTTGTATTTTGTTGTCGTCTGTAAAAGTGCCTTTAGCAGAGCAGTATTGGTGCACTATGCTGTTGCTGTGTATCTAGCTGTGCCTCGAAAGATTTGCCTTGCTTACTTGTTTTCTAACCAAAGTAAATAAAGTTTCTCTCTAGTTTGGACCGTCTTTCCAGCAGGTTGGACGATTCAGGCGGCAGCAGCTGAGTTTTTTGTGTGTGTGTGTGTGTGTGTGTGTGTGTGTGTGTGTGTGTGTGTGTGTGTGTGTGTGTGTGTGTGTGTGTGTGTGTGTGTGTGTGTGTGTGTGTGTGTGTGTGTGTGTGTGTGTGTGTGTGTATGTTGATCAGAGTAAATTCTTCCAACCTGTTGTCAAAGCAAAGCGTCTGTCCTGAATCTGTAAAGAGGCCATCATGTAGTCCCTGTATTTCTTTTTCTTCTTTAATAAAAGCTTAGCAAAAGCATGGTGTCTCCTTGTTTCCTTTTAGTTTTTTCCCCCAGTGTTCTTAATTATCCTTTAAAAAAAAAAAGTATGCCTGCTTTTTTTATGTTTTTTTTCTGATCCGTGTCCAGCAGGCCCCTCCCTCCCCTGCCGCTTGTTAACACTTGCCCTTTTGACCCCCAGTCCGTTGTATCTGGGCCGGTTAATGAGCAGATTCTCTCAGTCTGCTCCTCATGTTCCCCTGGATTCTGCCTTTGACCTCCTGTGCAGGCGTCCTGCAGACTAAATAGGCTTTTTTCTGAAACACTACAAACTAAAAACTGCTACACGCCTTTCAAGAGTCACTAAAAAGGCCCTCAGTGGAGACAAATACCTGCGTGCTCACACAGCTTTGCTTTGTTTTGAACATGGGCTCCTCAGACGAATCTGAATGGATCCGTCTGAGAGAATCCAACACAGCCTGCATCTAGGACAGTGCTTTAATCACAAAAAAATAAAATAATAATGTGCGTTCTCTTTTTTTTTCTAGTAGAGAAGTGGCCGACACAATCAGGAAATGCACTCAGCGATAAAGTATGCATACTGCTTAGATCAGCATGATGGAGTTGTTAGAATAATTTAAAGACCCCCCCCTTTTTTCTTTTTTCTTTTTCACTGTTGCCTCTTCAGGAGCTGCTTGATTTAATCCTCTTCATTTGTCATCTTTACTCATGTGCTGCAAATCAGCTGTGAGTCAAGCAGCTTTTCATTTTCTTCCTGCAGATGGCAAAACAGAAGCAGCGATCGGAAATCGTAAGAAAGGGCCGTAGCTGGAGAGGGGCCGCCTGGCTCCGAATACCAGGAGCCGTGGGGGCCGTCGGTGGAATAGATAAAAAAAAAACAGCCTGTTTATCTACAGCTGACCTGCTGCTCACTTTAAATACAGCGGTTACGTCACAGAGTTATCTGGCCTCTGACACGGCCCGCAACTAGGAGAGTGTGACCTCTTTCTCTGCTAGGAAACTGTAAGATTTCCTGGTGATTTTTTTTTTTTCACTAAACATACTGGAGGATATAATCTGAGCATCCCAGAGAGAGAGAGAGAGAAAGAGAGAGCGAGATGAGCCTCCAGCAGATGAGCCGCTGACTTGCTTTACTGCACATAAATCTGCTGTTTACAAACAAATTGATGAGTGATGGACCCTCCAGCCAACATGATGTACCCTCCAATTTCTTCCTCTGCATAAGAAATCCACTGCAGAGTCTCCGGGGCCTGCTTTGGCAATTTCTCGAATGTCTTCGTCTAATGCGCAGAATGACGGGCTGAATTATTTACCGGGAAGCCAGAGATGAGCACGAGGGAGCAGAATGGGGCCGCTATCGTGCATAATCTCGCGCACTCCAATTTAAATGAAGCTGTCATCCGGTCAGATTTACATAACATTACAATGTGGGCCGACTTAGCGGCACTCTGAGCTTAATGTTATTAGCTTTTAAGTGAGTTCCCACTGTGCATTTGCATCGGGAGCATTGATTTTGTGCGTCCTTGACTTGGCTAAAGGCTGTGATGTAATCACGGAGGCAGGGTTGCACTGTGTTAGACTAAGATCGCTCAGGGACTGAAGAATCCAAGCCGTTCCAGTGTGAACATCATATGAAAGCAGCTGGCTTCTGTTCCGCAGCTGCAGACCGAGGTGATCCAGCGTCCAGCTGAGGGGGTTCTCAGAGGTCAGCTGCTTGCCGATGAGAAACTGCACTCAACCCTGAACCAGCCTTGTTCCTCTTTGGTGTGCGTTCATCTTCCAGATTCATGGCCAAGTCTGAAAGTTGTGTGACTCATTCATAAGTTAATAATATTCATGTTAAATGGCATTATCCATTCAGCGCTGTTCCTACATCTGCTTCAGTCATATAAAATACAACTCAACCTCTGACAGCCACCGCGTTCTATGAGAGTCCTTTAGAAGGGCCTGTAGAAATACTTTTCAGTAATTCCTTCATTCATCTGACAAGAACCTAAAAGTCAGGTTTGTAGAGTGCACCACTGTCAACAAATCCTTCCACATGGGCTGCGGATCACTGCAGCTCCTCAAGAGCTACCACGGGCCTCTTGGGATTCCTCGGAAGGTGAGGTCAAAGCTTGGGTTATTGTTTTGTAACCTAGCCCTGCTCTCAGCTTCCCTGCATTTTCATCCCCTGATGCTGTTTGTTCACAACATTCACCAATAAAACACAGTTTAGATTACACAGCGAGATTCTAGCTGCTAATTAGGTGATGAGTTGGCCTGGATTTTATTTAGGGGTGTCAGATTAAAGAGTGAATATAAACTCACGGCACTCATTAGATCTGTGTTTGTAAATAATTTTTAAAACCATGTATAATTTTCCTTCTGCTTCTCAATTAAACTCTGCAAAAAAAGAAACGTCCTCTGACTTTCAACTGTTTTTGCTTTCAGTAAACTTAATGTGTGTAAATATTTGTATGAACACTAAAAGAGTCAACACCATAAGACATAAACTAAAAATGTTTCACAGACATGTGACTAACAGAAGTAGAATAATGTGTCGTTGAATGAAGGGAGGCTCAAAATCCAAAGTACACTGTAAAAACTAATCTATAGAATTTACCCAATAAATCTGAGGTAACAATTTGCATTGACTTATTTGGGGTAGATTTAATTCCATATATTGAGTATAAAATAACTTAAATAAAAAGCTATGAAATACTTAAATAAATTGGGTAAAATTTTCCTCAAATTTATGTATCTATTCAATAGCTACTTACTCAATGAAATCAGGTAAACTTATCTTTGGTTTGCTAGTAGGTATTACCTGATAGCTACTGATCAAAGTTAATATCAGTTAATAACCATTACATATTCAGAGAAGGTAAGATGTACATCCCCCCCCCCCCCCCAAAAAAAAGACATTCAGATCGCTCATCATCTCAATGTTTTTAATCTATAAAAACACAGAATAAAGTGCAGCACAACAGCTTCCCGCAACATTTCAAGCAATCAGCCCGTTTTATAACTCACTAAACTGAAGTGAGGAGATCAGAGCAGTACAATCACATGAAGATTCTCTTGTATCTAAACTATGTCTCTTCAGTTTTACACAACAGTGACTGACCAAATCTGCAGTACAGGTGCATTTATACAACAAATAACTGAACAGCCTTGTTTATATGCAGCAATGTTGCGCAAAATGATCAAAAACGCAGAATAAAGTGCAATACAACAGTTTCACACAGCCTTTCAATGAATGAACCTGTTTTATAACTCACTAATTTAACAGCTTCAAATGTGGTTTCTGGATAATTGCTTGCAAATAACACTTTCAGAGACTTCAAAAGTCAAAAGCACACACACAAGCTCTACAAGGTTGTTTCTGTGCATGAACAATATCTAACATCTGGATAAAGATAGAACAGAACATCAACACCAACATTGTTTAGTTTCTGTGCTTGCTCTCACTCACAGAGAAAGGATGAGAATAAAAGAAACAAAGAAATGGTGAGGGAAAGAGGGTAGAGGGAGAGATCAAAATTCTTCAGGCTACACTCAGTGCTATTGACCGGACTGGCCACTTTCTATTGGTTTTCCTTTTCTGTCAATCTGGGGAAATCAGAGAGCAATAGAGTGGGCTGAGAGAGGCTGCAACATACTTATATATGTATCCATCTGTACATATATTTCTGTGTCTGTGTGTGGAGCAGAGGAGGGAAGAGAAGAAAAATATAAAACTACACTCCATTACAACTCCATCTAGCTATGTCCGGACAAAAGATCCTCTTGGAACAAGAGGAGAAATGTGTGTGTATTGCATCAGCCTATTTTTTAGGCTTCTTCAGTAGTTTTGCCCCATCAAGTTCCCAAAAAAGTTTTTGAAAAGCTTCAAATGAGTTTTTCAGCTGCTTCGGATATTCGAGGTTGAGGGCACATATCAGTCCCATCAGCAGTACACATGCCTTTGTTCGGCTTCCACATCCGTCCATCACTTGGTTTCCCTCAATCACAATCAACACATCTGATGGATCCACCTCAGCCATGATATTGTGCATCACGATCACCTTCATCGTTTTGTCTGTCTAGTCCTCACACTCCTAAACATTAAAAAGAAAGAAACAAAAAGCATACACTTTTTATTTTTTATTTAAGATGCTGTTTCAATATAATTCAGTTTATCTAAAGAAGAGCAGAGGGGAGTGGACTGAAGATGAAAGGAGAAGGAGAGGAGAGGAGGACATAAGGATCCCTTGAGTTAATCAATCATCTGTTATCAATATGACATACCTGGCAGTCATGAAAAAGATCTTCTTGTCTTTCGCCGAGGTAGTTAATGAGGCAGCAGACAACTGCATCCCATACAATTTAGTGAATTTAGTGAAAAGACTGTAAGTGGAGTGATTTACATACACGAAGACCGAATTCCTTAAAAACTAAAAAAATGTTTTACAGGTGTTTAACAGACTGATGTTAAAAGGTAGTTTGCTAAGTTGGCAAGGAGCTCAGCTTTGTGCACAGCTAAGCAAGTATTTACAAATTATTTCACTTTTATTCACTTATATCAATAATTACATATGTTTTTAAAGTAAAATAACATACGTCATTTAAAGTGTCCAGCAGAGGTCTCATGTTGGAACCAGCAGCTCCTCCTTTGGCACGCATAAGCTGCAAATGACCTGGTGTGTACTCATCAAGCTTCAGCATGAATGTCTCCTCCAAGGAAACTGTGGTGATACGTCTGAACTCTTCCTTGATCTAGGAAGTAAAAGGACAAAAAATGACATTTTAAATGACAGACCAGATCTCATAATAATCACATGAAGGAACAATTATCAGACATTCTCACCTCAGCCTCAGTGAATAATGCTGGCCATTTTCTTTGAACACACCTACAGAGGGGCTGAGGCTGACCACTTCAACTCTTCGGCTAGAGAACGTCTTATTCATTTTATCTGCAATTATCTTTGCATTGTTTTTCTTTGTTATTTCATGAATTAATTCAAGCTTCTCTTTCTCCAGTGTCTCTTGACTTTCACCAGTAGGGTGTGGAGGCAGGTAATTAACCTCTGCTTTTTTGGGCTTTTTTACATGTCTTGATGGCACTGCACCAGCTGGATGCTTCCGTTTTAAGGCGTTGATTTCAATTTCCGGATAAGAATATTTTCGAGATCTTAGCTTGGCACGGTAATTGTGCATCTTGTTTTTTATGCGCTGCTGCCAGCCATATAAGCCCGCAAATGATCCTGGCTCCCTAAGACACAGAAACTTGGAAACCAAGGCTTCAGCCACTGAAAGGATCTGCTGATTGGAGCAGTGTATGAAAAAATAACTTTTACAAGGTCATGCATTATTGCTGATTTAACACTGGCATCCATGAAGGGTGTTCCAGTGGTGTGATATGAGTTGTTTGCCTCTGTGAGGATTAGTTCTATGTCTCGGGAAAACTCCGGTACTTGAAATGGCACTGGCCATGCAGCAGGGCGACATGAATCAGGGAGAATAATGGTGTCCCTGGAACATAACGATGCGCAGTCAGACACCTGTGAGGATGCATCATGATCTGCGGGGCAGATGTCCGTTTCAGTAGTAGGATGGGTGCTCACTGAAGTCGAAGAGCTCAATGTAGATGACGGTCCTGATTCAAATACTGGGTGTAGGTCAAGGGTGATGTTTGGCTCTTTTAGGATCACTTTAACAGTGGCCTTGGCATACAAGTCAGCAGTCGAGGTGACACTGAAAAACTGATTGTCAAAGTCTTTGTCTTGGTATAGCAGTCCAAATTCGCAATGCAATTGGAAAGTTTCTGTAACTATGGCAACAAGATCTTCCACTGTATTAGGAATTCCAGTTGGAAGTAAAATGACTCTTAACTGGACCGCCATTGTTGTTTCCTGTCTGTTTTCTTAGCTGTAGAGACAGAGAAAGAAAATAAATTGAGACAGGTTATTAATAGATGATAAGCTAGGTTTGCTTCAATATTTTTCTGCAAAAGAAATAAGTGGAGATTTAGTTCAGTAGAAATTTGAATAAATAATTGTTGATTGTCATTATTTTAAGAAGAGGGAGATGAGGAAAGAAGGAGAAGAAAGTAAGTATGCATCACATTTTCTGTGGCAATGTTATATGTATCGTCCCTGTGAAATACATATTACAAAAAATAAATAAGACAGGATGCCTGGCCATATAGTTGTGAAGTAATTGTTTTTTTCAGTAACTGTACTTGAAAAGTGCACAGACATTTTATATAACAGAAATAATCAACCCATTACACTTACTCTGATGTGCAAATGAAGTGTTTAAGGGACACCATACGGCCATCTGCTGTATTGTATGCAGCCAAGGGGTATGTTTGTTTAAATTCAGAATGTTTAAGTATTTCTGTCTGTCTTGTGGGCTCTACTTTGAAACTTATCAGGTGTTCACAGTACCAGTCACTAAGCAAATTCAGAACAAAGACAGGAGTTTTGTGCACAATGATTATTTGCTGGATTTCTCCAAAGTCAGGTAGGCCTCCTGTTGAGCCAAACAGCAGCATCATGCCAATATTATAGTCTGCGCCTAAAATGGTTGCTTTATTTGTCATGTTCACAAACTTTTCCCCAGGGAACTTCCTTGCAAAGGACTCCTTAATGCTGTCTTTTAGAACATCGACTGCCACTTGAGTCTTCTGGGACACTAACAGTGCTTGCCTTTGGTTGTTGCAATTGTGGGTATGATACGCAACGATTGATTGGTGTTTTCTTGCCATTGTCATGAGAATGTTTCTAAAACACACAGTCTGCCTCACAATCCTTTTAAAGAATCGATGTTTGGCTTCAAACCGTATAGTCCAGAAATGTACAAGTGGCCCGTAAACAGTTGTAAGCAAAGGATAATGCTCGAGAAAGTGATGTTTTGGTCTCACTTTCTCCTCTGGGAACACTTCAAAATATCTGTAACGGTATTCTGAGATCTTACTTTGCATGTATCCTATTGTCTCATCTGTGTGGAGAGGAGCCATGACAAGCTCAACAATATCTTTCAAGGTCATCAAAACCTCCCAAGCAGGCTCATCTTCTGGTACTTTGTCACCAATCATGAGTGGTATCATTCTCAACAAACACCAGTTTTCGTGTGCGTTACCCCCAACACTTTTTCGTGATGTGAAATATGTGGCAATGGGTTGTGGACAGTTTGTTTTGTCACTCCATTTGTAAGGAAAGCACCGGATGGAATGGTTGAGCTGCAGAAGAGATATGTATTTCTTCCTGATTAACACATCAAGACAGAGTGATATTTCCACAGGTACAATCCCTTCAAGCAAATCATCAGTGGGATAACCTGATGTAGCATGAAAGTGACTGAGTCTGTCTGAGATTGGACACTGTCTTTTAACTCCACAGTGGTGAGCTTCTGCAGGATCCGACAATGCTGCTTTGACATGCATGGCATAGTTGGACTTAGTTCGTAGAGGAAACAGTCCTTCTCCTACTTCATGCTCCTGGATCTGTGACCGTTCTCCAATGCAAAAGCGACAGAAGTCTGAAGCTGAAAAGCTTTCAACAAACCCGCCTATTGAGTGAGCGCCAAGATTGCCAGCGACTACAGCAAGTACAGTGCCCAGACTTGAAATAAAAATACCATTATCTTCAAAGGACTTCAAATCTTTGAGCAGTGGGTCCAAAACATTTGCGTAGCCATACTGGTTGACATCATTTGTCTTGCACAAAATGGTCAAGTAAATTCAAGTCAGTGTAGATCTCAATGTGGCAGGTATGTCTGAAAACACCCAGTACACAGCTGTGACTTTATGCTTCTTGCGGGATGTTCCCAGAGGGTTGCATATCTCAAAGTCATCTATATAAAGGATCAGTGGGAGTTTAAGTTCATCTTCACATAAAAAGCTGTTTTCTCTTAGTAAAGATCCATCCATCCATCAATGATTTGTATTCAGAAGAAACATCAGATGGCAGAGAACTTTCATGTTTTTAAGAGCAGGCTCAAGACTCACCTTTTTAGCTTAGCTTTTAACTGATTATTATTTATTACTGTCTGTTTAATTGCTCTGCATGTTTTAAATGATTATATTTTTTATCAGTTTTACTATTTAATCTTAGCACATTAATTTACTGTTTATTTTTATACTTTAATTTATCTTAATCCCCGTTCCAGTGTTTCCTCTGTGGGAGCCCTCTGCCCTGGGAGTGGTGGTCGGCTGTGGCTGCCTGGGTGCTCTCCAGGTGGAGCTTGGGTGGAGGCAAGGCAAGGCAAGGTAATTTTATTTGTATAGCACACTTTCAACAGCAGGGTAATTCAAGGTGCTTTACATGATTTGGTGATTTAAAAAAAACACATAAAAGAAACACACATTACACATGATACACAATAAAGCAAGAGAAAAAAAAAAAAAAGCAAGAGAGCATGAACACATTTCATACATATGACATCAAGCATTTACTCAAAGGCAATTCTAAACAGATAGTTTTTAGTCTCGATTTAAAGCAGTTCAGAGTTTCAGCATCTCTACACTCGTCAGGAAGTCTGTTCCAGATAAGGGGAGCATAAAGACTGAAAAGTGCTTCTCCATGTTTAGTTCTGAGTCTAGGGATGTTTAGTAGGCTAGAGTTGGAGGACCTGAGTGGTCTTGGTGGTTGGTACCATGACAAAAGGTCTTCAACATATTTTGGTGCTAAGCCATGTAATGATTTATAAACTAGTAAAAGTATTTTAAAGTCTGTTCTCTGAGCTACAGGGAGCCAGTGTAAGGACTTTAGAACTGGGGTGATGTGCTCTACTTTCCTGGTTCTAGTGAGGACGCGAGCGGCAGCGTTCTGGATCAGCTGCAGCTGTCTGATTGACTTTTTAGGCAGACCTGTGAAGATGCTGTTGCAGTAATCAATCCGACTAAAGATAAACGCATGGATGAGTTTTTCTAGGTCATGTTGCAAAATCCATCCATCCATCCATTTTCTTCCGCTTATCCGGGGTCGGGTCACGGGGGCAGCAGCCTAAGCAAAGAGACCCAGACTTCCCTCTCCCCAGCCACTTGTTCCAGCTCCTCGGGAGGAACCCCAAGGCGCTCCCAGGCCAGCCGAGAAACATAGTCCCTCCAGCGTGTCCTGGGCCTTCCCCTGGGCCTCCTCCCGGTGAGACGTGCCTGAAACACCTCACCAGGGAGGCGTCCAGGAGGCATCCTGACCAGATGCCCGAGCCACCTCAACTGACTCCTCTCGATGTGGAGAAGCAGCGGCTCTACTCTGAGCCCCCTCCGGATGACTGAGCTTCTCACCCTATCTCTAAGGGAGAGCCCAGACACTCTGCGGAGGAAACTCATTTCAGCCGCTTGTATCCGTGATCTCGTTCTTTCGGTCACCACCCAGAGTTCGTGACCATAGATGAGGGTAGGAACGTAGATCGACCGGTAAATCGAGAGCTTCGCCTTTTGGCTCAGCTCTCTCTTCACCACGACAGACCGGTAGAGCGCCCGCATAACTGCAGATGCCCCACCAATCCGTCTATCGATCTCCCGCTCCATTTTTCCCTCATTCGTGAACAAGACCCCCAGATACTTAAACTCCTCCACTTGGGGAAGGACCCCATCCCCGACCCGGAGGAGGCACCCCACCCTTTTCCGGCTCAAGACCATGGCCTCGGATTTGGAGGTGCTGATTCTCATCCCAGCCGCTTCACACTCGGCTGCGAACAGCTCCAGCGAAAGCTGTAGATCACGCTCCGATGAAGCCAACAGGACCACATCATCTGCAAAAAGCAGAGACCCGATCCTGAGGCCACCAAAACGGATCCCCTCAACGCCTTGGCTGCGCCTAGAGATTCTGTCCATAAAAGTTAGGAACAGGATCGGTGACAAAGGGCAACCTTGGTGGAGTCCAACTCTCACTGGAAACAAGCCCGACTTACTGCCGGCAATGCGAACCAAACTCTGGCACCGGTCGTACAGGGACCTAACAGCCCGTATCAAGGGGCCCGGTACCCCATACTCCCGGAGCACCCCCCACAGGGCCCCCCGAGGGACACGGTCGAACGCCTTCTCCAAGTCCACAAAACACATGTAGACCGGTTGGGCGAACTCCCACGCACCCTCCAGGACCCTGCTGAGGGTGTAGAGCTGGTCCAGTGTTCCACGGCCAGGACGAAAACCGCATTGTTCCTCCTGGATCCGAGGTTCGACTATCCGTCGGACCCTCCTCTCCAGAACCCCTGAATAGACCTTACCAGGGAGGCTCAGAAGTGTGATCCCCCTGTAGTTGGAACACACCCTGTGGTCCCCCTTTTTAAACAGGGGGACCACCACCCCGGTCTGCCAATCCAAGGGAACTGCCCCCGATGTCCACGCAATATTGCAGAGCCGCGTTAACCAACACAGCCCCACAACATCCAGAGCCTTGAGGAACTCCGGTCGAATCTCATCCACCCCCGGAGCCTTGCCACCGAGGAGCTTTTTAACGACCTCGGTGACCTCAGCACCAGAGATTGGAGAGCCCGACCCCAAGTCCCCAAACCCTGCTTCCAGATTGGAAGGCGTGCTGGTGGGATTGAGGAGGTCTTCGAAGTATTCCATCCACCGACCCAAAACGTCCCGCGTCGAGGTCAGCAGCACACCATCCCCACTGTAAACAGTGTTGGTGGCAGACCGCTTTCCCCCCCTGAGACGCCGGATGGTGGACCAGAATCGCTTCGAAGCCGTACGGAAGTCGTTTTCCATGGTCTCTCCAAACTCCTCCCACGCCCGAGTTTTTGCCTCAGCAACCATCCGAGCCGCATCCCGCTTGGCCTGTCGGTACCTATCAGCTGCTTCAGGGGTCCCACAAGCCAAAAAGACCCGGTAGGACTCTTTCTTCAACCTGACAGCATCCCTTAACGCCGGTGTCCACCAGCGGGTTCGGGGGTTGCCGCCACGACAGGCACCGACCACCTTGCGGCCACAGATATTGGTCTTGAACTCATCCAACGAATGTGGGTTGTGTTTTCTACTCTTGTGGCTGTGGAATGTTGTATATTTGTTGGCCTTATAATCACAACCCTCAAAAACACATGGCACAGTTTCAAACTTTTTTAGATGTCCACCGAGATGTTCAAAAAATTGCCTCTCATTGTCAAAAGAGCACGAATTACAGACAATACATGTGAACGAAAGGATGTTGTCTGGCTGGGTTGAATGAGAATGATGCCTTGACAAATGTGTCCTTAATGCACCCCATGTCTTGACGGTGCAAGGACAATCTGTGTCAGCCCCAGAACTGGTAACAGAGTGGTCTATCAGTGAGTCTCTGCTTGTGGAGGAAAGACGATAGGAAATGAAGAGAGGCCAAATAGTGAGTGTCCACATACACAGACTGCCTGCAACAGAAATGAGAAAAAAAAATTACACAAAAGAAATTATCAGACATGTACCTGGGAAAACAAATATATAAGGGATAATGTATAGTTTAGAGCAAAGGTGCCCAATTCCGGTTCCTAAAGGGCCGGTCTCCAGCCAGGGTCAGCAGCCCTGCTCCAACACAGGTGATTCAAATAGTCCAACTCCCCAGCATTTCAAAGTTCTGCAGAGGTTCTGCTAATGAGCCATTATTTGATTCAGGTGTGCTGAACAAGGAAAAGAACTAAAACATGCAGGAGGCCGGCCCTTGAGGACCGGAATTGGGCACCCCTGGTTTAGAGGTTGTTATCTTCATGTTAACCTCATGAACAACCTCATAAACAAGACATTGTGCTTTACAGGGTGCAGACTCGCGGTGCCGCAGAGACGAGAGCTTATACACTGAGTCCAAGGTTCTGATTGTGCAGGTTTATGTTATAAACCATGATGTGGAATCAAGCCTCCATTCTCCCTGTAACAACTAACAAGTTACAAGTCATTTATCTAATTAGTCTGAGGCTCTTTAATGAAGTTAGAAATTAAACATAAGGTAAATATTTGGCATAGTTTTTCTATGCTCCTCTGATCAGAGCGGTCTGTCTGTCTGTTATGCTTGACAAGGGTCTGTTATGCAGAAATGACAGACTGTGTACACACCTCACTAAAATAAAGGCATTGCAATTACATAGATTAATGCTCATGCTTCATAGATCATATTCATAGACGTAATATGCTTCATAGAACATACCGTATTTCCCCAATTAATAACCTGGGCGTATAATACGCAAAATCAACTTGGACCCCAGGCGTTTAAAAGAACAAAGCGGCTATTTGCTGCAGGCCTTTATTTATGTAATTACTTTTAAATATTTTTAGAGCTCTGCAGTCTGTTTCACAAAGTTATGTGGAAACTCAAAGTATTTTGAACTGGAACTCAGGGAAACTGAGTTTTCCGTTTCACCAAGCGGGGTTACTTAACTCCGAGGCAGAGGGTTCAGTTCAGCCAGTTTGATCACAGATACCACCAACAGCATGTCCATACTTCACATGAAACAGTATGGATTTTATATTTTTACTTCTTTATATTATTGGTTATTGCTGTAACAGTCCTGCTGGAATCGTAAATTCCCTGAGGGAACCTCCCAAGCGGATCAATAAAGTTCTATGTAACCTAATCTGGATTATTCATTTTATTATTCATTTTATAATGCCAGTTTTCTTAATAACTATGGGATACTGAACAAACTCTTTACATTATTAGAAAATGATTTAAGCAGAATTGAGAGAAGTATCGACCACTGTTTTTTAAAGACGCACGTAGTCTACACATACTTTGTTTTCTTCTTTTCCATTCACCACAAATTCATGCAATAATGAACATAATTTAGAAGTTATCATTAATTGTTTGAAATTAGTATTCTGCTCCTGCTTTTGACAAAAGAAATGTCCCTTTAGGATTTAACAGTGTGACTGGATGCATTGATGCTTCTAGGTTCCTTGGGCCATTTTTTCCCCCCATTCTTCCGTGTTTTTTTTTGTTTGTTTGTTTTTTAAATGAATCCAACACAGTCTGTTGCGTTTATGTCTGGAATGTGTTTTATACGACGTCATCTTCAACTGGTTCAAAGTTGTTTCTTTCATATTAGCAGAACCCGCCACTAAATCATTAAATTACGAATCAACTCTGTAATTTCTCCCTCATCAACTGTCTTTCATTCACCGATGCAGTCGGCTTTCTGCAGAAAGTCACGTCACTGGCAACCCCGCCCCCCCCCCAAAAAAACGTTTTTTTTTAATTCCCTCCCTCTTCATCGTATGTGTCCCTTTGCTGTTCATTCTCCACCATGTTATACGTGTCCTCCTGTGTGCTGTTAAATTGGTGCGCTGCGAGTCGTTCCCTAGGACACTTCCGGGTTAAAAAAAAAATCAAAATAAGAGTCAGCCGGTGATTACAGTACATCCTGTTATATGTTCTAACTGTTCTAACCAAGGGGCAAACTCCGCCGCTCAGAATTGAGGCCAAACCGGAAGTAGCAGCTTGCCGCCATAGACTGCTCGCCCCCCCCCCCTCCGTTTGCTCCGGGGAAGGCCTTCAGCCTGGGACTCACGTTAATACTTTTCCTTTCTCTGAACTTGAACATCAGTTGTATCCGCAAACTTTATTAGTGTTTAGATATAAATCGTGCACTTATTGGACAAATATGGCTTGCTGTGGTACTGATTGCATTAACAGACCATCTAAGAAGTCTCTGCTCCATTTTTTTCTGTAAGTAAAATAATATTTCTGTACGTTATTTTGTAGATGAAGCTCCTGCAGCTGAGCTCCTTAATTAGCAAAGTAGCTAGTTAACCACGCTGGGAAACTACAAACTGAACAGGTTAAAGTGTAACTGAACCCCCTGAAAAATCATAACCCCTCCCCCAGACATTAAAAAAATTCTACAAAGTGGGCGGTGCCAGGAAGAACGGAGGGGTGTGGCCAAGTGTTGAGGATGAGCGGAGGGGGGAACGTGGGGGTGTGTTCAGGAGGACAGTCACAGCTCGCTTAATGTGACACTGAAACATGGACAGTGACCAAAGCGACGTTGGCAGTTTTGCGACTGATCGATCTGATCAACATTCATCTGTTTTGAGCGTTAGCCTATGTTAGCATCACCACTCAGAGACTGAACTCCTCCTGTCTCTCTCTGCCTCAGCAGCACCGAGCTCGGGCGGCACTGGCTCGGCACCCTGAGCCAGCGGATCTCCTCCGTCGTCACCGTAGATGGAGGATAGAGATAGAGGGAGGCTTTATGGAGCCCAGCGGCCACGAGCCGTATCAATTCGAGCCGCTGGCTCGGGGCGCTGAGTCAGCGCTGTCCAAGGCTGGCGCTGCTGCTGAGGGAGAGAGAGACAGGATGGGTCCAGTCTCTGAGTGGTAATGCTAACATAGGCTAACATTCAAAACAGTATGTTAGCTATGCTAACTAAGTGCTAATGTGATAATAATGATAACCTGAAAGACCCAATCCCACTCCAAACTCGCCACGGGGCCGGTATGTCTGATAGTTTTATACCCAAACCCACGGGGCGTGTCTGTGAGACCATGGCTGCTGTGACGCAGTCAATCCCTGTGACGTAAAGATGTACCGCTCTCCAATCACAAAATTCAAATGTAGTAGCCACCGTTCAACCCTAAGGGGGCAGCACTAAGACGTTTTTAGACCAAAAAGTGTAGAATTAAACAAGTTTACACTAAAATGTAAAAAAATCCCCAGAAACTCAAAGCCTGCATTGGTAAAGACCCATTTATACAGTTTAGAAGCAAAAAAAAGTTGTTTTGGGGTTTAATTACTGTTTAAGATGTTGTGCATTTAAGATAAGGCTGCTTGGTCGAACGTGGGTTGAAATGATCACATTTCTTATTTACTTTACATGTTGATTTATTCAAACTTCACATAGTTTTAGTAAAACCTATGGGCAAAGAGAGCTTCATGATTTTTTTTGACAAAATTATTGAATTGTGCTCATTTCACCGTCAAAATAACGTATTGATCGCTTTGCGGTCAAGACACACACACACATACAAAGGCCTAAATATATATAAATATATATATATATATATATAAAATAACGTGCTGGTACACACACACATTATATATATAATGTGTGTGTGTACCAGCACGTTATTTTTGACGGTTTTAACATGTAAAGTAGATAAGAAATGTGTTCATTTCGACCAAGCAGCCTTATCTTGGAGGCCCATTTGTTTACAAAAAAAATCTTTTTTTTCTCAACTAACTCCAGATATATTTCATATTTTGTCGTCAGAGATTTTTTACTTTTTAAAAATTAATAAGAGTTGTCAGTTAAGGCATTAACCATTTCTGATATGCTGTCATATGGGATTCGCTTTCATTGTTGTACTTTTATACATACACCCATAAGTGTTATATGTGTGTGTTCATTTGTTTACAGCACGTTTGTCTTGTGGTGAGTTGGTTTCCAACTAAGACGGGCAATGTTGAAATTTTAAGTTTTTAATATACATTGGGGTTTTTTTCTTACAGATTATATCAGTCGCCTAAAACTACAGGAAGATCATAAGGAGAAGTACTTAACAATATGTGCATCATCTTTAATGCCACTTCTTTCATATCGTTAGGTGCTGTCCATTTTCTGTTTTTGAATAAAAAAACAACAAATGAATGAAGTTGTTTTTCTTTCATACAGATATTGTTTTCCATTTCAGGAAAAAAAATCATAGTTTTGTAGCCGCATAAGAAGTATGATTTGGCTTGGTAATATTACAGACGCCAAGGTTTATTTTAATATTGAGATGTTGAAGGAATTTATCAAATTCAAAAATGCAGTTGGCTGATTAATTACTTTGTTTTATTTTTTCCCTTGTTATATACTGTTGAAAGAATTTTCAGTCATTATAGAAAATAAAACATTTATTTTTTTAAACACAAGATTCTATAAAAGAAAAGGACACAGATAAAAAAACAAAGGGGGCCAGAAAGCAAAAGAGACTTATGTACAGTAAAATGGGGGGGACAGAGTTGTCAACAGTGTTATGGCAACAGATGTAATTGTTGAAATAAAAAAACTACATCAACAACATATTAGACATAACAATCAGGATTATATTTATACTTTTTGGTTTAACATCAATTGTTCAAAAGGACGGTCATGTCTAATGTGAGGATGCGTAAAGATGGCAGGATTTAAACTAGGAATAATAATAATAATAATGAATAATAATGGCTTGCATTAATATAGCGCTTTTCAAGACTCTCAAAGCGCTTTACAACTCCATTATTCATTCATTCTCACATTCAAACACTGGTGGAAGCAAGCTAGGATTATAGCCACAGCTGCCCTGGGGCAGACTGACAGAAGCGAGCTGCCATATTGCGCCATCGGCCCCTCTGGCCAACACCAGTTGGAAGCAATAACACTGTTGACAAACCTGCTGGCCTTTTCTATCTTTGCTGGGTTTACACCTGCCCTCTATCGACACCTTTGGGTGATGGAGGAGAAGATGATGGACATCTGAGGGTGGAGAAGGTAAAGCTGGTGCAGGTCCTCCTCCATCATGTTCACCAACTGGACACTGCTGACCGCCCCCATGTCATCTCCGCCACAGCTGATGAGGAGGACATCTAGAGCTACTTTTCCTCCTTTCCACCTCAGCCCCCCCAGCCAAAGCAGGAGATACGGACGTCTGGGAGGCCGAGGTTTCCTCCGATGGTTTCTTCTGCTCTCTCAGAACTATGTCAGACATAGCTGTCTCCAATGATCTAAATGGCTATGGAGAAAAAAACTAACATAATGAATGGCAGTTGCACAGGTGTAGCCTATCGGTTGAAAGTATAATACTATTAAAATTCTACATGAAGTGATGGAGACAGGTACTTACATTTTCTGCTTTGTTTGGCTGTTGTGGAGGACAGGCATGCAGCCATTGTCACCTGGTAAACAAAATGTATAAAAAGAAACACATGTGTCTTACTAAAAGTGCAACTTATCCCTTCCCAGACCTCAATAAATGATTAGTAAAATTCATACATTGCAGAATTGACTAGGATCGAAATTAGTCCTATTAGCTGTTGCTGTGGGAACAGTTTTTTAACTGGGAGATCCTACATGGTAGTACAATCACTAACAATTAGGGTAAATACAAACAAAGAATATTAATATGTGAACTATCCTAACTAACTTAGCTTGATCATGTATCTCATGCATGGACTAAATAAATCTCATACACTATTAATAACTAAGTTAAAAATATTATTGAAAACTTGCATTAAGTTAATGATCATTTCATTTGAATAAATTATTTCAATTTAAATGTTAACTCACTGATTTAATATTGTATTTACAGCCTGGATGGAAGAGGGTAGCAGAGTTGCTCTACTGCGGCTTTCAGGCTAAAGGCGCCCAGTAACCTCCGTTAGCTTCAGTTAGCTCCAGGACTAGCTCCTGGCTACATCGGCTCAGAGTGTCAATCATCCGCCCCCGCCCTCCCAACGCCACTCTCAGCTCCACCTCTTTGCCCATTTTTCTGGGAGTGACGAAACGCGTGACACAGACAAGATGGCGGCGGTGGGAACCGCCCATTTGGCTTCATTTTTGCTCTTCAGAAACCAATTAGTGACGTCACTGAGGCTTCGTCCAGTAATATACAGTCTATGGTTCTAACATTAGCTAGCTCTCTTATTTTATAACAGAAAACTGAAGTTATAGTGGCTAACTGTTTACTTCTTCCAAAGTAGGGTGAATAGCGTTGATTTTGTGTTTACCTTAATGTAATGCAAATAATCGCCTCGGCGGTTATTTGGGTGGACGTTTAATACGAAAAATGGGTTTAAAAGAACCAGGCGGCTATTTGCGGCTCGGTGACTAATTGGGGAAGTACGGTACTACAAGATTATGACATTTATTAAGCACTGATGTTCTAACAATACCCAATATAATATCAAATCAATTCTAACATGTTTTACTTGATCCCACAATTCTTTAAAAAACTTAGGTGCAGCAACAGTGTGTGTTTTCACACATACCGGTGGGATACAGTGGTACTTTGTTTTATTTTTTAACCTCCGCCCATTCAATATATTAGAAAAAGCTGGCGTTGACTAGTTTATAAACTTAAAACCTGCGGTCAGACACAGTCATGCATGCTGACTATTCTTGTAAAAAAGCACACTGAACAAATTTAATTTGCAACTTACCTGCAGTTGTCCAGACGGTTAACAGCCATGGTGGCGCCAGCAACAGATTCAAACTTTCATTTCAAGTAATAGCAAATTACACAGACGCACGCCAAATACAAGTGAAGTGTAATATCTCATCATTTCAAAAATTACCATTTGCATTCGCGCTATTATACACAGCACCCCTATGTAAATAGCTTACCTTCCCTTCTGCTGTTTGATGGCAGCCGGACTCGGAGAGAGGACCCAGATTTCCGTTTCCCGCTCACTCAAAAACGCAGTCTGGCGCATGCGCAATTTGGAGCACAAGACTCACGGTTTTGGGGTATATTTTACTGTATTTTTCTATGTAATGGTTGTTACTGTTAACAAATGGGTAGCATATGTATAATTGACCCATTACCTTATAATTCCTTGGCTGAGTGCAGTAATCGAGTACATTTTATATGATTTACATAGATTATATATACCACTTTCCAAAATTACTTTTTTCAGTGTACCAGTCAGTATGTGGTGTGTCCACCAGCTGCTTGAAGTACTGCAGTGCATCTCCTCCTCATGGACTGGACCAGATTTGTCAGTTCTTGCTGTGAGATGTTACCCCACTCTTCCACCAAGGCACTTGCAAGTTCCTGGACATTTCTGGGGGGAATGGCCCTAGCCCTCACCCTGCGATCCAACAGGTCCCAGACGTGCTCAATGGGATTGAGATCCGGGCTCTTCGCTGGCCATGGCAGAACACGGACATTGCTGTCATGCAGAAACTCACGCGCAGAACTAGCAGTATGGCTGGTGGCATTGTCCTGCTGGAGGATCATGTCCGGATGAGCATGCATAAAGGGTACCACATGAGGGAGGAGGATGTCTTCCCTGTACCACAAGGCATTGAGATTGCCTGCAATGACAACAAGCTCAGTCCGATGGTGATGTGATGTACCACCCCAGACCATGACGGACCCCCCACCTCCAAATCGATCCCCCTCCAGGGTACAGGCCTCGGTGTAACGCTCATTCCTTCGACGATAACCACGAATCCGTCCATCACCCCTGGTGAGACAAAACCGTGACTCATCAGTGAAGAGCACTTTTTGCCACTCCTGTCTGGTCCAGTGAAGGTGGGTTTGTGCCCATAGGCGGCGTTGTTGCTGGTGATGTCTGGTAAGGACCTGCCTTACAACAGGCCTACAAGCCCTCAGTCCAGCCTCTCTCAGCCTATTGCGGACAGTCTGAGCACTGATGGAGGGATTGTGTGTTCCTGGTGTGACTCGGGCAGTTGTTGTGGCCATCCTGTACCTGTCATGCAGGTGTGATATTCGGATGTACCGATCCTGTGCAGGTGTTGTTACACGTGGTCTTCCACTGCGAGGATGATCAGCTGTCCTTCCTGTCTCCCTGTAGCGCTGTCTTAGGCGTCTCACAGTGCGGACATGGCAATTTGTTGCCCTAACCACATCAGCAGTCCTCATGCCTCCCTGCAGCATGCCTAATGCACGTTCACGCAGATGAGCAGGGACCTTGGGCATCTTTCTTTGGGTGTCTTTCACAGTCGGTAGACAAGTCTCTTTAGTGTCCTGCATTTTTAGAACTGTGACCTTAAATGCCTACTTTCTGTAAGCTATTAAGGTCTTAACGACCATTCCACAGGTGCATGTTAATTAATTGATTATGGTTAATTGAACATGCATGGAAAACATTGTTTAAACCCTTTACAATGAAGATCTGTAAAGTTATTTGGATTTTTACAACATTATTGTTGAAATACACAGTCCTGAAAAAGGGGACGTTTCTTTTTTTGCTGAGTTTATAAACTACTTTGAATTGGTTTATTGGGAAAAAAAAATCGCAACGAAGTCTGTTGTAGCATGATGTAATGTGATAAAGTTAAAGTGGTGGGAATACTTTTGCGAGACACGCTACATGATTGTTTATGCTTGTATGTGTCATATAAACAGCTGGCAGATGTAATAAATTATGGTTTATTTAAGGAAGAACATCACTAAAGGTATCCTTATGAAAAAAATCTACTTTAAGGCATTTAAAATGTATTTGAATATTCTATTAGCACTATACTAGTGACAGAATCTACTAAATAGCACATTTAATCCATATATGTTTTTAAATACTTAAATGATGCTATTAGTTTGACCGAGTCAGAATTATTATAATTGTTGTTGGGTTGTTGTTTTTGTAGTTTTTTTTTAACCCTTTGGGGTCAAAGGGCTGAGTGACATGTTTTCATTTTTCCTATTATTTTTATTCTTAACGAAAATAATTCATGCCAAACAAGCAGTCAAATTTTACCAGACAATACAGATCTGTTTATGCAAATGTGACTGTTTTGACTACAAACAGAAACTCAGCATTGTTCAGCCTTTAAGACATCTTTCTGCTTCATCAACTCCAGATTTGAAATTCATCCTCACCAGACATATAGGGCTGTGAAAATGTATTTGGCCCCTTACAGGTTCCCTCTTTTTGTTTTTATTTTTCACACTCAAATGCATCACATCAATCTATTGTTTATACCCGCTTATTCTAGTAGGATCGCGGGGTGGCTGGGCCATTGGGTGAGAGGCGGGGTACACCCTGGACAGGTTGCCAGTCCATCACAGAGACTCACAGAGACACACAGCCATACCTAAGTGCTATTTAGAGAGACCAGTTAACCTAACAGTCTTTTTTTGGACTTAGGGAGGAGCTGGAGTACCTGGAGAGAACCCATGCATGCACATGGAGAACACGCAAACTCTATGAGCCAAAACCCAAAGCTGGGAATCGAACCCAGGACCTTTTTGCTCCATCCGGTGCTACCCACTGTGCACCCTGCCCTATGTTTCACATCATCAGACAAAATTTCTTTCAGCCATTTTATCAGCTCAGACTAAACTGAATAAATACAACAAGCAGTCTTTAGATGATAATGTCATTTATAAATGGCACTAAGTAAACTAAACCAACCTGGTCCTATGTAAAAGTAATTAGCCCCTAAACCTAATAAGTGGTTGTGCCAGCCTTGGCAGCAACAACTCCCATCAAGTGTTTGCAGTGGCTGGCAACGATTCTCTTCCATCACTGTGGAGGAATGTTGGTCGACTTTTTTTTGCAAAATTGCTCTGATTCAATCATGTTAGAGGGTTCTCGATCAAGAACCACCGATTTAAGGTCACGCTCAATCAGATTTATGTCTGAAATCTGACCAAGCCACTGCAATGCCTTCATTTTGTTCTTTTTTTAATCATTCAGTGTTGGACTTCATGGACGGCTTTGGATCATTGTCTCGCTAAATAGCCCAAGTTTGCTTAACCTCAAAGGGGTCTTTGGATTCCAAAACGCATTTACCTTGTTGTTGTTAAATTTAGGCAGTTTGGGGTGTCAAATACCTAAAAGTCTGTGCCGTCTACGACCTTTCTTTCCTATGCGAATTATTAATTTTTTAATTCCCCTGGAGAAACGGGCCAGTCAAAGCTCTGGTAACGTGTCATAAGCTGTAGACACACCCCCTTAGGATGTACATGTCCCCGCCCACTTCAACGTCAGCAGTATGGATCTGTTTCTTATAGAACTATTAACCCTATCATCATAGAGCCATTGGGGTAAACTGGCCAATCAGCACACAGCTTTTGATAACTTTTAATATTTATTAGTGGGCGGGGAAATCCAATCTTTCAATTTTACTACTTTATTATGGGGTTGTATTTTTTTGCCATTTATCAAGCCTCCTGGGCCTTTTCCAGCCCCAACAAAGTTTTATATACTATATAGAGGCTTAAAGAACAGCTTATGTTGTTCTTGAAGCCCTTTGTGGTTACAAACTGATGACTTTCTTTACCTTCCATTTTGCTCCGCCAGCAACTCCTCCAATTTTACAAAGCCAGTTGTTTGGCAACGTCTGCTGATATCACTTGCCACTGAGTTACAACCAGTCAGCAAAAGTTGACCACAAATCCCACCCAGCGATATATACTCTGTCGGTTCCTGAAATGTCCCAGAAAGTGTTCCTTTCGGGCCGTGAAGGTCCAATAACATTACCTGGAATTTTCAACAGTGGAAACAGGTTCGATGACTTTGTTTCTCTCTCATTCTCAAATTTCATAATTAGCATGTGCTGCATCTTTTTGTAAAAGGTATTCGTTATTTAAACTTATTTAATGATTTAAAACATTTAGGTTTTTACAGAAATTTAAAAAAAAACTAGAAATCTGTTGGAGGCCTGATACTTTTTAACTGCACTGTAAACACTCCTCAGCCAGATGGTTGGGGAAAGTTGTTTTAACTGATGAACTATTAGCATTCACACAATTCCTATCCTGCTTTACTCATCCTCACTCGCAGCCTTCCTGACAGGTGTCACAGTAAAATAAAAACACTTGCTCTCAAGGATGAACATTTTGAACATATTACAAAAATGACAGCCGGATTAGTGCAGGTTACAGCTGATATACGGAGCAGGTCAGCTTGTGCTTGTAATCTTGACAAACACAAGATGCAGCCACAAAACCCTGAGTTCAATAAAACCGTGTTTGCTATGACAGTTATACATGAAGCAGTTTCCACCATTCAGAGTCTGGCAGCGCTTGCTACCAGAACGGAGGAATAACTGATAAGGTTTGAGGCATGTGAGCGGTGATGAACTCTGCCAAAATGAATAACACATTTCTACACGTGGTGTTAATTACTATGGTTCATTTGTTTTGGGACAAGAATACAAGTGTGCTTTTTCTAAGATTTGGAGGTAAATAGCACAAAATCAGCCCCCTCACAATAAAAACAAAGGACATTTGCCTAAAGTGCCAGGATTTCTGGAAACAGTGCTGCTTTGCCAAAGGGCAATCTATTCTTCACTAACAGAGAACCATTTGAGACACCCTACCGTGTGTTACTAAGTTACAGTTATACAACATCTCCCTGAGAAATCAGTCTTCTGGTTGTCGTCTTATTCATACATTCACATACTCCCACACACGCAAAATGTACCACATTCAGTAAAAATAACACTTCCATTCATCGCTCAAATCAACATTTGTTAATGTGAGGTTTCTCTGCTCCTCGAGGTTTACGGTGCCGTCTAAAGGTACCTAAAAAAAAAAATGTGTTAATGTTTATATTTATGTATATATTTTCTGCTTAGCATGTGGTTAGACCTGCGCAAACTAGGGCATAATTTTAAAGTGGAAGACAAATAGTATACGTAACAATGTTTTTCCAATTATTTCTTTTATTTACAAATAGAAATCTGTGTTTCCTATTTGCTTCTGTGTATTTGACGGAGTTTTATTTGACAGACCAACACAAAGTAATGTGTAGCTGTGAACTGAAAGAAAAAGGGTACATGGTTTCTGGAATTGTTTAAGAATAAATGTTTTTTTCAGCAAATACAACAGCTAGTCTTTGGGGTATTTCTCTACCAGCTTTGTGTAGAAATGTATCATTTTTACCTATTCTTTTATTACAGAATACACCAAGCTCAGTCAGTTTAAAGAAAGAGAAGCAGAGAACATCAATTTACAAGGCTTTTCACCAGCTCTGGACTTTAACTTGGTCTTTTAGCACATGAACATGCTTTGATCTAACAATCAGCTGAGATTAGCCTTAACCAGACTCAATGGAGCTAAAGGCTAGAGAGGATGAGAAGAACCTGGCTGTAGTTTTGGACTTGGATCCAGATTCTGATTCTAATGAAGTCTGTTTCTCAGCATGTTCAACCTTGGCCTTCTTCTTGCCAGGCTTTTTAATAGTTGTTGTGCTGACAGATTCGCCCTCCTTGGATGTGGATCTCTGCAGCTCCTCCAGAGTTACCATGCACCTCTTGGCTGTTTCTCTGATTAATTCTTTCATCGCCTGGCCTGTTAGTTTAGAGGGATGGCCTGTGTGAGCTCTGCGAGTTGTTGAAAGCTCGGAATATATATATATTTTTTATAAACTAACCCTGATTTGAACTTCACTACAACTTAATATCACAAATACTTGAGACCCCTCTAAAAACAATTTTAATATTTCAAACACAAAATATACCTTAATTTGCATTAATGCGCACAGCGGAAACCGTCTTAATACTACCGCAGAAGGCAATATCTACAGTTGTCCTGTATTGTTGTTGACTCTATAAGGGATTACCATTTCACCTGAAGGTCCTGCAAACACACACAAAGATTCCTAGGAAGCGTGTTAATTTCTGAAAATCCACTCAGAAAACAACAAATTCTTATTTGTTACTTTCAAATATTTCACATTGTTGTTACCTCAGTCAAGAAGGTTACGTCTTGTTTTTCTGTTAGCAACATAACTCAAAAGGTTGTTGGTGGATTTTTATGAAATCTTCAGGAAATGTCTGCAAAGGGACCAGGAACAAGTGATTAGAATTTGGGGTTTTCCCGAATAACTACTAAACTAGTAACAATACCAATGTGAATCCAGCTGCTAAGGTATGTTTTCATAATCAAGAAATCAAAAAAAAGTTAGAATTAGATCTCAACATTTGGGGGGGCTGAGCTGCCTTGGCGGAGGTCTGCGCTCTCCAAGTGCTTTTCTAGTTCGCTAACACCACGTGCAGAGTTCACCTGGTCTCATCTTTTAGAATGTACTCACATTTTGTGTGGCCTCGAAGCTTTACAAGAAATGTTTTGCAGTGTATAAATATAGATTCCTCTTCCTGTGAGCTTTTAAAGATTGCTACTCCTCACTATTCTCTCCACGAGGAAAATTATTTTGACTCCTGGACATCACAGGTAAATGCATTCTATACTTACAGATCGCAGAGTGTATGGAGGACTACGGGGGTCATTGGAAAAGCAATACAGCATTTTGACGATGAGTGCTTAATTGTGAATTAAAAATATAGATTGCTAAATATAATTTCAAATTCAACAATTAATCCATACAAAAACAGATACATTTGAAAAGCATTTTGTAATTACACATTTTAAATTGAAATACTAAAGAGGAATTGAAAATTTTATTTATTATTTGATTATTGAATCTGTGATTTAAAAATGTTTTTCAAATCCTATTTCAAAATGGAGAATTAAATAACACAATTAATATATGAGATTGCAAATATCTTTCCTTTTCATACATTTAAAAAAGTTATTCCCTTTTCTACATCCGTTTTCTCTTTCCGGCTCCCATTTTCAAATCCTTTTTGCAATTACATTTCCTAAATGGTTTACTCTCTCTATTTAGAATTTGAGTGACCCTCCTGGTCCTTGAGCACACTGAAAACCAAGTTCAACCAATCACAGCTGCTCCTTGAATGTAACCAGCTCTCTCATTGGTTAGACAGACACATTTGGGTGGACCTTGCCGAGCTGCACAGCTTGTGTCTGACCAATGAGAGAGCTCGAGGGTCACTCGAATGCTAAAAGGAGAGGGTAAACCATTTAGGAAAGACAATTGCAAAAAGGATTTGAAAACGAGAGCTGAAAAGAGAAAACGAATGTAGAAAAGGGAATAACTTTTTTAAATGTGTGAAAAGGAAATATATTTACAATCTCATTTATTAATTGTGTTATTTAATTCTCCATTTTGAAATAGGATTTGAAAAACATTTTCAAATCACAGTATTTAATAATCAAATAATAAATAAAATTTGCAATTCCTCTTTAGTATTTCAATTTAAAATGTGTAATTACAAAATGCTTTTAAAATGTGTCTTTTTTGTATGGATAAATTGTTGAATTTGAAATTATATTTAGCAATCTATATTTTTAATTCACAAGTAAGCACTCCTCGTCAAAATGCTGTATTGCTTTTCCAATGACCCCCGTGGTCCTCCATAAGAGTGTGGCAGATTTCTGTCCTATTAATATAAACTAACACATGATATCGAAGGTGAGAACCTGTGCCGGATCTGCTCGCCCCTTGCCACTCTCTTACCAGTACATCAATTGCTGTCGGGCCAAACCATTGGTATGCAACACATGAGGAAGCGTTCAGATCCGGATAAATCCACAGACTTTACTGACTTAATGTAGATGCGTCTCTGCAGCTCCACTGGAAGCCAAAGCAGTTCTCATGATTTAAAGCCTTCTTTGAGCTGTCACCTCTTGACCTAAGAGTAAGCAGCAGAGAGCCGTCTGTGGATTTAATGCAATACCTTGTGTTTCAGTGTGAACTCTTATTCTCACACTAAAGCAGGCCAACTGATTAAGCCAGCCGAGGTTATCTGAATACCAGAACAGCAGGCACAAAATGAATGACTTTGTTTCCTTGAGAGTTTGTCTTGCAGTTGTGTTTGAACCGGCTCAGGTAAACTTTTAATTGGTATGCACGGCTGTGAAGCAGACAAGATTTTCACAATCACACAGAAGTTATCTCGAGGGGTGTAAATAGTGTCTGAACAGAACCTGTTAGAAAACAATACTAACATTCCTCACAGATCTGACCCTGTTGATGATGACTTTCAACAGACAAAACTGTTGCTTTTCTTGCTAACTAGATTTTCTTTTATAAATCTCCACCTGGAATTCTTTTGTGATGGACCAGCAAAAAGTAGCACGTAGTTTTGAAGTGTAAGGAAAAGATTGCACGGTCTGCCCAGGGGTCTCGTCCTGGTGGGACATGCCTGGAAAATCTCCAAAGGGAGGCACCCTGACCTGATGACCTAACCACCTTAATGGACTTCTTTCAATTTAGAGAAGCAGCCACTCTGCTTTGAGCTCCTCAACCTATAGCCTATTTTTACACCGTAAACCTGTAAAGAAAAGCCACTTCATGTCAGAAATAAGTCACGAATCAAGCTGATGGGATTCTACAAAAATGTGAGCTTTCAGAAATCATTGTGGAACCAAAGAAGCCATGGAGGCAAACTCAGCATTTAGATCAGTGTTTCTATACCCTACATATGTATAACCTTTATACACTGCTCAAAAAAATAAAATAAAGGGAACACCTAAACAACACAATGTAACTCCAAGTCAGTCACACTTCTGTGAAATTAAACTGTCCACTTAGGAAGCAACACTGATAGACAACCAATTTCACATGCTGTTGTGTGAATTGAATAGACAACAGGTGGAAATTATAGGCAATTAGCCAGACACCCCCAAAAAAGGAGTGGTTCTGCATGTGGTGACCACAGACCACTTTTCAGTTCCTATGCTTTCTGGCTGTTTTGGTCGCTTTTGAATGCTGGCGGTGCTTTCACTCTAGTGGTAGCATGAGACTAAGTCTACAACCCATACAAGTGGCTCAGGTAGTGCAGCTCATCCAGGATGGCACATCAATGCGAGCTGTGGGAAGAAGGTTTGCTGTCTCTGTCCAGAGCATGGAGGCGCTACCAGGAGACAGGCCAATACATCAGGAGACGTGGAGGAGGCCAAAGAAGGGCAACAACCCAGCAGCCGGAACGCTACCGCCGCCTTTGTGCAAGGAGGGTGGTATGAGGGCCCGACGTCCACAGGTGGGGGTTGTGCTTGCACCCTAACACCGTACAGGACATTTGGTATTTGCCAGAGAACACCAAGATTGGCAAATTCGCCACTGGCGCTCTGTGCTCTTCACGGATGAAAGCAGGTTCACACTGAGCACATGTGACAGACGTGACAGAGTCTGCAGACACCGTGGAAAACGTTCTTCTGCCTGCAACATCCTCCAACATGACCGGTTTGGCAGTGGGTCAGTAATGGTGTGGTGTGGCATTTCTTTGGCGGGCCGCACAGCCCTCCATGTGCTCGCCAGAGGTAGCCTGACTGCCATTAGGTACCAAGATGAGATCCTCAACCCCTTGTGAGACCATGATAACAGGATACTAAGAACATTCAGTTTCTGGGAACATCATCCTAGTTGATGACCCCCCTCCAACAAGGCACCACAGCTTAGCAAAATGCCAGACCAATTGTAGCTTCTGTGAAGAGAAAAACACTGAGAGAAAACAAAGTTAACAAGTGAAATAACAGCATATAATGCAATTGGGAACGAAGTGCTCTGTTAGAAACATATGGAACAATCAGATCTCTGATGTATGATAGAGTTTTTTTATTATTAAGGGCTTTATATGTTAGGAGGATCTTAAATTCCGTTCTGAATTTAACAGGGAGCCAATGAAGGGAGGCTAAAAAAGGAGAAATGTGATCTCTCTTTTTAATATTCATCAGAACTCTTGCTGCAGCATTTGGGATCCAACTGGAGGCTTTTAATTGCATTTTGTGGTCTACCTGATAGTAAAGAATTACAGTAGTCCAGCCTTGAAAACAAATGCATGGACTAGTTTTTCTGCATCACTCCTGGACAGGATGTTTCTAAGTTTAGCATTATTCCAGAGGTGAAAGAAGGAAATCCAAGAAACCTGTTTAATATGGGATTTGAATGTCATGTCTTGTTCAAAAATGACACCAAGGTTCTTTGCATTATTAGAGGCCAATTTAATGCCATCTGGATGAAGAGATTGACTAAACAGTTTCTTTTTCAGAGCCTCTGGTCCAAAGACGACAACTTCTGTCTTCTCAGAATTTAAAAGCTGAAAGTTTAGTCATCCAGGTTTTTATGCCTTCCAGACATGCCTGTAATCTACCTAACTGATTGGATTTTTCAGGATTTATGGATAAATATAGTTGTGTATCATCGGCATAGCTGTGGATTTGCCCATCTGGGCAAAAGCTCGAGCTCTTTTGCACCCCCCTCATGTCTGGCTTCTCTGTAAGCAGCTTCTGCCTCTAGCACTTACAACGTTGTCTTCCTAACAAGGTTAACCAAAACAACTCTCGGTGCAGCTAGAGCAGACTAGGTGAGAGGCCTCCTCTCTGACTTCTTAGGAACTCTTATTGTGCCATATTCCCTAAATAATTTACTAATATGTAATTAATCAATTAATTCACATAACTTTGAAATAGTCCTGTAACAGTCTGTATAAAAGACACCTGTCCACAGCTTCAAACAGTCAGACTCCAACCTCCACTAAGGCCAAGACCAGAGAGCTGTCTAAGGACACCAGGGAGAAGATTGTACATCTGCACAAGACTGGGATGAGCCAATCTACAACAGGCAAGCGGCTTGGTGAGAAGAGATCAACTGTTGGAGCAATTATTAGAAAATTGAAGAAATAGAAGATCACTGACAATCTCCCTTGACTTGGGGCTCCATGCAAGATCTCACCTCGTGGGGTACACATGATCTTGAGAACGGTGAGGAAACTACATGAGGGGAAACTGGTCAATGACCTGAAGAGAGCTGGGACCACAGTAACAAAGGTTACTATTAGTAACACACTACGTCGTCATGGATTAAAATCCTGCTGTACTTGAAGGGTCCCGCTGCTTAAGCCAGCACATGTCCAGGCCCATCTAAAGTTTCCCAGAGACCATCTGGATGATCCAAGGGAGGATTTGGAGAATGTCATGTAGTCAGATAAGACCAGAATAGAACTCTTTGTTATAAATGCTACTGTCTGTCACAGTTGAAGTGTACTTATGATGAACATTACAGACCTCTCTCATCTTTTTAAGTGGGACTACTTGCACAATCGGTGGCTGCCAAATACTTTTTTGCCCCACTGTAAATAGTAAGAAGAATTGGTCCAAACACAGAACCCTGTGGTACTCCACAAGTAATCCTTGAGTGTGAAGAAGATTTATCATTTACATGAACAAACTGAAATCTGTCTGAAAAATAAGATTTAAACCAGCCTAGTGCTGTTACTGTGATCCCTGCAACATGTTCAAACCTTTTCAAGAGAATATTATGATCGACTGTGTCAAAAGCAGCACTGAGATCTAACATGACGAGAACAGACACAAGTCCATTTTTTGAGGCCATGAGAATACAAATATATTTGATCACACATAAGTCCAGCCACAGATGCAATCCAAACTTTAAACCTCAATCTTCTGGACAAAGAACAAAAAGGCTGAACTCATGTGATACATTTTTCACATCAAACTCTTCACTCTTCCCTCCCCCAAGCTGTTTTACTCCAACACTTCAAACTCATCCAACTCCACCTCTTTGGCTTCAGAAGGGAACTTCTTTCCCTTCTGTACTCTGTCAAAGTTTTCAAGCTACTGTTTAGGTATTGTTTTTAGCCTACTGTAAGAACCGATGCTCTGGTGAACACATTAAGAAAATCAACCATAAAATACTTTACACTTCTTCCTAATCATAAAAGTGGTTCACAGTGAAAACTGTTAAATGTTTGCCCCAAACATTTCTGGTTCAGCATCTTAACAATCTACTTCCTGCTTTTCTTTGTTTTTGTGATCTTGACATTTTCTTTAAAAGCAGTGAGATCACTCAAGGTTTCCACCTTTGTAGCAACAGTTGCTGCTCTGAGGACGTGGACAAACAATAAATTGTAACATCAGTCTGAGATCACATCCTATTTTCTGATTAGATTCAATTGGAATATTTCTTGTTGGGTAATTATAAAACCTCTTATTGGAAGCTTAATAGTTTGGCTACTTTACCATCACTTACAACACCAATTATGTCACATGTTTTCATGCATTACAACTATAAGAGTTCCTTCCGCTGCTCCGTTCTCAGCCCACTTATATTTAGCATCTGTATTGTCCTCTCAGCTCAGATTATGGTGAGCTATAACATCTCTTACAAAATATGTACAGATGCCACACGGCTTTATGGCTCGGTTACCACTTGACTAGAGTCCATTATAGTCACAGCCATTGTGTCTAAAAGATCCATGTGTGAATAGGTTGCATTCCAGCTTGATGCAAAAATGTCAGAAGTTCTTGTTTTTGGTTCCCAAAGTCTGCCAAGCAGGTGCTGGCAGCATCAGACCGTGATATGCAGAGTGCAGCAGGATCACATTTTAGTTTCATTAGACAAAAACTAATCTGATAATTCGACAGTTTTAGCATGCCTACATCTAATTTATTATCATATATAAGGGTGGTGGGTCTCAGGAGTCTGTTACAACCTGAGGAGACAGCAGAACCGAAGGGGTCTTTGTCCGAGTTGCTGTTCAGTCGTGGGGTGACATGAATGAAAAACCATGGAGAGGTGGGGACACTCAGAGGACTCAGCAGATGGAAATTACCATTACCATGCATGGCAGTTCATATGATGTTTGGTTACCTGTAGATGTGTTGCTGTGGTGATACAGTCAATATTATTACTAAAGAGAAGACATTTTCTCCTGATAACCTTCCACACGTGTTTCCTAAATGAATTGCCATTAATGTTGACATTTAACATAACATAGTTATAAAAGACTGCAGTTTGTTACGATGCAGTGATTCTAATGTTAATCTTGTTCAGTCTTAGCTGCAATTCTTTTCTTTACCAACTGTCAATCTCAATTCATGCAACAGCAACGCACAGTTTGAATCCATGTTGCTCCTGGTGAGATGCTCCAGCGTCTCGAACAGAGTCCAGCTGTGACTAAATAAATTCACTGGAAATAATCAGCAAGCCACAAAGCTGAATCTATAATGCTGTTGTTCCTCAAACATGAATGTTTTACAGTGGAACGGTGACGTCTGTCTCTCTCTGAGGAAGAACATGAGCACAGCCGGTAGGCGGTCGCAATAAAGAAACACATGATCGATCATTTCTTTAGCTTAAAGTCAAATAAATCCAATTGGCTGTTATTCATACAGCAGACACTCATCTTTACTCCCATATTCACAGATCACAGTACCCACACCTTTCTAAACCCGACTTGAGCTGCCAAGATTTTCTCTTGTTGTTTTTTTGCCTTCATATCTCAGCAAAAGTATATATTCGAAGAACTGATGTTCATTTTATGAAGCTAGAACAAACCTTTCATTTTACCGATCAGTACATATACAATTAATGATACAAAACGTCTCATATGATCTTATAATAAGGTGGATATATTGAAATATTTATGACATATATAAAATGGGTATGCTGTGAAAAAGTATGCAGATTTCTTCAGTTCTCTTCAGAAAATTTGAAGACGATAAAGTGAATACATACAAAAAGCAGTTTTTAAATTAAAAGGCTTTCCAAACTGACATTGTCCGATTTTCAGTTTCGCTAGCCACACCCAGGTTGGAACAAAAAAATCCCTTACACACATCCTGTCTTACAACATGAAGTAGGCTAAAGTAATCTCTAAAAGATTGACATCTATCAATCTGTAAATGGTAAAAAAGCAATGTTTAACTAGTGAACCCCGCTAGAGCCATTATCCACAAACTGAGAAAACATGGAAAAGTGGTAAACCTTCTTAGGAGTGACCGGCCAACCAAAATGAATTATTTGCATCAAAAACTCATTTTTGGAGGTCACAAAAGAACCCACAACATCTAAAGTATTGCAGTCCTCCCTTGGCCCAGTTAAGGTCAGAGGTCATGATATAACATTGAGAAACAGCGGCTGGGTAAACATGGAATTCATGGGACAGGTCCAAGGTGAAAACCATGTTGACCAAAAAGGACACATAGGTTCATCTCACATCTGGCAAGAAAACTAACATCTGGATGATCCTAAAGTGTTTTTAAAAATTTATTTTGTGGACTCATGAAACGAAAGAAGTTTTGCATCCTATGACATTTGATAGAAAAATAATATTTCAAAAATAGAACATCATACCACAGTGGTGGTGGTATGATGGTTTGGCTGTGTTGCTTCTTTAGTGAGCACGAGGAGTTGGCACACAATCATTAGTTCTGCTCTCTACCTAAAAAACCTGAAGCTTAATGTCCGCCCATCAGCTTTCCCTCGTTTCCACCGCCAGTTGGACTCTCACTGGGCAGGCGGGGTTAAGCATACTCCACCATCACTTGTGTGACCTGTGTTTACACTCAGAAACAGCATTTATGCCCTCAGAGGTGTGCTGGCATTATTGATTGTCCAAACGTTTGTTGCTTGCTTGTTTATACAAGCTCAATTACTGTAGAAAGTTATCCTCCTGAGTGCGTCCGCACATGGGGATAGGATTTGGGGGAGGGGGGTATAAACGTGTTCATGCTTAAACTTGTTGGGGAGGGGGTGATATATGTGGGGTCATTTTTATTCTGTAAAGCACTTTGAACTGCATTTTTTTTGTATGAAAAGCGCTTTAGTCAGTTAGCAGCAGCTGCATGTGGTCAAGGCTAACGATGAGGTATCAGGGTGCGGCGGCTAACCACAGTTAGCCAGAACTTGGGTCGTCCGCTTCATCCAGCTTGGTTCAGTTTGGCTTAGCAATCTTCTCCCATGGAATGGTTCCTTTTCACGGGCAGCCTTCAGCTCAGCAGCTCGGGTGAGCTGCTCCGGATAAGCAGCTTGGCTCTTGCAGCATGCAGCAGCATGTCAGCGAGGCTTTCTCTCTCTCTGGTGGAGCCTGTAATTCAAAGATTCTTTCTGCAGGGTTTGAACAAGTCAAGTACCAGGATTTATTCCATCGGCCGATTACAGTTTACCTGATCAACAATCAGCATGCTGTAAAACTCCATTGAGTTTCTTCCAGAAACTCACTTCCCTCCCCTTGCCAACGAAGGAAGGAAGGATACTTTAAAGCACTGATTTCTCTCCCGATGCGAGCCTTGTGCTGGCTCACTGGTAAAAGAGGCCTGAGTTCAGGGCAGCACCTAGTTTCTTTGGGATTTGGGAGTTCACAACTCCTCTTCTTCCTGTTGAAACTGAAATGCATTGTGGGATTAGTTCTTACGGCTGGAGGTCTGTGTCTGTGGTCCAGTTACCATGGCCATAGTCCAACAATACTAAATCTTCTTTTGTACAAATGAAGACTACTTTGCAATAAGGTTAAATCAAGCACTCATGTAGCTAACTGTGATAAAATATTTTGACCGACTGACTATTCTGCCTTCAGATGCCCTTTGAAATATTTTAACCACACCCCCAGTGCTATAGCATCAGATTCTCCAGTCCCTTCTACATCAGCCTGACTTAGAGCCACAGCATCAGATTATCAGATATAAATAAAAGCTTGAATACATGCCTACTGTTTCAGTGTTATTGTATAAAAATGGAAATTGACTGTGATGCAATGGGGAATCAGCACCAATCTTGCCAAGGGCACCAAAGTGGTCAGGACCCAGCCATTGAGATGCTGTGACATGACCCTAAATATGACATAAATGCTTGTACCTAAATTAATTCTGCAAAGGAGGGGGGGGGCATAAAGATGACTCAGGTCATCAGACAAAGATGACCTGAGTCATCTTTGTCTGATTTCAAAATTAGTTTGATGATCCTATACATTCGAGTAAGAAAAGGGCATATCCGGAAGAAGTCTAGCAAATTCCATTCTTTTACCTAACATGAACCCTTTTCATACATCATACTGTAACTGGACAAAAGATAATTGGTTTTAACCATGTAACTCAAATTGGAGAAAACACATGTGAGTGCAATGCTAATTAAATTATCAATTTCCAAATGCAATCTATGCAGTGCAGTACGTTTCAATTCATCCCATTCAAAATGAAATTAAGCCGCTCCATTAACCTGATCTTAACGCTTGTCCCACATCCTCTTTCAGGCTGAGGTCTCTGGTTTATCAGACGCTCCTGACTGAGTGGTTGAAACTAACGGCGCTTTGTTCGGACGCAACCATCTGTGGTTAAGGGGATTTGGGAGGGATTTGGTGGATTACCACTGCAACATTTGTGTGTAAACAGCTGAATGTCACAGGTTGTGTGTGCTATCATGACGGAGTCAATTCACTTGACAGAGTGGATTAAGTGCAGAGGCATCAACACAATGCTTCCCGCCCCGCCAAACAGCTTTTCTCCTAAATTTGAAATAACAGTTTTACACTTTCACCACTGAATGGTTTGTTTTGCTGGCAGTGCAGAAAAATGTGGACAAGAGTCGGTGAAGGATGAATGCAGCAAAATCAAATGAAAGGATAGCGTCCTAAATCCTTCTTCTAATACTTTAAAGAAATATGGTGCTTTTAATGAGGGTATACGGAAAACTAATCAAGTAGCCTTCTTCCAATTTGAAATACTCTTCTTCTGCTACTGTTTTAGTAATCTTATCTCGACTGAATATCATTACCTCAGGGTTGAGATCTGGGCCATTCCAAAAGCTTGATTTATCTAGTTTGAAGCCAGTGTTGTGTACTTGAGATCTTCCTCCAGCTGGATCATCTAATTGTTCGCTCATTTCAGCCATCTTGTCGTTGATTTGAGGTGAAGTTAAAGAATCTGGAGGTAGTCCTCCATCTTTATTATTGTACAGTACACACTTTTTGCATTACACTATGACTAATGGAAGCAGAACAGTACCCGAGTATGATGCCGCCACCACTGTTTTTGGCATATTGACTCTGTATATGTCATGTTTAGGTTTGTGTAAAGCCCCCAAAGTGTGCTGAAAACTCATAGAACAAGCAGAGAGAGCAGGTCTGGAGCATGGGCAATAAAAGGTCATGAGAACCGGCAGATTAACTGACAAGGAACAGAAGGTTCCACTTACAGACAATGAAAATCCAACAACAGTCAATTTGTCCATGTGGCAGCTATAAATGTCGGTTAAGGTCAAAGGTGTCCATTTTGGAAGAGGTGTTACTTTCTTGACCTTGAACTGACATCATTCTTGGCAGTCATTCTGTTTTTCTGGTATCTTCCAGTTTATGGTCAGCTGGTGGTTCCTAGATTGTTGCTGAATATTCTATCTAAGCTCCTTTCATCTGATGCCTGATTCACACCGGGCGTGGAACGGATGTTTTCCGGTTTCTGTACAGCTTCCATATGGAATGACATTCACACCGACTGCACCGACCTAACTGAGTAAAACTGTTTCTGGAACTGATAAAACGAACCGACATTAATGTTTTTGGATTTCTCCAACCTCTAACCTCTACAGATATGTTCTACAGAGGTAATCCAGCATAGTAAAATCCCAGAAAGATCACTGTGTGACAACGGTAGGAGTTAGCCTTACTAATGATCATTGTTATTCAGGATGACACAGCTCGCTGCTTTTTTTCTGTTGCTGAAACCTTGAAAAACAGTGGCTAAGGAAAGCCACCGCTCTCTATGTTTTGAAAACCAAAGATCTCTCTTCTAAGCACATTAATCATCCCCTTTGTTTCCTACGTGTAGACCCTTAGAATATATATGTTACATCAACAACAACAGTTCAATTTAATTCAGTTAATTTCACAATTTAAAAATACTTTATTTATTCCAAAGGGAAATTAAATGTTATTGTAACGTATTTCATCCAGGTATCTTCGAAGACTTGTTGTTGATGGGGATGCTGTCAGAGAGGAAGGATCTCCAGTAACAGTCAGTCTTGCAACACATCTGAAGAGGCCTCTGACTGAAGACTGTTGCTGTATGACAGTGTCATAGCTGTCATGAAATGCTATCACCTCAATATCCAGGCAGCAGAGAAGATCCAGTAGCATGTCCTGGATGACGCCATAAGTTGTTGGCCAGTACTGCTAAACAACGTTATTTGCTTTTGCCACTCCTTTTTAAATCTCTGTCTGATTGTATGGTTAGAAAGCCAGACAGAAAGACGTTGGAGTCTGGGATAGGATCCTTGCCCTTTATGATCGATAGAAGTGATTGTTTGAACTTCTTCCTTCGCTCTCTGCTCTTTGGTCTGGCTCTGCATCCATGAAGGCACCTTTCAACTCCTCTGGGACCTGGAGGCGTAGTTTAGGTATTATCTGAGCTTTTGAAAAGCTGCTCCCAGTTGTAAAAACAATAGCTTGTTGCCACTGTTGTGCATCATAAAAGATGTCTGAATCGAATCAAAGCAAAAATCCTTCAAGCTGCACAGCACCTAAAACAATTTCTCAACCAAATAGTAATGATGATCAAAAGTCTACAAAAAGAACAAAACAGAACTCACAATGCAGAGCTACTCCAACATGCTGCCACCACAAACGGTCTATTCTTGAATTTCTTTTTAAAAACTTCAGAAAATCTCTGGTGTACATGTTTGAAAGTGAACTTCAGTGTTTAATTTGTTGAAGCATCCAATGGTTACATGACCCAGGAAACTGATCATTTATATTTTCCTTCTACCGTCTTTGCATGAAATGGATTACAAAAGCAATTTTGTTATGTAATTTCCACATAAACACACATTTCTCCTAGACCTAGTTTAAAGATTTTTCCAAATCATGAAGGGACAAAGAGCTGCTATGTCAAAGATGTAGGTGTTTGTTAACCAAGGAAACATACTTTAATGTTGGAAAAGTTTCACAGAGCTCTGTCTTTATAATATTCATGAAAAACACTTCTCTGTCCTTGTCAGAGTTACTCTGTTCCTGAGTTACATGAAAGGCCAACTTTTTTCTACTGTTCAATAAACTCAGCTCCTCACCTTGTACGTAGGAACAATGTTGCTTTAAAAAAAAAAGCAGCAAACGTATTTCCTTGAAATCCTTCCCTACAAGGTACATCCTTGAGTCTAGAAAGTCAGCTTAATGTATAAATAGTATTACAACAATAAGTCAAGAAGAAATCTTTACATTTAATTTTACCTTAAAATGTGTACTGTTCCTTTAAATGTTCATCACATAGACAGAAGAATGTCCCCAGATGTGAACACTGAGAGCAGATGTGTGTGTTTTATGTCTAAACCAATTAAACATACTGTGTTCCCTAAAGGAGTCTTTTTTTTTTTTTTTTTACATAACCATGAACTCTGCTGCATTTCATTGAATCAGAATCAGCTTTGTTGGACAACATTGTTTGCACAAAGAAGGAATTTGACCTCGGTCTTCTAGCGCTCACAGTGGACAAACATTAAATTAGGCATTTCCAATTTACACGTTCTTTTTCACGAATCTTTTTTTTTTTGTAATTCTAACCACATAGAGAAGGAACTTTTAAATATGCTGAAATTAGAAGTTGTCTTTAAGTAAAAAAAAAACAACAAGTATAATTGAAGTGTTTCAGGACTGGGCCAAGTGTCACCTTTTTTGGAAATCAAAATATGGCTACCCTACATTAAATACAAATATAGAGACTTTAAGGGAAAAAAAACAAGGATGAACAACATGTACATGTATTTACAGCCCTATTTTCATACATAAAGAATAAACGTATTGTTTTCATAGTGTGATATGCTTATTTTGTTTCAGAGCAGCTTAGCTGACTTATCTGACTGTAATGTAATCCAAAATGCGGCAGCAAGAGTTCTGATGATTATTAAAAAGAGAGATCACATTTCTCCTGTTTTAGCTTCCCTTCATTGGCTCCCTGTTACATCCAGAATAGAATTTAAGATCCTTCTTCTTACATATAAAGCCCTTAATAATCAAGCTCCATCATACAATGGAGCTAACAGGTTAGCTGAGGTTCAGGAGCAAGGCCACGCCTCAAACCCGCTTCATAAATCCTAATCAGCCTTAACTCGATTCACCCGGTACCACACGTCTGCTCTACATCTCTAATCCCACCAGGATACACATATAAACTCTGCCTGCCCTTCATCCCTCGTCTCTCGTTCGTTTTCACGCGATCAGTTCGGACTTCCGCGTGTGCTCGCTTACCTCGCTCGACGTTTTGCTCCGTTGTTCCCGGCACGGGCGTTCTCACGCTCGGCGTCGATCCGTCTGAGGAGTTGCTCGGCGGTCGTCCCGCATCTCCCGGGCCATCTCCCCGGCTTTTCGTCCGCCAACTCTCCCACCGTGTCAGGCTGTTTTCGAGCCAGCGGGACTTCAGGAAAGGGAAAGGGGTTTTCCCCTTCAACCGCTCAGGGTCTTTAAGCGAAACCTCTTTCGTGCTCAAAACGGCTCCAAAACAACACGGCCGATATCGATGAAGAGCGTTTTGCTGGTATGTACGGCTTTTATTGGTATTAAATTAAACGAAGTACTGTTTTAACGGGAAGTAAGGGAGACGTCGCACTGTAGTGCTCAGCATTAATACTTAAATGAGCATTGTTACTAGCTTCGTGAAACTGACTGACTAACGTTAACACTGTCACGCCTGTGTGAAGATGCTTAAAACATGTCGTTAGCAAATGTTCAGCAACAATCACAGACATTAGGTAGGCTTATTCATATCGGCACGTGTAATGCAGAATATTGAACTAATCTTACTAAAACTACCGTGGAGATAGTACAGGGATGCAAACAGCGCGCCTCTCGCTTTTCACGTCAGTTTGGGGTGACTTGGGTCTGAGAGGGTCTGATTATAATTTCACAAAGTCATCTGAAGCCATTCCGTAGCTTAATGTGAGGGACAGAAGTCTATTTACATCATTAAATTTAAGTTTACGGAAACTCGTTTTCCCTCCTCTTCGGCCGTCAATCATTCTCCATTCAGTATTCAAACAGCACGCGCGCCTCGTCCGGTTACAGCAGGATACACGGTAAAACTCCGTCCACTATGATATTATATGTTATATCATATTATAATATGCTTTGAGCACATCATTCTGCGCCCACGATGCGCATATGCGCTTTGTGCGCTCTGTTTTTTGAAGCGTTTCATATACTCTGTATATCGACCCCCCCAAAATAATATTTTGCCACCCCCATTTTTTTAAAACCTAGCTCCGCCACTGCCCCCCTGCCCCCCCCCCGTCATTCAGTCTTCCACCGCGCTTCGCCAGCGTCCGTCGGAAGGGTTCCTACTACTTTGCGGTCCAGCTCACCTTCGGCTGCAGGAGTAGTCCCAGGATTTCCAGTTCTCTTTCCGAGACCCCGTGATGGGTACGGTTTAATACTTAACACCTGCCTCACGTCCTTCACTCCCCCTCGGATGACTTCTTGGTCATCACCTCCACTTCTTCTCCACCTCGTTGAGGGCTTCGTGCCCTCACTGAGGCTGCTTCCGACATCGGTGTCCCTCTTCCCGACGAGAAGACGGTGGGCCCCCTTACTACTTTCGAGTTCCTGGGCATCACCCTCGACTCATCCTCCATCCAGGTTTCGGTGCTGTTTGGAGGTCCACCGTATCTCCCCGATCCGCTCTAACTTCTTCCTCACAAATACGCGCTAAGAAACAGCTCCTATTGCTCTCGGGTCATCTTACCTACGCTGTCCGCATCATTCCCCAGGGTCGGTCCTTCGTGTCCCTTCCGTCCGCTGCCGCTAGCGTGCCATGCCTCCACAATCAGCTCGTACAGAGATGCGGCTCTGGCACGATTTCCTCTCTTCCTGGAACAGCTGGTCCCCGGAGTTTGATTCCCTTCAGCCCCAGTCCACCCTCCCTTCCTCTGCTCCCCACGAGCTTTACCCCATCGTAATAGCAACCCTTCTTTTGGGGACACGACCTGTCGCAGAAATCGATCCTCATTCACTCCGATAATGAAGCTGTTGTAGAAGTTATTAACAAAGAAATTCAGATCCTTAGCTCCTGCTGCAGACCTCAACCTGACTCCAGTCCCACAGTTTTCAGCCACCATCTTCATCTGACGCCGCAGCTCTACAACCTCACCATCTTGCAGAACTTCATCGACAGCCTCTCACCCGGTACCCGCTCTGTTTACCTGTCCGGCTGGAACGCCTTCAAGGCCTTTCACGTAATGTATGGTCTCTTTCCCTTTTACTCCTTTGTTTATCTGCCAGTTCATCTCTCACTCGCATTCAATCCAAAAAATCCACATATCCACCATTAAATCTTATCTATCAGGAATCAGCTTCTTCATCAAGCTGGCAACAGGTAACCCCTGTCCAGCTCTTGACCATAGCCACGTTCTGATGTTTTTCTGAAAGGTCTTAAAAAGCTAGAACCTTCCGCCGCTCATCGCTTACCGCTCACCTCCGACCTCCTCACCCGTTGCATTCTCACGCTTCGTTCCGGTTACCTATCCCCCTTCATCGACCTAACTCCATGCTCTTGCTCGCTTATTTCAGTTTCCCGATTTGTTCTGAGTTGGCCCCTTCCTCTTCCAGACACGATCCTTCCATTCACCCATGTCTCTCAGACATTTCAATCCTTAGTCAGGACACCCTCATTTACACCCTACGTAGAAGTAAAACAGACCAGCTCGGCACCTCCGTCCGAATTCACTTATTCCTCCTCAGTTCCAGCCTCAGCCCCTAGGAACCCATCACCTGCTACATTCAGCCTCTATCATCTGCTAACGCCTCTCCATTCGACCCACTTCTCATTACCGAATCAGGTAGCCCCGCTACCCGGTTCTGGTTCATTAATCACTCCCACCAGATTACTCGCCGGTCCGGTATCTCCCCTGATTTTTACTCCGGCCATTCAATCTGCAGGGGTACAGCTACCTCAGCCGCCAGGTCAGGGATATCAGACGACATCATCCAAATCTTAGGTCGGTTGTCCTCTTCAGCATACCGAACCTACATTCGTAATCTACACAATCTGCGACACGCTCATTCTCTTCTCTGCTAATCTCTCCGACAAGACCTTTTGGGGGTCCTGAGCAGGCTCGGAAAGACGATTTCCCGAAGACTGCACCCCCACACTGAGTCTTCCTCCGGGTCTCCGGCGTTGCCTCTCCCCAGACCATTCAATTCAACATGCCTTCAATAAACTGTTAAATTCTGAACCTGTAGCGTGGTCCTTGCTAGTGAATCAGAGATCTAATTGTTCCATATGTTCCCAACAGAGCACTTCGCTCTCAGACTGCAGGTTTACTTGTAGTTCCTAGGATTTCTAAAAGTAGAATGGGAGGCAGATCTTTTAGTTATCAGGCTCCTCTCCTGTGGAACCAGCTCCCAGCTTTAGTCCGTGAGGCAGACACTCTGTTTACTTTTAAGGCCAGGCTTAAAACTTTCCTTTTTGATGAAGCTTATAGTTAGAGTGGCTTAGGTCATCCTGAGCTATCTCTGTAGTTATGCTGCTATAGGCTTAGACTGCTGGAGGACAAACTTACCAATTTTCTTCACTCTGCTACTTCCTTTTCTCCTACTACTCTCCAGTTGTATTACAGTACATTCTGTTATTTCGACTGTTAACTTTGTTTTCTCTCAGTGTTTTTCTCCATAGAAGATATACCTGGTCTGGTATCCTGCTTGGCTGCAATGCTCTGTTGGACGGGGGGCATCGACTGGGATGATGCTCCCAGCAACTTAACATCCCCTGTGTCCTGTTATCAACTTTTTACTTTCTATAACCTAGAAAGTTCTCTTATATCAGATCTTCTGTTCCTTCTGTGTTTCTGCTCTGTCTTCTCAAACCCCCAGACGGTCGTGGCAGATGGCCGCTACTACTGAGCCTGGTTCTGTTGGAGGTTTCTTCCTGTTAAAGGGGAGTTTTTCCTCTCCACCGTCGCTACATGCTTGCTCACTATGAGGGATTGCTGTGGTTGGAAAGTCTGCTTCAACAGGGCCCAACCTCACGCCAATGACTGATGCAATCTGCTGGGATTCCTTAAATAGGAAACTTTTTAACCGATTGGAATGTTTGTATTAATGTATTGAAATGACTTCTTGTTAAGTGCCTTGAGATGACATCTGTTGTGAATTGGCGCTATATAAATAAACTGAATTGAAATTGAATTGAATTAATGTGTTCATTGTGATAATGAACACAGCCTGGGGAAAGAAACGGTTCCTGTAGCGGCTGGTTTTTGCAAATAGTGCCTTGTTTGTGTCTGCAGAGATGTTAGCTGCCCTTTTCCTGACCCTTGACCTTTACACGTCTTAGATGAGGGGAATGTCAGTCCTGATTATCCTCTCTGCAGGTTTGTTTTGAAGTCTGATTCTGTCCTGTTTTGTGGATGAGTCAAACCACAAAAGGCAGTATAAATGAAGATGACCAGCAGCTTCTTTGGTAGGTTGTACTTCTTGAGTTGGAGTGATTTTATTTGATTAACAAACATGTGAAGTGGAAGCAAAATGAAACAAGGTTTCCAAAATTTTTTACATATAAATATTTATTTTTATTTTTTAAATGAATTTGATTTCAAGCTCATTGATCCAATAATTTATAGAAGCCAATTTATGGGGTCTATCTTCTACATTTGATCTATTCTTCTTTAGCAATAAACATATTCCAGAAATGCTCAGAAATGTCTAAGTCTTGCCACAATTTGTTTCTCAATTGGATTCAGGTCTTGACTCAGAATAAGCCATTTTGACACATTAACCTGCTTTGATGTAAGCCATTTCATTTTAGCTCTGGGTGTATGTTTAGCATATTTTGGTAGCTTTTTGCATTCTCCATCGACAGTAATGTCCTGTATTTAGCTCCATTCATCTTCCCATCAGCTCTGACCAGCTATCCTGTCCCTACTGAAGAAAATCCACCCCGCGGCATGATGCTTCCACCACCACCGATGGGCTGGTGTTCCACATATACAGTGGCTTGCAAAAGTATTCGGCCCCCTTGAACTTTTCCACATTTGGTCACATTACAGCCACAAGCATGAATAATTTTTATTGGAATTCCAGGTGAAAGACCAATACAAAGTGGTGTACACGTGAGAAGTGGAACGAAAATCACACATGATTCCAAACATTTTTTACAAATGAATAACTGAAAAGTGGGGTGTGCGTAATTATTCAGCCCCCTTTGGTCTGAGTGCAGTCAGTTGCCCATAGACATTGCCTGATGAGTGCTAATGACTAAATAGAGTGCACCTGTGTGTAATCTAATGTCAGTACAAATACAGCTGCCCTGTGACGGCCTCAGAGGTTGTCTAAGAGAATGTTGGGAGCAACAACACCATGAAGTCCAAAGAACACACCAGACAGGTCAGGGATAAAGTTATTGAGAAATTTAAAGCAGGCTTAGGATACAAAAAAGATTTCCCAAGCCTTGAACATCCCACGGAGCGCTGTTCAAGCGATCATTCAGAAATGGAAGGAGTATGGCACAACTGTAAACCTACCAAGACAAGGCCATCCACCTAAACTCACAGGCCGAACAAGGAGAGCGCTGATCAGAAATGCAGCCAAGAGGCCCATGGTGACTCTGGATGAGCTGCAGAGATCTACAGCTCAGGTGGGGGAATCTGTCCATAGGACAACTATTAGTGGTGCACTGCACAAAGTCGGCCTTTATGGAAGAGTGGCAAGAAGAAAGCCATTGTTAAAAGAAAACCATAAGAAGTCCCGTTTGCAGTTTGCTACAAGTCATTATGGGGACACAGAAAACATGAGGAAGAAGGTGCTCTGGTCAGATGAGACCAAAATGGCAAACGCTATGTGTGGCGGAAAACTAACACTGCACATCACTCTGAACACACCATCCCCACTGTCAAATATGGTGGTGGCAGCATCATGCTCTGGGGGTGCTTCTCTTCAGCAGGGACAGGGAAGCTGGTCAGAGTTGATGGGAAGATGGATGGAGCCAAATACAGGGCAATCTTGGAGGAAAACCTCTTGGAGTCTGCAAAAGACTTGAGACTGGGGCGGAGCTTCACCTTCCAGCAGGACAACGACCCTAAACATAAAGCCAGGGCAACAATGGAATGGTTTAAAACAAAACATATCCATGTGTTAGAATGGCCCAGTCAAAGTCCAGATCTGAATCCAATCGAGAATCTGTGGCAAGATCTGAAAACTGCTGTTCACAAACACTGTCCATCTAATCTGACTGAGCTGGAGCTGTTTTGCAAAGAAGAATGGGCAAGAATTTCAGTCTCTAGATGTGCAAAGCTGGTGGAGACATACCCTAAAAGAATGGCAGCTGTAAGTGCAGCAAAAGGTGGTTCTGCAAAGTATTGACTCAGGGGGCTGAATAATTACGCACATCCCACTTTTCAGTTATTTATTTGCAAAAAATGTTTGGAATCATGTATGATTTTCGTTCCACTTCTCACGTGTACACCACTTTGTATTGGTCTTTCACCTGGAATTCCAATAAAATTGATTCATGCTTGTGGCTGTAATGTGACCAAATGTGGAAAAGTTCAAGGGGGCCGAATAATTTTTCAGTTCCACATGTGTTTGAGAGCCTGTCAGTACGTGCACCGATGCCAGCTCCTTACCGGTGTTTGATGATCCAGTCTTAATCAGAACTGGAAAAGGTCAGTGAGTGGTTTCTGTAGGTGGCGCTTTTTTAACATCCTTGATACACGGCATAGACAAAGGGAAACATGAATTTATTTGCTTGAGCTTTTCTTCGCTAAAGGTCGTCTGTAGTATGTTCCTTTAGACTCCTTGTGTCACATTCTCCTAGCAACCCGTCCTTCTGGGCTGTCTTAATTTTATGTACAGAACTTGTGCTTACAGTGATGATTGTGTTAATGGTAACTTTATTATAAAAACAAAGCTTGCATGTTGATGGACCTATTTGTAATAAAAGCATTAATAACATTCAAAAAAATTTAATTCATAGTTAAGCAACAGGGATCACCAGGATTAACAGATTCCAAAATATTCTCTCTAATTAATCTGACGTTCATTTAAATAAAGTATTTTGCCTTTATCCCTGAATTGTGGTCTGTGCTGTAGTGAATCTGCATTTCCTGTTAACTTCTACCTTTAGACACGTCAAGCTAACAGGTTTTCACTTTCCATTTACTGTCTCAGGCCTGAGAACTGGCTTACATTTATCACATAATTTGTACATCTGGCTAAGCATTTCTTTTTGTTTTGAGTTTTTTTAATCTATTACTTTAATTGGATTTCACTATCCCCGTTACCCTGAAAACAAAAAAAGATTCAACATCATGTCACTTCTTTCTCCCTCAAACAGTTACACACACCCTTTTGAAAAAGTAGACGGTGGTTTCAATGGAGGTCAGTGCAACTTCTGGGCTGTTTAATGCAAGAAATGCTCAAAATAAACTAAAACAGATGTGTTTTTCGAAGCTTGAATATTATGCCAAACAAGGCAAACAATGATACATTTGTGGTAATTGACTGTTAACATAATATAGAAAAATGTTATGGTTAGGGGTTAGCCTGGCTCTGCTGAAGTTGGTAACAACTACAGCAAGAGGACAAGGTCATGAACTCTCTCTCATTGAAGGAATGGGGTGTGGGGATGAAGGGATCGGATGATGGGGGGGGGGGGGTTTAGTTAGTTTTCTATTTAAGGAATCCCAGCAGATTGAATCGAGTCATTGACCTGAAGTTGCGTCTCGTTGATGCAGACTTGCAACCACAGCAATCCCTCATACTGAGCAAGCATGTAGCGACAGTGGAGAAGAAAAACTCCCCTTTAACAGGAAGAAACCTCCAGGAGAATCAGGCTCAGTAGGAGCGGTCATCTGCCACAACCGTCTGGATCGAGAAGACAGAGTACAGACACAGAACAAACCTGATGTAAGAGTACTTTCTATATTAAAGAAAGTAAACAAAGTAAAAAAGGATGAGGCCAATTAGAGGTTTAGGAAGGGAGGGGTGGAAAAACGATCAAGACAGATGAGAGCTAACAGGGGCTAAGAAAAAAGTGGACTTCTACTGTCCTAAAGCTGCTACACCGAATCTGCAGTACAAGCTAGCTTAAAACATAAACACAGTCACAGAACTCTCACCCCTCCAGTCGGCTATCATCCCTAGGCCACACCCCCTGATTTGAGAATGAGCATTGCCACAGTAAACGACAGAGAGCACCAGTCGCAGTTTGGTCACCGCCACGACTTCAAATGGCGTTTTTCTTTTTGGGACCCTGGTAGTTTGTCCTAAAGTTGAAGTGGTAGCAGCCGTCTGTTTCTCCTTCTCTGACATTATTGAGCGGAGAACCTCTCACACCAGCGCTGTTCTGTTGCAAAATACAGGAGCTCATAATGTGTGGAGGAGCCACGTAAATGCCTCTGCTGTTAAACATACCGAGCATTCGGTAAAGTGTTTCCTGTCAGAGTAACTGCCTGATATAAAAGTAAATCAGTTTAAAAAGCAAAAGTATTATCCAACCTATTTCTGGTAGGATTTTTGTGGCATTATCTGTGCTTGCTGCGCCCAGTAAGAAGTACAGTAGTTTGTTTTGGTGCAGAACAATATGACTTCATTCTCGAAGAACAAAAAGAAAACTAATCCTCAGATATAGTCAGAGCTGTAATAAATCAGCTGTAATAATCATCCCCTCTCAGTGATGAAAAAGAAAAGAAATTTAAGATCAATATTGTGTTAAATTATATTTTTACCTGCTTTTTCAATGAAGTTGACAAAGCATCCTAATATATTAGCATACGTAATCAGAATCCATTTCTCTGAGTTTCCCTTCCAATATTATAAAGATGAGGGTGCAGCTATATGATATCAGCTACATTTACCCATTTAAAATGTACAAATTAATGTTCCAACATGTTTAATACATGTTTGCTCTGCGAGAAACCGTTTCTTTAAATGCAAGAATCATTGTCTGGAACAAAATTCATGCTAAGCATTATGGGATGGCGTCATCCTCTGGGACCAACTAATGTGGATTTTTACTAAATGAAGATGCCAACTGATTATTAACTGCAGGTAAGATATTAACTACTTATAACCTTTCAAAAAAAATTCCCTTCATAAATTCTGAACTCTTCCCGTAATCCTACACATTTCTCACTCAAGACTTTATTTTTGCTTTAGGGCAGAGTAGAGAACATATGGTGCAAACCACTACACCTCTATTCAGGCATCTACCTGAATATTCCAGTCCATTATGTGAGGATGCACATTCTATTTGAGTTACATGGCTTTTACTCATTTATTTATTTTAATACATTAGCTCAGTCTTTACTCAGTGGCCATGTTTCATATCTTCCACATTTCTGTGGTAGATTCTTCAGATTTACAGGATCTAAGTAATTTCAAAGATCTAATCTGTGGTTTAGGTTTGCACACACTCACAAAATCAACACACACTGCCAGAAAAATAACTAATTTCTGGATAAAACTTGGATATCATTTTACGATGTGAAGCCTTTGGAGGTAAATGTGTGAACCATACCAGCTCACACTTGAAAAAAATCATTAACTATTAAGAACAAGCGGTACGGCTGACTCGTAATGGTTGCAGAGCAGCACGGAAGCAGCGATGCCAGCTGAAATAGTAATGTGTTTTCCTGTGAAGATGTCAGTCTGCTCTCATGTCCTTTGAGTTGTAAAGACTTTAGGGTTATATGGGATTCCAACAATGAGCCTAATGTTGTGTTCATGTTCTACAGGTACTCAGGAGGAAAAAAAAGAGATGTCTCGTGTTGTTCCTGTGTTTCACTACACTTGCTTCTACTTTTTTAAATTCTTATTTCTTCTAAAGACCAAAGTCAGGGAAAAGTAATAAGCTGTAAGCTGATGCTGTAGACTAAGTGGTTCTGCAGTGAAACTGGACTCTCTAGATTCCCAGCTCTGCTCTTAAAACTAAGAGAGCTACACTACTTTTTACTCTTTCAAAAGATGACAAAAGATAAAAAATTAATATAACAAGTGCAAATAAACTGCCATATTTAAATTATTTGCATGCACTATACTGTAGCGTGATCCAGAGCTCAGGTTTAAAGGTTAGAGGGTCATAAATCTGACATACAGGATATATTTAGTCTGTTCTCAGAGGCATTGCCCAGTGCTCACCTCACTTTCCCAGCCGCCTCATGTTTTATACATATCACCTTTCACACTGAATCTTCATCTCTCATATTCCCCCGGCAGACATCGAAAAACTAGACAGATCCATGTTTTGTTTCTGTCAAATGTTTTTCTTTCAGGTTGGGTTTGGCGGATCTGAATGGTTTAGGATACAGGGAGAACCATTTCTGGGTTTTCAGGGTTGTGTCAGTGCAGATTCCAGGAAAGCACTAAATAAACTCTAAAGCCAAACCTGTTCTAAATACAGCAAAAAAAAAAAAACAAATCAAATGTGAAGAGTATATTCCACAACATTACATGTCAATACAAGTTTATGTTTACAGTCAGTGACAAAAGCAGCTAAGCACAAATTAAAGGACCTAACTGGAACCCAATGGTCCAATAAAATCAGCCAGCCTCCTTCAAACTCTTAGTCCAATTTGCTATTAAACTAATCCAAGTGTTAGTAATGCTGTCCAATGCATTCATGGGATATGCTCTATGCCTGATGATTTTTTGACTCACTGCTGAATGTGCCAACAACTGCCTATAACAATCTTTCTCTCCCCATAAGTGACTTTTACCCTTTGGTGCTAGCTCTAAAAGTGCCAGGTTCTTGCAAACTGAATCATGTACACACACTGCTCATTATTCATAAAACAAAATCACACCACCACAAGCAAAGTTTGAGACAAGTATGCTGATTTGTTTGGCTCAAACAATCAGAGCCTACCTTAAACCATGATTTAAAAAGGAGCTGTGGCTTGATCACTAAGAATCGACAAAATCATGGACATCAAAAACGTTCTGCCCTCATCCACACTGCTTGCCTTACAAGCTGGACGTAGCAAACAGAACCATAAAACATGACTATTGCTTCCACATTAGATGGAGGTTCTGAGATCCTCATTCTTTTCTCATGACTTAAGTTCGCTCAAATCTTCTTCAATATATATTATCTTCTTTAATATACCTCCAACCACCTCAGTCTCACACACGAGATTTCTTTAATTTGTTTGGAAGTGGTTTTTGCCTCATTGTTGATTTTAACACATGCAATAGTGCCACAACTTGGGAAAGGCAGTTAATTCATCTCCTGATTGTGTTATGTTGTTCTTATTATAGTATTTTCAAATTATTGTCTTTTTAATTTATTTTGCAATAAAGCTTGCTCCAAAGCCTGAGCCTTGAAAAGGTGTATACTGGTTTTCCAAGCAACCCTTTTCCATTTTCTAAATGTAATTATCCTTAGTTAGTACTGTCTGGGCTACATGACTTAATGTAGTCTTTTACTTAGTCACACAAATTGGTTTTCAATTATTTTTTGCCTTTGAGGTATGTCTTTTGCTTATCTGGTTGCGTAGTATTGGTTTCTAATAACCCTAACCCTGACCACCAGAGTATATGGAGGAAAAGCTCTATTAAAGATGGTCAATTTCTTCTCTTTTGTCCTCCCATTAACAGGTTTCCACCGATCCTGTGAAAGCCATCCAACACAGGGATGTCAAATTCCTTCAATCCGAGGCTACTGGCATCCATGATATAAATGTTCTCTGGTTTAAAGGACCTGATTTGAATGAGTGGTTCATTATCAGGGAAATACAAATTTTGATCATATGCAGATTATGTCATTAATTCATTTGGATCTGCATTGTTTGTACAGGAACACGTCTAAAACATGCAGAGCACCAACATTAATTGTTCTTCAGTCAGATGGGGAGTAACGGGAAATTATCAAAAGAAACTATTATCCCAAATATGATCCCAAATAGGGATTTGTTTTTGGGTGCGCTTGTCACGGAACATTTGTTTTTTGCCTAAATGTTGCAGCAGGTGAACAATTTGTATTTCAGAGTCTCAGATCTTATGGAAATATGCCAAAGCAACTAATATGATAAATGTGTATCTACAAAGGATTTCTCTCATTATTTAAAGGAGTCATAACCTAGTATTACCTTGGATACCCATGCTCTATTATAGTCTTTCAGTGCATTCTAAAAAAGAAAAGTTGGGAAAAATAAACACAGAGCTCCTCTGACAACTTATTTCTGAAAGCATTATTGTCTTGCGAAATCTGATACAATATTTTGGCTGTTGTGGACGGTCATTGTAATAATGCAAATGAGGGGCGCGTTGATTGGTGGCAGGAAGGAGGTGAGTTACTCTGACTATCTTGCTCAGTTAGCGCAACTTCAAATGTGACTGCATTCTGGTCATTTGTTGTTTGCAAAGTAGCAGCCATTACCCGTGTTGTCCTCGAAGCTACTACTCCAGCTAGCATACAATAGCCGCATTAGCAGTTAGCTGCTGTTTGTTACACACAGTAGAGCAATAAAAACACAGCCTTGCCGTTTCAATTGCAGGCAAGTCTCTGATTGTTGGAATGGCCCCTTTTTCCAAACGGAGCTTGAGTTCGTACTTCGACTCGGAATTCAGTAATGGCGGCGCTCGACTGAATATGAGGGGGAGAGGAGCAGGGCGGGCTTCCTGCAGCATAGGTCTGTGATGTCCATATATGGTATATCCTGTGCCGACTTGACGTCAAGTCGGACCAGAAATTAACATTGCGTATTTGAGTGCGCGTGCATGTGGGCTGGTTGACGAACCCACGGGTAAACAAACGCTTCAAACAAACGCTATCGGCTTCCCGGCCAGTGTATAATCGTTAGGCAATTATAACATACATTTTTTCTTGTGGAAAAGTGAAAATTACAGGTCATGACTCCTTTAAATCCTTATTGACTGGTAGTGAATGCCTGTGAGCATATCTTTGTGACTCCTTCATCTAGCCAGTTTAATTGCCCACAGACTGAAGCTTGTACACCTGACTGCTGATTATCTGGTATTGCGTTTAGGTGGTTTGGCAAACCAGCTAAAACAGTTTTTAGTGTTGAGCATGCCAGCTAACACACACATCAATCAGTTTTTAGTTTGAACACTACCTTCCAAAAATGAAAGCTATTCTTGCTCACACCAGAGAAGATGGCAACGCAGGAATCTAGCTCTGCACATGCAGGATTTAAGCGAAGACTCCCTCCACGTCTACTCAATCCAGCTCAGGCTGCATCCCTCCAACTTGGCAATTGAGAGCAGGCAACCAGCTCAAATCAACAGCTTCTCCCAAACATCCCAGAGCTGCTGGGTCACGTTAAAAGCTGTTACTTCACAAGGTCTGGATGCAAGGAGCTTCCTCCCTGGACTTTGGTGGTAAATAAATAAGCTGGCATTAACCATGTGCTACCTACTTAACTGGTCATTTTAACTCACCTGGACCCATGACTGTCATGCACCCATGGCTGTGGTGTCTTCCAGGGACCTCACGTTACATTCAAAGGCCGACCACTTCCGGTCAACATGGATGGAGAGAGTACAAAGCAATGGTTCTGGCTGTCTCTGCCCTCAATGTTTCCTTGATGTTCTAAAAAAACCAAACGAAAAACAAAAAAAAACAAAACAAAAAAAACTAAGCTGTGTAAGACATTACTGCTAAACCTTACCTTGATGTATGGGAGGAAATTACTGTGCTAGCAAGCATATGCCTCTGTATACAGCATTGCACAGTTTGCACACCTCCATGCAGCAGTGGTGAGAGGTGTAAAAAAAAAAGGAAGAAGTTCTCTTGCTTCGCCTTCCTACAAAAACTGACCCTCAACCTTTGAGACTCCTGATGAAGGTTGCTGTTGCTCATGGGGCACCGTATGTGATGGATCCTGCAAACGCACTAAATCCCCTTATATACAGGTTTTCAACATTGTGCAGCAATGCCAGGTGGCACAGTAATGCAACATTTGATGTTAGAAGAAACTTCTGGGGTCAGCAGAGAAAGAAACGGTCTTCTGTGCTTGGCCTCAGCCTAGGTTTAGAGGACAATTACCCCAAGCATAAGGCTGCAGTTATGAGTAGATTCCCCTTGCCTGTGTGATATGATCTATGGCCAGACTTAGGGGAAACCAACCACACTGAACCCCAAAGGAGGAACTATCCTCCTATACCTCCTCTGAAACATGGGGGTCTAATGAATAAAGCAGCTGGCCAATGTTTCTAAAACCCTCATCCCCAAGTGAAATTGGGCTGCGGTGTTGAGGGTTTTTTCTGGATGCAAGATGATTTTCTCAACTTGGTTTTCCACGTTTATCTTTGTTGCATGTCTTGGTTGAGTGTGGCCCATGCAGCATTGGATACCTGGAATTTTGTCTCCTCATGATCGGGACTGTTGGGGATAAGCAATGCGGAAGTCTCCACATCTCATAATGAGACGTGAAAATGAATGCTGCAAAAGACAATACACTGGTTCTTACAATAGGATGACTTTCCTAACCAGCTTGGTCTGCTTGATGAATCGAGATTAGGCCCTTACCTTGATTGGTGCTCCTTCATAACAGGCTACTTAAAATATAGTGGACCACCAGCCAATCAGGAAAATTGTAATGAAATAAATGCTTTGGAGGAATGCTTGGAGCCACTGGATCCCAATGTGACACATCTCACTGATGCTACTGAGGTTATGAAAGTATTCTTTTAGGATCTTAGATTTTGTATTTTTTGCACAAGCTATAACATTTTATATGTTTTTAGCAAAGATTCACATCTATATTATAGGCACAATAATACATGTGCTCCCACAACCATCATCCTCCCAGCCAGGTCCCTGAAGAAGCAGAGATGAAGAATGGATGACATTTTGAGCTCTTAGGCCTCATGCACGTGTTTTTTATTTTTACCCCAAGACATCTTGGGAGCCATCTGTTTAAAGATTTAAAGAATATCTCGCTCTTGTCAGCCTGGTAGAGTCAAGTAGCTTGACCACAGCTACAAAAAAGTAAATTTACATCTCAGTCCAGGGCAAAGGGTGAGTTAGAAACCAAGACATGACTGACAAAAAAAAAACAACTTTTTTGAAGACCAGATAATGTCCATGGATGTGATGATGCGTGCAAACATTCCATGACCTGCTGTGCTCCCTTTTGGCTGATTAAAGAATTTAGCAACTTCCTGATGTTTTCCCTGCAAAACGGCTTCTGCTGCACATACTTTGTGGGCTGTTTAGAGAACAGTTTGTTCTTGGCATCACTTCTCAGTCCTGACAGTCCTAAAGTGAACAGAGGATTGGAAGAAAAAGAATGAGAGTATCTGACAGCTCACTTTGAAGAACTTATTCCAGTGTATGCCTAGCCTTAAATTACTCATTTAACCACAATTAAATGAATTCTCTACAAACAATAGTTTATTAGGAGCTCTATAGTAAGGAAATCACTGAATAATAACCTCCCTGAAATGTGTTTTTCCAAAGAATATTTTAAGGTTCCTTGTTTGAGTCTTAAAGACTTCCTGCTTTCCTTGTCTCCTTGTTGATAATTGGCGTTCTTAGGCAGATGGCAGTTTTTAGAAAAAAGCCAAGTTCTGACTCTGAGTGCCTCCCGCAAGATTTCTCCCTGATTTTCTGAGAAAGCCTCTGAATAGATCCCGACAAGCCATTACTGTTCTCCACTTTCTCCTGTTTATTTCTATTTACAGCAGTTAATACAATTATTCCCAGTCGTGACCTATTTAAGCGGAGTATGCTACGAGCCATTAGCATTCAGAGAGTCTACAAAGTTACCACATTGATGGATTTGTAAAAGGAGGTTGTGTTTTTTACCGCATGTGTAGGTGGAGGTTCAGAGGCCTCCTGTTTGTCTTCATTTAACTGATTTTCTGTTGCCATAGGAGCAGGCGTCTTTTTTTTTTCTACCTTGAAAGTGCAGCACTTCAGAGCTTGCTGTCTGGATTCAGATCAACAAGAAGGTGTCAGGGGAGTAGTCCAGGATTTTACACTCATCATCGCTCCCATTACATGACTCGCAGCTCACTTTGGAGAGAGTATTTAGTTTAGAACATGTTTTTTTTTCTTGCAGAGCCATTCATGAGGAGGTTGTAATGTGGTTTTGGCAGATCTCTAATAGCAGCATGTATGTGCTGCCTTTTTTCAGAGAACATCAATCTTCTATTATGAGAGTGAATATGTTTGAAGTTTCTTTGTCAACCTTCTACCTTGTTTTCTTTTGGAAGGTTTGCAAATCTCCATGATGCTGCATTTGATTTATGAGTCCTTCATAAAAGACTTAAGAGACTTCTCTGTAAATCAAGTGGAAAAATAAGTCAGAAAACCACATTGGATACAGAGCATTCAACCCCCCTTTTCTGTTGAGAAATCTAGGACCTATTTTCCTTTGCAGATCAGTGGCTCCTAATCTTTTCTGTCTGAAATATTTTACATTTCTGTTACATCCCACCAGCTTTTTTTCTCTTTTTGGTGATTAAATAATTCATCTAATTTAGCAGTTCCCCTATTGGGTCTGATGATTTTCCTTGAAAGAAATCTTTTTCCTAATCTGCACTATATGATAAAAGTAATTTGGCTGGTTTGAACCAAACTGAATCACAATAATTTTGACTAGATTGGATTGCATATGATGGTGTTGGTTGTTTATTTATTGGTACCAGATAAAAAAAAGAGAAGGGAAAAAATAAGGCAAAAACTCTTAGCAGAATATTCATAACATTGTCTTTATTAGAACATAGTTTGTAAGGGATTTGTTATTTAAAGCTGCTGTCCGGAGAATATATTTATGTATCAAAGTTTATAAATCTATAAAATAATAGTGCAGATCTATACTATGACATACAGCTGGTGGTCCACAACATTTGTTATTCTTCCTAAGTCCCACCTTCCTCCCATAGACTCCTATGCAATTCAAACTGACCGGCAAATTTCTTTAGTTCATAGAATTCGAGTTTCCACCTTGTCGGCTGTCAATCAACGTACATGAGCATCGCGCTAACCTGTGAAGATGGGGCCGTGTACACAGGCTGCTCCGTGTCTTCCTGTTTACAGTCGCCATATTGGAAGAGAGTCATGGAGAAGTCGCTCACCTCTGAAATATCCATAACAAAAATACAATCGGGTGATGCTCGATGGCGCTTGCTGCTCTCTTCTTTGATCCACTGTGACACCACAGGTGATGCGTGTGCACAATTGTTGAGGTGGGGTTAGAGGGAGCAGGAGGGGGGAGAAGGGATGTTTTGGGAGGGGGCTTGGTACTTTGATTTAAAAAAAAGTCTCTATCTCCCTCAAATAATCCAGACAGCCGCTTTAATTGAAATAAGTTGTATTTAATTCACAGACTGTCATAAATAACTCCAGATCTATTGAGTTATATTGATACATCCTGTTTATTGGTAATGTGAAATGGGGCTTTGTGAAGTACAAGTCACAACCTGCATCTTACATTCATAAGGAAACATGCACTCACTGGTCACTTACTAATTGTATAACTAATCAATCGCCTATTAACACAAGCCAATCACATCACAGCAACTGCATGCTTTTAGGTATTTAGATAAGAGGAAGAGGACTTGCTGAATTTCAGGATGGGGAGGAAGGACGATTTAAGTAACTCCAAACATGGCATGGTTGTTGGTGACAGACGAGCTAGTCTTGTTCACTGAGAAACTGTGTAACACTTGTTCTTTTTGAAATATCATCGGTCTCTCTGAGTTGCATATGCATGCTGCACGTGAACATTTTCTCCAAACCCCATTGCCTACATTAGCCACAGAAAGGAAAGGGACGGCAAAAACAAGCGAGTCAGAAAAAGTCTGTCTGATCTACGTACGTCACAGGGAAAATTAGTATTCATGGTCTCGCCCATCTTGGCTTGAGACCACCCACAGGAAGACTGTGTTGATTTTGTGGCAAGGAGAGAGCAGAATATAGCTCTGCTAGTAGAAGCTAACCGTTAACATACCCACAACATGGTGGAATACGTTCAGGCTCGTGTTATTTGTGGAGATAACGCATCAGTATTGCATTTTCACCCAAGAAAGAGAAGCTGATGAAGAAACAGTTGGAATTTGTCTTTGGAATACCACCACGAAATAAGTTAAGTTAGTTACAGTGGGGCAAAAAAGTATTTGGCACCCACTGATTGTGCAAGTTGTCTCACTTAAAAAGATGAGAGAGGACTGTAATTTCCATCATAGGTACACACATGGGCGGATCTACTGGGGTGGCATAGGGTGGCAGTTGCCACCCTAAAAGAAAGCCTTGCCACCCTTGCTGCCACCCTAGCAGCTATGAATTCAAACCCGTTAACGTTCCGTGGGCCCGCAGGCGGGCCCAGCCCATTTTCTAGTTTAAATCCATCGATTTTCTGACTTCTAACTTCTATGAACCTATACATATTTTATATCATTGGAAAGCTAAGAGTCTTGTGATTCCAATTATGGATGGCGATCAAGGATACAATCATAACTGAAGACAAAGTGAGCGCTTTTGCCAACACAAACGTTCTCCTGACGGAGGTATAAAAATATGGAACTCACCATTTTGTAGTCCAATAAACGTGACAAAACCGATCCATTTAGAACAAAAAATTTTCTTTTTACATCAATAAGGGTCAGATTAAAGTCCTCCAATAAAGTTATTAGTCCAGGACAACAGCAAAACTGATAAAAAATGTAAAACAAACTGTGAAAATTTGCTTCCGAAATGTCTATGGCCATTTTTGTAGTCTTTAAGGCTTTGTTTCCGATTCCTTCGCTTCTACTTCCGCCAACAAAGGTCACTGAGCATGCCCAGGAGAAAAAAAAAATTCATCCGGTTTATTTCATCCATCCGCCAATCAATGGCGCATAGATGGAAAGTCACGTTATGGTAAGTAACTCGAACCAATCGCGGTCCAGAACTCTGATGATTGACGCATCGAATAGCCAATGTAATGCTGTAAACGCAGATATATAACATGACCGAGCGGACTTAGTCGCTGCCATAGTATATGACGTGTGTAAAATAACTTATTCATGAAGAGATTACGCACAGTAAGTACCAGTTACATACTGTTTCAGCACCGTGTCCAAACACCCTTTATAATCAAAATACAACATTGAAGGAAGCCGTGGAGCTTTATATGGTAAGATGCAGTTATGAATTTGACGATATTTTTAATTCAGTGAGGACTACGGGATTTACCCAGGAGATGGCGCATATGGCACACTTTTGACCACCTTTGACCTGTAGTTAGAAAAATGTGTGCAGAATATTCATTTTTTGGTTTATTGCTGTCAAATTTGGTGTGGATGAAGGTAATACTTTAGGCTTTAGACCCACTATCTGTTTTGGGTCCCAACCTCTTTTTAAAGCCATTTTTATACATTGTATTTATATAAAATAAATAATCGGACATAAAAAAATTATTTTTCAGTGTATTAAAATTCATATTGCTTGGCAACAATCGCACTCTGAGATTTTAACACAGTTCTGGGATAAATTTTAGAGTGTTTGCTTTCCAAAGAGATCCCAGCAATGTCTCTGCTCAAAATGGTTCTAGAACAGCTTTAAGTTAATTTTGGGTATGCGTTTAAAAAAAAATGTAGGGCGGAAATTGCAGGAATGTTAAGGGGGTAAAATTGGACATTAGGAGCTTGAAGCTCATGAAAATCGTTGCATTATATTCTCTTTTGTGAACCTTTAAAGCTGCTAGTTTGCTGAAAGTGCTGCAGAGAGCGCACCATGTGGCCGTTAGACAAACTGCAATCAGCAAAATGCGCACTCCCATGACTTTCAGGTGTGTGCTCATTATTCCGAGCTCTGCGACGGCAGAGGCCATTTTCGCTCTTTTTCTAATGCTGGATAAAACTCTTTTCTTCTTTGACTTATGGGGAGCTTGTCGTGTCGTGGCTGGCTAGCTACACTTATCTAAGCTAAATTAGACCGCGTACATGGGTACGTACGTGCATCATTACGTCACGCTACGCGCTCTCACAAGCCCACACGCGCACCCTGAACCACCTCAAAATAAATGGAATTGCTGCCTCTACATGCAACCGCGGTAGAATCAAACTACAACAAACTACAGCACTTGATTCAATTGTATCGTCAGGAGATGAAAAAACTGACTATAGATAAAAATAAAAAAATTATTTTAACAAAAATATTGCGCAATGCAGCTTTAATGTGCTTAAATAACCTGAAGCAAAACAAATACATGTATGTATCTATCATATATGTAAGTACTGGGGAGTGAAGAGGTGAAGCATGTGTTTGACTGATCAATAAAACCAATATATATATATAAAATTCTGGCATATGGTGCCACCCCTGAAAAATTCTTGCCCCTTTCTTGCCACCCCATAAATATTTTTCTAGATCCGCCCCTGGGTACACATCAACTATAACAGACAGGATGTAAAACAAAATCTAGGACATAACATTGTATGACTTTTAAAGACCCACTCCAACCATCTTTTTGAGCTATTTCAAAGTGTTCTCAGTGGTTGTTAAATTAATATTATGCCGTTTTTAGCCAAAATCACAAAAACCTGTGCCGTTTTTTTCTAGGACATAGTATCAGAAGAGAGGCAGTAGCTCATTAGCAATTCACCTCTGTGTTGTGGGCGTAACCGTTGGTGCGGAGGACCCCCCCCCCCTTGTAAACGAGCTTGTAGCCGACCAGTGCGGTTGCTACGTCACATACCCAGTCTGTTTTAGACTGCCTTTTAGCGTCTGCTACTGATTCACGGCAATTTGAAAGCAGAAATACTAGGAAATGCAATTTTGAGCTTAATTTTCTTAAAATATTTCTGCTGGCATCTGAAAAATGCCACAAGAACATGTTGACAACACGAAAAACACGATTTTCATTGGAGTGGGTCTTTAAAGAATTTATTTCTATCTTGGTGCAGAAAATAAGTATTTAGCACTTACAAACAAGCAATAATTCTGGCCCTCACAGACCTGTTACCACTTCTTTAAGAAGCTCTTCTATCCTCCACTCCTTACCTGTATTGATGACTGCTGTTTGAACTCGTTATCTGTAAAAGACACCTGTTCACACCTCAACAGTCAGACTCCAACCTCCACCATGGCCAAGACCAGAGAGCTGTCCAAGGACACCAGGGACAAGATTATACACCTTTCACAAGCCTGGGATGAGCCAATCTACAATAGGCAAGCAACTGTTGGAGCAATTATTAGAAAATGGAATAAATAGTTCACAGACAATTTCCCTCCATCTGGGGTTCCATGCAAGATCTCACCTTATGGGGTACACATGATCTTGAGAACGGTGAGGAAACAGCCCAGAACTACACAGGGAAACTGGTCAATGACCTGAAGAAAACTGGGACCACAGTAACAAAGGTTACTATTAGTAACACACTAAGCCAGCACAAGTCCAGGCCCGTCTAAAGTTTGCCAGAGACAATCTGGATGATCCAGAGGATGATTGGGAGAATGTCATGTCGTCAAATGATACCAAAATAAAACTCTTTGGTATAAATGCCACTCGCTGTGTTTGGAGGGGGAAGAATGCTGAGTTGCATCCTGAGAACATCATACCCACTGTGAAGCATGGGGGTGGAAACATTATGCTTTAGGGGTTGCCTGCAAAGGGGACAGGACGACTGATCAGTACTAAGGAAAGTATGAATGGGACCATGTATCGAGAGATTTTGGACAGAAGCCTCCTTCCATCAGTGAGAGCATTGAAGATGAAACGTGACTGCATCTTCCAGCTTGACAATGGTCTCAAACGCATCGCCCAGGCTATGAAGAAGGGGCTACGTAAAAAGCATTTCAAGGTTCTGCAGTGGACTAACCAGTCTCCAGACCTCAATCCATTATTATAGGTTACTAGTGGAGGATAGAAGAGCTTATTAAAGAATTACTAACAGGTCTGTGAGGGCCAGAATTCTTGCTTTGTTGTAGGTGTAAAATATTTATTTTCTGCACCATTATGGCGCGTTCACACCGGTCAGCGCGTCCAGGCAGCAGGGCAGCTAGATTACATGCAAGTCTATGGTATCTACGCATCTAGTGGGCGTCAAACTGCCAAGCAGCAAGTCGCGCGCGTCGGCGCAGCTGGCATCAGCGCGTCCACGCGACTGATGCCCCGACGGTCCGACGGTCCGTTGGACCGTCTGCTGCGTCAAGTTGGGAAAATTGAACTTTCGGGCAGCAGACGCGCGGCGTCAACCAATCAGAGCGACTCGTTGTACTGACGTAGTAATTCCTTCCATGGGGGAATCGGCAAATTTTTTATTCAAGATGGAGGACAAACTGATCGTCGCTGTATGTAATGTCCGTGAATTGTATGACCTGTCTTTGTCTTTTTACAAAGACAGGAAGAGATCGGATCTGATTTGGAGGAAGATATCGGAAGATATTGGAGTGCCAGGTAAGCAGTTAAACATAGAAAAAAAATTTTTTTCTTGTTATGTTAGCTAACGCTACGCTAGCTAACGCACACTTCACACACTTCTCCACAACTTCGGGGTTGACTTCCAGTCTGCGGTGAAACATTCTCCACTGTGCAGACCAGATCCCGAATGCATCTTCCACCACCAGCCGGGCCCGGGAGAGCCGGTAGTTGAAGACGCGCTGCTGATCCGACAAGATCCGCCATGTTGTAAACAACTAGCAACAGACAAATCCACGCCCGCACGCTGACGTAATGACGTGACGCGCTGATGCCCCGACGCGCCGACGCAGACCACAAGTGTGCAAGCAGCTGGGTTTTAATTTTAAAGCGTCGACTTTCGTCCGTTTGAGCGATTTGACGCCTGGACACGCTGACCGGTGTGAACGCGGCTTTATACAAATAGGTTCTTAAAAAAATGATACAATGTGATTTTCGGGATTTTCTGTCTGTCACAGTTGAAATGTACCTACGATGAAAATTACAGATCTCTCTCATCTTTTTAAGTGGTTCAAGATGCACAATCAGTAGCTGCCAAATACTTTTTTCTCAACTGAATCTAATTCTAACTCTGTACTTTTCCAATAAAATGTCTGTTAATAAGATGCACGGCTGTGATCGTGCTGTCACTGTGGTTTTCAAACAGAGGGGAGATTCGTGCATGCATGATTAATTTGCTGTACGTATGCTCCAACCATAGCGGGGCTGCTGCACGTGGTGAGCCGTCTGTGAGCTCTCTGAGATGGGAGAGGAGTCCACGATAGCACCGCTGCTTGGTGGGTGGCACGCGCTTCACGCTGGGTAAACCCCAAAATTGAATCACTTGTTCCTGGTCCCATTGGAGACATTTCCTAAAAATTTCATTAAAATCCGCCCTTAACTTTTTGACTTGTTGCTAACAAACAGACAGACGGGCACCTTCTGTACCTTCTGGCGAACGTAAAAAGTTGAAGGCTACATATTTTTTGGCAAGCCATTGTATATTTTTAGCCATGTTTACACTAAGCTAAATCTGTACTTAATTGTAAATAAGGCTGGACATTCTGTTAATGAGCAGAAATCTGCATTATTTTCCCATAATTCTGGATACAACAGTTCAAATCAAATCAAATCACACTTTAATTATAAAGCGCTTTTCATACAAGAAGTTGCATCACAAAGTGCTTTACAGATTAAAAAGACCCAACATTAAACCGCCTTCCCTTCCCTTCCCCACAGATTTAAAAGCATGGTCACAGTTATACCCCCCTCCCCCCAACCCAACTCCCATGCACACACACAGTTAAAAGAAAAAGTGAAAAAGGACATTGGGCCGAGTGCAGATGAACCATGGAAGGAAACGCCATCAGAGGAGCCATCTGCCCCGGCAGCGGTAGACCAACAGCAGCAGCCGAGGCACTGACACAGGGCGCCCAGTGGAGGCAAGGCCAAGACCCCCACCTCCACCCAAGCTCCACCTGGAGAGCACCCAGGCAGCCACAGCCGACCACCACTCCCGGGGCAGAGGGCTCCCACAGAGGAAACACTGGAACAGGGATTAAGATAAATTAAAGTATAAAAATAAACAGTAAATTAATGTGCTAAGATTAAATAGTAAAACTGATAAAAATACAATCATATCAAATCAAAATCAAATCAAACTTTATTTATAAAGCGCTTTTCAAACCAAAACAAAGCTTCTCAAAGTGCTTTCCAGATTAAAAAAGACCCACAACCCCCCCTTCCCAAAACCCAAAAGTAGAAAACATCACCACAGCTATACCCCCCCATGCATAAAAGCAACAATAAACAACAGCACATTAACAAAAGCAGAACGGGCTGAGTACAGATGAACCAGGAAACGTCATCATGGGAGCCATCTACATTGGCAGCAGCAGATCAACAGCAGCAGCCAAGGCACTGACCCAGGGAGCCCAGAGGAGGGAGGGCTGGTACCCCCACCTCCACCCAAGCACCACCTGGAGAGCACCAAGGCAGACACAGCCGACCACCACCCCCGAGGCAGAGGGCTCCCACAGAGGAAACACTGGAAGGAAAACTAAAATAAGTTAAAATATTACAATTAAAACAATTATAAGATATGATCAAATAAAAATGGAAAGCAGATAAACAATAATTGATAAATAGCCAGCTAAAAGCTAAACTAAAAAGAATTCAATCAAATAAAACATGCAGAGCAATTAAACAAACAGTAATAAATAATAATCAGTTAAAAGCTAGGCTAAAAAGGTGAGTCTTGAGCCTGCTCTTAAAAACATGAACGTTCTCCACGGCCCTGAGGTCCTCTGGCAGCCTGTTCCAGAGGTGAGGGCCATAAAACTGGAAAGACGCCTTGCGTGTGTGTCCTGACTTTTGGGATGACAAGGAGACGGCTGCCAGAGGAGCGCAGAGACCGCGAAGGTTCAGAGAGATAAGAAGGCCCAAGACCATTAAGACACTTAAAAACCATTAAAAGAACCTTAAAGTTGATCCTGAAATGTACGGGGAGCCAATGCAATGAATCTAAGACAGGTGTAATGTGTTCCCGCCTCCTGGTCTTCGTCAGGACACGTGCTGCTGAATTTTGTAGTAGTTGTAAACCGGATATACTCTTTTTGGGAAGACCAGAAAGCAGGGCATTACAGTAATCAATTCTACTGGTAATAAAAGCATCAGTGTCTCCCTGTTGGCCCGAGAGAGAATGGGGCGGACTCTGGCGATGTTCTTTAGTTGATAAAAACCTATTTTAGTAATGTTTTTTATGTGAGGAATAAAAGTCAGCTCAGAGTCAAAAATAATGCCCAGGTTCTTCACTTGTAAAGAGGGATTAAAAGACAGTGATCGTAGTTTTGGTAAAAGTTTCTCTCTCTGAGCCTCAGGACCGATGACTAAAACTTCAGTTTTGTCCTGGTTGAGCTGGAGAAAGTTTTCTGCCATCCAGGATTTAATCTCTAAAATGCAGTTAAAAAGTGCATCCATTGACCGTGTGTCATCGGGAGACATGGAGATGTACAGCTGTGTATCATCAGCATAACTGTGAAAGTTGACTCCATGTCTCCTGATGACGCTGCCAAGAGGGAGCATATACAGGTTAAAAAGCACTGGGCCTAAAATCGAACCCTGGGGCACACCACATGTAATCCTGTGGACCCTAGAGGAGCAGGAATCTAAACTTACCATAAAAGTCCCGTCTGTGAGATAGGATGTGAACCATTTGTGAACAGCACCAGAGAGGCTTAAAAGAATAGTGTGGTCTAGTGTATCGAAGGCAGCGCTTAGATCCAGTAGAACCAACACTGTCACCCTCTGTGCATCATAGTTTAATCTAAAATCATTTAAAATCTTTAGAAGGGCCGTCTCTGTGCTGTGGTTCACCCTAAAACCAGACTGAAATTTCTCCAGGACATTGTGCTCATTAATAAAATCATTAAGTTGAATTAAAACAATTTTTTCTAAAATTTTGCTTAAAAAAGGTAAGTTAGATACCGGTCTAAAATTGTTAAAATCACTAAAATCTAAATTGCTCTTCTTCAACAGGGGCCTGACTACCGCCCCTTTAAAGGCGGCAGGAAAGACCCCCGTCTGAAGGGAGCAATTCATCATGGTTAAAATCTCATCTCTAAAAGATCCATAAAATTGCTTAAAAAAGGAAGTGGGAATCGGGTCCAAAACACATGTGGTGGGCCTCACTGAGGAGAAAACTTTATCAAGAGTCCCAGCTTCTACCAGGACAAAACTGTCCAGCGTTTCCTCTGGTAGAGACACACCCTCAGATTTGTCTAAAACCATGTTACACTGAGAAGATAAAATCCTACATCTGATGGCGTCTACCTTCCCTCTGAAGTGGTCTGCGAACTCCTCACAAAGATTGTTTGAGGGGGTTTTAGGAAATGCAGTAGTAGCTCTGTTAAAAAGTTTATCAATGGTGGAAAAAAGGATTTTGGAATTATTTTTATGTTCCGAGATGATTTTGGAGAAGTATGAATTTCTTGAATTTCTTACTGCATTGTTGTATAATTTGAGAAGATCTGTGTATATTTGATGGTTTATTGTGGTTTTACTTTTCCTCCATTTTCTCTCTGCCGCCCTACAATTTCTCTTCATTTTTCTGAGGTTTTCATTTTTCCATGGGGGTGCAGCTTTAGATTTTAAAGTTTTAACTTGTAGTGGAGCAAGCCGGTCAAGAGTGGACTGAAGCCTTCTGTTAAAATCCTTGACAATAAAATCACAGGGGGCAGGTAAAACAATAGGAGGATTCTTTTTAAAAATTTCCAGACAACCTGCAGCCACTTCAGGGGTTAGATGGCTATCCCAAGGAAGAGGCAATTTTCGATATGGGCTACATGGGTAGTTTCCCCAGGGTGGCACTAGAAAGGGGGGCCAACAAGTACCTGATGAAAAAAACGTATGTGGTGGTTGGCCCTGAAAATACTTTCCACTGCTTTCATGCTTGTGCAGTCAACTGGAAATTGCAGCCCCCATAGGTAGAGTAGGCGCCCCCTGTTTGTTGCTGAATGAAAGGAAACTAGTTTACCTGGTACTTGTCCCACCCAGGAGCTTAGATAATTTTCTGCATTTTAATTGCTTGGGAGAAGCAGCAAAAGGAGGGACTTGCCTAGGGCGCCACTGTCACTAGGCATTAGAGGTGTTAGCCTCTAATGTTTACAGGTTCATTACTACTTTTTAATGTTTCTTGTCACATCAGATCCCAGTTATATCCTGGTTTTAGAACTCCCCCCTGCAGTTTAAAATGCTCTTTGACACCAGAGAAACCCCCAGTGATTCACAGTCATCGATACCACAGCTGAGAAACCAGAAACTGGCATAGGTAATATGAAAGAAGAGCATATTGCAGGTGATGTCTTCACTACCTAAAGATTAGATGAAAAGAAGACTTCTTTTAAGATTGTCGTGTTGTATCTGGGATGTGATATATCCTTTTCAACAATGCCAGTGAGTCCCCGTTGAAAAAGTGGGTCAATGGAGCTATTTTTAGTAGCCATTGCACACCCCTTTTTGCAAACAAGCAAATGCAAAAATTCCAGAAGAAACGGTACCCAGCTACACTGAACAAATATTCCAAGTGAAATCAAGGTGTTCAACTTGATGGTAAATGAGGTAAGCTATTTATCTGGTTTCAAACTTCACCTCCCTGCTGAGATGAGAAGTTGTGTGAGGGTATGAAATGGCTGGGAAGAAGGCGGCTTTGCCTCCCGAATTGCCTTTGATAAACTGGGGGGGGGGCTTGTAAGACTTTTGGGTCTCTCTGTTCTAAAGTGGGCTTCTGTTTCATCATCTCCCGGTCCCGGAGCCTTGCATGGCTACCTTGTTGTAATTCCTCCTCGTTTTCTCGGTTTCTCTCTCATATCGCCTTTTTATTCCCAAACACATCATTTGAAAAGGAAGTGTTTTCTGCCTTCCCCTCCGTTAGAAGTGACACAGTGGGCGATGATGTGACGGAAGCGTACCGGAGATGGCATCCTCACATGCGCCAGCCTGGTTTAATCTTCTGCAATTGCGCACAAAAGTTTGTCAACTAACAGAGCATGAAGTGGCGTATGCTGAAACTGGAGTCGGATAAACGCAAGCGAGCCCTATATAGTTTGAAAGAAGTAACCAAGGAAGTGAACAAGTATTAGACATGCCTCGGCCAAGATCATATGCTGTTAATGAAAGCAGGGAAGCAGTGAACTACTGCGTGCCTTGAAATCAGACTCAATAAATCACATGAGAGTGGGAATCGCCCCAACAAATGGGCGAGAGGACGGCAGTGGAGCAGAAAGTGATTTCGCGACTGAGCAGAAAATGCACTGTATTCCTGCGGGCATTGCATGACTAATCTGTGAACTCTTACTAAAGAGAGGTGGAGCAATGTTTGCAAGAATTCATGAATGGCTTTTTTCACCCTGGTCTAACCTTGGACAAAGGAAGCAACGTTAATTACAGCTCTTCAAAAAAAAAAAAGTAGCTGATGCTGGAAGAGAAACCTCGGTGCAGGTTTCTCAAGGTATGTTTCTCCCAGTGGGGGGATTCGTGCCGGTGATAACCAAAGCATCAGGGGAGCCATGCGTCACCACAGGGAAAATCTCTGCTGCAGCTGCACAGCCCAGGGGCCAAAACTTTCATCCTTCCAGACATCGTGACAGAGGTCATGTTTCCAGGAAACCCCATTTCTACTTTCAGAAGCAACCTGAAACTCCTGTGATGCAATATCAGGTAAAGTATGAGTTTCTCATTTCTGTTGTGATCATGTTTTTTTTTTTTTACTTTAGGTAGAAATGGAAGTAAAGAGAAAGTTTCTCAAAAAGTCTGATAAGGTTATGTAAAAGAAAGCTGAAAATATCTTACCTTGCTCAAAGGCATTGGTTAATGAGTAAATATGTTACTTGCCACTGTTGATTCATCAACTCCACTTTAGCTTTCCTCCTCCTGACATTGGTCCCACATAGCAAGACAATCATTTTCCTGGCTAATATTCAACACAAGTCACGTTGGGGTTCTGAGGCGAAAGTCCTCCTCAGATGGGTCAGAAAGATAAAAAATGCGGAAGAATTGTATGACATGGGATCGTCACTTCTGGGGCCACGTGGGAACAGTCCAGGGTGACACTGCATGTCATCCGAAGGAGCTGTTTGGATTGGTAATGACACATGCCAGAAGGCCTTGTCTGCTTCACAGTCAGAGATGACGTGAGAAAGAGGAGACAGAATCAGGCTGGCAAACAAAACACAAATAAACAGAAGTAGAATGTAATTATGATGATTCTTTTATCAGGTGTAATCCATCTACTTCCAGACTGTTTTAATGCATGCTAAACATGTTGTAATCACCCATGTAGGACATGAATCTGCTCCCTGTGGTGCTGCTCTGCTTGTTCTGCTGCTGCCTGATCAGCACTAGATCAACACTGCCACTTAGTGGCCAGATTATCTCTCCCTCTGGCAGATAGGCTCGTGAATAAATACTGAGCTGTTTAACTTTTCTACCGAGTCTACAGTTCGTTGCTTCCCAGTTTTTTTCTGGGAATCAATGGTAGCAACAATTCCTACATTTGAAAAAAAATCATGAAAACTTCTCTGCATTTGATTGTCTGAGGAAATCCGGACAATCTGTGTTCCCTCTGAGGTCCTGTCTCGTGACGATTTTAAGCAGTTGTAGCAGTGATTGTTGCTGTGCTTCACTGCATATCCAGTCCACATGGACAGTTATTAAGGTAAATCCAGTTTATGTTGCTTCAGGTAAGGAGCTTTTAGAGGGCCTGTGAAAACATTTAAAAATATGAAGTCATAGTGTGCATTTGTCATGTTGTCGTAGGCCAAATACTCCAGTTAACTAACCATTCTACTAATGTGTTCCTACAGCATGCTGCAGTTTTATAAATTAAAGGGTACATCTAGACATAGACTGGTTGTCATTTTTTACCAGTTTAAAGACCTTATCTCTGGCTGTGTGGTGCATACAGTAATGAAGCTCCGCCCTTCTCCTGGCTGTTGCTACACACCGCTGGTCAGCTGGCTGAAAGAAGGCGACTACAATTTTCCCTTGATTTGAAGAAAGAAAAATCAATTCAGGGGAAATATTTCCACTTGTGGAAAACAAAGACAGTTGGGTGGAGAAATTTAAAGACTTCCCACTCTCACTCTTATTTAAGTAATGCTGGCAGGCCAGGAGTGGCATCCACTGCATGCTGGCTACCTGAGCAGATACCCCAACTAATTAAACTGCTTCTTCAGTCTGTTAAAGTTCTTATTTTATAAATAATGGCAAAAAGCAAAATGCTTTGAGTAATAAGTTGAAAACAGCTATTAAATTCAGCTAATGTTTATTCTGTTTTTTTCCTCAAGACCCTGTGATTTTCGTAAATCTGTTCAGCACAAGTACGACTAATTAGTTTGAAAGAAAACAAAATCCAACTGTTAAGATTTATTTAAATACTGTGATTCTGTGGCATTTTTACCCAAGGTTAACTCCTGATTGATGTCAAATGTCTCCATTGCTTTAGGAAATCATTGTTCATTATTAGAGTTAGTAAATCAGAGTGAAAGAAATTGTTTCGGTGTTTGCATCTAAAGACCAAATTCAGGATTCAGGAAATGGGAGTCTGCTGGAGCCAGACACATTTGACTATATTATTGCATCTAGATTAGTTTCAGCTCTGATAATGGTGCAGTGGATCAGCACAGCCAAACTATAGGCCTAGTTTTGAACAAGAACTGACAACACGCATGTTATCCTTCCACCAACTTTTCAAAATACCAACTTTTAAGACAAAATGTCTTTCTGCCTTTCCAAGTGCTAAAGCCTTAGTTTTTAACATGGCCCCCCATAACTCCACTCATGAGCCACTTTGTCTTTGATCTTGACAGAGAAGGTCAGGAGCTTGAACCTTTCAGCTCTGGAAAAAGTCACAGCCAGCTATGAGTCTGATTTCTGTTTGCAATATCGCTTTGTGGCTTTCCAGGCACCAAACTGAGCAGATTTTCCTGAATCTCTCAGTCATTGACCTGAGATGTCTTAAAGAACAGTATCTAACAGGGTCTCAGTCTCACCAAAAAAAAAAAGTCAAGTGTAAAAGTTCTCAACAGTCAGTTGGAAGCGGATCCCTGAGGCGATGTACAGCGTGGTCAGCTCGAGGTCAGTATGTGCAGCTCTCCCACGCCATTTGGTGGATAAAATTGCAGTTTTCTGTGGAGCTTTCAGCTGGACCAAAATACTGAGAGTTTGAGCATTTTTCAGCTCATCGAGCTTCTGCTGAGTTAATGAACCCTCATGGCCCATCAGCTTCAGTGAGGTTCCAGAAATCTTCAGAGGGAAAAAAGAAGCTGACACTGTCGCTCCACCTCAGCACGTACGGAGATCATGGCCAGGGACACAGAGGTTTATGCTACATCTGCTAATTCTCTGTGCTAATTCATGCAAATTAAAACCAGTATCCATGTGTTCATCAAATAGAACATGCTAATGTGTTGAACACAACCAATAACTTCTTTTCAACAAGAGAATGAGGAATGGATACCTCTTAGACATGTTTGTTTGCATCTATTCATACCTCAAAGAGGATTATATTTTAAGGGACACTGTCTGAAAATCACACAACATAGAAGATCAAACAATGTGATGAAAATACTTATTTTTCTACTTCTGTCAATACTTGGTCTACTGGTCAAATATAAGATATCTGGGCAGGTGTGAAAGGCAACAGAAAAGCACACAATTCACTGGATCTCATTGGTAGATGTTACCAGTTATAGTACAGTCTTCATCCCATTTTTGGATCGGTTTCTTTGAGAAACAATGCTTGATCATGCTTTGTTGTAGTGGCACTCTGACATCAAGAAACAGCAAACGCACAACCTGGAAAGTTCTACCTTAAGTGGGCTGATGAGTTTCATGTATAAAGACAAGAAGGTTGGGAGTTTTGAGTAAGATTGGTGCTTGGATGTTGTAAATGCCTGTTTATCTTTCAGAAAGCCTAAACCCAACCAAAGTCTTTATGCCTTTGTATGATGGGGTGCAATAAAAAGTAATTTCATACTGAATGGAAAAGTTGAAACTATGACTGTTAAAATTCTTGGTGTTTTTTGGTTCGTACTTTAAAAGTCAAAATTATGGATCAAAATTACAACTATATCTTTTAATTCTATATTTGAATCTCATATTTTATACATGCCAAGGTTCAATTTTTTTTCAATTGGCAAACACAGCTTACATAATTTCTATCTCACTATTTTTATTCACATAGTATTCATGTTCACATTTGAACTATATACTGCTGACCCCGGAAAAGATGGGCCTTTTTTTGCTTTTTTTTATCATAAAAAGTACACCTAATCAGTTCTTTTGTTCTTTTTGGGTTTCTGCTCTATCTTCTCGAACCCCCAGTCGGTTGTGGCAGATGGACGCTTGTACTGAGCCTGGTTCTGGTTCTGCTGGAGGTTTCTTCCTGTTAAAGGGGAGTTTCTCCTCTTCTACACATTTGCTCGGTTTGAGGGATTGCTGTGAAGTCAATGAATCAAAGCACGTGACCGTGTGCTGTTGCTACACGTTCGTCCTTGTTTGATGTCAAACCTTGAAGTATCATCTTGGTACTTATGCATACTTTTTTAAAATAAAGGCAAACAAGGATGATTTATACAACAGTGTGACAGAGATATCCGTGGAGAAGGATAGGCATATGAACTTCATATACAAAAAACAGTTCAGAATGGTTTTATTGCCATATGTGTGAACAGGTTCACAACATTAGGAAATTGCTGCGGTACTTTGTGCAAATATAAGATAAACACTTCTAAGCATGCAATAAATAAAAATAAAATATACACATAAGTGCTGGTTATGATCAGTGCAAAATCACACAGGTGCAAAAACACAACACAGGGTCATGTGACTGAAACAGCGTGGGTGGTGTTAACAGTCTTATGGTTATTAATCATGAGTCTAACAGCAGAGGGGAAGCAACTGTTCTTCTGTTTAGATGTTCTGGTCCGAATGGACCGGAACCTCCTGCCTGAGGGGAGCAGGTCAAAAAGATCACGTCCAGGGTGAGAAGGGTCGGCTGTGATCTGACCTGCACGCCCAAGTGTCCTGGAGGTGTACAGGTCCTGCAGAGATGGGAGTCTCCAGCCAATCACCTTCTCAGCAGAGGGCACAACACGCTGCAGTCTCTGTTTGTCCCAGCTTACCACACGGTGATGGAGGAGGTGAGGATGGACTCCACGATGGCAGTGTAGAACCTCATCATCGTCCGAGCCGGCAGGTTGAATTTCTTCAGCTGCCTCAGGAAGTACATCCTCTGCTGAGCCTTCGTTATGGCAGAGGTGATGGTGGGCTCCCACTTGAGGTCCTGGGTGATGGTGGTGCCCAGGAATTAAATTAAAATTGCTTTAGTTCAATAGGTTTCTTCTCCGTTTAATGGAAAACAACAAACCGCGGTAGGTCGGTATAGTTGAAATCTGTACCTTTGGCTAAATTTGTACCATTCATACCTTATATCGCCCACTATTGCTGCAAAGCCAAGTGTTTTCGTCCCTCAGATCCACAAAACCATGATCCGTTACCTTTTTCTCCACCAGTTATTTCTCGAAAAACAAAAACAAAACATGAGGCTTCTGTCATGGTTCAGTTAAGACTCTAGAGCAGGCAGCAATATTTGCTTTTGCAGCAGATGTAATGCGGTTGTTGCAAGAGTGTACACAAGGGTTGGCGAAGGAGCATCAGAGAGAGAGAGACCAGGAGGCCGATCTTTGGAGTCCAGAGCTCAGACATCAATGACAGGATCAGGCGTCTGTTGGAGAAGACAAGGGAGTTTAGAGTCAGGACTATGCGAGGCAAAGAACATGGAGAGAATATGAAATGATTATCACATATGGGTGCAAAATGATCTGGCATCTGTCTCAAGGAGCTGATTCCTCTTTAAGCTCCTCCTGATGAGCCTTAATGAGCCACAGCTGCAGAGTCTGCACCTGCTGGTCACGCCCTGGAGGAGGAGGAGGAGGAGGAGAGGAACGCCACAACAACCTGCGCACAGCTCAGTGAATCTGACATATTCTCAATGGAGCTCCCTGGCCTAAGCAAAGAGTAAAGTCAACAACTGGCTTGTATTGACAGAATACTATAAACATAACTAAACTGTACAAGAATGTAAAATATTAAGTTCATATAAGGCATAAATCGGTGTGCATGCAAGGTGAACATCTTGCAATTTACCCTCATGAAGATATATTCCGCAAAGATATAACTCTTTAGTGATTATGTTACTAAGGAAACTGAAAACTGAATCAATAGCTTTTAAATAGGCAACAGGCTGGTTACTAGTCTCAAGATACAGAAAATCTTGGTTTTAAAAGCAGACTACAGTTTTCTCTGAGTTTATATAAAATGATTCAGGGACGATGTTTTACCCCAGCAGTCGCTGTGCACTGCTGTTATCAGTAAGATTACCTCACTTTTAACTCACTAATAAGAGAGGAAGGTCGCGCCAATATCCCAGTTGACCAGCTAATTTTAGTTTGTTATACTTGTGTTAGGCTGTACATGGACTTATATAGCGCTTTTCTACCCCATCTGTCTGTCTGTCTGTTAGTGACGTAACTCAAAAGGTTACAGGTGGATTTTCAGGAAATGTGTGCATTTGGAAATCTTTTTTTAATTTCAGTCTTTAACTTGAATATTTAGTTAGATTTTAGATTATTTTATTGGGTACTAATTAGCATTCCAAAAAAACATCAGTTTTTTCAGTGTGATAACATCACAGTTGCAAACAATTAACTGTCATGATTAGCTTAGATTTTTCTAGAGTGTGCAGTTTGTTTTGGATGTAAATGTCTATATCTGCTAAATTAGATCTCAACGTGATCATTTGAAATCAATTAGATGTGAAACCCCCAGAGCCTGGATTCAGAGGCTACAACATTACTGTAGGTTACAGGTGAACATTAACAGCAGTTATCTCCTGAGTAAAACACATGCCACACTTAACTCACCCTGGCATTATCATGCTCTACATACAGTCCCGTTTCACCTATAGCATCCACCAGAATTAAGCTATGTCTTGTTGATTGTATGATTAATTCATGTTCAGATCCACAGTCTGTGTAGATGTGTGTCTTTGGAGAACCCTGAAAAGCTGTGTGGAGAGGTTGAGTCAGAAACTGAAGATGTTTAGTACAGTGATGCCAACTGAAATGCTTACAGCTTGGCAACAGTGAACACTTCAAAAATATGCAGTGCTGATTACTTGGCCTAGATACAAGGATGCAGATTTTTCTTATCTGCACTCCTCTGTATATGTATGTGATGTATCATAGGGCAAAGGGTTTTGTGAGTTGAATGGCTTACAGAAATGTACTTAAGCAGAAATCCCATAATGTATTTCCCACAACAATGTGATTCACTGAAGTTCAGAAGTCTGATGTCAACTTTCAGGGCCCTGCCTGGTGAAGCTCCATCCTATTTTCGTGAATTAATAAAGCCTTTGACGAATAGTTTTAAAGAACTCTTTAAAAAAAATCTATGCACCCTGAAGTTGGGATTTGGACTTGGAGAGTAAAAAATCTCAGGGCAAATACAGAGTTAATTTTTGACATGGTTTTTGCATGTGTAAAACCTGGTAAATGTTGCAGGAATAGGCTGTTTTATTAGTTTATTTGTCGGTTTGCATCTCATTAAACTAGTGGCTAACTGTGCTGCAAAATCCCTATTTGTGAACATGTTTCTTAAGTGTTTGATTGCATGCAAGGAAGAAAAATTAGTTCTTGCTTGGTTAGCTAACTGCAGTTAGCATCACAACAATGAGCAAATCCTACTTGTTTTCCTTTTTATAACTAGGATGTGCTCAACTCACCAATTAGGTTAATGTCAAAACAAAAACTTAATATGATTGTGGTTATTATTTCCTCATAGCTTGACTACTGTAACATGCTTTTTAAAGTGTGCTGTGACACAATAGGTAGGTTTTGGCTATAAATATTTGCTTAGGGCAATGATTAATAAGATTCATAATTTTATGTCAAAATTACCAAGTTTGGGGCACCATCCTGGGATCCAGGAAAAATAATAATAATAGCCAAATAGTCCAGTCTCAGTTAATGTTTATGATTACCTGCCTGATAAGGTTGAGGTAATTAAACCACAGATGAACATTGTTGGCGTTCTTTGAACAGCAAGTTACTACATATGTATGTGAAATAATAACAAATGACTTTCCAATAAACAAGAGTTTATTACAAAAAGAATAAAATTTTCTGTCAAAATGCTTTAATCAACAAACTGAGATCACCCCCTTCATCAGTAGAAAACCAAGGCGCAGGTCTGAGTGCTGGATTTCGGAGGAAATACGTGTCTTCAGGCGGGAATGCAGAAGGGCTGAAAGAAAATGGAGGAAGGACAGACTCCAAATATTCCATGACCTCCTCAGGGAAAAGCTTTATATATATAATGAACAGTGAAAAATGCTAAAAGGTAATTTTATTCTGATATTATTTCTTCTGCTTCGGGTGATCAGCGCACACTTTTAAGAGTTCCCTGTTGGACTTAGGTGGGAGTGAAAAAGTTATAGAAAGTTCTCTGGAAAACTGTGAACAATTTTGTGTATTTTTTATGGATGATTATTAGGTCCCTCTTATGCAATACTCTGGGTACACTCCACTTACTCCGCTCACCTCAGTAGCTAAGCTTAATTCCTTTTCATTGGCGTCATTGGTTGAGTTGGAACGGGTGGTATTAAGTTTGAAGCCAGCTGGTTCTTCCTGTTATGTCCTGTCGGTCTGTTTTTTTTAGAAAGTCTTTGCTGTGTTGGCCCCAACAGTCTTAACAATTGTGAGCACTAGTCTCACTTCTAGTGTGGTTCCGCCCAATTTTAAACGGCCAGTAGTGAGAACACCGCTGAAAAAACGGCCTGGATCCAGCAATGCTTTCAAACTATAGCCCCGTATCCAATCTACCTTGCTGTGCGAAGATTTTAGAGAACATTGTGGACAAGTAGTTGGTCCATTTTTTAGCTGACCATGTCCTTCTGGAACCTCTCCAGTCTGAGTTCAGGTCTGGACACAGAACTGAGACTGCTCTTTTAATTTTAAATATTCAAAATTATGTGTTTTTAGCGACAGATGCAGGTGATCTGGTAGTCCTTTTACTGATGGACTGTTGGACAATGGATGCACTTCTTAACTGCAATTTAGACATAAAATCCTGGGGGGGATGGGGGGGGGATGTAGCTTTTTTTAAACAGCTTTCAGAGTGGAGAGTTTTGAAAACGCTGGGTGATTTGTTGTCATGTAAACGCAAGCCGGAGACTTTTGATAACGATGATGTCACTGCGAGCCGCTTACGGCCATGTTGGACTTGCGCACTCCGCCTTTCTACAGAAAAACAACAATGGCGGATCCAGGTATGCTGTTACTGCTGATGCAGCTTCTGAAGTTATTTGGTCTCTGTAAGCAAAACATAGAGATTATCAGGCTTCTATGCGATCGCCAACGGAAACGCATACATTGATTTATAGTCCCGTGTTGAATTAAGCAGTAATTCCACTTTTTCATCAGTCCACACCATAGTTGTACGCGCAGAGACCGCCATTGTTAGTTATCATGAAATGTTTCTTTTCCGGGTTGTGAGGGGGAAACCTTAGAACACTTTATACATGGGGCACACTGCCATCTAAAGGTCGGGCATATGTACTACATCGTTTTCCATCGCACGCCCTGTCATGTAAACGCAGTGCGTTTTCAAACAAAAACGGCAATGTTGTCTTGTAAACTGCCCCTCAGCGAGAGAACCTTTTACCAAAACTACAGTCACTGTCATTTAATCCTTCTTTACAAGTGAAGAACCTGGGCGGGTTTTTTTATTCTGAGCTGACTTTTATCCCTTACATTAAAAACATTACTAAAATAGGTTTTTATTATCTAAAGAACATTGCCAGAGTCCGCCCCATTCTCTCTCGGGCCAATACGGAGACACTGATGCATGCTTTTATCACCAGTAGAATTGATTACTGCAATGCCCTGCTTTGTGCTCTTCCCAAGAAGAGTATCTCAGGAATACAACTTTTACAAAAGTCAGCAACACGTGTCCTGACGAAGACCAGGAGGCGGAAACACAGGATCAGGCTGCCGGAGAACCTCCGGGCGTTCAGAGAGCGTTCATGTTTCTAAGAGCAGGCTCAAGACTCACCTTTTTAGCCTAGCTTTTAACTGATTATTATTTATTATAGTCTGTTTAATTTCAGCATGTTCTACTTAATACATTTAATCAATTTTTTACTATGTAATCTTATTATATTTATTCACTGCTTATTTTTTAATTTTTAACCTGTTATTTTAATCGTCCTTCCAGTCTTTCCTCTGTGGGACCCTCTGCCTCGGGAGTGGGGGTCGGCTGTGGCTGTGTGGTGGAAAATTGTTATGCAATTAGGAATTAAGTGTATATTCTCTGTTAAGTGAATGCATCTAGGGTAAAATGACAAGCTTATTGTTCCAGCTTAATCTTATGAGAAAGATATATGTGTCAGGTCACCAGAGAGACAGACGCCGGGGCAGTAAGATAACAGTCTGGCCTTCGGATGAGCTGCTTTATGCGTTGCTATGACTCGCGTGAAGCAGTTATCCATAGGCGGGGCGTGAACGTTGGAGAAGACATCTAAAGAGATAAACAATGATTGCTGAATACTATTTAAGCGGTTGGTTAGAAAGGTTGGTGAGGGTGATGCACGAGTAACTCTGTCCCCTCCGTGTCTGGCCAGACATGTTTGAATTACATACTTAAACGCCTTCTTGGACTCAAGTCTTCTTTATAATGGAAACCCTGAGATACTATTTTTTGCCATTACATTTGGCACCCAACGCAGCCTCAGCGAACGGAATAGACCGCTAGGGACGGGGTCAAGGGAGTTGCTAGCGTCCTGGGAAAGTTTCTCCCAGCCTCTTACCTCCAGTAGCTGTTTGGGAGATGGAGGCCTTGAAGCGTCTCTGTCGGCCCTCCTGTCGCCTGAGACAGAACCTGAACTGGAGTGTTTGAGCATTAAGATCCTTTGTTTGATGACTTGGTATAATGCAGAATGTCACACACACACACACACACACAGTTATTGTTACACGTTCCATTGTAGAACTGCTGATGAGTTTCGCTGAGTTGTCCTGTGTTTTTCTTCAGGCTGGTTGGGACCCCTGCCTTCGGTCCAGCGGCGCCTGGGGAGGGCCACAAGGAGCCCTAGTACCCCCACCCCACCCTTGGAATAAGGGGTTTGGTAGCCATAACAAAGGCGGAGGCCGGACTCCAGCCTGAATGCGGGCTGACCAGTCGGCAGAGGGCTCAGGTGAGATGAGTTATTTGGGGGCTGTGGTCCCTGAAACATGGGGATTTGCTGGATCGTGAGGGGGGGGGGTCTGGGCCGGCCAGCCTGCAGATGACCCAGCGAAATTCAGGCAGGACAAAAATACACACAGCTCAAATGCAATTAAGAAATGCTTGCCGACTGATGTAGCTGTATTTTATCTCCGTGACACCTGCTTATGACACACATACACACTCCCTTAGGAAAGTAAATCTTGTTTTGTTTCTGCCAGAGGACCCTTAGAGCGAAAGGGGTCTCGATGGAAGCAGGCCATAATTTCTGATTCTTTCTATTTCCTATGTTGATCTAATTGTTTTGTTATTGTGTTGTAATTTGTAAGGGAAAGTTGATGTGCAACTAAACCAAATTTGTTTGTTTTAGACAGACGGGGTAAAGCAGACAACGAAACTGCTACGGCTCTGATAAGGTGATGATTCGTCATCCGGTGAGTTTAGTCTAATGAGAGCTTAATGACTGTGTTGCACACAGTTATCTGGTAAATGGTCAAGAAGTTTTTTTTTTCTCTCCTAATGCTCTCTGTCAGGAGAGTCCACATTTTATTTAATTTTGGTTGGAAGTTATTTGATGGAATTGTTATTACACTAAGTACAAGTTTCCTTAGCTGTTGCAGCTTGTGTGCACTAACTTAGCAACGGAAACGTTCCCATTTTACGACTAGAACAAATAGCAATAAAGTTGATTGGGGCATTTAGGGTAGGTTGTGAATTATACCCTGACTGACTTAAATTTTGACTAAGCTGACTGACAGTGAAAACATATTTTCCTTTCTTTCTGGGACAATTGGGGCTGAATTGTTTCCTTGTATTTTGGGGTTTGTTGTAAGAAAGTAATAAATCTTAGATCTGTGAACATTAACTAAAGTAACTTGGACCTTTACAGCAACACTGCTTAGATTTCGCCACAGTTGTGAAGGACGAATTTTTTTATCAGCTTGCAAGGCGTTAACGTAAACAATCGCGAGACAAAAAAATAACAAGACTTTGCTGTGAGAAGCAACAGTAAAACAACATTGTTTAGGCTATAATTTGAACACAACTGAAAAAAAAATAAAACTTTAGGTTTCTGCTGGGTAACATTAAAATAAAGATGACTAGTCCTTAGGCTACTTAGGTCATAAATAAATGCAAAAAAGGTAAATACTAATCTTATCTGGGGAACATTCAAGCGTCAGAGCAGTTAGTGGGCCTTATTAGAAATTTTGCTTGGAAAATTACTGAGTTGATCTCAAGCTGTTAAGTATTCTGTGTCTCCTTCCAGGATAAGGGGCAAGAGGTCAGGAAAGGTTTGATCCTAGAAATCTGATGGTTTTGTCAAACTCTGGTGGGTAAACACAGGAAGTTATATAAGTGGGTCTTAATATAAGGCACCTGACTTTGTAATTAAAGGGAAGTTGTCTCACTGTTTTAAGTAAATATTGACATGCCTGAAATGTTTTTTAGGGGCCATCAATTATAACAATACAGTGGTCCTGTGAGTTTGGAATTTTGCTTATGACAACCAATTCAAGTTTCAATTTCAACTGAACCAGAATGAAAATCAGGCTGGTTCTCATTCTTTTTTGGGTTTTTTTCTAGAATGGACTGACCACTTTGTCCACAGGGGAGGAGTCATGTTCGAGGTTCGACCCAAAAAGGTATGGACAAGGGGCTTGGGAGGTTACCTGTGTGTAACTGAGTTTGGGGGGGTGCTTATATGGGGACCCGTTTTCTTTAAAATAGTAATAATGAAACGTAATAAGAACATGAAATGTTGGAATTTAATTGCTTGTTTCCAAATGAATGAGCATACGGAATTACTAATATCGGACACTGTTCAGCCAATTGTTTTACTTTCTTGTAGTAAAAGCAAATCCAACAAAATGTAATTGTTCGTCAACAGTGACGTATCATTTTTCAAATTAAGAAAGCAAATAATATATAATCACTTGGTGTTTATGGGTAAAAACGGTAGAAACGTCCTTCATTGGGAGATATGTATTGTTATGTTGAACCAACATGTGAGAAGCTCAAGGATACTCTCTGTGTCTTGGGTCACCAATTGTGAGATGTGTCTGCATGCTGACTGAAGGACGTGGAAACACTCCATTATCTCTTCTCATCCTTGTTAAATAATATTTCCATAATAGGCTTTTTAATGCATTTGACATGCATTTAGTATCAGTGGATTGCTCGGGATCTCAGGATTATAAATATGTCATCGCTCTATCTGAAAAACTAAACGCAACAGATCTAGGAAACTGCAATCTTAACATCAAGTGATCTTGGGTAAAAATAGATCAAATAAAACAGAGAATATTCCAATTTAAACCATAATGAATGATGGATGATTAGTATGATCTAGATTGGTGCATACGAGTCAGATTCAATGTTTAAAATAAACTATATTATCTTGAAAACTTGCTATAGTTTTAATGGTGATAATATAATAATGATTAATTATCTAAACGTGACTCAGTGATTTACTGGAGAATAAATTCCTACATCAGTTTTGAAAACATATTTGCTGGAACACATTTCCAACAATCATTAATAATGTTATTTTTTCTGCAAGGTTCAAATATGAATAAACATTCTTTAGTCTATTTGATGTATTATGCTGGTTTTTCCAAAGCAATGCTTCAAATTAATGTGAGAGATGGAAATTACATTTACCTCATCAATCTAATATTGGAGTATTTTCTAACCTGAATCCATATTAATTTTATAGCCTATTAAATGGGTGTGTTGTACTCAGTGAGCTACAGCTGTTAGATTTGCGCTAATCAATAAAAGCCTCGGGGGGAAATAATGCACAAAGGTAAATGGTAATTTAAAATTTGAACTATTGTAACTGATTCGACCTAAAACTATAACACTCTGTGTTCATGAGATAAGGGGCGGCCGCGTTTGGCCCGGGAACCTTAGCTTGAAAACGTTCTTTTAAGATTCAATGAGAAACGATGCAATTCAGCAATAAACTAGATGAATGATGGTTTCTATGTTTAACTAATACTTTTGATAGATAAACGTAGCCTACTCAGTAGTAAATAGAAATAACACGGAAAACGCACGATTAAAATCGGATAAATATTGAAAACCAACTCCAGTTAATACAGATGCGAGTAGCAGTATGAAAGTATTTCAGTCTTTTGAGTAATTTACAGAAAACAAGCTTCTTTCTTACGACCGATGTGCTGCGATTCTCTGGTTGTAAACAATCATAGATCCTGACACTGATGAAGCATTAATAGCTCTGCGGCTGGAGGTCTAAAAACAGGAACTTAAACACTTGTTTTTGATGAAAAGTTTAGTCTTGAGTTTTCAGTTACTTCCTGGATGTTAACGAGTCCGGGTTTGTCAAACTGTTTGTTTTTTGCGCAAAACTGCTTCCTGTTTCAAACACGAGCTTTCCAAATTAAAATACGGCAATACTTAACTTCATGAATCATGCTTTTATTTTCCCAAGAAGGGGAACTTCTGCTGTACCGGCAGCAAAGTGACAGATAATAGAAGCATTTAGATCATAGACTGCACATAAATTTAGATTCACACAAAGGAGGTAGAAAGCATAAAACAAAGGGAGGATTAGAACATTAAATGATAAAGAATAAATCTTTAGACATATCTCAACCAAAACGAACTTTTACTTAATGATAGTAATGTTTAATAAAAATGTTAAATAATAATGACACATTGGGGATACACTTGGCTACCTGTTTCAGCTGCATATGTGGAAATTATGCATTTAGTGCAATCTTTAAGCCAACAGGTGTGACCTACACACACAGTGGGGTTTAAAATTTCTTGGTTTCTGGTTTTTTTTTTAAATTTAGGTTGCTTCATTAAGACAAATGATGATAAAAATAGATACAGAATTTCGGTCACAGTTCTAAAGACGGGACAAATGTGGGAAATATTCAGTTAAGACCTGTGTGCATTATATGCTATAGATCGCATAAAAACAGGGTGTCAGAATAATAAATGTTAGACCTACTATCAAACCGCAGTAAATTCTATTCAGTTGCAACACTTTTTGATGTTTGAGGGGGTTTTTGTGTGTTCCTTTTAATAAAAGATTAAATGAAACAGGAGTAACAAGGCTAATTTTAAAATATAAGCTGTCTAAAGTACTGAGTAGAGGTAAAAAGTGGGCAAATAGATAATTACTCCGGTAGAGTATAAAGTATAACTCAAGTCCTACAC